>CM060942.1:116846466-117487299 GCA_030765085.1 Allium cepa
TACTGTTTTGGGAACGGGGGGTACACAAGTGGACCAACAAATTAAAAATAAATTTAAGAAAACTTTACAACGGCTTGAAGCCGTTGCAAAATTAAAACGGCCCATAACCGTTCTTAATTGTTTTACAATGGCTCAAAACCATTGCTATTTAGCAACGGCTAAAAACCATTGCGATTCTTTCGCATGGGGGCGTTACAAAACTGCCAATATAGTGTAGTGTTGTAGTAGAAAGTCTCCAAACCCGGATTAGCGACTTGACAAAGTGTGAATTGTTCTTAGAAGAGAAATTATTGTTTAGCGCGGACTCAAAAGCTTCATTAGGAGGTGCACTTTTACTTATTATCGTTGTTTTGATTTTAAGTTTATTATATAAAAGTTAATTTATATCCAAATCCTCTGTTTGTACTCAAAACTGTTTATTGTTTAGGTTATGTGAGTTTTTTATGGGTACATATGTTTTTTACAATTAGATGTGTGTATGTTATAATATTTTGTTTATTGATTTATTCTTGAATTAATTTTTTGAAAATAAAGGTTTTAATTTCGATTTATATTAATATATA
This sequence comes from Allium cepa, assembly GCA_030765085.1. NCBI lineage: Eukaryota > Viridiplantae > Streptophyta > Magnoliopsida > Asparagales > Amaryllidaceae > Allium > Allium cepa. The sequence continues at coordinate 116,847,030 of CM060942.1, forward strand.
TATATATATATTAAATGTGCACAGACGTGCAAATTATGAATATGTATAATTATATGTGTGTTTATATATCATATATATTTAATCCTAAAATTTTATTATTATAATTTGTACCTATAATGAATCATAAAATATAAAAATATTTTATTAAATATGTATATACATATTTTACTATTATTTAATGATTTTGTGAATTGTTTATTATGAATAAAATAATTAACATTTCAAAATTTCAGTTTTGTATTTTTTATATTTGTTGCACCGTGTAAAAATATTATAGTAAAATTTTCAGATTTTCTAACATGATTTATTATTTTTTAAAAAATAATTTACTTTCGGTCTACAATCGATTATTCAACTAAAAATAATTTCAATTGAGAATTTTAGAAATTTTTCTTAAAGCTTAAATATATATCTAGGACCTTTAGAAAAGTTTCAAAATTTTATAACTTAATTTATTAATTTTTTGAATTATACTATTTTTCAAATGAAATTAATTATTTAATTAAAAATATAATTTCAGTTGAGAAAATTCCAAAAATTATTCCTAATCTCAAAATATGTCCCAAACGCCTTCAGATTTTTTTTAGAAGTTTTCAACTTTGAATTCTTATTTTTAAGAATTAATTTGATCATGAGCTATTATCAACTATTTAATAATAAATATTATTTTAATTGTCAAAATTTCATAAATTAATCTTAAGACCAAAATGTATTTTCAGATTTTCTAAAATTTTAAAAACTTGTACTATTATAATTATTTTACATTAATTTGTTATGGCATGAACTATTTTATTCAATAATTACACACACACACACACATTTTAGTATTTTGTTTTGACATATTATACAAGCACATATTTGAACAAATTACATTACACCCAAAATGAGCTAACGTGTCTGTGGCAATGTAAATCCCAACATCAATATAGGGCACACTATACACTTAACGGATTGTGATGTTACATTTCAAACACACATATATGTATATACATGTATATGGTACGTACATACACATATATACACACTTGTGTAAATAAATAAAATAAGTCAAATCTCAAACTACAAATTGTATAGTTGGAATACTTATGGACATAATAATAAATATTGTCATGAATAAATTATAAATAATGACATTTAATGAATCAATCAATTCAAATGAAAGAGAGAAAATGAAAGGTTTCCCTCTCCATTTAATACAATTAATGCTCTTAATTAATTAATGTTTTAGAGATGAAAGATTTCATTCCCTATACTTTAACACTTACAAATAAATATTAGGTATATATGATACACTATACATTTGAAATTAAATTTATTTAAAATTTCCTTTAACTATTTTAAATAAAATATAAGATTTTATTTAAACCGAATTTAGAAAAGTTCTAAATTGAATTTAGACCTCGTAGGCCCATTAAAGATCCAAAATGTTAATTTTTTTTTGAAATTCACCCATTTCATCTGCTGCGTGCTGGCCCTGTTCCTTCAATGGTATCAGACCAGATAGCCTATGCGATCTAAATTAGTCATGTTAAGGCTAACTAATTAAATTTTCCCACTAAGTACGGTGTCTAGAAAGGTAATGTCTAGGCTTAGAATTAGGTAATCAAGTACCTTGTCCTACCCAGTTTCTAGCCTAGCCTAAATGGTAAGTGAGTCCAAAGGTTGCCGCTAATAGAAAAGGCCCAATTTGAATTGGTTCCTGGGCTAGTTTTCAAAATTATTTTGGAAATTAAAATTAAAATTAAAATATGTTTATTATAAAAGTCATAATACAACATAAGTTTTCAAAGTGTTTGAAAGGATAACGATATTCTAAAAAATGTCTGAAAATATTTATAAACTAATTTCAAAATTTCAAAATTTATTAATTAAATTAACAAAATGAATTAATTAAATATGTTAATTAATTAACACATATATGCATACATTATATATGTTGATATATGTTATGTTATTTTAAAATGTTTAGGATAACATAAGTTTACATGCATGTAACGTAAATTTTGATATTAATAAAATTTAATCAAAGTTGTTCAATTGAATAAATTAATTAAAGGTCAATTACTTAAATAAAATATACGCATATAAGATATATATGTGTGTTATACTATAAAGGCTATAGTGTGCACTATTAAGGTTATAATAGATATATCCAATATAAATGTTTCATTTGAATTATAATATAAAACTAATTAAAGAGTTAACTAGTTAAAATTAATTAAGTAAGTTTAATTAATATAATATTATACATAAGACTATTATATAAGTTAATTAAGTTATAAAAGTCATATAATAATTCAGCTTATGTAAAATGAACATATAACAAAAGGTGAAACTTTAAAGAAACCCTAAATAGAGCTATGAAATAAATACATACGCAAATTTACATATACTACGATTTCTGATGTATCTGACACTTAAATCATGAGAGTATTTCATATGAAATACATTATTCCATAAGTCGATATCACTCGATATAATATATTGAAGGTTATGAATCTTTAATATAAAGTTGTCGTCTATCATTTATATATTAATAGATTACTTGCATACTCCTTAGTTGTTAAGCTTTCCTCAAGCTAAGGATGCTATGTGTAATGCTATTAATATATTGAATAGGCGAGGTAAGATAACCACATGTATTTGTTGAGCTTTCCTCAAGGTACGTGCATTATACTTAGGCCATCACGAAATGATAGATCCAAGTGAATAGTCTCACTTTACTTGTTGAGCTTTCCTCAAGGTAAAGGTAGGATTAAGACAAGGTACCAAAGATTAGGAATTGCATGTGATGCAACCGATAAAGAGTTATCCATCATATGTAGGACTATGATTTGTTGAGCTTTCCTCAAGGTCAGAATCTCAAGGCATACATGTCCTAACACCCACTAGTGAAGTTGAAAGACTTTTATGTTTCGCTTCGGGTTTGGTGAAACAAAAATACTACTGGGAGCCTTATTAGAAAAAAAATTATGACATTTAATTTTCATATACTTTGAGAACATATGCTAAATAATGTTATAATCATCGATAATGATAAATTTGTGCATTTAATATGGTAGATAAAACATTTATAAATTAGCATATATAAATGAACTAAATTGAAAGTTCATAAATGGAAATATAATACCCACTATTAAATTCCTATTGCATGTTAATGTTTTCTATACCCATGCAGGTGCCTAATTTTTACAACTACTTAATACGTTCGTAAAATGAAAACTTACATGTTTATTTGGTTTAAATCGTGTATTTCATTTTATCAGTTTTGAACTCTAAAAGAAATACAAGAGTATGGATGGATATTTGATACATATACTATCACATATAAATGTTATACGGTGAATGGTCACATTCGTAATGTACGATACTTCAATGAATATAGTTAATCCAAAATAACCAATAACTATACTATGAAATCAAGTATTCAATTTGATTGATTGCATAAAAGATCATATTGTGTTAGTAGTAGCACAAGACTAAAACTACAAGATAGATCTAAGAACTCGATCGTTGAAATATTAGTTTCATTAGTTTATACAAAGAGCAACATATTTGATATCTTTAAATGTCAAGGATAATCAAATGCACTTTCGTAAATACTTCATTATGATATTGTAGTAAGGGTTTTCTTTTGAATGGATTGACCATGTAGAAAGGAAAATGAATGTATAAGAGTAAATGTGATTTAAGGTATAGTTGGGATGGAGAGAGCGAATAGTCATTTCTTCTTCATATAGTAACAACGAAAATGAGAATTGTAATAACAATGATTGATACTTAAAATTGGAATGAGAACTATGATTTCTATTCCGAAATGTATTTTCATGTAGAAGATTGTTTTCTATGAGATTTGTTTCTTTGAGTTCAAGATATTTGATCAAAGAACTCTCCAAAGTAAACTAGTTGCGGTAATGAAATAAACAAATCCATATTAAGTGAATGATAGACCTTCGAATTTAGTATGCTATTATAACAATGGCGGAAATAGAGAGATTATGCCATATAGCACTTATTGATTGCATCAAATTACGAAAATTATTTTGTAAAACGTATTTAACATTGTCTATGAAATAATGAATATTTTGATTATCGATTGAAAATATAGACATAGCCATATTTCTATGAATATTTTGAATATTCGTCATGAAATAAAATTATAATATGGTATTTATTTTCATAAAAAAAGTGACGCATTGAAAAATATAGAGTATCTAATATTATTTATGGTTATTATGGAATTATAAACTAAGCCGTAGTTATGAGAATAATTTTATTATATGATTTCGAATCACACGATACTTGTTAATTATATCTCAAACAATAAAACGCTATGCACTCTTTTAGTGGACGCATCATAAGAGTTAATGAACACTTCGAATTAATACATAGATTATTCAATTGTAATTCTGTAAGTACCAAAATGGTTCCATGAACTTCGTCATATTCACTAATAAGTCATCATCAATATGGACACGTGCATTTTGATACACGTATAGTATGTCTATGGTAAACTCATTGAATATAAAACAAAAGTAAAAATAACATGCAATAGAAATGATTTGATTTGATCGAATGAGTGAGTATATTGGAAAATGTTCTCAATGTACCTAAAATGAATCAAGATTCAATCTCAAAATTTCTCCATCATGTGACATAATGATGCATTGATATGGGGTAATCGAACTTCGTTGGACAATTTATGATTAATTTTGAGTGAAGTTGAGTTAGTTTCTTTCTATGAGATAATGTACTTAAGAGTAATATAATGTTAATATTATTTTATCTAAATAACAGTTTACAAAATCTTACAAGATAAGGGTTTGTTAGAAACTCCAACATATCCTAGGCCAAAGAGTTGGCAGATTATGTGAGTCGAAAGATTGCACGTAATTATTGTTTATGATGAATCTTGTGTGAATCTCATCAAAAGGATTTTTGAATAGACTATCATTGAATGACATATTTATGTTTTGAACATAATTTTTGTAAACTAAAACCAAATCCATTTTATAAATAAAGAAATTCATAAAGCGTTTATGAATCCCTACTTCTATTTACGCTGAGAAACAATTGTTGTTTTAAGATATACGAACTTCATTGTGAAGGAATTTCTTTGAAGAATTATTAGTAATGAAATGGAACTGGATACGATTCATAGATAGAACTATTTATATGAGATGAAATGAAATTAATTAATCTAAATGAACACATAGCATTAAAATGTCTAATAAGTATTCTCGTACATCAAAGAGAAACCGGGTTTCTTATTAATGTCAAAACTATATAATCCTAGGTTGTTTAAATAAACCATTAAGAGTGTTGACTCTATATGGTATGATGCGCAAATATGAAAGAATTTCAAGTACGCTATCAAAATATGATTTTGGTGGTCGTAACCGAAGAGATGTGATCCTTAGCAGAGTTTGTGTCTTTATGAGAAAGACTAATGTAGTTGGAACTAAATGAGCAATGTTGATAAGAATAATATCGAAAATTTCAATTATTGAAATTAGCATAATAGATCCAATATTCGACATGCTCAAGTTAATTAGGATTTACTCACAAAATTATCGCTTGATAAGACTTAACGTTTTGGTACATATGTATTGAAACAGAAAATTCTAAATAACGATTTAGAGTAAGTTATTTACGTGTATTAACCAAAAATGTCTCGAAGTCAGTAGAAGCAATATTGAGTTGGTGATTCTTTGGATATGATCCAAGAAATGAACCGAAAGTATCATTTTATAAGCCTCAAAATGCAATAAGTATTTTGATAGAAATCAAATAATTTGATTTCCAATCAAAATGCAGAGGAAGCGTGTGTTCATAAGAAAGAACGTTAAAAGGTACATTGATATTTCTAAACTGTAACTAAACAACACATTGTTGATTTTAACGGTGTACTTGTGTTGAAATCAACCTTAGTTGTTTTAATGCTCAACTTTGGATTGTAAATGATGTCTTTTATAGCGAGTACAAAAGATATTGGAAATGTCGCAAATTGATATGTAAATACACCTTATTAAATGGTTTAATATGAAACATGTGAGTTCCTTATGCATTGCAATACGATTTACCATACATGTTATGTTGGTTACGATATCGTGATTTGTTTATATATTTGATAAATGAAGCAAATATCAAATCCAAATTGATATCACTAAATTGTTGTTTGAAGTGTTCTCGTGTATTTATGAAATACTAGAGAATTGTTTACAGAAACAAAAACTCCTTATAAAGGAGTGTTCGGACTCAAACATCATAAGTGATATTGAGTATAATATATCAATAATAAATTCAAGTTAAGAATCTTTAAGTTGGAAATGTTTCAAATGAAAGATCGTGGCTGGTTTAATAAAAAGGCTAAGTACATCGTCTTGAATAGCACCGCAAAAAAATGTATATAATATATAAGTGCACAAATTTATAACTAAGCCAATTGCAAATGTTGAAAATCTTAGAACATATAACAATGTGGCGATATGTTTCATAATAGAACATAGAGCTTACTAGAAGTTGAGAAACATACTCCAAATTGTTCAATATGATAAAATAGTTTATCACCATCGGAGAGAGTTGATTGATAGAGTAGATAATTGAAACAAAATAGCATATCCATTCACAAAGGGATTGACCCAATTGGTTTTGAGAAAATCGATTAGAGATGTTGGAATAAGATTTCATAATTGACCCCAAATGCAAGCGGTAGATTGATAGAGTTAGGGGTATGCCCTAGGTGGCAATTATGTAATTTGTTATATCTAAGTCATTGACCAATCTTGTTCGAAATAAAGGTATTTTCTTTCTATTATATACTTGATATAATGTGGTTATATTAATAAATTAATTTAATTAAAATTATATTTAATAGAAAATCCATAAATGGTGTGTTTAGTGATAGTACTTACAAAGTGTTGTAACCGTGAGTAATTTATCATAATGAAATAAATATATCATTTTAAATGTTCCGAGTCAAGATGCATCGAGACTGGATATCGATGTATCCGTTGAGACTAGAGTACGTAACGCTCCCCAAATATTGGGCACTATATTACTCATGATTGTTGGAGGGCACATAAGGGTTACGTAATAATAGTTATTAGATAACTATGGAACGACTCACTCGGTAGTTTTCTATCGGTTAATATAATTAAGGTCAAACAGAAAATATCAATGTGACTAATTTACACAGTTCTTTCGACTTGAAAATACTATGAATCTTCAATATGAAAGCTCTGCTTTGATTATATTCGAATCATGGCATAGTATCCATCAAGTGACTATAGTTGGGTCGAGTGGAAGTATTGGAAGTGAAGCACTATTCAAGAGAGGATTTGTCTCCTCGGTTATATAGGGTTAGTATCACGGTCAACTCAAGTTAACCCAAAGTCAAAATATTTGGCCAGAGTAGTTCGGTTGATAATAATTATTATAATTTAACCAATGATTTTGTGTTTGGATTATAGTGTTAAATGCAGATGATGTTGGAATTTTGACTATTACCAAATTCAGCAAGTCCAAAGTGATATAGTTTTGACGAAGAGAATCGATGTAAATAATTGTCACAACTGGGTTATGCCTATAAAATTAAAATGAGATTTTATGAAAATGAGTAAGCGATAAATTTGGCCATAATATCACACCACCTGCTAAGTGAAGTGTGAACGTTAACGTTCGAATAGTTCGGCGTTAATCGCTGATCGAATTTACATCCAAGAGTCACACAGCCGAAACTATGAATTCTCTTTAAACCAAACAATTTAATTAGCTTATAATTGTTATAAATTAATTACATATATTAATGAAATATTAATTATGAATTTTTAATGTGATTTGAGAAATAAAATTGTTGCGTATATTTATAAAAGTTATGAATATATTTATCGATATGAGATATCGATAATAAAATATGTTAAATATGATTGTACATATTTAATTTGGGTTAAATGGCCTCACAACCCATAAGATTTGGAGAGGATAGGCGTTGGTTTGTAGAAGGATAGGAGTTGGTTACAACATGTGTGATTAGGTTTTGAGATGTGTGGCTGAGATTATTGTTTGCTCTCTTATCCATCCATATAAAGCCAATCTCAAAACCTTAATCACAAGCTAATTCATTTTTTGAGCCGCCGCTTTCATCTTCCTCTTTCTCATTTTAATGGTAGCAACTTTCCTCTAAAATCATCCCTAAAAATCTCAAATCCAATTCAAAATTAAAAATACTAATTTGTAGTATAAGGTCTCCAATCATGGATTATCAATCTGACGGATTGTGAATTGTTCATAGAAGAGAAATCATCATTCAACGTAGACTCAAACGCTTCACCAGGAGGTTCCTTTTTGCTTATTATCATTGTTTTAATTTTAAGTTTATCATATAAAAGTTGATTTACATCCAAATCCTCTATTTGTATTCAGATCTGTTTATTATTTAGATTATATGAGATTTTCATGGGTACATGTGCTTTTTACAACTAGATTGTTTATATGCTTATTATAATATATTTTTTATTTATTTATTGTTGAATTAATTTATTAAAAAATGTTGTAATATATATATATATATATATATATTAAATATGTACAAATCTATAAATTATGAGTATATATAATTGTATGTGTGTTTATATATCTTATATATTTAATTTTAAAATTTTCTTATGATGATTTATACCAAATTATGAATTATAAAATATAAAAATATTTTATTAAATCTATATATGCATATTTTATTATTACTTAATGATTTTGTGAATTGCTTATTATAAATAAAATGAATAATGGTTCAAACTTCCAATTTTATATTTTTAATATTTGTTGCACCATTTGATAAGATTGCAGTAAAGTTCTCATTTTTTTTAACTTAATTTGTTATGTTTAAAAAATAATTTACTTTCGGCTTGCAATCAATTATTTGATTAAAAATATAATTTCAATTGAAAAATTATAGAAATCTATTTTAAGGCTTAAATATGTATTTTAAACCTTCAATTTTTTTTTAGATTTTTATAAGTTAACTAATTAATTTTATAAATTAATTTATTTTTGAAATGAAATTAATTATTTAATTAAAAATATAATTTCAGTTGAGAAAAATCTCAGAAATTTTCACTAAGCCAAAAACATGTCTCAATACCTTTGATTTTTTTTAAATAATTTTTCAACTTGATTTTCTATTTTTAAGAATTAATTTGACTATGGGCAATTATCAATTATTTAACAATAAATGTTATTTTAATTGTAAAATTCCATAAATTAATCTTAAGCCCAAAATGTTTTTCCAAATTTTCTAAAATTTTAAAAAGTTGTATTATTATCATATTATTATTTTACATTAGTTGTTTTTGACAGAAACTGTTTTATTCAATAAATTATATATATGTATATATAGTTTTGATATCCTATACAAGCACATATTTGGATGAATTACAGTACATACAACATAAGCTAATGTGCCCCTTGCAATGTAAATCACAACATCTATATGCAGACACATTATACCCTTCACAGATTATAATGTTACACATGCACACATTATATATATGTGTGTGTGTACATGCTACACACACACACACACACACACACACACATATATATATATATATATATATATATCTGTATACTCGTACAAATTAAAAAAATTAATTAAATCTCAAACTACAAATTGTATAGTTAGAATACATATGGATATAGTAATCAATATTTCAATGAATAAATTATTCATAATGACATTTAACGAATTAATTAATTCAAATTAAAGAGTGAAAATGAAAGGTTTCTCTCGCAATTTAATACAATTAACGCTCTCAATTAATTCTTGTTTTAGGGAAAGAAATGAAAGACTTCATTCCTTATACATTAACACTTATAAATAAATGTTAGGTGTATTTAATACGCTATACGTTTGAAATTAAATTTATTTAAACTTTCCTTTAACCACAAATTTTATTTGAAATTTTTTAGAAAAGTTCTAAGTGAAGTTTAGACTTTGTTGGCCCATTAAAGATCCAAAATGGTAAATATTTTGATACACTCATTTCTTCCGCTATGGGCTGGCGTAGTTTCTTCACGTAACACCCCATAAAATAATCATAAATGAACTGTGTGAATTGAATTAAATAAGGTAGGGTTGAATATGGAAACTTTGTAGAAGATGGAAATTGACCACGAAAGTTATTCCTTTGCGTTCATGGCAAAATTCTAATTTGTTTTCATATACAATATGCTGAAAATGAAGCTCAAACGAAGAAGTTATGAGCATTTGAAGTTTTCAGATTTAAATTAGTGAAAATTGGGCCCATATCCCTAAAACTAAACATAATCCTCCAAACCTCCCTTCAAAATTCATAAATCGGGTCTTTATTTTTGTTTCGGCGTAAATTTTTCCATAAATACCCTCGTTTATTTATCACGGTGATTTTGATTACAGCCAAGATTTGAAATCTACGTTTCCATATAACATTTTCTTTGATCTACGTTTTGAAATCATATTTCGGATTCATTATGGCTTCATCATCTTCTAGGAAAACATCCAATCTTCTTTTTAATTGACGATGTTGCTTATTAATTGACCGTATTTATTTTCTCATCAATTATTGTAAATAATCGTAGAATTTAATGAGTGTTCATAGGATAAAGTTCGATCCAAATTGCAAGTATAATAGTTACAATTGTAAATAAAAACAGACATGTCTACAAATATTGTAAATAATTGCAGACTTGTCTGCAATTAATGTAAATAAATAGAGAATTGTATGCAATTATTGAAAATACATGCAAACTTGTCTGTCGTTGGTTGTTTATGATTTTTATGATTGTTTATAGGTGAAAGATTGATCGCAATAATAATACTATTTTAAAATTGAAATTCTCGTATTATTTGCATATTTATCTGCAACTATTTATAATAATTGCATATGAATCAGCAAATAATCCATTTTCTACTTGTAGCGGTATGCATTCTTTTTTTTATTTTTTATTGTTAATTATTTTAATTATAATGATGTTTTATTATTTTAATTTACAGCGTTCCTGGTAATATTGATGTTTTAGTGTTTTGATGTTTGGACAGAATGGCTTTTCTTTACGTGTTCATTTTGATAATACAGTTGATATGTTGAGAAATTCTATTTGTGGCAAATGGTCTGATTTAAGTCCACTGTCGTTTGATTAATATTATGTTAGAGATGGTATGAGAAGGAATATTGAAACCAATTTCGATCTGTAATCTATGTTGTTGTTGCCTGCTCATAATCATAAGGATTACTTGGTTATTTTTGTTGATATTGTTCCTTCTAGTTCTTCAGCAAACAATGTTGATATTATTAGGTCAGATGCAGTTCCTTGTAGTAATGATTTCTCCTTTGCTAGCACCAGTGATTATAATATTCATTTTTACCAATTATTGAGAAATGATTCAAATCGATCTGTCTTTACTGGTGTTGGTCAACAGCCTCCAAGTGGTGTTACTGAATTTAGGTTCAATTTGATGATATATAGTATTAAGAATGGGTACAAGATTGATTTGATTAAGAATGACAAAGAACGAGTCACTTGTGCTTGTTCTTGATCTAAATCTAGCTTCAGGATTCATGCTTCTATTAAGCTTAATCTTCATGGCTATTTTGGTATAAAGAGATTTCAACCTGAGCATTCTTGTGATTCTGGAATTCTTGATACTAATGCTCCTCCAGTCACAGGTAAATTGATTAATTATCGGTTTATGATCATATTCAAGCTAATCTATTGATGAAGACGAAGGACATTATTAATCTTTGTCAAACTGAGTATAGTATTATTTTGAAGTACTATTTTGCTTATAGTGGAAAGATGTTGGCTTTAGAAGACTTACATGAAAGTGATATGACGTCTTATCATCACTTGAAGTCTATTTGTGATGTTATTCTTGAAACTAATCTTGGCAGTAAAGTTGTTTTGGAGCATAATTCTAGTACTCATCAATTTAAGAGGATTTTTAATAATTTTGAAGCTTGTGTGCTCATGATTTTCAATTTTGTCGGCCACTAATATTTGTGGATGCTAATTTTATGAAGGGCAGAGCTCAAGGTTGTTTAATGACTGCTACTAGTAAAAATGGCAACAAGGTATGTTGTTTACTTTTACTTTATTATATATTGCTTCAATATCAGATATCATTCTAGTTTATTGCTGATATGTCTGTAATTAATATTAAAATTTGTTGATTTTTCTGCATAATTTCATATTAACTGCAGAAAAATCTAAAATTATTAATATAATTTTTCATTTATATTTACTTCTTCTACTCTCCTGTATTTTATGTAGTTGTTTTCGAACAATTCATACTGTACATGATATAATATAATCATTTTAGTTCCATTATACATATTGTATGCATACTTGGCTTTAATTATTCACAATTATTGTCTTATCATCAGCATATATCCTAAATGATTGCATATTATTTTTGCATTATTTTATAATAGTTGCTTACTTTTCTGCAATTAATCTGATTAACTATTGTAGTTTTGTTTTTTCACTTAGTTATTTATATGTTTATTATTTATCAAGTTTTTTCCCTAGAACAATTGCAATTGTTTTTGGTGAAGATGAAAATAATTGGATTTAGTATTGTGAACAACTTAAAGACTTTCTGAAAGACGATCTTATAATTTTTGTGTTCATTTTCGATCGTCATCATGATCTTCTTGTTGCTGTTCCAAAAGTGTTTCCCAATTCAGCTTATAGTTCATGTTTTTATGATTAGAATAAAGTTGCTCTAAAATCTGAATTTTCTAAATGTAAGAAGAAATGGTTGATAGATTTGTTCGTTTGTGATGCATATGCTTCTAACTTGGATGATTTCATTGTAGCATTGAGAAATTTTAAGGATGCTGGTGGATCTACCATGGAAAACTTTTTGAATGGAATTCCTTTTAAGAAGTTTGCTAATGTTTTATTCCTGCATCCGCTATGGTGAAATGTCGTCTAATTGTTCAGAGAGTTTTAACAAATGAATTTTGAAAGAAATGCATTTACCAATCACTACTTGCTTGGATAAAATTAAAATCAAGTCAATGAAGCTTATGTCTGATCATCGAGAATTCGCTGGTAGTTGAAATAGCATTCTATGTCCAGTCAATGAAAATCAGTTGAGAAATCTTCATTTGGAGGGAGCTATATGGTTTGTTATTAAATCAAGCGAACATGTATTTGAAGTTCATTCTCTAGTCCAACAATATGTTCAGTAATTTATGTCAAATCTACGTTTTCTTATACTCATGCTGTCAGATGTATTCTGAGTGGTGAAAAGTTGAATGTGTATGATTACATTGAAGAATATTTCAAAGTTGTGTATTTCCGATCAGCTTATTCTCATGTAATCGATCCAGTTATAAACATCACAAAAGAAGATCTCTTGCCTGAAGATCTTGATATAGCATTCCTACAGGTAGAAGAATGCCTGCCTATCCATCAGCTTATAAGAGAATTAAATCTGCCGGTGAAATTATAAAGACTATTAGATGCAGTTTATGCAAGAAGTCAGGTCACAATAAAAGGACTTGTCCTTTGAAACACATGTAATACTGTTGCTTTTTCTTTTGGAAATTTTTTAATGTATTATTAAAACATCATGTTTTCTTTATTCCGTTTCTTTGTATTCCTGCTGCAATTATATTAGATGTTTACTGTTTTTTAAGTGAATGAAAAGAACTATCATGTTCTGCAATAGTTAAGCAATACTGCTGTCATATTTGTAATTTTTCTGAGTAGTTATCTATATTTCTGCACTTTGTAAATATTGTTGCACACATTTTTGCAACCTTTTTAATAATTTGCTCTCATTTCAGAAGTTGCTTATATCATTGTTTTCAATTTATAATATCATTCTAGTTCAATTGTGAAGTTCATATTTATATTTTTCAGCAATTATTCAAAATAATTGCAGATGTATCAGCAAGTGTTCTGAATAATTGCATAAAAATGTCTGTAATTATTTAAGATAAATGCAGACATATCTGCAATAGTTTGAAAAAATTTCGTAAATGTCTGCAATAGTTCGATATATTTTCTTAGTTTTCCTTCAACAATACAGATAACTCAATTCAATCCCAAAAAATGCTTGTCTAAAAATTTTGATAACTAAACTTTGATTACCATATTAAAGCATTAATTTTGGCTTTCAAATACATAATTTTGCCGATATATATACATTTTATAAGTTCTACACTCAACACCATAGTAACAAAACATCATTTTTGTTTATTGGTTTCTGAGAATAAAAATTGTTGCGTAAGACTTTTTTCAATGCTCTAGCTATATAGGTTGCACGAGAGAATGTGAAATTCTAATTTATCTCTTTGTATTTCAATAGCATCATATTCATATTGAATATCTTCCTTGTTTATAACCTTGTTTTCAAATCTTTCTCTCTTGAACGTTTGTAATCTATCTTTTCCAATATTATTATTAACAAGCTTGTTATATAAACTCTCTGTATAAAATAAAAGATTTTATCAGGAAATTTATTTTCAGTTTAAATAATATACTCTTTTTTCAATCTATATACCACTTTTCTTGTAGCTTTGGCATGTGGACCTTCATGTCTTGGCTTCATCGAATCATAATGAATTCACCGTCTGTCTTCTTTGATGAATTCCAAAAGAGTGAAATGTGCATTTAGGTGAATTAGGAAGAACATTTTATCATAGTTTGTAAAAATATTTTTGATCGAATCATCAATTAGAGCTTTTATGACTTTTTTTGTATTGTTGAGTTGGAAAGTCTGTAGTAATATATATTAGTAAACTTAATTTATAAACCATTAAACAAATAGTTCATTAGAAAGATATAAAGCATACAGTTGCGTAGACTTTGAAGAACAAAAATTTTGAATTCACCTTTTTCAACTCATGTGAGTACCAGCCGATGATCTACAATAATTGTTATTTTGTAAATAATAATAATATATATTTGAATTTTTTGTTACTTTTGCAGAATTATCTGCAAAAATTATGAATAATTGCTGATTTATCAACAAATAATATGAAAAATTATTGAATTGTCTTCAATGATCAGCAGTTAATATGAAAAATTGCAATAATTATTATGAATAATTGTAGATTCTTCTATGTAAATTAATATAAAAAACTATTCAAACTTCCGTACTTAGCCATCAAGGATCTTCCAAGAATTAACTCACCAAGGGCAGTTCCAAATATTTTAATATCTTTGTCTCCATTGAGATACGCACTTTTGCAATCAAATTATTAAATTATATTGGTATTACTATCAATATTCAGACAATACAACAATTATTATCAATATTTGTTGATATGTCTACAATTAGTAGGTATATTTTCAGACAATAAAGCAATTATTCCCAATATTTGCTGATATATCTGCGGCTATTGGGGAGATTTTGACAATACAGCAAACATTTCCAATATTTTCTTATATATCTACAATTTTTGGGTATACTTTCAGATAATAGAGTAATTATTGGTGTAATAACCCTGGTATTAGTGATTACCTGCAATATTAAATTATAAAAGTGGTTATAATTTAATATTGAAAATAAAATAAATTGGAATCGAAAGATTTTTGTTACCCATTGTTTATTTTAAATAAACAATGTGTTTTGAGAATAAATATTAGATTTAATGTTGATGGTTGAGATTTAAATTGAATAAATTGAGAATATTGGAATTTTGTTAATTTTGAGATAATAAATCAATAAAGGGATTCTTTTCAACATTAATTTATTGAAATAAATATATATTATTGAAAATAAAGTTTTAAAATCTTTAGTTTGATAGTTTGAAAAGAAAATGATTATTTTATGGATTTTATTTCAGTAATGTAATAATTTTGTAAATTATTGCCTATATTAAACTTTCATAGATTTTAAAGTAGAAATTAGAAGTATTTATATAATTGATAAATATAAAAGACGAAATATTGTTTAAGAATAATATTTTGATGTATAAATAAAGATGGAATAGTTTGTTGTATTTTAATTGACAAGAAAACAATTTTTGTATAGACTCACATGTTAAAAATGGTGTTTTACGAGATAAAAAGTGTAAATTTGGTTATTTAAGTACAAATAAGGTTTTATTGATAAAAATAGGTTTTTATTTTTAAAATAAATTTTAGTTGTTGTGAAAATAATTTTATTTACATACACTTCTGTTGTATAAGTTTTATTTGGGTTTTAAAATAAGAAAATGTGTGTATATTAGTTAAATAAGTGAAAATATGTGTATTTACTTGGTGAATTTTCACTAACTATAGGATTGGCTTAAAGGATATGGGTTTTAGATCCTAAACCAAAATCTAGAACTATCAGAAAAGAGAGAGTATATCGTACGTAGTATCTTCCGCTCTTTAGTTTTCTCCTTCTAAAAAATTAACAGTAAAAGAAAATTAATGGCCACTTCTTGCTAAATTAAATCTTGCTCCAATCTGTTGTAAATTCAAGTGAAAACCTTCAAAACAAAGAAAAGAGAAAGGCAATCAAATCCAATACTAAGACTTATGTAACATCCCCAAATTTTATCAATTTAAAATTAGTAATTAATTTGAATTTCTGAGATTTAATTTGGAATTAATTTGAAAATTTTCAAGACAAATAGAATTAATATTGATTTATACATATATAAATGGATTATAATTCAAATTTGAATTTGAATGTGAATTTGAATTTAAAATTTAAATAAATGTCTTAGAAAATTATTTGCATTTAAAATAATAAATATGTAATTTATTTAATGTAAAATTAGTTTAAAACATTTCTTCTTTAAATTTGTATATAATAGGAAAAGTATTTTATAAATAGGAAATATAAATTAAAAATTATATAAAAATATTTATGCATGCCCAAGACAAGTGTTGAAATCTTAACCTATAATTTAACAAGTGTAATTCATATAATAAGTGTTTTAACAAATGTAATGATTTTGGAAAAATGTCATTTGGTTTTATTTTTGAGAAAAAAATTAATAAAATAGAAAATATAGTTATATAAACTTCCTACTCTCCTCCCTCTCATTTCTTTTAACATTTGCAAACTACAAAGAAAACAAAAAAAGCCTGTATAACTTTCTCAAACCAGAAAAGAAAGAAAAAAATCATCAAATAAATTTCAAAACAAAGACAAAGCAAAAAAACCTGGAAATTAAAACACTCCAAAATCTAAAGCCTGGAAATCATCTCTGTCCAGTAAATCAAGAAACAGTTTCAAATGTCCAACAAGTCGAGATTTCAACTCAACAATCAAGCAAGCCATCAATTCAAACAATTCCAGTTTAAGATCAACATCAGATTTGCAAACTTAGGATCAAAAACTCAGCAATCAACACCTTTTCCAGCTTTCAAGTTTTAAACCCAGACAGTTTCCTCTGTTCAAAACAAACAGGTGAGTAAACCCTTAAAAATCTGAAGTATTATGTGTTGTTTGTGATGATGCTTAAAATAAATTGTGAAGTATTGATATGCATGCAAATATATGTAGATATTTAAATGCAGAGAGGAGTGTGCATGTTTGAGTTATAGGCACATTTGCCTCTAGTTGTTCCCAAGTTTCCAAAACCTATATAAAATTCAACTTCACTTCCTCAGATCCTTGTTAAACTTTAGGATCTAAACAAATTTTGTTTGTTTGACCATGGTTTAAGGTTTAAAAATAAATTTAAGCAAAATTAACTTACGTTTTCTCTGGAAATTTCAATAATACAGGTAAACCCAAAACATGTTGAAACTTAATTATCATAATTCTTGATTTCAAGTATATGATTCAAAATGTTTTTGAAATCAATGATTTCTAAAAGAAAAATCAAAATTTTTAATAATGTATATCTGTGAAACACAAAGATGAATAACATCGTCATTTTCACCAAATTCTGGTGATCGGTGGGTTTGTGGATCTCGAGATCGAGGTCGTGGCTAGCTTGAAGTTTTGGAATCATCAGAAAAATGTCCAATGAATTTATAAACTACGGTGGCGATGGCGCGGCAATATTTTAGGGTTTTAGCCCAATATTTTGTCGATCGTATTCTAGAGGTGATGGCATCGTCTAGGTTAAATCGGACCATGCCGGGGTATGTGAGATCGATGCGTTGGAGTTTGGTGGTGCTCTGACCAGAACCACGTGACCTCTGATGGTCGGAGGAGGGAGAACGAGATGATCTTGGTGGCTTGGTTTTGTTCCAGAATTGGGTCGTGTAGCCAAATCGTGGATTGGTCGTCGATTCGTGTTGTTGGTGCTTTGAAGGGTCGAGTGGGTGATTGTTGATTGGTCGATGGTCGATGGTTGTAGCATCGACCAGAGGTGATCGAAGAAGTTGTGCATGTGCACATGGCTTGGGTTGTGTCAAAAAGCAATAGTTTAGGAAGAAAGGTGATACTCGAAGTAGTCTTCGAGAAAACGAGTTACTAGCTCGAGTTTTGGCTCGAGTAATTTGATGTTGTGCGCCGGGTTTATCTAAAACTTAAACAAATTTTTAAGTGTGAAAAGCATACGGTCGTTTTGGGAAGGAACTCGAAGTGAAGGGTAGGTTAGCTCGGGGGTGGCCTCGAGTGGGTTCGGGTTGACATATAAAAACAGTTTTAGCTTTGAAACCAAATTTAAATTTTAAAACATTTTTTTACATCTATGTTTTAAATAATTGTTTTGGTTTAAAAATTTGGATAAATAAAGGATTTGAGAAAATTATGTTTAAAGTGATTAAGTTTTAATTTATTTAATTGGCGACATTATTTATTAATTAATTATTTTAAATATATAATTAAAAGTTAATTAAGATGAAATATTGATTTCTAATTAACCTTAATCTCTTATGTTAATGATAATTAATTATAAAGTTTATTAAGTATTTTTTTAATAATAATTGAATGATTAATTAAGATTAGATTTATAATTACTTAATAATTAAAAAATAATTAATTAAAGGGTAATTAATTATTAATTTAAGTTAATTAATTTACAATTAAAGATTAATTAATTAAGGTAATTAATTAAGGAATAATTAATTAATGAAGGTAATTAAGATTTAATTAATTAATAATAAAGGATTTAATTAACTAATAATTAAGGATTTAATTAATTAGTAATTAAGATTTAATTAATTAAGGATTAATTAATTTAAAGTTAAGAATAATTAATCATTAATTAAGGATAATTAATGAAAATAATTATGTGATTAATTGACTATAATCACAAGATTAATTCATCTTAATTATAGATGATTGATTGATATTGAATGCTTTGCATTGATTGATGTCTTTGATATGTGATTGTGATCTATGTGATATGAATTGCTTTGTGATGAACTTTGATATTTGTGATTTGTTTCTGTGTGAATGTGAGAATCCATTGGTCCGTAAAACGGCATTTGAATTTCGATGTGATAGGGAGTTGGATTCTAGTTGGTTATCCGAAACACGCATCAAATATTAATGATGAATCTTTGTAATTTATATATCCACGTGTTTTTAAATTAAGCGCTCACTATTCGGTTTAGCCGAAAGAGGACCTTTGTGTCATATAACCCATTCCGAACAGTGATACGATGAAATGGAAAGCATTTGAAGACGGTGGTGAAGACCGGGTGTCTTCGAGGACGATAAGATAACCTATCGAATGACTCTGAACTGAGTTGCTCTGGTATAGAGATCTCTATATGTGATGGGGAGTCCGATCGGGATTGTGGATGCCCGGATTGCAAGGGCTTCTTCCTTTATTGGACGAAGTGCCTTCGGTTCTGTTCGAACCCGGAACAGACTTGTATGGTTGTATGTCTGACATTACACTTTGAGATATAAAGCTGATCTCTATCAAATATATTTCTGTTTGGTGGTAGAGAATTTGTTCTCTTAGCTTAACACCCTTCTCTGAGACGTACAAGCTCAGAGGTTATGTAGTTGATGGTTATTAGTGATATACTCCCAACTTGGTAGTGTGGCATGCTGAGTGCTGCTGATCATTTGTTGATCGAAGCATGGCTTTTGTGGAAAGCGTAGCATTGTGGACGAGACTTTGTCGAACCTTACAACCCGGTAATGGTCAAAACGGGAATGTTGCGGCAAGATTATTAGGGGCGTGCCCCTAGGATATGTCCATTTTCTTTTGAATAAGAGGTGGTATCATGGTATGTAGCCCAGATATTTAACTGTGTGGTTGTTGCTATTTGTTGGTGAATCCCGGGATAAAGGTCGGTAACGACCGGGATGGCATACTTGTAGGTGTTACCTAGTTATAGAGGTAACCCGGCCTTGTGTTAGCAGAGATCTGGTTTGGTTCTTAGGGGCATCCCTCCAGAAGCATTCCATTTGGTAAGGAAGTTCCATAGCCTAACCATTGTTGGAAAATCCAGAGAAACAATACGAGCCCTGTGCGGTTTTAGTTGTATAACCTGCCATGCAGCGTGGCGGCAACCTGCCATAAAACATGGTATCTATAGTAGGCATACAATAGTGGTTGTATGCTGGCTAAGATTAATATTATACTTTCAAAATGTTTTCTACACTATGCACTAATAATAATATTAAAAGAGTTTTCTCGTATCAAGCATATTTGACTGTCATAAGAAGAAATCTCCTACAATTGTGTGGTTGCCTCATGTGTGTGGCGGGAGATCCTATGGTAGTTTCATTTTTCAAAAGCATATTGGATTTCTTTTAAAAATTGTTTTCGTACAAACAACTGTTTTTGTTTACTCATACCAGTCTCATGACTGACCCGGAGTTTATTGTTCCCTTCCTAAACTCTGGGTGCCCATAATTTCCACATGGGCAGCCTAGAGGCAGGTTCTCATGTTTTAAAGCTAGCTTGGATAGTTGAAGTCTTTTGGAAGCTGTCGTATTTTGGAAGCTTTGAAGTTTTGGAAGGTGGTGCTTGGTTTGGATTCTCACTCTTTCCATTTTGAAGACTCTGTGGTTCTGCTTTGGTGTTATCGATTGTTATTGTATCATGTATGAATGAATTTCTTATGATGGTAGTTATATGTTGTAATCGAATATTGTGATGGTGTTGTATCTGTAATGAAATCATATTTTGTTCCACTGTTTGTATTCATCTAATGTTGTTATAAGTCCTTCCGAACTAGAGTTCAACGTTTGAATCTCCGGCAGTCAAATACAAGTGAGGTAGTTGGTGTCGATTTTCAAACGCTGGATTTCGAGTCATGACAAGTGGTATTAGAGCTAAAGGTTGAGTAAGAACTTTAGCTACGGAGTATAACACATTAGGTGGCTCATTAGAGATAGGGTGAAGTATACCCTAGAATGGGTATAAATCGAAAGAACAAAACCTTAAAATTTCTCGGTCTATTTCTTTTAACTGTCGATGTTCCCTACGATATCTCGTCCGTATACCTAAATCAAGTTTTGTTACTAATTACAGATAGTGAGAATGAGCAGGCGAAGAGGACGAGGTAGGGGAAATACCATTGCAACTGGCCAGTCCCTGCAACAGCAGCTATACCTACTCAACCTCAGCCGAATCTGGCTAATCTATATAGAAGTTTTTCCAGACTTGGTGGAAAGCCATTCACTGGAAAGGAATCTATCATCGAAGCCCAAGCCCGGATTAGATCATGTGAAAGAATTTTTAAAGGGCTCAAGTTGGAAGACGATGAAATGCGACTAGTAGCTTCTTGGCAAATCCAAGAGGAAGCTCTAGCTTGGTGGGAGACGGTTACAGTGGATGAGCCGGAAGATGAGTTTACTTGGAGTCGATTCAAAGAGGTGTTTGAGCAACGATATATGCCATCTACTGGTATCCCCCGAGTGTACCAGGAGTCCATGGATATGAAGCAGGGAAGTTTATCATTTGAGGAGTATTTGAATAAATTCAATGAATTATCTCGTTTTGGTCCGGAACTGGTGAATACACCTTTGAAGAAGAATGAAAGGTTCATTTCGGGAATGAATAAGTACCATGAATGGATGACTACCCACGTAAAAGAATCCGTTTTGGACTTGATCGATATGGGTTATCAATATGCTACCCTGGATATGCAGGAAGTTCCGGAGGAGAAAGTAAGGGCAAGTAATCCAAATTGGAAGAAATGGAAGTCCGAAGGGAAGAAACCGTATCAAGGCAAGGAAGAAGAGCAATCAGGAGAGCCCGGCAAAAGATATTACTTCTTACAACTGTCAA
Source organism: Allium cepa (assembly GCA_030765085.1). Classification (NCBI taxonomy): domain Eukaryota; kingdom Viridiplantae; phylum Streptophyta; class Magnoliopsida; order Asparagales; family Amaryllidaceae; genus Allium; species Allium cepa. The sequence continues at coordinate 116,869,178 of CM060942.1, forward strand.
GAGAAAGGCCATTATTCAAATGATTGTAAGAAGCCAAAGAAACAAGTAAAGGAAAATCAACCTATGAGGATGGATCAAAGAATCAAGGAATATTTTCGCTATCACAAGCCATGTCACAAAGCTAAACATTGTCCGAAAAAGAAGCAAGCACAAGTGGTGAAAGTGTACGCGATCAAAGGTAACCCCTCAACTTCAAAGGCGGGTAAATAAAAAGGAATTTTAGAAGGTAACCTTATCATTTATGATAGAGTTGTTAGATTATTGTTCGACATGGGCACTACACATAGCTTTATCTCCCAACAAATCGTAAATGAATTAAAACTAAAACCTAAATTTGTTGACGAGCCTATTTGCGTAAAGAATCCAGTTGGTGGTCCGGCAAATCTTTGTCTACAATGTAGAGATGTTCCTACCTCGTATTCTTGTTACAGATTTCCTATCAGCCTTTTCATTCTCAATTTTAATGAATTTGAAACCTCACTTGAAATGGATTAGCTAACGAAGTACGAAGCTCAATTAGATTGTAACAATCGAACAATTTTTATCAGAACTAAATCTAGGAATTTCATTGAAATCTCTTGTGAGGATCCGAGTCCTAAGAGAGATAAACTGATGTATACTTTAGGATATCCCGAACCTAGTCTAGATTCCATACCTATTGTCCAGGAATTTCCAAACGTGTTCGAAGAGGTCAAATCTTTACCCCCACATAGAGAAATTTAATTCAGAATTGACTTAGTTCCAAATGCTCGTCCTTTCGTTCATGAAAGTCGCAGGACGGCACCTAGGGAAAGGATAAAATTAGTCAAGCAAACCCATGATTTGCTAGAGAAAGAATTAATACGTCCTAGTGTTTTCGAATGGGGTTCAACTGTGGTATTCGTTGCTAAGTCTGACGGATCTTTGAGATTGTGCATAGTCTACCGCGATCTAAATAAACTAACACTCAAAAACGAAATTCCTTTACCTAGAATCGATGATCTATTCGATCAACTGCACGGCGCTCGATTCTTTTCAAAGAAGGATCTAGCTCAAGGATTCCATCAGCTACGAATTGCCAAAGACTGCGTTCACTTGACTGCTTTTAGGGGTTCAGACACTTTCTATGAATGGTTAGTCATGCCTTTCGGACTAATCAATGCTCCCGCATACTTCGTAGACTTAATGACCCGTGTATTCTGAGAAGTGTTAAATAAATTTGTTCTTGTGTTTATTGACGATATTTTGATCTATTCCAAGACCGAAGAGGAGCACGCTGAGCATTTGACAATTGTTTTGGAAATATTAAGAGGGAACATTCTGTTCGCCAAATTTTTCAAGTGCCATTTTTGGGTCAAGGAAGTTAGATTTCTCGGGCACATTGTAAATGAAGAGGGAATCACTGTAGATCCTAGCAAGATTTCTTCTATTCTAGATTGGAAGCGACCCACAACTCCGAAAGAAGTTCGAAGTTTTCTGGGTTTAGCAGGATATTACCGGAAGTTTGTTTAGGATTTTTCTAAGATTGCTCGTCCGTTGACTAAGCTAACTATGAAGAATGCTAAGTTTGATTGGACTCCGAAATGTGATAAAGCTTTCCGGGAGTTGAAGGGGAGATTGACTACTGCTCCTGTTCTTGCTATTATCAACGGGAACCAAGGCTTATCTGTCTATACTAACGCTTATGATAATGGTTTGGGTCTAATGCAGAATGGGAAAGTAATTGCCTACGCGAGTAGACAATTATGTCCGCATGAGAAAAACAACCCAACTCACGATCTAGAGCCCTTAGCTGTTATCTTTGCTTTAAAAATTTGGCGTCACTATCTTCTAGGTAAGAATCTCTTTCAGCTTTTCTAAAGAAAAGTTTAAAAGTTTAACTTAACTTAATATTTATACTTAATAAACCGTTCTTGTTTTAGGTGAAAAATTCGAATTGTTCAACGACCATAAATCTCTGAAATATCTCTTCACCCAAAAGGATTTAAATCGCGACAACAACGTTGGTTAGAATTTCTAGCGTCTTATGATTTGGATATTTAATATACACCCGGAAAAGCCAACATAGTAGCCGATGCTTTGAGTAGAAGGCATGTTGTTCTCGCATATCTAGTTGTCACTCCACTCTCCTTGAAAAGATCGCTAGTAAGCAGACAGCAGACAAGTTTCTTTGAGAAATATATAGAAGAATATGTCATGGTGAGGATTCCAGTTTTAGAATCGATAATAATGGAGTTATAAGAATGAAAGGCAGGATTTTCATTCCAGATATCCCTGATCTGAAACGTGAATTTTTGGATGAGTGTCACAAATCCAAACTTAGTATCCATATAGGAGTTAGATGTATCGAGATATTAAAAGAAATTTCTGGTGGAAAATAATGAATAGGGACATATCTATCCGTGTCAGTCGTTGTGCAACCTGTCAGCAAATTAAAAGTGATCAGATGAAAATTGCAGGTTTACTTCAGCTGTTGGAGGCGCCAAAGAAGAAGTGGGATCAAATATCTATGGATTTCATAGATGGATTGCCTCGTACTCGAAAGGGAATGAAGCGATTTGGATTATCATGGATCATCTAACTAAGACTGCCCATTTCATTCTAGTAAAATCTACCCAGACAATAGCAAGTTTGGCTGAATTATAGGTGAAAGAAATTGTCCATCCCTACGGTATACCCAACAGTATAGTGAGTGATCGCGATCCTATCTTCACTAGCAGATTTTGGGAGGCATTTCAACCACATTGGGAACCAAACTGAATTTCAATACTGCTTATCACCCGTAGTCTGATGGGCAGACTGAAAGGATTAATCGAATCTTGGAAGACCTCTTGAGCGCTTGTATTCTTGACTCTGGGAGTTCATGGGAGGACCATTTACATCTGGTTGAATTGTCATATAATAATAGCTATCAAGACAGTATTGAAATGGCTCCTTTCGAAGCTTTATATGGTCGTCCATGTCGATCACCTGCATGTTGGATCGAGTCAGGTGATAGACTCGTCCTTTGACCAGATATGATAAAGGAAGCTACCGAAAAAGTTAATTTTATTCGAAAGAAATTGAAAACGGCTCAAAGTCGTCAGAAGTGTTATGCTGATCGCAGAAGAAGAGATTTGAAATTCCAGGTTGGAGATTCCGTTTTCTTAAAAGTGTCTTCAATGCGTGGTGTGTTGAGGTTTGGAAAGACTGGTAAGCTGGCACCGCGTTATATTGGTCCTTTTCCTAAATTGGAAAGGATCGGTTCTTTAGCATATCGAGTGCAGCTACCCAGCTGGTTATCTGACGTATACGATGTGTTTCACGCTTCACATCTTTGAAAATATGTGCACGATCCAGATTGTATTATTGAAGAGGCTGCTTAGCAGGATTTGGAGATCACACCAAATCTGACAGTGAAAAGAGAACCGATAAAGATCAATGATCGTGATGAAAAGCAGCTGAGGAATAAAGTTGTGAAACTGGTCAAATTACAATGGAGTGGTGACCCAAATGACTGTACTTGGGAAATAGATGATAGCATGCAGAAGTCCTATCCCAATTGCAGAGTGGATATTTCGACTTAATCTGGTAAGCCATTCTCTATCTTTTTTTGCATTTTAATATTCTTTGTTTGTTTCTCTCTCTCATTCAAATTCCGAGGATGAAATTTTCTTAAGGGGGAATCTGTAACATCTTCAAATTTTATCAATTTAAAATTAGTAATTAATTTGAATTTCTGGGATTTAATTTGGAATTAATTTGAAAATTTTCAAGATAAATAGAATTAGTATTGATTTTTACATATATAATGGATTATAATTCAAATTTGAATTTGAATTTGAATTTAAAATTAAATAAATGTCTTAGAAAAATAATTTGCATTTAAAATAATAGTATGTAATTTATTTAATGTAAAATTAGTTTAAAACATTTCTTCTTTAAATTTGTATATAATGGGAAAAGTATTTTATGAATAGGAAATACAAATTAAATATTATATAAAAATATTTATGCATGCCTAAGACAAGTGTTGAAATCTTAACCTTAACAAGTGTAATTCATATAATAAGTGTTTTAACAAATGCAATGATTTTGGACAAGTGTCCTTTTGTTTTATTTTTGAGAAAAAAATAATAAAAATAGAAAACATAGTTATACAAACTTCCTAATCTCCTCCCTCTCATTTCTTTTAACATTTGCAAACTATAAAGAAAACAAAAAAGCCTGTATAACTTTCTCAAACCAGAAAAGAAACAAAGAAAATCATCAAACAAATTTCAAAGCAAAGACAAAGCAAAAATACTGGAAATTAAAACACTTCAAAATCTAAAGCCTAGAAATCATCTCTGTCTAGTAAATCAAGAAACAGTTTCAAATGTCCAACAAGTAGAGATTTCAACTCAACAATCAAGCAAGCCATCAATTCAAACAATTCCAGTTTAAGTTCAACATCAGATTTGCAAACTCACGATCAAAAACTCAGCAATCAACAACTTTTCCACCTTTCAAGTTTTAAACCCAGACAGTTTCCTTTGTTCAAAACAAACAGGTGAGTAAACCCTTAAAAATCTGATGTATTATGTGTTGTTTGTGACGATGCTTAAAATAAATTGTAAAGTATTGATATGCATGCAAATATATATAGATATTTAAATGCAGAGAGGAGTGTGCATTTTGAGTTACAGGCACATTTGCCTCTGGTTGTTCCTAGATTTCCAAAACCTGTACAAAATTCAACTTCTCTTCCTCTGATCCTTATTAGACTTTAGGATCTAAACAAATTTTGTTTGTTTGACCATGGTTTAAGGTTTAAAAATAAATTTAAGTAAATTTAACTTAAGTTTTCTCTGGAAATTTTAAAATACAGGTAAACCCAAAACATGTTGAAACTTAATTATCATAATTCTTGATTTCAAGTATATGATTCAAAACGTTTTTGAAATCAATGATTTTTAAAAGAAAAATCAAAATTTTTAGTGATGTATCCTCTGTGAAATACAAGGATGAATGGCATCGTCATTTTCACCAAATTCTGGTGATCGGTGGGTTTGTGGATCTCAAGATCGAGGTCGTGGCTAGCTTGAAGGTTTGGAATCATTAAAAAAATGTCCGACAAATTTATAAACTACGGTGGCGATGGCGCGGCAACATTTTAGGGTTTTAGCCCAGCATTTTGTCGATCGTATTCTAGAGGTGATGGCATCGTCTAGGTTCAATCGGACCACGCCAGGGTATGTGAGATCGATGTGTTGGAGTTTGGCGGTGCTCTGACTAGAACCATGTGACCTCTAATGGTCGGAGGGGGAGAACGAGATGATCTTGGTGGCTTGGTTTTGTTCCAGAATTGGGTCTTGTAGCCAAATTGTGGATTGGTCATTGATTCGTGTTGCTGGGTGGTTTGAAGGGTCCCTGGTCGATGGTCGTAGCATCGACCAAAGGTGATCGAAGCAGTTGTGCACGTGCACATGGCTTGGGTTGTGTCAGAAAGCAGTAATTTGGGAAGAAAGGTGATACTCGAAGTAGTCTTCGGGAAAACGAGTTACTGGCTCGAGTAATTTGATGTTGTGCGCCGGGTTTATCTAAAACTTAAACTTTTAAGTGTGAAAAGCATACGGGTCATTTTGGGAAGAAACTCGAAGTGAAGGGCAGGTTAGCTCGGGGGTGGACTCAAGTGGGTCTCTGGTTGACATATAAAAATAGTTTTAGCTTTGAAACCAAACTTAAATTTTAAAACATTTTTTTACATCTATGTTTTAAATAATTGTTTTGGTTTAAAATTTTGGATAAATAAAGGATTTGAGAAAATTATGTTTAAAGTAATTAAGTTTTAATTTATTTAATTGGTGACATTATTTATTAATTAATTATTTTAAATTAATAATTAAAAGTAAATTACGATGAAATATTGATTTTTAATTAACCTTAATCTCTTATGTTAATGATGATTAATTATAAAGTTTATTAGGTAAAGATTTTCAATAATAATTGGATGATTAATTAAGATTAATGATTTATAGTTACTTAATAATTAAAAACTAATTAATTAAAGGGTAATTAATTATTAATTTAAGTTAATTAAATTACAATTAAAGATTAATTAATTAAGGTAATTAATTAAGGAATAATTAATTAATTAAGGTAATTAATTAAGGAATAATTAATTGATGAAGGTAATTAAGATTTAATTAATTAATGATTAAGGATTTAATTAACTAATAATTAAGGATTGAATTAATTAGTAATTAATATTTAATTAATTAAGGATTAATTAATTTAACTGTGATATTGTGATCCATGTGATATGAATTGCTTTGTGTTCAACTGTGATATTTGTGATTTGTTTCTGTGTGAATTTGAAAACCCTTTGGCCCGTAAAACGACATTTGAATTTCGATGCGACAGGGAGTCGGATTCCAGGTTGTTATCCGAAACCCACATCGAATATTAATGATGATTCTTTGTGATTGATATATCCATGTGTTTTTAAATTGAGTGCTCACTATTCGGTTTATCCAGGAGAGGACCTTTGTGTCATATAACCCATTCTGAATAGTGATACGATGAAATGGAAAGCATTTGAAGACGGTAGTGAAGACCGGGTATCTTCGAGAACGATAGGATAACCTGCCGAATGAATCTGCACTGAGTTCCTCCGGTATAGAGATCTCCATATGTAATGGGGAGTCCGATCGGGATTGTGAATGCCCGGATTGCAAGGGCTTCCTCCTATATTGGACAAGTGCCTTCGGTTCTGTTCGAACCCGGAACAGACTTGTATGGTTGTATGTCTAACATTACACTTTGAGATATAAAGTTGAGCTCTGTCAAATACATTTCCGTTTGGTGGCGGAGAATTTATTCTCTTAGCTTAAATCATTCTCTGAGACGTACGAGCTCCGAGGTTTTGTAGTTGATGGTTATTAGTGATATACTCCCAACTTGGTAGTGTGGCATACTGAGTGCTGCTGATCATTTGTTGATCGAAGCATGGCTTTTATGGAAAGCGTAGCTTTGTGGACGAGACTTCGTCGAACCTCACAACCCGGTAATGGTCGAAACATGAATGTTGCGGCAAGGTTATTAGGGGTTGCGCCCCTAGGGTATGTCCATTTTCTTCTGGATAAGAGGTGGTATCATGGTATGGAGCCTGGATATTTAACTGTGTGGTTGTTGCTATTTCTTGGTGAATCTCGGGATAAAGGTCGGTAACGACCGGGGACGGCATACTTGTAGGTGTTACCTAGTTACAGAGGTAACCTGGCCTTATGTTGGCAGAGATCTGATTTGGTTCTTGGGGGCATCCTCCAGAGGCGTTCCATTGGTAAGGAAGTCCCTTAGCCTGACCATTGATGGAAAATCCAAAGAAACAATACGAGCCATATACGGTTTTAGTTGTATAACCTGCCATGCAGCATGGAATTAACCTTCCATAAAATATGGTAGCTATAGTAGGCATACAATAATGGTTGTATGCTGGCTAAGATTAATATTATACTTTCGAAATGTTTTCTACACTATGCACTAATAATAATATTAAAAGAGTTTTCTCGTATCAAGCATATTTGAGGCAGCGGTTTTAGCTTTGACGCCCTAATAATGCTTTCTTCCTCACGAAATGATGATTTCGTGTCAAATAATCCGATAAAACGATAAATGCCCAATTCCGTTGGTCATGACGATGCCGGAATCTAGCTATCTCCAACCCGTTGATCTCGCAAGATACCGTGTTGAAAGATCTATAATTTGATCGTTGATCACTCGCAAGTGATACCGAGAATTGGCTTCAACTTGTTGATTCGCGCACGAATAACCACTGATGGAAAGAAGAAGGAGATCACACTCAACTTCAACAATGGTGGCAAAAGCTCACACACAATTTTTTTTCTTCAAAAATCAACTCCCTTTTACAATGACATCACGCCCCTATTTATAGGAAGTTACAACTCAACACAGCCGACCTAACATCATACGACCCAACACAGGTGACACACGACCTAACAATACAACATACATGCGACTTAACGACTTAACAACAATACAACATACGACATACGACATATCAATAATACAGGTTACAACAGTACACGACTTAACATATGCGACACAACAATACACGATTATCATTGCAACACCATGCGACTTAAGGACTCAGTGACTCAAGGTAATGCGACATAAGTGATTGGCGATTTAAGGCAAGCGGCATAAGTTAACGGCTTAAGAAATCAGCGACTTGACTGAGTGACTTAAGGAATTACAACTTAAAACATCGACCACCTAAAGAAGTGCGGCATCAGGGAACGACTTAAGAGTTGCGGCCTTGATTTCTTGAGTCGCTTATCAAGGCAGGCGACTTATGATGATGCTTTAAGCGACGTATGCGGCATACGACTTACGACCTAAGGTGGTCGTGACTTAAGCAAGCGACTTGTAGTAGGCGACTTAAGGTTAGGCGCTGCATCATCCTCCCCCGGGTGAAAAGAATTCGACCCCGAATTCACACTTTTCTCTTCTTCGACATACTTATTCTCATGATATGGAATCAAGTGTTTGACGTTGAAAACGTCAGCAGTATGGATATGATCCGACAGTCTTAACTGATAAGCATTCTCATTAATCTTCTTTACGACTTCCAAAGGACCAATCTTTCTAGCAGCTAGTTTGTTATGAGTACCAACAGGAAATCGTTCCTTAGTCAAAACTGCATACACAAAATCTCCTTCTTTGAATTCAACATGTCGTTGTTTGATATCTGCAGATTGCTTATATTTCTCATTCGCCTTAAGCAATCGTTCCTACACAACCTTGTGGCATTCTTGCAACTCATTCACAAAATCACTAGCTCGCTTGATCACTCCATTCTGTTGTGGTACTATAGATAAATCCAATGGTCCCTTAGGGATTGTCGAGTACACGACCTGGAATGGACTGAACCCGATGCTACGATTAACTGCATGGTTGTGTGCAAACTCAGCTTGACACAGTTTAGAATCCCAACTCTTCAAATTGTCATTCACGAGGCATCTCAATAGATTACCTAGGGATCTATTCACAACTTCTGTCCGTCCATCCGTCTGTGGATGATAAGCACTACCGAATTTCAGCTTTGTCCCGACCATTCTCCATAGACTCGTCCAAAAATGACTCAGAAAACAAGTGTCTCTATCCGATACAATAGATTCAGGCAACCCGTGAAGTCGATAGATCTCTCTGAAGTATAACTGTGAGACATTAACTGCATCTACCGTCTTCTTGCATGCGATAAAATGTACCATTTTGAAAACGATCAACCACCACGTAGATAGAATCATTGCCACGTTGCGTTCTCGGCAAGCCCAATACAAAGTCCATACTAACATCCACCCATGGTTTAGTAGTATAGGCAACGGCATATATAAACATGCGTTTGTTGCTGTCCCCTTTGAAACTTGACAAATATGGCATCTCTGAACGAACTTTTCAACTTCCTTCCTCATTGACGGCCAAAAATAAGACTTTGAAATCAACTGCATAGTACGGTTGCGGCCCACGTGTCCTTCTTCATGTAATTCTTTAATGATTTTCATTCGTAGACTGCAATCTGAAATACACAACTGATTTCCTTTGAATAGAAAACCTTCAACCAGCATATATCCATCCTGCTTCCCTATTTGACTTTGTCTAGGATTTCGGAAAAATATGAATCTGTAGTAAGAAGTTCTGGAAGTAAGTCAAAACCCATCACCTCTACTCGCATGGTTGTCAGTAAATTCTCCCTCTGATTCAATGCATCGGCGACGCGATTAGTTAGTCCTGACTTGTGCTTTACGATGAATGTAAATTGCTGCAAATAAGCTATCCACGATGCATGCCTAGCTGCAATTTTACTCTGCCCTTACAAATGTTTCAACGCTTCATGGTCCGTATACAAAACAAATTCTTTGTGGAACAAGTAATGTCTCCAATGCTTCACTACCTGCACAATAGCGTAAAACTCCACATCATAGGTATTGTATCTCATCTTTGCTCCAGAAAGTTTTTCACTGAAATAGGCAATTGGATGACCATTCTGACTCAACACTCCTCCAATTCCAACTTTAGATGCATCTGTATGTAACTCAAATAGTAACTGAAAATCCGACGACACTAGAATCGGTGCTGAGGTTAAAAGTTCCTTGATTTTCTCAAAAGCAGATCCTGCCTCTTTCGTCCATGAAAACTTCTTTCCTTTCATACAATCAGTAACAGGAGCCATTACGCTACTAAAGTGCGGTATAAATCTTCGATAAAATGAAGCTAACCCATGAAAACTTCTGACTCTTGTTATAGTTTTGGGCTGTGGCCAATTTCTGATTGCGGCTACTTTACTTTGGTCCACTTGTATCCCTTCCTTAGACACGACATAACCCAAAAATAAAATACTTGGCGTCATGAACACGCATTTCTTCGTTGCTGCATAAAACTGTTCTTGACGAAGAATAGTTAACACCTTTCGCAAGTGCTGAATGTGCTCCTCCGTGCTAGCACTATATATCAAGATATCATCAAAATAGACTACAACAAACTTCCCGATGTAAGGTATGGAAATTTGATTCATCACCCTTATAAATGTACTTAGTGCATTAGAAAGACCAAACGACATAACCAGCCATTCATATAATCCTTTTCGAGTCTTGAATCTCGTCTTCCATTCATCACATAGTCTAATGCGAATCTGATAATAACCACTCTTAAGATCGATCTTAGAAAAGATTACAGACCCACTGAGTTGATCCAATAGATCATCAAGTCTTGGCATAGGAAATTTGTATCTGACAGTTATTTTGTTGAGTGCCCTGCTGTCGGTACACATTCTCCATGAACCATCTTTCTTCGGTACCAACAAAGCTGGTACAGCACAAGGACTGAACATGCCCTTGCTCAAGCAACTCCTCAACATGTCTCCTCAACTCTTCATGCTACTTTGGACTCATAAGATAATGCGGCCTATGTGGTAAAACAACACCTGGCACTAGATCAATTTGATGTTGTATATCCCTCAACGGCGGTAATTCCTTGGGTAATTCCATAGGAAAGACATCTTCAAATTCATCCAACACCGGTTTAACCTCCACAGGCATTTCAAGATTCTCACTTGTTTCATATCCAATCAACATAAACAATTCAGCACTATCTTTCACTTCTTCAACAAATTCTTTCGTATATAATAGACTAGTTGATTCCACCTTCTTCTCTGACTTACTTTCACTTGGTTCACGCTTCTTAGGAACTAAAGTAATTTGAGTACCTTCGAACATGAAACTGTAGCTGTTGGTGCGACCATTATGTTGTACAACTCTATCATATTGCCATGGTCTTCCCAATAGTAGATGACACACATCCATGTCGACAACATCACACCATATATCATCTTTGTACTTCTTCCCAATAGAAAATGTAACAAATGCTCGTCTTTCCATTGTCACTTCTCCATCTTTCTTTAACCATGCCAGTTTATAAGGTCTAGTGTGTTTTTCAGTCTTCAACCCTAACTTCGTGACGGCTTCTTCAGAAATAATGTTATCTCAACTTCCCGCATCAATAACAAATCGACAAACCTTTCCCAAGATAGTACATGTAGACTGAAAGATACTGCTTCTCAGCCAACTAGAATCATTCCCATGCTTTGGCACTAAACAAGACCTCCTTATCACCATTACACCCTTCGTCTCCTGACACAACTTCTTCATCTTCATCAAACTTCGATGGTTGAGAATAATCAACTTCAGCTTCCACATCCTCATACTCACATTCCTCTGCAACTAATGCTCTCTTCTTTGGCTGTGTACATTCATTGCTTTTATGGCCAAACTCCTGACAATTATAGCACTTGATACTGTTATTGACCTTTGCTTTAGCGGCTTCATTGACAACTGTTTTATTGACTGCCTTGGAAACAGTAGCACTGCTACTAGCACCCTTACTCTGATTGTTAGAACCCGCAAACACACCAACTCCTCGTCTCCCTTGTTTCTCCCAAGCTAGAGCTTTCTGATGTGCTTCAGCAACAGACATTGGATTAAACATATTCACCATGTCTTGAATTTGCATTCGTAATCCTCCAATATATCTAGCCGTTAGTTGTTTCTCGGTCTCTATAATATCATTCCTTGCAATCAATTGATAGAATTCATCTGCATAGTCATCCACTGTCCTCGTCCTTTGTCTCAAATTCTGCAAATGTTGATACATAAGAGATTGATAATTGTACGGCAAGAAAGTTGCTTTCATCATTTTTCTCATCTTCTCCCAAGTGACAACTTTTGATTGTCTCATTCTCTCCCGAGTTAGTTTAGTTTGTTGCCACCAAGCCATAGCTCTTCCTCTTAGCCTTGTAGCAACTAATTGGACTTTGCGATTCTCAGGCATCTCTTTGAATTCCAAAATTTCTTCAACATTTGACAACCAATCAAGAAATTATTCTGCTTGCATATCACCTTTGAATTCGGGAATTTCCATCCTCATACCTGATTCCCATTTACAATCATTTTCTGAATCTTGGCCTCGATTTCGCACTTGGCCTCGATTTTGATAATGAATACAACCTCCATCACCATATTCGTCAAAATCATATGTATTTCGATATCGATCCCGACCATGCATGTCCCTTCTACCCTGTCTTTCAACATCACGATATGGCTCATTGTCAAACCCACATTGAGTTCTTCCCTATTCATTTCGATACCCATGGTGGTCTCGCATCATTGAAACTGATGATTCTCTCCTATCTCGATAAGACTGGGGTGACATCCTCCTTTCTTCCAAAACCGGTGGTGAAACCCTGTTTCTACTATGGTTCGACACTGGTGACGTTCTCATTTGATTGTGATTCATGTCATTCATCAACTTCTCTAACTTTTCAATACCCTCATTGAACTTGTCATTGATACGCTGCTCCATCTCCTCAGCTTCTTGTCTTCTATACACATCTTCAACCTGATGATAGCGATTAGCACGTCTCGGAGGCATGATCTAGCTCTGATACCAAACTGACGTAGCGGTTTTTGCTTTGACGCGCTAATAATGCTTTCTTCCTCATGAAATAATGATTTCATGTCAAATAATCTGATAAAACGATAAATGCCCAATTCCGTTGATCGTTGACGATGCCGGAATCTAGCTATCTCCAACCCGTTGATCTCTCAAGATACCGTGTTGAAAGATCTACAATTCGATCGTTGATCACTCGCAAGTGATACCGAGAATTGGCTTCAACTTCGTTGATTCGTGCATGAATAACTGAAGATGGAAAGAAGAAGGAGATCAAACTCAACTTCAACAATGGGGGCAAAAGCTCACACACAATTTTTTTTCAAAAATCAACTCCCTTTTACAATGACATCACGCCCCTATTTATAGGAAGTTACAACTCAACACAGCCGACCTAACATCACACGACCCAACATAGGTGACACACGACCTAACAATACAACATACATGCGACTTAACAACTTAACAACAATACAACATACGACATACGACATATCAACAATACAGGTTACAACAGTACACGACTTAACATATGCGACACAACAATACACGACTTATCATTACAACACCATGCGACTTAAGGACTCAGCGACTCAAGGTAATGCGGCATAAGTGATTGGCGACTTAAGGCAAGCGGCATAAGTGAACGACTTAAGAAATCAGCGACTTGACTGAGCGACTTAAGGAATTGCGACTTAAAATATCAGCGACCTAAAGAAGTGCGGCATCAGGGAACGACTTAAGAGTTGCGGCCTTGATTTCTAGAGTCTCTTATCAAGGCAGGCGACTTATTATGATGCTCTAAGTGACATATGCAGCATACGACTTACGACCTAAGGTGGTCGCGACTTAAGCAAGCGACTTGTAGTAGGCGACTTAAGGTTAGGCGCTGCATCAATATTTGACTATCATAAGAAGAAATCTCCTCCAATTATGCGATGGCATTATGTATGTGGCGGGAGGTCTTATGATAGTTTCATTTTTCAAAAGCGTATCGGATTTCTTTTAAAAATTGTTTCGTACAAACAACTGTTTTTGTTTACTCAAACCAGTCCCATGACTGACTCGGAGTTTATTGTTTCCTTTCTAAACTCTGGGTGCCTATAATTTCCACACGGGCAGCCTAAAAGCTGGTTATTCGTATTTTGAAGATAGCATGGATAGTTGAAGTCTTTTGGAAGCTGTTGTATTTTGGAAGCTTTGGAAGGTGGTGCTTGGTTTGGATTCTCACCCTTTCCTTTTGGAAGACTCTGTGATTCCGCTTTGGTGTTATCGATTGTTGTTGTGTCATGTATAAATGAATATCTTATTATGGTAGTTATATGTCGCAATTGAATATTGTGATGATGTTGTATCTGTGGTGTTGATTAATGAAATCATCTTTTGTTCCGCTGTTTGTATTCATCTACTGTTGCTATAAGCTCCATCCGAACTGGAGTTCAACGTTTGAATCTCCGGCAGTCGAATACAAGTGAGTATTTGGTGTCGATTTTCAAACGTTGGATTTCGGGTCGTGACAAATTATTTCATCAAATTTTGAGTTTGTATATGAATTGTCTGTAACTGTATTTTTCTAGTCTACATATTCTTTCTTTCTCAACTACAAGTTCCTGAAGTCTTCTTTGCATCGAAAAGCTTCCATCTTCTTCATCTCATTATAGTTAAATCCGCTTTTTGCCAAGGTGACTACAAAACTCACAAACTGCTAGCTGAAACATGAATTTGGTTGTGAAAAATCGCTCTTCTATTCATTGTTTCAATTTTATCTGACTTTTGGTTGCCACTTTGAGTGGCTATTTCTCTTTTGTTCTTGCTATGAATTGCTGCCAGATCTTTTTCGATTTATAATATGAATGTAGTTCTAAGTTTATGCCAAATTTGGTTGTTGAAATCATCTTCTAGCTATGTCAAAATGTTGTCCAAAAATTAGTTCAAACAAGAAAATTCAAGCCTACATAATCCTATAGCCTGGGTTGGCCAATAGGTCGACCCATGCCTCTCTCTGGTCGACCCTAAGGTCGACCTAGGCATTCTTAAGGTCGACCTTAGGGTCAACCTATGAGAAGCAAAGGTCAACTTGAATATATGTTGTTCTGGGCCTTTTTCTTTTGTACTTTCTACAACATTTGCCTCTTGTTGCTATGGTTTTACCCACTAGTTCTTGAATAATTTTTAGATGATTTTCAAGAGCTCTAACCAATCTATAAATAAGCAAAAATTGTGGCAATCCGAGTCCTAGATTGATGAGTTTTTGAGACATTTCCATATGTTGAAATTTGGTGATTTTCATCGATTTCTTTTGTTTTAAACACAAGTTTTCCTAAAATGATTTTCGAAATAATTTTATAATTTAAATGGATTTTGAAATAAATATTTTTCAATATTTATTTTCAGTTTTTTAAAATGATTAAAACATATTTATTTCCTATAATAAGGAGAATTTTCGAAGAATGATTTTCCAAATGATTACGAGAAATTGTTTCAAAATCTTGTTTTCTCAAATAAATTATTTTATATAGACTATTTTACACTTTTTGAACTTATGAGAAAGAGAACTAAATGATTTAGGAAAACATTGGTATTGGACACATGTGTTACTTTTTCAGTTAATTCTGGACTTCTTCGTTTGGAGTTATGAATTTTCGAGTTTTTATTTGAGATTGTCGTACTTTGAAAGTTTTGAGATTTGTAATTCCTATTTTTAGGAATTATCTGAGATGGCCAATATTTGGCGATCTTTGTGATGTAAGATCTCCTATTTTAGAAGTTATGATCTATAAGAACCATATAATGTTTTGAGTACTTGCCGATGAGATGAGGCAAGTTATGAGTTTTTGAGATTTGAGATTTTATATAATATTATTTTCTAATGTGACATCGATTAACGGTTAGGAAACCATTAAGTGAGAATTTGTGGTATGGGATGCATTGTTACCACTTTTCGAGTTTTTCTCTGGGAATTTGTGACACGTTCACCAGTATGCCAGTATTATAGACCTTTTGGTCATTATGACTTATACAGATGAGTCATCACGAATTATGTGATTCCGGTCATCACGAGTTATATAGACCTTCGGGTCATCATGAGTTCTACGAGTTTGGTCATCACGAGTTATGTGACTTCGATCACCACGAGTTTAACCTTCGGATTCATGAGATAGGCACCTAATATATATACAGTACTGGACATGAGTTTAGCACGTGCAACATTGCTTCGGCATGCAATTGGGGATTTGGCTAATCTTGACTTTTTTCTGACTTCTGTGTTTATTTATGGTTTCACCATTTTTGAGATGACGGTTTTATTTATCTATAGCCTTGAACTATATGAGGATTTATATATATATATATATATGATGATTTCATTTATGAGATTTTGATCTCTTACTAGAGTTCCACGAGTTATGAATTTCGAAGATTTCTGTGAATTTATGAGATTGTTTATTTACTTTTATATCATGGGAAACAAAATTTAAGTAATAAACATTTACATTGAGTTGACATTGTTCATGAGATAATCTTTGAGTCGTTATAATTTCCAACACTTGGATAGTGAGAAAAACCCTACTTATATATCATTCCTTTCCAATTATAGGAATGCTCCTTTACGAGACTTATATCTATTTATCTATTGCTAATTATCATATTCTAATTAGCCTGACCCATGTATTTATTACTCGGGTCAGATCGAGTTGCAGGTTAGGTCTCTTAGTTTTGCTTGGCTGTTAGCTTGGACCCGTCTATCGACTTTTGGACTTGATGCCTAGTTTTGTATAGTGTATTTTGTTGTGTACTTGGCCGTGTATATTCTTTTGTAGGGGATATGATGTACGTATATAATGTGGTTGTAATGCTACTTATGACATAATATATTATATTTGATGTCTGTGTATGTTTACCTGACCGTGTTTGTTGTTCTGTGATCTATGACTATTATTGATATTGTATTTTGTTTTGAATCGATCATGTTGCCACCATAGTATTGTATTTGATAAGAATTAAGTATGTAGAACCACTTTAAGATGAAATGAAAAGTGAAAAAAATTTGAGCACCTTATCGACATACTTAGTACTTATCTAATGCAAGACTATGATGGTCGCTCCTAAACAGTCATATTCTCTACACTAGCATATAGTAATACTCTTTATTAATGTGGATCTCAGGATAGGGCGTCACAATTGGGGTTATTTTTAAGATAACAAAGAAATTTAAACAATTATTTAAATTTTGTATTTCGGTGATATATCTACAATTATTTTTACCAGAGGTCATTGGTTCTGAAGAATTGTTCGAGCAATTTGGTTTTCTCTTCGCCTAGCTTTTGGACATTCCAACATTGTCTGACATTTATTTTTACATCTGTAGGCTACTCATTTGATCTTAGTTCTGCTTTATATTGTTCTACTATTATTGACTGGATTGCTTTTTCTTCCTTTTTTTGAATTTCTTTTCATTTTCTAATTTAATTTCTTCGATTGATTTGATCTTTTTTTCTCTTTGCTTTCGATCAATTTTTTTTGTTTTTGTTTTCAGTCTATTCTTGTGCTTTTTTAAAGATATCATCAAGTTCTTAACTGCTTCTGAGACCTTGGGGTACACTGCTGCTTTCACTTGAAAGTATTTTAAAGTTTGGTTAATATTCCAATAGTTTTGTCCATTTTTCTGAGCTTTCCTTTGTAGGTTCGTTCACAACAATGGTTTCATTCAATTTATCTTGTGGAATTGCATCTACATTCTCAAGATTGTGTTCATCTTCAATTGATTCATTATCAGCAACAAGATCAATCTCATCTTTATTTCTTTAGTTGTTTGAGCTGAAAAATATATTTGACACTTAAATATTTGGTGCTTTTGAAATGATAATGAATATTTGCGGTTATTCCCAAAACAATAGGAAAAATTGCAGAATATGCAGCACTTACTGACAATTATTGCAAGGGTTATCTGCATTTATTCTTTTTAAATGCATTTGTTTCCTCAAATATTATTAATAAGTGCAGATATATCAGCAAATATTTATGAATAAGTGTAGATATATTAGAGAATAATTCATAAAACTACAAATGAAAGTTTTGTTTTTTTTTTTTGGATCTTTTGCTGTAGCAACATTTTTATCTTCATTTTTCTTTGCTTCATCTGTATCTTTTTCTTCAATATCTTTATTTGCATCATCATGGTTTCTTCCTCATTCAAATTGCTTTCGTCATCATTCTTTGCTTCATCTTATCTTCCTCATTCAAATTTCATCTTCTTTCTTTTCTTCATCATCATCTTTTTTCTCTTCTTCTTCATCATCTTTCCTCTCTTCTTCTCTATTTTTATCCTCAGCATCTTCATTCTTTTCTTCCCGCTCAACATTTTCAAAAAAAATTAGCTCCTCTTTCCCAATAATTTTATTCTTTCTAATACCTTCTTGTGCATCATCTTCATCTTCTTCTTCAATACTTTCATCACCTGCTTTATCATCTTCTTCCGCCTCTTCATCATCTTTCTCTTCAACATTTTCATCATCTTCTTCTTCCTTATCAGCCTTTTGTTTGTCGATACTTCAAATTGATCGAAAACATCGTCACTTTCACTTTCTCCACTTTCTTCACTTTTAGAGAAATCATCTTTGGTACCACTTACTTTTTGTAAGGGTAAAGTCATCATATCTGATTCAATGGAAGATGCTTTTTTTGTGTATTTACTCAGTTCCATTTTTAGGCGAGCATTTTAATTTTGAAGCCTTTTGTTGTCCATTTCAAGCCTTTGAATTATTTCTTTGTATTTTTCTCATATTCATTGCCTTTTTCTAAAGCATCTTTTAATGTGTTAATTTGCTTCCCTTGAGCATCCTAAAACAAAGAGTTGAAACTTATTTGTTTAGTAGCTTCAGAATTTACTAGTAAAAATTGCATATGAAATGACATGTATTACTAATAATTGCAGATATGCCTGCAGTTATTGGGGAAATTTATACAATACAGCAATTAAGCAATTATTCTTAATATTTGCATCCTATTCTGCAAGTATGGTTTATAATTACAAATATGTTTATAAGTACATTACAGAGAATTACAGATATGTCTGCAAGTATTGCTGATAATCGCGGTTATATCTGAAAGTATGGTTTATTATTTTAGATGTATCCACAAGTATTATAGATAATTGTAGATATGTCTGCAAAATTGCTGATAATTTTAGTTATGCCTGAAAGTATTGTTTATAATTGCAAGTATTGCTGATAATTGCAATTATGTCTAAAAATATGTTTTATAATTTCATATATGTTTGCAAGTATCTTGAATAACATCTTTCCTTTAAATAATTTTAGAATTTTGAAAATTCTAGCATGATTATTTGTAGACTTACAGTTTTGTATCTCATTGTCAGCAGCATAATTGATTTGAGCTTTGAAATGTTCCATTTTCCAGCTAATAGGTATGAGATGTTTTATTCAGATTTAGATGACTTTAGCACATGAGTTCTTTCATAGATCCACTACTAAAAATAAAATAATTAGTATCAATATATATGTGTATATATATATATATATATATTGACAACTTATCTATTTACTTTGAAATATCATACCAATAATAATGTTACACAAGCTGTGATTTTTCTTAGCTTCTTGACATATTTTTCCATTTGATCCATAAGATGCTTATGAATTGTTTTAGGCCATGAAATCAATGAAAATTTTCCTTTACATGCACAATATGGAACCATGTTCCATGATACATTTGAGTCAAAATTTGAAACAAGAATGTTGCAGCCAAATATAGAAGGAGAAATTTTGCTGTGTCTTGTCTGCCCTCTTCCACAGTTCATTTTATTACAGAAAATAACAGTTTTTCTATCTTTTTCTTATGGAAATTGGCATCCACTTCAAAATGTCTGATGATGAAAGAAGTATACTCACTGTCACTTTCATCTTGCTTTTTAGTGTGGCCAAAAGTTTTGACCACTTAGCCTTTTGTAGGAACACTAGGTAATTATCCAATGTCAAGCTCTGAAAATGTTTTTTTCTGATCAACAAACTAGAAATATCTCAAATGCTTTTATATTTTCTCACGATTATGTCAATAAAGGTCAAATTTTTGTCATTTCTTCAACTGAAATTATTCCATTATAAATTGTGTCAATAAATTTATAGAAAGGTATACTTTTGAGGTATTTTTGCGGGAATTCCTAAGCAAATTTTCCTTTTTAATCCTCATCATCAGTTCAAGAAAAGTCATCAAACTATTTCTAAATTCTCTTGTTTAGTAGGAGACTTTGTTGCATCAGTCATTTTTTCCTTATTTGTTCTTACATTGTTATCTTCTTCAGATTCAACATTTGCTTAAATAGAAATTACAGATTTTTCTTCATTAACTTTTTCTTCTTTTTCAATTTCTTTCTGAGTATCTTTTTGCAATAATGTATAGAAAATTCTTATTTATCAGGAAACAATAATAAGAAATGGTATGTAAATGTTTTGTGAAAATGTTTAAAACTGATGCATTTTTCTGCAAATATTGTGAATAATTGCATGTATTTCTGCACTTTTTTAAAAGATTACTGATATGTGAGCACTTTTTATGAATTATTACATGATTTTTTTTAAACTATTGTTGATAAATAAGCAACTAATCAAAATAATTGCAGAGGTAGATGCAATTATTCTCAATTACTATAGTAAATAATTACATACGTACATCTCTGCAATCATTATGAATAATTGCAAAGAAAGATGATAGCAATTGATTTTTAAGTGAACAAGTGCTGGTAAATATGCAATTATTATAAATAATTGCAGAGAAACATGAATTCAATCTTCACAATTGAACTTAAATTTTTTTTATTTTTTTATTTTTTTATTTACAATTATAAATGCCTTTAAATTGTATTTAGTTATGTAAATTGCTTATATGTCTACAAATATTCCATTAGTGTCATTTCACTTCAATTATAAAGAGTGCATCTATTTTTCTCATAAATTATTCAGAATATATGTTATTATTTTTTCAAGTATTTTGATTAATTGCGAAGTACGCTGCGGTTATTTTTTTTAGAAATAACTCCGCAATTTTCTAAATAATTATTTGCATGAATTCAATTTTCTAGATAATTGCTGCTATTTCTTCAATTATTTTGTTTAATTGTCGACAATTCTGCAGTTATTCATATTTTTGGAAATGTGTTGTAATTTTCCAGATAATTGTTTGTTTGCATTCAATATTTTACATAATTGCTGTTATTTCTTCAGTAATTTTGACTAATTACAGACTATTCTATAATTATACAATTTTTTTTGGAAATATGTTGCAATTTTTCATTTAATTGTTTGCATACAATCAATTTTCCAGATAGTTGCTTTCATTTCTTTAACTATTTTTATGAATTGCAGATTATTCTGTAATTATTCTTATTTTATGAAAATATATCTGCAGTTTTCCATATACTTGACTACGTGCATTCAATTTTCCATCTACTTTCTATTATTTCTTTAATTAGTTTGATTAATTGTAGATTATGCTGCAACTATTCAATTTTTTTAGAATTATGAAAGTATTCTACAACTATTCAATTGTAGATTATGAAAATATTCTACAATTATTCTCATTTTTTTTGGTATTATGTGGCAATTTTCCAAATTCTTGCTTACATACATAAATTTGTAAATAATATCATGTATATATGCGAATACTGTGAAATGAGCTATCGATAAACCCTTAAAACAAATCGATCGATTATAATTGAAGAAAAATCAACATCTTGAAGAAAATCGGGTGATTACCTTCAATTTTGCCGTTTTAATTGATTTCATATTCTTCAATTCGCTTTTCTTTTCAACTTGTTTCGAATTCATCTTCTACATTTTAATTTCATTTGATTTCAACTTTTGGATTTCAGGAGATTAGGGTATGCTTTGAATGAAATGTCAATAATATAATCTTGGAGGGTTTTTGGTTTTGTTTTGAGAAAGTAAGTGTAAGGATAATTTGAAAATTAACTTGCTATATTCAAAACTAGGGATGTAATTTATAACTTTTTGTTTTGGGAATGATATTTTGTACATTTTAAAATTTAACAAGATGTGAGCTAAATGATCCCATTTAAATTAATTTAATTTGAATTCAAATTCAAACGAGTATTTAAATTTAGGGTTTGAATTTCAAAAATTAATTGTAGGTTTACTTGGGAGTTAACTGATAAGTTAAATAATTAACTTTAAAAGTTAATTCGGGAACAAAATAAATGAGCAATGGAAACAAATTAGCGCACCCCACTAGGGCATACCATTAACTCTTTCAAATAGTTCATGTTCCTAGGTGGAAAGTGGCTTTCACTACTATCATATATCGGTTTGGAGCATTATGGTGATTCTTATGCCTTTAAGTCAGAGGGGCATTCATATGTTAATTTCTTTGATAATACCTTGAGTTTATGAAGATTTTGAGTTCGATTCACAATGAAAACTCCAAAGTATTGGTGTTATTTCAGTTAATGATTAGGTTTAGTAGATTAATGATGGTTAAATGTACATCATCTACTGAGTATTGGAAATTCAAACGATTATATAATATGTTAAGGACCACTAACTCAAGTGGCAAATAGTAAGCCACTATAGATTGAGGTTTTACGTTTGAACCCTCAAGACGTCAAAATGAGCGTTTTTTGAATAAAATATCACACTTATTCTAAGAAAACAATTATTTTAAGTGTAAAATGAAGATATACTAGTGTTTGACTTGGTTCAACCAATTGTCTATTTCTACAAATCAATTAATTATATTATGAAGATTAAAGATGAAAGCAATTTTAGTATAAAATTATAAAAGTTTGAATATTGAATTACTATACAGTACATCACCCTTGATTTATAGATCGAAATATTCACCTTTCTATATAGTTTTAGATCCACCATTTTCACCTTTAAGTGGTTGATATTCAGTTTATGTGTTAATTTGATTTCACTTTCCAACCCGACTTTGTATAAGAAGGAAAAGAAACGTTCTTTAAACTCTTGATGTTGCTTGATGAGAGTGAATTGGATCAATTGATGAACTCTTGGGTTCTTATGTTGGAATTAGGTCAGCCCGCAGTGGAAGAAATGAGTGAATTTCAAAAAATTTACCATTTTGGATCATTAACGGGACAATGAAGTCTAAATGTAATTAGATCTTATCCAAATTTTCTTTTAAATAAAATCAATATTTTATTCAATATAGTAATTTAAGGATTTAAATATATAAAAGTATGTGATATGATGAATGTATCAAATACATTCATTTATGTGAAGTGTAAGTGCGGTGTTTTAAATCTAAACATGGATATGATAGAATGTGGAAAGAGGAAAACCTTTCATTTCTTTCGCCATTTAGCTGTAACTATTAACACATTAAATGACATTGATTACTTATCAACCAAATCTACACATGCCTTTGTTGTCTAAATTTTGTCAATGAAATATGTGCATACATTCATAACAATTATGAATGCATACATTCATAATAACTATGGATACATACATACAAAGTGAAAACCTATTGGTTGTTTTAAATAATTTGAAATTCTAAATTAACATTAATAGAAAAAATGCCAATTGAGGAAATGGTTAACGAAAAAAAGGTTACATTATTGCTCATAATCTTTGTACAAATTTGATTTAAACAAAATATTTATGTTACATATATCTAATAATTAAAATTTAATGATTTGGACCTGAAAGCATACATTTGCAAACAATGTAGCATATGGTATATGCGTACTTACTTTTGTACAAAAGGTTTTTGGTTTTGAAGTTAAAAATTTTCATTAAATTTTTAATTTAGAACTGAAACAATACTTCAAACTTCACACAAAACATAAACATAGAAAACAACAAATAATTAAATTTGCACTAAAGTCCACTCGTTAATATTAAATCAAGGTATCCACTTTTGTTTTAACAAAGATTATAACAATTGTACAAAAATTTAACATATGTAATTAAAATCAGATTCAAGGAATGGTAGATAACACACACACACACACACACACACACACACACACACACACACACACACACATATATATATATATATATATATATGTTATCCATTAGCATTTGAATAAGTAAAGATTATCTCATAGTATACATAAATCTCATTCAAGTCAAATTTTAGTTTTAGAACCATCTACAATCTACAATAAAATAAATGAAAATTGAACAAGGTAGGCATGCGTAAATTTGTGATAAGAAATTGCGGATCCAAACAACACAAAGAATGATGACAATTTATCAGAAGTAACATGTGATTCAAGACATGTCGATTTATCATAAATATATATTAAAAGGAAATGATAAACAAACATAGATCAAAATAATAATATAACAAACATGTAAATATAGAATTATACGCACATATAATTACCATAGGATGAAGCATGTAGAAACACCTTGAATGATAGGAGAATACCTAGATCTGATTGATCGCTCTCTAGATTCGATAAACCTTGCCCTTCATCGCACCTTAATTTCTGGCTTCTCCTCAGATTTCAAAAATCACCATCCCACTTTGCAAGAGAAGAATGAACCACCCTTTTTAATTTAGTTTTATATTGATTCAAATTTATTTTGATGTTTTTTGGATGAAGTTTCAGCCATAGGTGAATGATAGAGAAGAGGAAGAAAAAAGAAAAAGATAAAATTCACGTTTTGTTCTGTGTACTTTCAAAATTGAGGAGGTTTTGTTTTTAATAGAATTAAAGGAACCTTTTCCTATTCTCCTATTAAAACTTCCTCTTTTTAAATTTCAATTAATCTCATTAATTGATTTCCTCCTCTTGCCATTATATGGCTAATCCAAGCACATTCCAAATATGCAACTTCTCCAGATAAAATAAAACAATTTTTATTTCATTATTTTATTATTTAAAACATGTTTAAAATTATACCGACATCGCATATCGATATATGCAAATATAGCTACTATATATACACTAAAATAATTAACAACAACGTTCAAAACATTAAATAAATTAACAGTAATTAATATTTCATAAATATTAATTAATTTAAACAGTTTGCAATAGTTTACAAACTAATTAATTTGTATGATTTTCGGAGAAATCACAAATGCGGTTATGCGACTCGAAGGTGTGAATTCGGTCAACGATTAATATTGAACAATTCAAATCTTAATATTCACACATCACTTAGCAGGCGGTATGATAGTTTGACCAAATTCATCGCTTACAGGTTTTTTCAGTTAAATCAAATTTTACTTACTATAAGTGATACCTGATACTGACAATTATTTACACCAATTCTCTTCGTCAAAACTATATCACTTTGGATTTATGGAATTTGGCAATGGTCAAAATTCAAATATCATTCGCATTCAACTTTATAGTCCAAACACAAAGTCCTTTGGTTCAATAATAACACGCATTGGCAAGAGACTTTGACTTTGAGTTTACTTTAGGTGATCGTGATACTAACCTCATTTAATCGAGGAGATGAATCCTCTCTTGAATAATGTTTCACTTCCAATGCTTCCAATCGACCCAACTATAGTCGTTCGATGAACACCATGCCATTATTTAACTACAATCAAAGCGGTGCTTTCTCAATGAAGATCAATAGTATTCTCAAGTCAAGAGAACTATGTAAATTAGTCACATCAATATTCTCTGCTTGACCTAATTTATATTAACCAACAGAAAACTATCTAGTGAGTCATTCTATAGTTATCCAATAACTATCAGTACATAACCCTTTGGTGCCCCCAACAGTCATGAGTAATACACGGCCCAACATTTAGAGAGCGTTACATACTCTAGCCTCAATGGATACATCGATATCCACTCTCGATGCATCTTGACTAGGAACATTTAAAGTGGATATTTGTTTTCTTGTGATAAATTATTCATGGTTACAACACTTTGTAACTACTATCACAAAACATATCATTTGTGGATTTTTTATTAAATAGACTTTAATTAAACTGATTAATTAATGTAATCATATTATATCAAGTATATAATATAAAGAAAATACTTTATTTCGAACAAGATTGGCCGACGAGTTAAATATATTATAAAAATTAAATAATTGCCCCTAGGGCATACCCTTAACTCAATCAATTTCCCATTGCACTTGGTATAAGTTATGGGATCTTATTCCAACTTCTCCAATCGGTTTTCTCAAAACCAATTGGGTCAGTTCCTTTGTGAACGGATATGCTATTATGTTTTAATTATCTACTTTATCAATCAACTCTCTCCGATGGTGATAAACTGTTTTATCATGTGGAACAATTCGGAGTATGTCTCTCGACTTCAAGTGAGCTAAGTTTAGTTACGAACTATATTACGATATTGTTATCATACAACTGTGACTTGAAATTCTCAACATTTGGAAGTGGCTCGGTTATAAATTTGTGCACTTATATTTTTATACACATTTTGCTATTCAGGGAGACGTACCTAGCCTTTTTTCATTGAATCAACCATGGTCTTTTATTTGGAACATTTCCAACTTAAAGATTTGTTATTGGCATATTATACTCAATAGTACTTGTGAAAATTTGAGTTTGAACATTCCTTCATAAAGGATTTATTGTTTCTGTAATCAACCTCTAGTATTTCATAAATACATGAGAACAATTCAAACAACCATTTAGTGATATTAATTTGGATTTGATATTTGCTTCATGTATCAAATACGTAAACAAATCATAATATTGTAGACAACATAACATGTATGATAATTTCTATTGCCAATGGAAAGGAATCAATCTTACATGATTCGCATTAAACATTTTAAGAAGGTGTCCCTGCATATCATTTGGGACATTCCCGACACTTTTATACTTACTATAAAAGACCTCATTTATTAATCTAATGTTGACTATTAAAACAACTAAGGATGATTTTAACACAAGTACAACGTTAAAATCAACAACGTGTTGTTTACTTATAGTTTAGAAATATCAATATACCTTTTAATGTTCTTTCTTATGAACACATGCTTCCTCTGCACTTTGATCAAAATCAAACTATTTGACATTTCTATCAAAGTTCTTATTCAATCTTAATGCTTATAAAATGATACTTTCATATCATTTCTTGGATCATATCCTAAGACCCACAAACTCAATATCGCTTCCACTGACTTTGAAAGATTTTTGGTCAATACGTGTAAACTGCTTACTCCAAATCATTATTTAGAATTTTCAATTTCAATACATATGTCTACGCAACAACAAAACAGTCATATTACAACTTTTAGTTTACAACTAACACAAAGCGACAGTTGTTATAGGTAATTTTTAATAACTGTTTATTTCTAACAGTTGTAACAAAGGTAATTTTAACACTTTATTTACAGCAGTTGCAATATACATCTATAACAACTGCTTTTTTGTGCCAGTTGTAAATACTCAATTATAACAACCGTCCGTGCCAGTTGTCTTTTGAATAGATACAATACCCCTTTCCACATCATCAAAATTTTCACCTTCCCTCTCTTTATTTTTCTTGGCCGCTCAATTTATTCACTCGGTACATTCAAACTCACCGTAAAATTTCATACACCTAAACCCTAACCCCGTCTCGTTTACCTCGTCGCTCTTGCCATATTCCACTAAGCTAAACCCGCTCACCACCTCCATAAAGCCAGACCGACCGCTCGCTGTCGTTACCATCGATGAAACCCGCGAACCCTAACTACGCTCTTCTCTACTATCTGCTTGTCGTTGTCGTTGATATAGGTATGGTATCGTACTTCATATTTACTATTATTATTTTTTATATCTATTATTAGTATGTGGCAGATCATTGCTGGTTGAGTTCTGTTTTGATTTTTTTTCACTACTTTTTTTTAGCTATTTTACTGTTGTGTGAACCTATGAGGAAACTAGAAATATTTCTCTACTGATTGGGTTTCATTTGGCAGTAAGTCATGTTTGATTTAATTCTTGATTTGTTTTTCTTGGAAGGATTCTTGTTGTTGGATCTTTTATTCTGTGTGGTAATTTTAGTAGTGATAGTGTATATATTTACGCAATGAATAGAAAAATATGAGATGCCTTTTTATGATTATTAAGAATTAAAGAAGTTTGCTGCAATCAACAATCGTATGCAAATCGAGGTAAAAATTAAAGGTGCTTACTGTTACTTAATTGTAGAGATATTTTTTATTCTATGCTGCATTCAACTTTTAATTTTATAAATCCTTTAAATTATAGTAGTTTTGGGCTATCTAATTTGGATGTGCATGATGATAGTTCGGTGGAACGTTGGATATGGAAAACTCAGCACTCCCATTGTCAGAACATGCCAAATATTTGATAATTTTGATTATATATGTGTGTGTGCACGTGTGCGCGCGCTTGTAAAGCACTAAAATGTTCAACATTTCAGAACAATAATATCCCATGAATTAAAAACTGACTTATAACAATCATATGATATTGATTTTATTTATTGGGCAAGATAACACAGAAGAAATTTAAAATAGACAACAGTGCCACATAATCACTTCATAAGAAAAAGCTAGCATGTTATTTCAGTCAGGTGATTAAAAGTTTAATTGTCCATCATCAATAAACTAGAACAAAATGATACAAAGTTCCGTTCTCAAGTTTAAATAATTCACAGAGTTGAATTGTTAGAACATTGCTTCCACTTTACAGGCTTCTCTTTACCCTCAAAATAATAATTTAATTAAGATGTTTACAAATATGGCAATATGAGAAGAACGTAATGAATATTTATATATAAAGTTCTTTAACTTGTGTTTGCTCCAACTGTAAAATAGGAATATTTAATGAACGGACTAGAATTATGGTGGGGATGCACTACTAAATCCAATAAAATAAAATGGTGAATTGGAACATGGCTACTATTATTCATTTATCTCTGAAAAACATAAACACGGTTCTCTGTTCTTGCGTGAATTTTTTTTGAACCTAACTACTATTATTCGTTTATCTCCGCGTGTATTTTGGCTCAGATATACTCTGCCTGTAGACGTATTTTCAGTCATTCATCTAGTGTTATTTTCTATCGTACATCCATAATTGAGTTTACCTATTGACATGCTTGTGTGCATAGGTAACGTGTAGTTATCAGTTTGTATATAGTTATATATATATATGAAACGTACATTTGTGTCTTTTGTTTTATCCTCCTTTCCACTTGTTTTTGCTGCAATCGACGTCTGATGGGATAGGAAACTATATGTGTGCCATTTTTTTATATACACACTTCGCTTATTTGCCTAAATATAGTATATGTTTGTATATACTATATTTCTTTTCAGTTTAGTTTGAATGTATTTTTGTTCATGTACTTGTGTTTCTTTAGATAGAAGTATCATGTATATGTAGTTGTACGTGGTTGCATCTCCAACCTATGTCTTTCCTCTATAAACAAAAAATAGTGTCTAGGCTTGTAATAATGGGTTTTGGGTTGAGTGATAATGTGTTGTGTTTGTGTTGCTTACATATGTGTTTATGAAGAGGAATACAAGTGCACTTGCTGTTGAGTTTAGTACAGCCAGGTGTGGGTATGGTGTTTGTGATAATGGCATTGTTTTTTGGACACTTTTTTAACATAGCAAGATACTACATTTTTTTGCAATTATTGTTACAAATTCCATTATAATACAATCATGCCATGAGTGTCTTTTGTTTTCAGCTATGTTCAGACATTGCTTGTTTATATTTGACAAAAGAGCGGTAGTGGTAAGCCTACTTTGTTTGGGCCCGAAATACAATATTATTTACTTGTGCCTTAGGGGTAAGCTAGGACAGAATTGTCATCATATGTTTTACTGTCTAGCATGAATAAAGAATTCATTTACTCACCTTTTCCTCCTTTCCTTTGTAGAATATGGATTGTTTCTGCTACATTTCACTATCCATTACATATTTACTTGAGCTGGATGTGAACTATAATGCAGCCATCCAAAAGATTTCACTACCCAGTACATATTTACAAAAGTTTAAGTTCTAGATTTATCAATGATATTCAGTCTTATATTTGCATTGTGTAATTATAAGTTCATGCTCAATTCAACAGAGTAACAAACTTAAAATATTACAATTAAGCCAAAGGTCATTCAGATTGTAAATCAAAATGCTTAGTACTGGATCACCAAAACTGAGTGTGAAAGTCAAAGGAAAAAACACTTTTCTTTTTGAGACATGAATAAATGTTACCAAGACCTACTTGCAAAAGAATAATTGAAAATTTGGAATTTTCAAAATAAAGCTTATTAAGTGTTGTATTACATCTTCATGAATTTTGGAGGTTTCTCCTGTTATTTTCATATTATTCCAAAAGATAACTGTCCACATATAACAATAGCATTTTCTTCACTGTGTGTATGTGTGTTTCAACCTACAAATGCTTTTCCTTTGCTAGTATTATCAAAACTACATATGTTTGGAAGCCTTATTTACCGCTCCACTTACGACTGCATGAATTATATTTTTAACAGTCATAGCATTTACTTTTACAGTAAACCTGAATAATATAACTCAATAGGGCAATCAAACAACATAGTTTGATGTAGGTATATATGGAAAACTTTTGAAAGTAACAGATGTTTGGATCCAATATATAAGTGATTCGAATAAGTAGAGCATTATTTTAATATTTAAAAGGAAATGCAAGTTAAATTATACCTTAGAAAATTCAACCTTACCTGAATGATTTTCCAAGCAAACTCTAGGTCAATTCTGCAAAAATTTACTACTTAGTATTCTGTAATATGTGTCAGTTGACCATAATTCTTACCTTTAGCCGAATTTAAATAAAAATACCAAACAAAATTAAAGGACTGCTCAGAAATTATATCATACCTGGTTATATAATGAATTTAAGTAACATATATCTGAGGTAGAACATTTTCCTTGCACAAATCCTCAATTTATACAATTAACATAAACATAGATTCGCAATATCTCCATGAATTCCCACAGCTATCCAAAACAGTTTAGCCTTGCATAATAAAAGCAGTACAAGAAAGTTGTGGAAATGTATGAAGAAATTGGGGGTTACAGAAATTGAATTTAAATCATCAAAGTCAAGTTTTATATGTAGCATTTAAAGGGAGGGATTATTTAAAACTTACTAGTTTCTTTATTGTTGCAGTTACTAGTTTCTTTTCCACATGTGCCCAATCTAATCCACATAAGATAGGACAAAACATGGATCAATTTACCAAGGTTTCATAATTTTTGATTAATATTTTTGTACTTATAACTATATAGGGTTGACTAAGGACTTGTTTATTTTTTTAGAATGATAGACGAATATAGGCAAGCCGATCAAAATTTCATACATAAGCATGTTGAAAGTGAGGGTAATCCAGAAAAAATTGTTTGCCCCTATCGTCGATGTAGGAACCTTATTTGGCATTATCCAAGAGATGTTGTGACACATTTGGTGTGTTTTGGAATTGATCTAACATATGATGTATGGATCATTCATAGAAAAGTTCTCATTCACGAAATGAAGCCAACGAAGTGGCAGATACATACAGAATGTACTTCGATGCACAAATTGAAGACGAGGAGAATGAATATCGTATTAACGATAAACATAGGGAAGGTACTAAGAAATTATTGGAGATAGCTGAAATACCTTTATATCCTGGTTGTACAAGCCACACAAAGTTGTCTGCTATAGTACTTCTTTATAAACATAGGGCTCGAAATGGTATAACCAACACGACATTTACAGAACTTCTTAAGCTCATCTGGGATATGCTACCTAAGGAAAACAAGCTTCCTAATTCAACATAAGCAACAAAGAAGTTGATTAAATCATTTGGTTTAGGTTATAGGAATATACATGCATGCATACATGATTGTTGTCTATTTAGAAAAGAGCTTGCACATTGTGATGTTTGTCCTAAATGCGGCAAATCTCATTGGAAAAAGAACAAGACAAGAGAAGATGGAAAGCAGTCGAAAATACCTGTGAAGGTTTTGAGATACTTTCCACTCATACCAAGGTTGAAAAGAATGTTCATGTCGCCGGAGACATGAGAACAATTAAGATGGCATAGCAGTAATAAAAGAGAAGATTACTGAATCATAAGTTTTGATTCATGACAAAGAGCTTAAACAATCAGTGATGAGACTATATGATCAAGCGACAAAAATAGAAAGAGATATGATGTTAAACTATAGAAGAGACAAGACTTCATATCTGAATATAGTGTGTTTATTTATTGAAGTTTTAGTCTTAAATTGTTAAAATCTATCCTCAAGTAGTTTACACAAAATCAAAGTGATTTTCAAGATTCAAATTTTTAAGAAAATAGGCAAATTGTGCACTGACAACCAGGTCAGTCGGCTGACCAAAAACTGCCAGTTGACTGGCCATAGTCAGTGCACAGATATGCACTGTTTTTCACTGTTTTGAATTTTCAGTCGACTGATCATTTTTACCCAGTCGAATGACCGACTCTAACAGTCATTTTTTCTAAAGAGATACTTCTATCTACGAAGAGTTACGATTCAATTTGAAGGGATACGACTGCATCTTTTGATTGAAACTCTTCGTGAATAGTTGTAACTATTTGTTACTATATAAACATGTTAGATACACTTCTCAAATCACCAATTTTTATTTTGATTTCTTGCTATATTCTTTATCTATCTATCTATCTATCTATCAGTGTAATCTACAAGCAATCACAATCTATATTGCTTGAATCTCTGATTAAATCATTCTTCGATTCAAAGCAATATCTTCCTTTCTAATCTTTATACACATAATATATACTTGAGGAAAAGATTATAGAAAGGGTGTACTATCAAATAAAAATCATTGTTATTAAGAACACAAAGTGTCAAACAATTTTATTGAAACTGTTGAAGTCCTGTTAGTTTGTATCAGGCAGAAAAGTCCTCTTCGGTTGTTGAGGCGAAAAAATCATGTTCGACTGCTCAGGTGTTATTTACCTATTCCTTTGGGTTAAGTGAGGGGTTATTGAGTGAAATTCCAGAGGAAAGTCTGGGACTGGATGTTGAACGGGAAGTTTAAACCAGTATTGTGACGCCCCACCTCTATACCCACGCTAGCCAAGGACACTACGAGGTAATGTCGTCAACTAACACGGAGAATAAGGCTGGTTAGGAGCGACCATCTATAGCCTTGCTCTAACTATTT
Source organism: Allium cepa (assembly GCA_030765085.1). Taxonomy (NCBI): domain Eukaryota; kingdom Viridiplantae; phylum Streptophyta; class Magnoliopsida; order Asparagales; family Amaryllidaceae; genus Allium; species Allium cepa. Next base: position 116,902,293 of record CM060942.1, read on the forward strand.
ATTGAATACATCGACAATAGACATACCAAGCAGATCGACATATCCAATGAATACTTAAAACAAAACCATAGGTGGTTGGAGGATCTATTAGAATAGAATATAACAACTCAAATGTAATATACATCACAAAACTTTAGATCATCATATACACATATACAGATTCATAACAGAGTATACAAACGGATACATGTCAAGTGGTATAGCAAACCACAGTATACAGGTGAATCCAAAAGAATACATATCAGAGTTACAACAAAAAGGGACTACATAAAAGCTATAACAAAAAGAAGCTAGCGAAGTAGTCCATGCGGAAGCAAAATAGACTAAGTCCAAAAGTACCTAACCTGAAACATCTCGGTCTGACCCGAGTATAAATACACGGGTCAGTCTAGCTAAACAAATTAGTTAGATAAACTGAACAACAATAACCTGCAAGGTCATAAAGTATAACAAATATCTCTAAAAGAGATAACACAATCATCTAACAAAAGATGAATCATAACAGAATAAGCCTCATATCAATGGCAAGTCAAATAAACAAAGGATATGAATATCCCAAAACAAGCCAAAAAGGCAAATAACAAATACCAATGAAGGTAAAACAAGTTCCACAAGGTAACGGCTACATATCGTGCGGCTTAAAAAGATCATTACCGAAGGGCGATACCTAGGGAATATACATATCAATGAAACATCAGAAAATTTGCACGTGCTCAGTACTGTATAAACAAGGATCCATGAGCCCGAAGACTCCAAACCGAATATCACTCGAGCGATGATGAATGACCAACTCCAAAAGCGATACAATAGGGCAACAAACCCGAAGGCACAAACCCGAAGGTACAAACCCGAAGGCAACATACCCGAAGGCAACATACCCAAGGCAACAAACCTGAAGGAGACAGCCCGAAGACACTATCCCAAAGGCAACAAACCGTAGTGGTGAAGGTCCGGAGGCCCAGTACTGGACACCACCAACTGGCAGAATGTGTCACAACTTTCGAAAAGGAATCCGAAAAGTGGTAATGCGAGTCCCATAACCACCCGTTCGCAATAAACGGTTTACTATCCGTTAGTCAATTTCACACTCAAAGCAGTACAAAGTTTACCTCATCTCATTGGTAAACCAGACCAAAGGTCAAAACGATCAGTCGAATAGGTCGGGGATTAATAGGAAAGATAAACGCGTGGATTCATGGTCCGTGTTTTACCTAACCATTTAATCTATTTTCCACTTCGCTCGAAGTGCAAAATTGTGTGTGCGTTTTAAATAGAAATTATAAATTAGAGGACGAGCTTTAATAACATTTGAAAGAATCATTTTATAAAAACCCGTGTAAGAAATCAAAAGGAATCATCAAGGTCAAAATGCGATAACAACTAATTGGAATCAACCCGAATCGATAAAAGTTGGAATCACAAGCAAATAGGCAAAATAGACCAAAACAAGCAGGTCAGTCGACTGACCTTCTGCAGTCAGTCGAATGAACCATAACCCAAGAGTTTTCAAAACCTACAGTCAGTCGACTGACTGCAGTGGGCCAGTCGACTGGCTGTAGCTGGAACTGTTTTCCAGCCTATCAAATGGAGGAGCAAACTCACACCATTTGCAACCGGTCGAGCAATGGACTTAAGGGGCTTTTGCCAATCGATAACCCAGCACCATTGGCACGCCGATTCACCACCAAAAACATGTTCAACATCAAAGTTATGATTTTCAAAGAGTTGACTCCAAAACACCAAAAATTGGAATATTCACCAATTCAATCCAAGCCAAAAGCAATTACACAAGAATAAGTGTTAGGAATTCATACCTAACAATCAAAGATAGTTTGGACATAGATGTGAGATAAAAATCTCACATTTTAACTCACAACAAGGATGAGAAGCTCGACCGCAAAGAAAAGACCAACCACTCTCCACTTCAACTCTACTAGCTTCAATCTTAGATCAAAACAAGTATTTTCCTAAGTTAGGTTTAGGAAACTTTCTGAAATTGAAGAAGAAAAGGAGTTGAAGAAGATGAACCAATCGCTTCACTTTGATTTTGGAGCAAGAATTCAAGTTTGCAAAGTAAACTAGGGCTTGGAATTTCTAATTCCTCTTCCTTTCCCCCATTTTCAGTTTTAGCTTGAGTTTAGAAGTGAAAATGAGTGAATGGAAGGAGAGGGGGCTGAGTTGAGGTATGGGATGAGTTGGTTGAACCCAAACCCAAAAGCCCACTTAGCAAATAGCAAAATTTGACTTACTCCAAACATATCGAAGCTTATACTCAAAAAGATCACAAACGCCATTTCAAACTCAACGGAAGTGGTTTCGAGTCCTAATTCGGTCGTTTGCAAAAATTAACATTTCGGACCTAAATCCGACTAACGACGCTATATTTAAATAAAACATTTAAGTATATAATCGTTAAATATGCGGGTTGTTACAGATCTTCCCTCCTAACAAAATTGCGTCCACACAATTCCTAGAGATGATACTTGTAACAACTACATACTTACATCATCAAAAGAAAAGGAAATAAGCTTGAGACGAAAAGATATTCTCACCATTGCCAAGCAAAGATAGAAAACCCGGGTAGGATCGCTCGATAAACTCTCTGGTTTTCCAAGTACAGTCATTGGGAATAGCGGACCATTGAATTTTAATGAGCGGCACGTCCTTGTTTCGAAGGTGTCGCACCTCCGTGGCAAGCACGCGAATAGGTTGTTGTACAATAGATAGGTCTGGTGAGATCTCAAGCTCATGCAAATCAGGAGAATCGATAACAAAATCCGACTCCCGAAGACACTTCCGAAGTTGAGAGACGTGAAACATGTCATGAATGCCAGATAAATGAGCAGGAAGTGAAATTCCATAAGCCACAGGGCCAATACGTTCAGTAATAGAAAATGGTCCTATAAAGCGAGGAGCCAATTTCCCGGTCGTACTGAAGCGCATCACCCCTTTCAGAGGAGAAACACGAATAAAGACGAGATCACCAACATAGAATTCGAGAGGCTTTCTATGGTTGTCCGCGTAGGATTTCTGGCGGCTCTGTGCCTCTTTCATTCTCAAATGAATCAAATCAATCTTCTCGGAAGAATCACGAACAAAATCTGAGCCAAGAATAAGCTTCTCCCCAGATTCCAACCAACCAGAAGGTGATCGTCATGGCCTTCCGTATAAGGCTTCGAAAGGAGCCATATCGATACTAGACTGAAAACTATTGTTATAGGAGAACTCTACAAGAGGTATGTGATCCTCCCAACTACCACCGAAATCAAAAATACAAATACAAAGGAGATCTTCCAAGATATGATTCACCCGTTCAGTCTGTCCGTCAGACTGCGGATGATAAGCTGTGCTAAAATTAAGCTTTGTTCCCAAAGCTTGCTGAAGACTTAGCCGAAAATGACTTGTGAATAAAGGATCATGGTCACTGACAATAGAATTAGGAACACCGTGAAGTCTCACGATTTCCTTGACATACAACATAGCCAAATACGAAGCAGTCCTATTAGACTTAATAGGAACAAAATGAGTAGACTTGGTGAGGCGATTAACAATAACCCAAATGCTAGAATGGCCTGATCTCGAACGAGGTAGGCCGTCAATGAAATTCATAGAAATCTGATCTCATTTCTACAATGGAATCTCTAGAGGATGAAGAAGACCTGAAGGCGCTGATGTTCGGCCTTAATTCGCTGACAAGTTATGCAATTACTCACATAACTCGCAACATCGCGCTTCATGTCTTCCCAATAACAAAGACGACGCATATCGGCATACATCTTACTACTACCAGGATGAATAGTATACTTAGAACGGTGACAGTCATCAAGAATGTCATGCCTAAGTGCAAAATCAGAAGGCATAAAAAGACGGTTCTTCTTACGAAGACACCCATGAGAATCAATGCTGAAATCCCGCAATGCCTCATCACAGGATCCAGATTCACAAAGCTGAATAAGATGCAACAAATCAGGATCACGCCGCCGAGCATCGGCAATACGATCCAATAAAATGGGTCGAGCTCCCAAACTAAATAATAGAATAGGAGAATCAGAAGATGAACCTAGATCACGAATTTCACAAAAAGATAGAGTCTCAAGAATATCCCATTCGGCAAGCATCATAGAAACTACAGCCGAATGTTTACGACTAAGCGCATCAGCAACACGATTACCCTTTCCAGGGGTATACTGGATATCAAAGTCATAGGAGGCAAGAAACTCGAGCCAACGCTATTGTCTCATATTGAGTTCCTTCTGAGTGAACAAATACTTCAAGGATTTATGATCGGTATAGAGAATGAAGTGCTCGCCCAATAAATAGTGTCGCCAAATCTTCAAGGCAAAGACAATGGCGGCTAACTCAAGATCATGTGTGACATAGAGAACTTCATTCGGAAGTAGTTGCCTAGAAGCATAAGCAACTACTTGATCCTTCTGCATAAGAACAGCACCGAGACCATTACCACAAGCATCGGTGTAGACAACAAGATCATGATTCCCGTCAGGAACCACTAAAATAGGAGCATTAGTGAGAAGTTCCTTTAATGTATGAAAGGAAGCTTCACACTTGTCGGACCAAATATAACGAATGCCTTTCCGAGTAAGGCTGGTGAGAGGAAGCACAACATGGGAAAAATCCTTAATGAACCGATGGTAATACCCCGCCAAACCAAGGAAACTACGAATCTCATGAACATTCTCAGGCCTCTTCCAATTCTAGATGGCTTCGATCTTTGAGGGATCGACTGTAATGCCATCGGAAGATACAATTGGCCTAAGAACTCAACCTTATTCTCCCAAAAATGGCACTTGGAGAATTTGGCTCTAAGCTGATGGTGACGGAGAGTACTCAAGACAATTCCCAAGTGATTAGCATGCTCAGCTTCAGACTTAGAATAAACAAGGATATCATCAATAAACACAAGGACGAACTTATCGAGATATTCCTGGAATACTTGATTCATGAGATCGACAAAGAAACCAGGAGCGTTCTTCAAACCGAACGGCATAACGAGCCACTCAAAAGAACCATAACGAGTGCGGAAAGCGGTAAGAGGTATGCTATCCTTTGCGACTCGTAACTGATGAAAACCTGTGGCAAGGTCGAGCTGAGAAAAGACCTTAGCACCACTCAATAGATCGAATATATCATCGATCCTAGGCAATGGATACCTATTCCTGATGGTTAACTCGTTAAGCTTGTGATAGTCAATGCAAAGCCTAAGAGTTCCATAAGACTTCTTCACGAAGACGACCGCGGATCCCCACGGAGAAAAACTGGACTGAATCAACTGCTTGGACTCAAGCTTTAAAAGCTACTTCTAGAGTTCCTCATTTTCCTTTGTAGACATCCTCGTGGGAGGACGACTAACTGGCTACGAGCCTGAAATGAGATCAATGCGAAACTCAATTGCCCGCTTGGGTGGCAAACCCAAAACAGACTCGAAAACATCAGAAAAGTCACAAGCAATAGGAATACGAGATATATTATCATCATCTCGAGAATCAAGAGAATACAAAGCCATTTCGGAATTATCCACATTCCGAAGAACAAGAGATAGCTGAGTAGAAGAATCCGGATGTCGAAGATATAAAATCCTCTCAGAACAAATAATCCTGGCATCATATCTCACTAGCCAGTCCATTCCCAAAATCATATCAAATCCCAGACAAGAAATAACGTGCAGATTCGCACGAAAAGAAAAGCCACATAAAACAATCTCAACATCATCACAAAGCATACTAAGGGTCGCAGATCCCCCAATAGGATTCGCAATCCTTAAAGAAGTAACCAAACAAGAAACATCCAAAGATAAATCATCGACGAGCTTTTTCGATATGAAAGAATGTGATGCACCCGTATCGAAAAGAACTCGAATACTATGGTCATGAAATAAAATAGAACCTTCCAAAATAGATGGGGACAAACCTTTGGGTTGAGAAGGACCTTCAGAAGCCTTAGCAGCATAAAGCTTGCTAGACTTGGCACCAGCATGAACAGTAGGACATGTGGAAACATGATGACCTTCCTTCTTGCAATAGTGGCAGAAGAGAGGCCTAGAACAAGCTCGAATCATATGATCAGGAGAACCACAATTGAAACACTTCCGAATGAAAGGTGTTTCAGCAGATTGAGGCTGAGAATTAGAACCACCAGTCTTCTTCTTCTTGGAAGGAAAAGACTTGGACTTCTGAAATGGAAACTGCTTCTTGTTGGGGTTCTTGGAAACCTCAACATCACCACCACTATCACACTCCTTCTCAACGGTTTCGAGATGAAGTGCTGAATCAACCAACTCCTCAAAAGAGAGCTTAAGCTGGAGCAACAAAGACTTCTTAAGATATTTCTTAAGACCAGAGACAAACTTCAGATTCTTCTTATAAGAAGTGCTAATGAATTCAAGACCATCCTTAGATAAAGCCTCGAATGATGCAACATACTCAGAAACAGAAGATTTCCCTTGCTTCAACTCAAGGAAGCAACGGGTCAATAAAACTTTTTCAGATTCAGGAACGAACTTGAGTTCGAATCGTCCCCGAAACTGAGTCCAAAAATGAGTAGACTCATCAATTTCGACTATAAGAAGCTCGTACCAATCAAGGGCACACTCTTGTAATAAACTAGAAGTTACAAGAACCCTATCATGATTAGAAAGATCCATGCGAGAGAAGATACGCTCGCACGTGCGAAGCCAAGCTTGGACTTCAAGAAGAGATTCGGAGCCCTTAAACGGCTTTCCCCCAAGGTGAGAAAAATCGCTGTACATACGTGCAAAGGCAGACTTGCAAGGTGGATATACTCGAGGAGGAACTGGAGGCTGAGTGCTCCTAAACAATTCCAAAAACTGATCGGCAGACATATAAACGCCATCCGGATGTGAGCCGCTGGATTGCCCAACATCCGAACGTCGTCCCCTGCCTCTTCCAGCCATATACTGAAAGTAAGATAAGAACCAGATTATTCACAACGTAGATGTCATTAATTCAAATGTGGAATACTACGGAAAAAAATGCATTCCTAGATGTATTCCCACATTCTATCTACCACCAAGGCATAGAAGGAATATAGAGGCACGATGGTTCAAATATTTGTAACACTTATACACTTTGATGTACCGGAATATGTGCTTCTATTCTGTGTTTGTCATATTTTGTTCTGAACTCAGCTCTGATACCAAGCTGTGACTCCCCACCACTATACCCACGGTAGCCAAGGACACTACGAGGTAATGTCGTCGACTAACGTGGAGAATAAGGCTGGTTAGGAGCGACCATCTATAGCATTGCTCTAACTATTTATTGAATACATCGACAATGGACATACCAAGCAGATCGACATATCCAATGAATACTTAAAACAAAACCAAAGGTGGTTGGAGGATCTATCAGAACAGAATATAACAACTCAAATGTAATATACATCACAGAACAGTAGATCATCATATACACATATACAGATTCATAACAGAGTATACAAACTGATACATGTCAAGTGGTATAGCAAACCACAATATACAGGCGAATCCAAAAGAATACATATCAGAGTTACAACAAAAAGGGACTACACAAAAGCTATAACAAAAAGAAGCTAGCGAAGTAGCCCATGCGGAAGCAAAATAGGCTAAGTCCAAAAGTACCTAACCTGAAACATCTCGGTCTGCCCGAGTATAAATACACAGGTCAGTCTAGCTAAACAAATAAGTTAGATAAACTGAACAACAATAACCTGCAAGGTCATAAAGTATAACAAATATCTCTAAAAGAGATAACACAATCATCTAACAAAAGATGAATCATAACAGAACAAGCCTCATATCAATGGCAAGTCAAATAAACAAAGGATATGAATATCCCAAAACAAGCCGAAAAGGCAAATAACAAATACCAATAAAGGTAACACAAGTTCCACAAGGTAACGGCTACATATCGTGCGGCTCAAAAAGACCAACACCGAAGGGCGATACCTTGGGAATATACATATTAATGAAACATCAGAAAATTCGCACGTGCTCAGTACTGTATAAACAATGATCCATGAGCCCGAAGACTCCAAACCCAATATCACTCGAGCAGTGACGAAGACCAACTCCAAAAGCGATACAATAGGGCAACAAACCCGAAGGCACAAACCTGAAGGTACAAACCTGAAGGCAACATATCCGAAGGCAACATACCCGAAGGCAACAAACCTGAAGGAGATAGCCCGAAGACACTATCCCAAAGGCAACAAACTGTAGTGGTGAATGTCCGAAGGCCCAGTACTGGACACCACTAACTAGCAAAATGTGTCACAACTCTCGAAAAGGAATCCGAAAAGTGGTAACGTGAGTCCCATAGCCACCCGTTCGCACTAAACGGTTTACTATCCGTTAGTCAATTTCGCACTCAAAGCAGTACAAACTTTACCTCATCTTATTGGTAAACCAGACCAAAGGTCAAAACGATCAATCGAATAGGTCGGGGATTAATCGGAAAGATAAACGCACGGATTCATGGTCCGTGTTTTACTTAACCATTTAATCTCCTTTCCACTTCGCTCGAAGTGCAAAATTGTGTGTGCGTTTTAAATAGAAATTATAAATTAGGGGACGAGCTTTAATAACATTTGAAAGAACCATTTTATAAAAACTCGTGTAAGAAATCAAAAGGAATCATCAAGGTCAAAATGCGATAATAACTAATTGGAATCAACCCGAATCGATAAAAGTTGGAATCACAAGCAAATAGGCAAAATAGACCAAAACAAGCAGGTCAGTTGACTGGCCTTCTACAGTCAGTCGACTGAACCATAACCCGAGAGTTTTCAGAACCTGCAGTCAGTCGACTGACTGCAGTGAGCCAGTCGACTGGCTGTAGCTGGAACTGTTTCCCAGCCTATCAAATGGAGGAGCAAACTCACACCATTTGCAACCGGTCGAGCAATGGACTTAAGGGGCTTTTGCCAATCGATAACCCAGCACCATTGGCACTCCGATTCACCACCAAAAACATGTTCAACATCAAAGTTACGATTTTCAAAGATTTGACTCCAAAACACCAAAAATTGGAATATTCACCAATTCAATCCAAGCCAAAAGCAATTACATGAGAATAAGTGTTAGGAATCCATACCTAACAATCAAATATAGTTTGGACATAGATGTGAGATAAAAATCTCACCTTTTAACTCATAACAAGGATAAGAAGCTCAAACGCAAAAAAAATACCAACCACTCTCCACTTCAACTCTACTAGCTTCAATCTAAGATCAAAACAAGTGTTTTGCTAAGTTAGATTTAGGAAACTTCCTGAAATTGAAGAAGAAAAAGAGTTGAAGAAGATGAAGAGAGGGCTTACCAATCGCTTCACTTTGATTTTGGAGCATGAATTCAAGTTTGCAAAGTAAACTAGGGCTCGGAATTTCTAATTCCTCTTCCTTTCCCCCATTTTCAGTTTTAGCTTGAGTTTAGAAGTGAAAATGAGAGAATGGAAGGAGAGGGGGCTGAGTTGAGGTATAGTATGAGTTGGTTGAACCCAAACCCAAAAGCCCACTTAGAAAATAGGAAAATTCGACTTACTCCAAACATATCGAAGCTTAAACTCAAAAGGATCGCAAATTCCATTTCGAACTCAATAGAAGTGGTTTCGAGTCCTAATTCGGCCTTTGCGAAAAGTAACATTTCGGACCTAAATCCGACTAACGACACTGTATTTAAATAAACATTTAAATATATAATCGTTAAATATGCGGGTTGTTACAAATATAAAAACTCATGGTGTGCTTATTCTTATTTACTTTACTACTATTATCTGTTTCTGCATTTAGATTATAATACATTCCATATTACACGATCCTAAGTGCTAACTAGCCATACAGTAGTCACTTTCATTTGATATCAAAGTAGGGTTATCCTATAACCGTAACACAGTTATATGATATTTTTTAATATGGATAGTAACACCAACTCTAGCATTAATATCAACTCTTGTTTCACTGAAGGTCAGTCAACTGCTCGACCACCACTACTTAATGGTCTTAACTATAATTACTGGTCAACTAGAATGAGAATATATATGCAAGATAATGGTTTTGAAACCTGGAATATTACCTAAAAGGAATATACCATGCCAACAGAAGATTTTTCAACTTGGACTAGTGCACAAAAAACTGATGTTACTTCAAATGCTAAAGCTATGAACATGTTATTTCATGCATTAGATAAAAATGAGTTTAATAGGGTCAGTATGTGTAAAACTGCTTATGACATATGGAGAACTCTAAAAGTAACTCATGAAGGAACTAACAAAGTCAAACAAAGCAAAATCTCTACGTTGAAAAATTAGTTCCAATTCTCAAAATGAAATCAAATGATAGTATAAATGACATGTACTCTAGATTTCAAGATATATTTCACTCACTATTGGTACTAGGATAAAAAATTTCTAACTTTGATATAGTATCAAAAATCCCAAATTCTTTAACGGATGAATGGGAAAGAAAGGTCTTAGCTATTGAAGAAGCAAACGATCTTTCCACTATGAAACCAGAAGAATTAATAGGAAACCTAATGTCATATGAAGTAAATTTGCAGGCAAAGAAAGTTCAAGCACAGGATAAGAAGAATCTAGCATTCAAGCAGAAAAAGATGATTTTGACTCGGATGAAGTGTATATGGCACTTATTTATAAAAAATTCAAATTTTTTTTAAAATTCAAAAAGAATAACAAGTTCAGGAGTTACAAAAATAACTCTAACAACAACAATAATAGCAATAAACCAACATCTTCTATCATGGAATGTTATGAATGTCATAAAAAGGGTCATATGAAGAAAGATTGTCCAGAGAAACAGAAAAATAAATTCAAGAAGGACAAATTCAAGAAGAGAGCATTTTCATAACATGGGATGATTCATATTCATCTTCATCATCAGAAAGAGACGGTGACAGTGACACGAAGCAAGCAAATGTATGCTTCATGACTACAAGTGATGATGTAAATGAACTAATTTTTGAAGATTTGATTGAAATTAATTCAGAACTAGTGGACTTTGTAAAACAAACTAAAAAGCAAAATAAAGAGTTATAAGGAAAAGTTAATTAGAAATTAGTATGCTAAGAGATGAAAAGAAAATTCTGGAAGAAGAATTTGAAATATCTCAAGAATCTAATTCTAATTTAACATCTCAACTTTCTATGATAACTCAGGAATTAGAAATACAAAAGAATAAAAATGATGATTTATTGGTTGAAATTAATGATTTAAAATCTAACACTAAAGTATTATAGTTAGAAAAATCTAGTCTCAAAACTAAGTTAGAAGATATTAATAAAAATATTTCTAATTTTAATAAGGATGAGAAAATCTTTCTAAAATAATAGAAAATTCTTAGTCTACTTCAAATAAAATGGGACTAGGATATACGAAAATTGAAAATCCAAAGAAATCTGGAAAGTTTAAAATAAGTTTAAAAACAAAATTAAGAAAGATATTAAGAAAACAGTTTCTAAAGATTTTAAAACTATTAAAATATGAATTCCTAAAACAAATAATAACTTAATTAGGAATAAGCATATCAAAACATTTATGGAAACTGTTCATAAAAATGAGAATTATATTTATAAAGGGAATTCTAAACCCTCTTGAGTTTGATTCCCTGAGACCTAACTCTTAGGACTCTAAAAAGAAAAGTGGGTCCCAACTTAATCTTTATTTTTTGCAAGTACCACTTAAAAAGAGAGGAAAATAGATTTTAGATAGCGGTTGCTCGAAACACATGACTGGTAATAAGGACGTGTTAACAAACATTGTCTACTCAAATGGAGGATCGGTCACTTTTGGAGATAATTCAAAAGGTTATATCATCAGCAAAGGCGATGTGAGCAATAATGGTATCTCTAACTTACCTCTCATTTCTGATGTTTTATTAGTTAAAAACGTAATAAACAGTTTATTAAGCATAAGTCAATTATGTGCTAAAGGTTTTAATATATCCTTTTCAAAAAATAAATATAATATTTCTGATAAAAAACAAAATTTAATTTTTAAACGTATAAGAGATAGAAATATTTATATTTTAAATATGAATATAAATTATAACACAAACATGTGTTTAATAGGTATAGAGAATGATTCTTGGCTATGGCATAAAAGATTTTTCCATACAAATTAACAAAATAGATAAAAATAAACTTATTAAAGGACTACCTGGTATGAAATTCAAAATTAATAATATTTATGATGCATATTAGTTAGGAAAATTAACAAAGTCTTCTTTTAAATCTAAGAAAATCATATCTACAACACAACCACTTGAACTACTACATATGGATCTCTTTGGACCTACTCAAGTTCAATCTTTTAATCACAATAGATATGTGTTTGTCATTGTAGATGATTTTTCAAGATATACATGGACTATTATCATGTAACATAAAAGTGATACTTTTGAGAATTTTAAAATTTTTTGCAAAAAGAATTCAAAATATAAAGAATTTAAAAGTTAAAAATATTAGAAGTGATCATGGGTGTGAATTTGAAAATGAATCTTTTGTACATTTTGGTAACAAGAAAGGAATTAATCATTTTATTTTCTTAGAACACCACAACAAAACGAAGTTGTAGAAATGAAAAATAGAACATTACAATAATGTGCAAGAACTTTATTAAATGGAAGCACTCTACCTACGCTTTTCTAGGCAGAAGCTGTTGCAACTGCCTGTTATGTTTTGAATCGTGTTTCTATTCGATCACTAACTAAACATACTCTATATGAACTTTTAAATAGCAGAAAACCTAATATATAATATTTCAAAGTATTTGGTTCAAAATGTTTTATACTTAACACTAAAGATCAGCTTGGCAAGTTTGATCCAAAATCCGATGAAGGAATATTCATAGGATATTCGAAAAGAAGCAAAGCTTATCGAGTTTTTAATATAAGAACTAAAGTAATTGAAGAAACTCTTCATGTTTCATTCGATGGAAATGTCAAAATTTCTTCTAAAATTACAAACTTGGAAAATATTTCAAATAAAATTCTAACAAATATTTCAGAAGACGATGATATTTTTTTCAAAATAATAACACTAATAATACTTGAGAAAATGAAAACATTGTTCATAATGAAAATGTTGTAAGATCTCCTCCAAGAATGCTTAGAGACAACCTTATTCAAAATATAATTGGAGAAGTAAATTCAATTGTAAGAACAAGACATCAATTCAATCAAATGGGCCATATAGCCTTTCTCTCTATTATAGAACCTAAAAATATTAAAGAAGCCTCCACTGATGACTATTGGATTATAGCTATGCAAGAAAAGCTAAATCAATTTGAAAGAAACGAAGTTTGGGAATTAGTTCCTGGACCAAATGATCAATCCTTCATTGGTACAAATGGGTTTTCTAAAACAAAGCTGATGAACTAGGTAATATAACTAGAAATAAAGCTAGATTAGTAGCACAGTGATATAATCAAGAAGAGGGAATAGATTATGAAGAAACGTTTGCTCCTGTCGTGAGATTAGAAGCTATACGTATTCTATTGGATTTTGTATGTTTTCATAACTTTAAATTATATCAAATGGATGTTAAAAGTGCTTTTCTAAATGGATATATAAAAGAAAATGTCTATGTTGAACAACCTCCTCTCTTTACCGATGAAAATTTTCCAGATGGTATTTATAAACTTAAAAAAGCATTATATGGTTTAAAACAGGCACCTCGTGCTTAGTGTGACTTACTTAAAAGCTATCTAATAGACTATGGTTTTGAAGTTGGAAAAGTTGATCAAACTTTATTTATTAAGAAAACTAAACAAGATATTTTAATTATACAAATATATGTTGATGGTATTATAGTTGGTTCAACAAATGAAAAATTATGTTAGGAATTTTCGACTATCACAAGAGTTGAATTTAAAATGTCATATATGGGAGAACTATCATATTTTCTTGGACTACAAATCAAGCAATTGCAAAATGGCATTTATATTAATTAAGAAAAGTATTGTAACAGTCTAATTAAACGTTTTGGTATGGAAAACACTTCTGCCAAGCCAACTCCTGTAAGTACAACCGTACATCTTGAAGAGATGAAAATGATAAGAGTGTCGACCAAAAACTATGTCGTAGCATGATTGGATCATTACTTTACTTAACTGCTAGTCGACCTGACATTATGATGAGTGTTTGTTTATGTGCTCGATTTCAAGCAAATCCTAAAGAATCACATATGCGAGCAGTAAAACGTATAATTTGTTATCTTAGCAAGACCAACGATTTAGGACTATTTTATCCAAAAGAATGTCCCTTTGAATTAGTATCCTATACTGATGCTGATTTTGGAGGAAGTCGGACAGATAGAAAAAGTACATGTGGAACTTGTCATTTCATCGGACGATCCTTAGTATCTTGATTTAGCAAGAAACAAAACTGTGTTTCACTATCGACATGTGAAGCAGAATATATATCGACAGCTTTAGCATGTGCTCAAGTAATCTACATGCAACAAACATTGCAAGATTTTGATATAAAATTAAGTAAATCTATAATATATTGTGATAGCACCAGTGCAATAAATTTGTCTAAAAATCCTATCAATCACTCACGAACTAAACATATTGACATTCGTCATCATTTTCGTCGTGATAATATTGAGAAGGATATAGTAAATTTAGAATTTGTAAATTTTGAAAATCAGTTAGCTGATATTTTCACTAAACCACTTAATGAATTTTTTTATAAAACTAAGAAGAGAACTAGGTATAATTTCTTTAAAAGAATTATAAAATTTCTATAATAAATTTTTTAAAAAAAAATTCTTTGCTGGTACCTGAATTCAGTACCTCTAGCTTGGAAATCCTATGTCTCTACCATTTCACTATTTTTTGTTTCACGACTATGTTTATAATATATTTTTCATTATTTATTTCACTCTTCTTATGGATAATTTTCAACCACGAAAATTCTAACTATTTCTCCTCCTCTTATTATTTTCTGGTTATCCTTTATTCCATCTAGCTGTTACTATTTTTTATCTTCTTATCATTATATGTACTTGAAGAGTTTCAGTTTATCTCTCCATCATAATCATATATTATTCTCTACTTACAACAAAGTCCTTCCAAAACAACTCTCCATGTAGCTTTGAATATTCCTCTGTTGATTTCTCGACGCCTTCTTCTGGATCATCAAATTTTCCTACACCTACTCCATATCATGAACCGGTCAGACCATCCACCTATCATACTGGTCATACTCCAAAAAAAAGAAGGCACATTGTTTTTTATTTTTTGGTTCTCCATTAACAATACAAAAGATTGGTGATTTACATCATTTTCAAAGGGAAGCAATAGCAATTCAACGGGAAAGGTACTATGAATTAAAGCTAAACTCAAAACGACTTAGTTTTTTTGAACAAATTGGATGGAAATTTTACGGCTCCTCTTCATCTAATGTTCTTCAACCTACAATGTCTTCTTATCATCAGTCACCACAACCTCCTCCCATGTCTCCAAATTCATGGGAACGTGGAAAGTCTACTTTAAAACCATACAAAGAAAAGACTAAAGTAGAACCAGAAGATTGCAAGACTCCGCATTCATCCACTTCTTCTTCTTCTAACCAAGCCTTTTTTTAATTATTTCAATCTATTTTGTATGATTCGTTGTTTAATTTATTGAATATATTTCATTTCATTTGTTAAAACATACAAAAAGACTGATACTGCTGAAAAACAGCATTCAGTCGACTTAATGATTGGGGTCAGTCGACTGAATCTAGAAACCGAAAGATTGTTTTTGTTGCAAAAATGTTTAGTTGACTGAATGAATTGGGTCAGTCGACTGAATCCGGAAACAGAAAGTTTCAGGAATTAACTTCAGTCGACTGCCCTAATTTGACCAGTCGACTGAATATGCTGCCTGGATTCATTTATCACTATTTCACCTACCTTTTTACCCATTTAACCCACCATCTTCTTTTTCACTCTTCATTTTACTTTCTCTCTTTAGATTTTCAAAACCCTAGCTATCAAAATTTTCAAATATCTTTACTTAATCTTAGTTTCAAATGGCTCCAACAACCCAAACGATCTAGAAAAGCCTCTACCTCTTCCTTTGAACCTATTGATACCCAAATAGCTCAATGGCTTTATGATGTCGCTGCTATTCAAAGACGGAACAAAACGAAGGAAACTAGTTTTCTCGAAGGATTTTTGTTGTGTTTCCAGACTTTGATTCATATAGAATTCAAGAGCTTGCAAGAAGAAGTTGTCTAGAATCTCTTCTTGACCACAATCAGAACAATCTCAAAATTAATCATACTATGGTAAAACTCTTTTACGCTAATTTAAATTTGGGTCATCAAAATCCATGAAATCATGACAATTGCGTATGGAGTTTAGTTTATGGTCAATAAATATTCTTGTCATTAGATAGAATTGGACACATTCTCCACACACCAACAAATGTATTCCGTTAGAAGATTTAAATGTTATTTTAGGCGAACGAGATGAAGTAAGTCATAGGTTTTGGAAGATGACATTTTGGAAGATGACATTACTGAACTAAAATTTATCGTCTTACGCCCTACAGCTTGAATTATGCATCAAGCCTTGGTGCATATAATTCTTCCTCATACTGGTTCTTATGAGCTTGTATATCCGAAAAATTACAGGGCGTTGTATACAATTTGGGGAGATGTCCAAATCAATTGGCCTAAACTTATTCTTGACGATTTCTTGTCTTTTAACCAAGGTCGAATGAACATCATCTATTACGGCGAGTATATTATGCGACTATTTATGAACCTACAAGTTCCTATTTCAGAATCTGATACCTCCATTACTAAAAGTCTAAATAGCCGCACAATTAGTCTAATGAAATTGCCTCCTAGACCTCTCACTATCATGCCTTTCTAAGACTGGCAATCACGACCTTGACGAGCTGCTACTCCATAGCAGCAAAGAGATGACATTCGTGCACCAACCCCATCCCAAAGCACCCGAGATTTCATTTATCTGCTTGTGCGAAATCAAGTCATTTTGGATTCTCGCATCAAAAATCTTGACAATAAAATCGACAAGAAGATTGACAAAATTAAAAGGTTTTTCGGGATTTTATGGGATGCAATCTCTTGTTCCTCTTCCACAACTTTGGACACTTCTCATTGTGATCCGGGCAAACGTCCAGCTCCTCACTTTACTTGGTCTACATCCGAAAAACACGCAAGTTCTGACACTAGCGGATATGGAAGTGGCAGAATATTTGTGGAAATTTCTTCAAGAGGCGAAGGACCAATGCAAGTGGAAGAAGAAACAGAGTCTGACTCTAATAAGTGATATTGATATGTCTTGGTGGTAGTAAGTTATTTTTTATTTCACAAACATTCTACTACTGTTTATTTTTATGAGCTTGTATAAGTAGCTCAGTACAATTCGAAACATTATTTTTTGTGATTGTTATGTTGTTGGTTCACAATGACGAAATTATTGTTTATTTCCTTTTTGTCGATGACAAAGGGGGAGAAATTATGTATGACTTACCATTTTTTTGCAGGATTAGTTTTTTCGCCAGATATTCAAGGGGGGATATATATAACTTCCATTATATATTTCTTCAAATATATAGTATCATCTAAAATAGGTTGTCATAAATCAAAATGGGGAGAATTTTGAATCATAAGTTTTGATTCATGACAAAGAGCTTAAATAATCAGTGATGAGACTATATGATCAAGCGACAGAAAGAGAAAGAGATATGCTATTAAACTACAAAGGAGGCAAGACTTCATATCTGAGTATAGTGTGTTTATTTATTGAATTTTTAGTCTTAAAATTTTAAAATATATCCTCAAATAGTTTACACAAAATCAAAGTGGTTCTCAACATTCAAATTTTCAAGAAAATGGGCAAATTGTGCACTGACAACCAGGTCAGTTGACTAATCGAAAACTGCCAATCGACTGATCATGGTCGGTACACAGATATGCACTGTTTTTCAATATTTTTGAATTTTCAGTGATTGATCGTTTTTACCTAGTTGACTAGTCGACTCTAACAGTCATTTTTTTGAAGAGACACTTCTATCTGCTATAGTGTTACTACTCCATTTGAAGGGAAATGGCTGCATCTTTTGATTGAAACTCTTCGTGAATAGTTGTAACTATTTGTTTACTATATAAACATGTTAGAATCACTTCTCAAATCTTTTATTTTTATTTCTTGTTATATTCTCTATCTATCTATTTATCTGTGCAATCTACAAGCAATCACAATATATATTGCTTGAATCTCTGAATTAATTAACTTATTCTTCGATTCAAAGCAATATTTTCCTTTCCAATCTTTACACACACAGTATATACTTGAGGAAAAATTATAGGAAGGGTATACTATAAAAAAAAAATCAGTGTTATTAAGAATACAAAGTGTCAAACAATTTTACTGAAACTGTTGAAGTCCTGTTAATTTGTATCAGGCGAAAAAGTCTTCTTCGGTTGTTGAGGCGGAAAAATCCTGTTCGGCTGCTCAGGTGTTGTTTACCTTTTCCTTCGGGTTAAGTGAGGGGTTATTGAGTGAAGTTCCAGAGGGAAGTCTGGGACTGGACGTAGAATGGAAAGTTTGAACCAGTATATAAAATCTTGGTGTGCTTATTCTTATTTACTTTACTACTATTATCTATTTTCGCATTTATTCCATATTACACGATCCTAAGTGATAATTAGCCACACAGTAGTCACTTTCAAAGATTGCAAACTACAACATCATGTAGATTCCTCTCAGTGATCTATAATTTTAGAATGTCCCTCCTTTGCATCCAATCCACGAAATTTAAGATTTGGCCTCGCAAGTGATGGCTTTAACCCTTTTAGTGATTGGAATTCAACATATAGTTGTTGGCTAGTGTTTCTTGTTGCTTATAACTTTCTCCGTGGATTTGTATGCATAAAGATAATTGTAATGACCCAAAATTTCTGTCATTTGAAATTCGTATATTTAATTGATTTTAAATATTAACAAGTAAAATATGTAAGTCGAATAAATTTTATTTCGACTATCTGGATTTAATTGGGTAATTTAATATTTGAAATTACAGAAATAATTGAAAATTGGGTTTAATGTGATTAAATTTGATTTGTAAAGTTGTATTAAATCATATTGAAGTTAGAATGATGTTATAGAACTTTTAAAATTTAATTAAAAGTTAATTTGCGGAAATTGAATATTTTAATATTTAATTGACGAGTGAAAATAGTCATTTTTCAAAAGTCTCGGATTTCGACGAAACCAGTTTCATCGGATCCGTAATGTTAAATTTTTTGTAAGGTTTCAAATTTCATGTCAATCAGATTTAGGGTTTGTCCGGGGCAAGCCAAAACGCACTGAAATCGGTTTGAGTGAATTTTTAAATTTAAATACTCGATTTGAAAACTTATCTTTCAAATTTGATCGAATTAGCTTCCGGTATATATTCCATTACGTTTGGAATAGGGGTAAAACATTATAAACGCCAGGTGGCACGCTTCGTTTGGAGTTCGGAAAAATTTCGGGTGAATAGTGTCGCGTGATTTTCTATAAAAGGCCACATAATTTTTTTATTTTCACAAACCCTAACCCTAAAAGCTTCAGGCCGCCGCTTCCACGATTAATGGCCGAAACTGCATATCCTTCTCCCTCAATTTTCTTCAAATCTACACATTTATTCGAGAAACTTCCAACAACAAAATTAAAGAGCGTGACGAGTACTACAATCTCAACGGTGGAGATCGTTTATAATGCAACGAATCGACCATGATTTGCATTTGAACGCCGCCGTTCAACCATGTTTTTCATGTGGCACAGGGGGTCGAGCTCCTTGATACTCGAGCCGAGGGTAGTGCACGTGGAGGCGCATGGAACAGCGGCCTCTGATCGATGTCCAAGGGGTCGTAGGGGTCGCGGCTATTAGGGTTTGGGGAGGCAAAAGATGGGTTATGCGTGCGTTTTTTTCTGTTGGGGGAGAAGAAGCTAAGTGCGGCCCTGATTTCATCAAGCTTGAATGAACGGTCCAGAATTGTTTAAGGTTTTAAAAATAAAAAGAAATTGTAAATTGAGTTATATTAAATCGTGTAATCTTTGTAACTTCATAACTTGTTCATACGAGGTCGGAATTTGATGAAACAAATTGCGTTGGCTTCATAGTGACGAGCACTACGCGATGGAGCTGGATTGGGATCGATTGGAGCTAGTGATAATTTTGGATAAAATTAAATGCGCGTTTAATTTTATTCGAAATAAAACACTACAACTGTTATTAGAAGCAAGGTGAGAACTTCTCACTCAATCGAAATTGTTTCGATTTAAATTTTAAATAGTTAGATTTAAAATTTCTTGATTGTGTGATTGAATGATAAATTGCCATCTGTTGTATTGAATTAGACCCTATACGCCATATATTAAGCGGATGTTATTTATTAAACATATATACCATGATATTTCACCCTGAAGTGGAATTGGTATTATATATGTACTTGGAGTTGATTTCCCGCAATATATAGCGGATGAGACCCTATTGCGCCGCATAATAGCGGATAATATTTTATATAAACCCATGTACCATGATATTCTGTCTTGAAACGGGATTCGTATGTGCTAACGTCTATGGATGCAAGAAAACAGATTGGAGGAATCCAACTGGATTCCTCAACAGTACTGATTTATTTACAGATATTTGTGATATATTCTGTTATCATATTGATATATGATGTTTGGACGCCGTGGTTGATTTATTGGTGCCGTTGCAGCATTGGGCCTATTCTTGGAGTTTTAAAAATGTTAAAGTAACGATTTCGAATTTAAAAGGATTTTCAAGTGATTTTTAAAAGTATACATTATATTGAATTTTGGGAATTGATTCAATTTAAATAAATAAACGTTATAATTTCTATGTTATAAAAATTATGATTTTTGTGAAATATAACCGAAATGTGATTTTTGAAATAAGTAGTTGATTTTTTTGTAAAATGGTTTAAATTGGGATTTTTGAATTTTTTTAAACGGTTTATATAAAAGATTTATAAAAATTGATATTTATAAATTAAAATATTGGAATTATAAAACGAGTTTTTATAAGTGTTAAAATGAAGTATAAATGGTTTTCATAAGTGAATGAAAATTTATAGATTTATAAATTGTGAAGTTATAAAATGAATAGATTTTGTAAAATAAAAGATTTATAAGTAACTAACTTATAAATTGGATTTTGGCATTTAAATGAGATATAAATAGAATTTGTTAATTAAGGGATTTTATAAGTGGAAGTTTTTATAAAATTTGTATATATATATGAGAATTTATAAACGTTGTTTTATAAATCCAAAACCAATTGAATTTGATAAGTAAATATGAAAGCTTATTAAGGAGATATATCCACAATTTTGGACAGTGGATAATCCTTTAAATTAAATATGTAGAAGTGTTGAATTTGGTTAACGAAGTATATTCACGATTTTGGGCAGTGAATAATATATTAAAGAAATATTTTAGGAAGTGATCTTTTAAATAGAATTAAAACGATTTACAGTTGTTTTAAAATGTGTTAAGGATCGAAACCATAGATTTCAACATTCATTGTTGAAATAGACGTTTTCGAGAAATAAGGAAAAGATGGACTATAACACTGTTGTTATAGTAAATGATTATCGAAAGGAAATGTTTTTGTATAATATTGGAATTTATATATCTATCTAAATTTTGAATCCCTATACTAGTGATTTGAGTTGTCGTAACAATGTTTTACGCAACATTTGTTTTGACTCAAATAAACGTGTTTAAGAGAATGTTTTCCTTAAAGAATAAATTATATACTTAATTGTGATTTAAATATATTGAATATTTTCCAAATGTTGAAAATAAATAGATTTGTGAATTACTTATTATTAAATAAGTATGGAAATGTTTTCCAATATGAAGTGAAATGTTTTGAGATTTTATCTTTTAAAGATAAATTGAAAGTGAATATTTGAAATCGATTTGAGAATCGTATATTAATAGATATTTTGGAAATGTGAATTCACCATGGAATTTGTAAAGGAAAGGGAAAATTGTTTTAAAAATAAAAATTGATTTATTTTTGAAGTGTGGAAATAAATTACGGATTTGGAACGTAAATTTGAAGTGAATCGGTAAGGATTTATTTAATTGGTTTAAATGAACCATTTTGAAATGAAAATGAATAAATATTTGGAAGTGTTTCCGCGTGAGGAAAATGATTTGAAACTTTTTTTCAAAAGTTGTAAAGGTGAAAAGTGATTTGAAATTTGTTTTCAAATGGTTGAAGTGTGGAAAATTATATATCTTGTAAAGATATTTTTGGAAAATAAATAATTTGGGAAATTATTTGGAATCTGGTGATGTTGTGCATATCTATTGATAGTTAAATAACCGACTATCAATATTTACCTTTAGATGGGTATTTGTTGTGATTTGCTTGAATTTGAATGCTACAATTATTTTAAAAATAAGCGCTCGTTATTCGGTTTAGCCGGGAGAGGACCTTTGGGTCATAAATCCCATTCCGAATAGTGATATGTCGTAATGGATAGCATTTGAAGACCGGTGTTGAAGACCGGATATTTTTGAAAATGGAAGGATTACCGTTGAATGGCTCTGCATCGGCTGATCTCCGATATAGAGATTTTATCACCCTTTGTGATGGGAATTCCGGACGTGATTAGTGAATATCCGAATTTGCAAGGGCTTCTTTGGAAGTGCCTTCGGTTCTGTTCAAACCCAGAACAGACTTGTATGGATGTGTGTCTGACGTTACAATTTGAGATGTAAAGCTGGTTTCTATCAAATATATTTCTGTTGGTGGCGGAGAATTTATTCTCTTAGCTTAACACCCTTCTCTGAGGCGTACGAGCTTAGAGGTTATGTAGTTGATGGTTACTAGTGATATATTCCCAATTTGGTAACGTGGCATGCTGAGTGCTGTTGATCATTTGTTGATCAAAGCGTGGCTTTTATGAAAAGCGTAGCTTTGTGGATGAGACTTCGTCGAACCTCACACCCTGGAAATGGTCAAAACAAGAAGAATGCAGCAAGGTTATTTGGGGATCGCACCCCCATGGGGTATGTTCATTTCCTTCTGAATAGAGGTGGTATTATGGTATGGAGCCCTGATACTTAACATATGTGGTTGCTGCAAATTTATTTCTTTGTGGTTGTTGGTGAATCCCAGGATTTAGGTCGGTTACGACCGGAGGATGGCATACTCGTGTCAGTAGTTACCCAGTTAGGGGTAACCCGCCCTTGTGTTGGCAAAGATCCGGTTAGGTTCTCGGGGCATCTCTCCAGAGGCGTACCCATGTGGCAATGGGAAGTTCCTTGGCCTGACCATTTGTTGGAAATCCAATCCAATACGCACTTTGTACGGTTTTAGTTGTAGAACCTGCCATTTACTTATGGTGGTCACCACTTTTTAGATAGTACCTATAGTAGGCATAGTGCGAAATGTCTATGTTGGCTAAGATTTATATTATACTTTCGAAATGTTTTCCTACACTTTGCACTTATAGTAATAATATCAAAGAAATTTACGTATCAAGCATGTTTGACTATCATAAGGAGAAATCTCCTTCGATTCTACGTTTGCATTGTGTATGTGTGTGTGCGGGAGGCCTTATGGTAGTTTCATTTTCCAAAAGCATTGCGGATCTATTTTAAAATATTTCTTTGTTTGTTTTAAACATATAACTGTTTTGAGTTCTCACACCAGTCCCATGACTGATCTGGAGTTTATTGTTCTCTTCCTAAACTCTGGGTGCCCACCAATTTTATTACGGGCAGTCTAGAGTCAGGTTATCAGGTCATTCGGGAATTCAAGAGTTGCTGTAGAGATCTGGGGGCAAGCTGGATGGCTTGGCGTATCAACTAGTATATAGTATTTCTTTCCCGCTGTTTATTGTTGTAAACTCTGATAATGTAATGTAATGTGATGTAATGTAATAACAGATATGATTCTTTGTTTTAAAGATTATCCATTGATATATTATATGTTGTTCCGCTGCAAAATGTGAGATTGTGTTATTGTTTTCTGTTGCTTCTTCTTTCTTTCTTCTTCTACCTCTTCTTCTTTAACCCTAACAATTCGGTTTTTCGGCCTTCGATTTCTCGGCAGTTGATACAGTGGACGTATTAATGTCAACTTTCGAACGTCGAAAATTAGGATCGTTACAATAATATGATGTTATCTTTATTAATTCTCAGATCGCGAGAACCAGGAAATGATATCGGCGTTTATCTACAACCACTTATTGAAGATTTGAACAAATTGTGGACTAAAGGGGTGAAGGTGTCCGATGCATTCAATCGTAGCGAATTTAGATTAAATGCAATTCTGATGTGGACAATAGATGATTTTCCAGCTTAATTTAGCAGGTTTCACTGTAAAAGGTAAGAGAGCATGTCCTGTTTGTGGCATTAATACGTGTTCAATATAGCTACCATTTAGTAAAAAATACGCATATTTGGGCCATAGACGATTTCTTGCACCTAGTCATGAATATCGCCACTGGAAAAACTTATTTAATGGAACCATAGAAAATAGGCAAGTGCCCCTAATACATACCGGTGTTCAAATCTTCGAAGATGTCAAAGATATTGTTAATGAGTGTGGAAAAAAACAAAGGAAGAGATAGATGGTAGAAAAAGAAAGCGGGGAGATGTAAAAGAAAAAGGTATCCAAATGTGGAAAAAGAAGTCCATTTTCTTTGATTTGCCTTATTGGAAGGTAAAAGATAACTAAAAATAAAATGCCTTTCCATTTGATACCCATATGTAGTAATTAGTATTTTACTATCAATCTATTACACACATTTTTCTGGTTTTCGCAGACATTTCCTGTGCGTCACAATCTAGATGTGATGCATGTCGAGAAAAATATTTGCGAGGGAATTCTTGGTACATTGCTTGATATCAAAAGAAAAACAAAAAATGGAATTACTTCACGTCAAGATCTGGAAGCAATGTGTATAAGGAAGAAGTTGCATCCTATAGATGTTGGAAGTAAAGTATTGCTTCCTGCTATACCATGCACCTTAACAGACCAAGAAAAATATATCTTTTACGATAGAATAGGGAATTTGAAGGTGCCTGATGGGTATAGCTCAAATATTGGGAAATATTTTGCACAAAAGGACAGAATTTCAAGTCTTAAGTCTTATGATTATCATGTCTTGCTACAACAACTATTGTCTGTAGCGTTGAGAGGGCTTTTGCCCGTAGGTACAAGGAATGCATTACTACGACTATGTTCATTTTATAATGACTTATGCTATAGAGTGCTTGATAGAGATAAATTATAATCCATGGAGAATCGAATTGCATTAACATTATGTGACCTTGAGAGATTCTTTCCCCTTCCTTTTTTGATATCATGATTCACTTGACGGTACATTTAGGGAGGGAGGCAAGAATATGCAGACTGCTACAATACCGGTATTTGAGAGGTAGATTTTTTATGAATACTTAACATAATTAATAAAATATGCGCTTATGGAAGCATTTTATGCATATGACTCGATTATAGGTACATGAAAATACCAAAATGTTATGTTAAAAATCAACCCCGATCAGAAGGGTGCATAACTGAGCGTTATTCTACTGAAGAATGCATTAAATATTATGCTAGATATATTGAAGATGGGTATGAATTTGGAGGAAGGACAAATCGAAATGAAGTGAAACAAAGTGATTCCAAACTTGAGGGGCATCCGATTTCCAAAGGAAAATCCATGTTACTTTCCGAGGAGGTGATTGATGTTGCTCGTCGGTATGTGCTATTCAATACCGATGAAGTGGAACCGTACATAGAGTAAGTATAAGTTTAGCTCAATCATTCTATATGAAAGCAATTAAATTTTAAGTTGTACATTTGTATATGCAGAATGCACAAGAAGGAGTTGAAACTTTTGTACCCTCGGCTTTTACAAAATGATGTGGAATTGTCAAAACTGCATTCAGAGACTTTTAGTTATTGGTTTGGAAAAAAGTTGAAATAGTTATATTTTCTTTCATTAGACCAATTAAGCTTCATATATGCACATATTATTGTCGTATATCGTTATATTCCACATTTTGTATGTCCAGGTTAAAGATGAGAGAAATGTTTTAGATGTTAGCGAAATAATAAAATGGCTTTCGTATGGGCCTCGACCGCAAGTAATTTCTTATACTGGCTATATTATTAATGGACGACGTTTCCATACTAAAAACTATGATAAGTCTACGCAAAAAAATGGTGTTTCCATTGAGGCAATACAATTCGTGCAGACGGGTCCGTTGAGAAAATAATTTATTATGGTATCTTGCATGAGATTTTGTTGTTGGACTACCGTTTGTTTCAAGTTGCTTTATTCAAGTGTGATTGGAAAATATTTATCATAGAGTTAAGGTTGAAGATGGCTTTACGCTAGTTAATTTACGTCAGTTCCAAAATCAATTTGCAAACGATCCTTTCATCTTAGCAACACAAGCTGTAGAAGTGTTTTTCTCGAGAGAAAGTAGTTCTTCAAATTGGTATGTTGTTTTGAAATCACCTCCTAGAGGTTTTCATGAATTGGAAAAACATGAGGAGGAGGAAAACTCAACGAGTAAACCACTAGATAAGCCGCTACTTAATGATAGGGATGTTGATAATGAAGATGAAAGTTACATAAGGAAGGATTGCGATGGCATTTTGGTATGAATAAGCATTCATTGTTGATATGTTGTTTTATATATAGTTATATGCGTTAAAGTATTTAGTTATGTTGTTATATAAACCGATGAATAAATTTCTCTTCGTATAAAAAAGATATGACCTATTAGATCACATATTAATTTACTTGATTTTTTGATAGAAGTGTATCAAAGCAATTTTACATCGTATCACACGTGGTTGTTTTCATATTTTTATTGATATTATTCATAGTTGTTACATATCAAAAAAGTCATATAATTATTATAATGTTAATTTTTTACATATTATGATTTTTTTTCTAGGTTTATCACTTGGAGAAAGAAGCTTGAACTTATTGCATCTATGGGTAAGAACGAGCAACATCAAGGAGAGGTAAATGCTATTGCTATTTTTACCTCAATTCCATCTATAACCCTAACTAATGCTATTTTTATTCAAATAATTTCAGAGGTCGAAGCAAGCAAAGAAAATATCGAAGAAGCAAAGTCTTGCTGCACTTGAAGCTGCTCGTGGTCTAACAGAGGCTAACAGTGGTATTAGAATCTCTAAAATGAAAGATGTTAAAGTTGAAGTTGGTTGCACTCTTAAGGATATGAATGTGAATGTTACAAAATCTCCACATAAGCATAGTGAAATTCCTCCATCCATCATTCCTTACTTTTATTCAACCCCCCTACAAAAAGTTACTACCACACACTCCTCCAATTCTCTTCATTTCGCTCCCCTTCAAAACGTCGTTACCACACACACGTCCAATACTCATGTTTCAATTCCCCTACAAAACGTCAATACCACATACTCTGAAAGAGGCTATGCGGTAGGATCGTGTAATATGGAATATTGAAATAGTCTAGGTAGATAAAGTAGGTAAATGCAAAGAGACACCAAGATTTTATACTGGTTCGGACCTCTCGTCCTACGTCTAGTCCCTAAGCTTTACTTAGGAATTTCACTAACTAACACCCTCACTTCACCCGGAGGAATAGGTTTACAACTTACCCGAACAACCGAACGGGATTTCTTGCCTCAACCACCAAAGAGGACTTCAACTCAATTACTAAAATACAATATTCGACTTGTTGTGTTCTTGTCAACACTAATGAGTCTAATGTAGTACAATATTCCTATAATCTTATCCTCGAGAATATGCAATGTGTTTGTGAAGATTTAGGAAATGTTAATTGCTATGAATCAAAAGAATGTTATAAACAAAAACAATGATTCAAGCAATAGATTAGTGATTGCTTTGAGAATATCTAGAAAATATGAACAAGAGAATAGTTAGATTAAAGCGAGAGAATTCGATGAATTAAATGATGTTAGAATCATGTATATATACTTGTAGAAGAGATGCATATGTTGTCAAAGGTTGCAAACAAGAGATGCTTCCATTTCCATTGATGAATGATTGCAACTCTTGGGAGGAAGAAGGTGTCTTTTCAGAGAAAATTCGCAGGTTCAAATTCAGTCGACTGAGCAGGGAATTCAGTCAACTGAAAATATGAAGTAAAATTTTCGGGACCAAATTCAGTCGACTGTGCAGGAAATTCAGTCGAGTGAAACTGTGCATGTGTATAAATTTGTTCCAGTTTCAGTCGACTGACTGTTCCTGTTCAGTCGACTGAACTCATAAAACCTGCATAGTTAAAACTTAATTGAAAAATGAAGTCTATAAATTTTTTCTAGTGTTCGTGCAAGCTTCTTGAGGATAGATTTTAACAATACATCTAGACTAAGACGTATGTAAAACATACTTTAAGTTTGTTTGGTCTTAATCTATCTTCCTTTAGCATTTGCATATATTTCTTCCTTGTTTGTTAAAGCACGTTGTCATTGATCAAAATCTTCACGTATCAACATACTCATCCAATCCTCTTGATTCAACTCCCCTCTAAAACGTCGTGACCACAAAAATGTCCAATCCTCATGATTCAACTCCCATTCAAAATATCAATCCCACACAATCATCCAATCCTCTTAATTCAACCCTCTCCAAAACATCATTACCACACACACGTCCAATCCTCATGGTTTAGCTCCCCTTCAAAATGTCAATACCACACACTCGTCCAATCCTCTTGATTCAATCAACTTATATTTTTCCTCCGAAGAGGCAAACATGGTCAAAACTAAGAGAAAAAGAGGAAAAACAATGATGGGATTATTTTCTTTGACGTTGAGTGAGAAGGTTGAAATTAGGTTTAATGACCTAAATCAACCTATTAGTCTAAATTCCAAATATTTATCATCGTATCTTGGGACTTTATCAAGGGAGATGGTACCTATGACCATTAGCAATTGGAAGAAAATCGACGACAAATTGAGGTCTGATATATGGACATGTATTCAGGTACTACAATAAATCACCATGATATATGGAAAACGAGACATAACAATAAATCACCATGACGTTATTCTATGAATAACGTCATGTACTTGTTTGTTAATACCTATGGTCATACTTGTATGATAGCAGCGATGCATTGGACCTTGAATTACCATCTCTAATCAAAATATAGTATCATGTGTTAGTAAGCAAAAAATAGTTCGTTAAAAATAAACATCGACGATCATCACTTTGTACCAAATTAGGTTTTGCTTTATTGCATATATATCATAATTTTCATGGTAATGTATGTGCGGTAAAAATTTATTAGCGCACCGAAGTTTTTCCACCTAGATAGAAGCCCAACAAACACAAAATAACCCAGGTAACTAATCTAAAAGAACACTAGTTGTATAATATTTATAATTTTCACACTGTATTTTACCACATTTATTCTATAGAAGTATAACATAATAAAATATCATATATTAAAATTGATTAATTAACATGTAGTTTTCTGTATAATATCTGATATCTAAGATCCATTGTATTGTTATGCAGAAGTTACACTCAAAATAACTATGATTATACTAGAATTTTTTTTGGAAAAGAAGTTATACAAATTTTGAAACAGATGATAAAATGAGCAATGAGAGTTCTGTGAGAAGAAAGAAGATGTAGACTGATATATTCTAGTTATTAGTTGGGTGTATATTGATGATTCAAATGAAGAGTATTAGTATATTTGCCTGGTGATTGCAAAACCTAAATAATTTATAAACTTTCAACTTGAACTAGTGTTAAAAATAGAGCCACTATCCATCTTAGGCTTCCACTAAAATTGTTCACCTGTTAAATTTAACTCATGTTTTTATAACCAAACTTTGGCTATTAGCCAATACTTAACATTGGCTTATTTTTAAATAGGCAGTTCTGTATAGCATTTAGAAATAACCTATGTGTAAGGAATATTTCTAAATAAGTAGTTTTGTCTATTTTTAACTTGCAAAATACAATACATGTAACATGTAGCACTTTTGTCTTATGATATCTACATTACATACCATTAGCTTATTTCTAAATAATATTGGCTTATTTACAAATAAGTAGTTTTGTATGGTATTTTGAAATAACCTATCTATAAGGAATATTGACCCTAAAATTGACCATAAAATAACCTACCTATAACATGTAGCAGTTTTGTCTTATGATAATATGGTAGATATTGACCCTAAAATTTAATTAATTATGTTGTTTTAGGGTAAAAAGATGTCAACCATATGAAATTTTGTCTTAAGACATCATCATCGTATTTAAAGTCTATATATTCCGCAGCAGTATTATTTCCAGTGAAACACGTATGAATACTACATTGCACTCATATCAACTCTATATCTTTAACTCTTTGCAAGGTATGTGAATTTGAAAATCCCCTGAATCTGAGGCTGTAAATTAAGATTATTTTGAGAAACGTGTAAATTTTGAATCTTGATAATGGTATTGAAGCTGTAAATGCTCACTAGCAATCGGTATTTATTTTGAATTATTGGTTTTGGAGCTTTGCAAGAAATAATTTCAATACTGGTTAAATTTTGAAAGTACGGTTACTTCTATGCTTTTCACAGTAACATGAATATCTGGTAACAACCTTGTCTATTATCTTCTTTTGTAATTAAAGAAATAAAACTCTCTTCCATTTCTTGGGTGGACTTGGAGGAACCTATCGAACTGTTAAATTTTGTGTTTCTTTATTGATTCTTTTATTCGCGTATTCACGATTATTATGAAATTACACATTCAAACTATACACTAAATCTGTGGTTATCTCATCGCTTCATCATCTTCTTATACAATCAGTCAATCACACCAATGTTTGTTGATTTATCTATTGATTGTTGGTTGATAATATATCTCACATTAACATTTTAGCACTATAAGAATGATGCCAACCTTTGATTCATTGCAAAGTTCATAGCCCTAATGTAACATAGTTTCCTTCAAAACAAGTAATTCAAGAGGTATTATAGAAGGACAAACCTGTTATTGCTGTGAATAGATGGTTCATCCCACCATGACAATAGATACACTTCTATACATACTTGAAATGATATTTGAAATGAAACAATTAAGGCGATCTACTCAAACCTTCAACACAAGAGCATCAAAAAAATTTCATACTTGAAAGCTTTATCCAACACCCTCTCTGTTTACAAACAAGCAGCCAGCTATAAACATTATTGCATATGAACTTCTTCTTCTTTAGTGTGTGCATGCAGATTCAAAATTTTATTGATGGACCAAAATGAATATTCCTCTTTCTCATAGAATTAATACAAACTATTGAAACTAATCTCTTACAATAATTGCTCACGTATCTGATAGAGATGGGAGTATACATATTGCGAGGGGAATATAAAAAGACATTCAAAATGGGGGTTTCTATCATTTTTTACACCATATATTATTAAAGATTGTGGTTGAAAATCTCTTTTGTTTATAAATTGTCAAACAAAATGTCAAAAGAAACATAATAATAAATCGACTAAATTGAAATACAAGAATTCAACCACTATGCAATTTAGATTTTTCTTTTTATAAATAATGTAACTATGCAACTTACATTTTTCTCTTTATACATAATGTAACTATGCAATTTAGATTTTATTCATACTATACAGGCAAGATTCAAATTGGATGATATATACCAAAATATGTTCCTTCAGATGGTGGGCCTACGATGGAAAGAGGCAAAATCAAGGCTAGTCAAAGCTATAAAATTGCAGTAAAGAGTCCCAATGCTTCCAACAAATTAGACATATTAAAACCAAATAATATTAAAAGTGCTCAAGTGTGGAATGATTTTATCAATGAGAAATTAACAAAAGAGTTTGATGTAGTTGGTTTTATTTTGATGAATACAATTGAGAATTTTTCATTTCAGTTTATTATACCCGATTCTAATGAATTTCGCTTATGTAGTCGACGAGTAATAAATACAAGGCCATGCCAGCATTGAATACAGTTCCACACATTATGAGTCGAAAGGGTTACGCAAGACTGGCAGATGATATGCTAAAAAAATAACTAGTAAAATTCATTTATAACCAGTATCAAAAAAATATCCAATATGGTTTAGTATTTAGTTGTTAAGCACCTTTTGCAGAAAAAAGAAAGCGGTTGCTCATCAGATATCAGTAGGGAGGATTTGTGGTATATAGGCCACAAAAAGAAAAATAGAGAACCACTAAATTTTGTTGTCGCCGATTACATAGTAAGGATGGATAATACATCAAATTATTTTTCCATTTTTCATTTTGACTCCATTTAACCATTTCGCCAATTACATTAGTCGAATTTGATATATTTTACTTGACATGTATTTTTGCAATTGTCTCCAGTATTTGAATGTTACATTTAATGTTGCGACATATGAAAATGAATATTTTTGAATTTGTAGGCTAAGATAAAAGAGTATAAAAACACTCAAATTTCTCAAGGAAAATTATCATTGAATGAAGATGGAGTGTCGAAGGTTTTTGGTCATGAACACAAAGGTAGAATAAGGGGGCTAGGTTTTGGGGTAACACCAACTCAGTTCGGAGTACGTATGGTTAGTTCAAAAAAATACGTGACTTCGAAAATCAAATTACAACCTTGCAAGTTCAAATAAAATAGCTCTCTAATTTGCTTATGGTTGTAATTTATAATTGATTCATTGTGTTAATGAGTAATTGATATACGTTTAATTTATTAGTGCGTATCTAACATTATTTTTCAATAGAACATCAATGGTAAACAAAATATAGTGGAAGAACCTGTGACTCCTCGTGGCAGTATGCCTCGGG
Source organism: Allium cepa (assembly GCA_030765085.1). NCBI lineage: Eukaryota > Viridiplantae > Streptophyta > Magnoliopsida > Asparagales > Amaryllidaceae > Allium > Allium cepa. The sequence continues at coordinate 116,935,166 of CM060942.1, forward strand.
TATTTCCGAAACAATGTCATATTTTATTCGCATGTTTTTGTGTACGACCTTCATAGTTGACAGTATCCCCATGCACAACAGCACATTCACCATCGTTAGTACCATCATCATTATCATTAGCAATAAATCTTACTTCTACATCATATTTTGTTCCATTGTTGAGAATGTAATCATCATTGTTGTGCTAGCTTTCTAGGTACTTTTCATGGATTCAATTCCCATTTTAGCAAATATCTTAAATTTTAATGATTAATCCAAAATTTCGACTTGAATCATAACTTTGATCGCAAAAACCATATTGAATAAGACTTATCAAAGTAAGTCTAATTCTATTTTCTTGTCTGAATCATTTGCTAATTTGTAGTTTCAACTATTTCTGAATCATTTTGCTCGTTTGTAGATTCAACCATTTGCTTATCCGAATGATTTTCTTCATCAGTGCTTTCAACTGTCTGTGTATCTGAAAAATCTGATGCGTGCATATTAAGATTATTTTCTACATTTTTCTCATTTTGTGCATTATTTTGCTCATCCGTAGTAGTGTAAACTGTTTCCTTCTCTGAATCATTCTGCTCATTATTCTCAGTTTTTACCACATTTGGATCATTTTGCTCACCGTTCTCAGTTTGCTCATCAGAAGTGGTTGTTTCACTATTTTCATTGCTCATAGCTTATTTTCCAATATCACCACATAGTCTACCTGACATTTCTTTATACACTTTTTGACTTCCTCTACTCTACCACGCTTATGAAAACTCTGAAAATTCCACCACAAGGTTCTAATATGATCGAATTCTGGTTTTAAGTTCTTGTTCTTTTCTATGCCAAATAAAATAGATTGAAACATTTTTTTAAAAAAATCTGAAAACTACTTCACCCCCACGTCATGCTTTCCTCATTATTCCTAACAAAAATGAGAAGTTTTCATTCGTAAGTATAACAATTAACAGCTTTATCTTCCATTGATGGTAACAAAAATGCAAATTTTATGCACACTCTATTAGTTATTAGAAAAATATTCGATATAAGCTACTCCAGACACTATTTAACAAAATAGGTTGGTTTGTAAACTTATTATCTAAATATGTTCATTTGGGTCCAATCAGTAGCTAGTCAGCTAATTGTCTGACAAAAAAGTGCAGCATTGCATTAAGAGCGCTAAGTTGTCCAAATTTTTTTTGTGTCTGTGTGTTATGTCTTGTGTGTATTACTTCTCCCTACGTGCAACTATGAGTTTCATTGTATGGTGTGTTTAGTGTTTACATAGACACGACTTATAGTTGCGTTTAATATAGGGCAGTTAATAACTGATGAGTTGGTTGCTGACTAAGCTTAAACTATCATATTTTGATAGTAGGTTTGCAAACCAATCTATTTGTTAATAAGTTTTTTGAAGTACTTATACTGAAATTTTGTACTTAATTATCAAATATTGAATGATTACAAAACACACTGTTTTCTTCTACCTATCATACATATGCAACGTGCATGTTGAATGTGGATTTGCAACAATGAAAAGGCAAGTTTATCATAATATGCATGAAAGATGTGCTTATGACAGGGTTTAATAGTTACTCCTATATAATAACATACCTAAGCATCATAATGACTCAGTGCAGTAACAACTGATCCAGTTGTGTCAAAAGTACAAGTTACATCTGGGTAACCGTTCCATGAGGTATTGATTTTGAGCATTGGATAAAGGCAAGATTTTGTTGTGTCCAAAAATGTTTCAGGAGTTGATGAAAATATGCCTGCAGTTTCACCATAATGATTTATTTTTGCAGTCTCATTGGAGTAGCAACAACATCACAACTGGTGTTAATATACAATTTCAGCAGCAGTCTAGATTATTGAGTTGGCAAAGGAATGTTGTCGCAGATGCAACAATTGCATCTACCGACCTTAATGTTTTAGTGCATCATATACCACTAGGAGCAGATGCTTGGAAAGTTTGGGTCGATGCAGTGGTGGATCTTGAAGCTTTTCTATTTAGGCCTGCTTCAGATATCTATACGATTGGATAAGTGGTTAGAACGCCTATTGTTTGGCATAAAGAATTTATCTCTTTTAATTAGCACATATATGTACTTTTATTGATTTATGTGACAGATTTAATTATGTTTTGGAACAGAGTTATGAATTCATAAATGGTGTAAACTTGAATTGTTTTTGAATGTGAATGGTTTGTGTTGTTTCAAGTATTTGAATGATTGTGGTTATTATTAACGAAACATTGATTTTAATTATAATATTACGAAACTTATGGTTAATAGCAGTTGTGAAAAGATAATTTATAATAGTTTGTAGCAGTTGTAAAAAAATTTGGTGCAACTTCCATCTCTAGTTATAGCACATCATACTACAACTATTACAAACTGTTGTATAATGTTAACGCAACAAGCGGAAATAGTTGTTAAAATATTTATTGCAACTGTCGTAAACAATTGTAAATAATTCTTTTACAACTGTTAAAAGCAGATGTAAAAGATCATGTTACAACACTTGTTGACAGTTGCAAAAGAATTTTATAACAACTTATTTTGGCTCTTGTGATAAATTTTAGTATAAGTGCAAATAGCAGTTGTAAAAAGTCTTTTACAACTGCCAAAGCAGTTGTAAATAAATCTTTTACAACTTCTATTTGCAATTGCAAATAAACTTATTACAACTGCTTATGCAATTGTACGTATCCCTTGTAAAATAATCCCGCTCTATTACAACTATGGATATAAAGACTGGTGAATGCCTTGCCAGCTGTAATAGACATATTACAACTGTTTTTGGCAGTTGTGAAAGGATATTTTTGTTGTAGTGAAAACAATAAGACTTATCAAGCGATAATTTTATGAGTAAATCCGAATTGACTTGAACATGTTGAATATAGAATCTATTATGCTAATTTCAACAATTGAAATTTGCGATATTATTCTTATCAACATTGCTCATTTAATTCCAACTGCATTAATCATACTCATAAAGACACGGTCGTGGTCGATGGATCATATCCCTTCACCTACGACCACCAAAATCTATTTTTTGATAGCATATTTGGAATTGTTTCGGATTTGTGCATCATACCATATAGAGTCAACGCTCTCAATGTTTAATTAAACAACCGAGGATTATATATTTTCGACATTAATAAGAAAATCATAGTTTCTCTTCAATGTGCGAGAATACTTATTAGACACTCTAATGCGTAGTGTTCGTTTTAGGTTAGTTAATTTCATTTCATCTCTTCTAATCCATATTATCTATGGATTGTATCCAATTCCATTTTACCACCAGCAATTCCTCAAAGAAATTTCTTCATAAAGAAGTCGGTATTTCTTGAAACGGTAATTGTTTCTTGGTGTAAAAAAAATAGGTAGTCATAAATTTTTTATGAATTTCTTTATTTATAAACTGATTTGGTTTTAGTTTACAAGACTTATGTTCAAAACAAAAATATGTCATCCAATGACAGTCTTTCAAGGGAGATTCATACAAGATCCCTTACGAACAATTAGTACGTTTAATCTTTCGATTTGCACAACCTGCCAACTTCTTGGCCTAGGGTATGTTGGTGTTTCTTATAAACCCTTATCTTGTAAAATTTTGTAAATTGTTATTCAGATGAAATAATATTACCTTGTGTACTATCCTTAAGTACATTACCTTGTCAACTTCACTCACAATTAATCGTACATTGTCCAACAAAGTTTGATTACTCCATATCGATGCATCATTATGTATCACATGGAGGAGTATTTTGAGATTAAATATTTATTCGTTTTAGGTACGTTCGGAATATTTTTCAATATACTCACTCATTCGATCAAATCGAATCATTTCTATTGCATATTATTTTATTTACTTTCGCTTTATACTCTACGAGTTTGCCATATACATACAAAATGTATATCAAATACACATGTCCATGTCGATGATAACTCATCGATGAATACGACGAAGTATGTGGAACCGTTTTGGCATTTATAGAATTACGATTGCATACATCTATATGTATCAATTCGAAGAGTTCCATCAATTCTTATGATACTCCCACTAAATGGTGCATAGCTTTTATTGTTTGAGATATAATTAACAGGTATCATATGATTCAAAATCATATAATAAAATTATTTCTCAAACTATGGCTTAATCTATAATTCCAAAATAAGTATAAATAATATTGGATACTTCTGTATTTTCTAATGCATCACTTTTGCTATGAAAACAAATACCACATTATAATTTTATTTCATAACGAATATTAATAATAATCATATTGAAATATAGTTATGTCTATTTCTCAGACGAAACAAAAATAGTCATTTTTCATAAATAATGTTCGGTATGTTTTACGAAAATAATTTTCATAATATGATGCAATCAATAAGTGATATATGGCACACTCGCATTATTTCTGTCATTACTATAATAGCATACTAAATTTGGAGGTCCATCCTTCACTTAATATAATTTACTCATTTCATACTATAACTAGTTTACAGCAGAAAGTTCTTTGGTCAATTATCCTAAACCCAAAGAAATAAATCTTATAGAAAACAATTTTCTATATGGAACTACATTTGAAAATAGAAATCACATTTCTTATTTCAATGTTAAGTATCAATCACTATTACTACAATTCTCGTTTCTGTTGTTTCTTTATGAAGCAGACATGACTATTCACTCTTTTCATCCCAACTGTACCTTAAATTACATCTATTCTTATACATTCGTTTTCCTTTCAAATGGTCAAATTATTCAAAATAAAGTGCTACTACAATATCATAAAAAACTCTTTACAAAAGCGTATTCGATTATGCATAACATTTAAGGACGTCAAATATGTTGCACTTTACGTAAACTGATCAAAATGACATTCAACGATCGAGTTCTTAGATCTATCTTGCGTCTTGTGTTACTTTAACACAATATGATACCTTTTATAATCAGTCGGATTGAATATTCGATCTCACATTAAGGTTTATTTGGTTTTACGGATGAACAAATTTCATCGAAATATTGCACATTACAAACTTTGATCATTCACCATATAACATTTATATGCAATTGTATATGGATCAAATATACATAGTCTTGTATTGCTTTTAAAATTCGAAACTCATAGAATGCAATACATGGTCTTGACGAAATAAATGCGTAATTGACCAAACTACGAATGTATTCAGTAGTTGTAAAATCAGGCACTTGCGTAGGTGTTGAAATGTTAACATGCAATAGGAATTTAATGGTGGGTACTATATTTTCGTTTATCAACTTTCAATTATGTTCATTTATATACGTTAATTGATAAACATTCTATCAATCGTATTAAATGCAAAAATTTATCATTGTAGACAATTATAACGTTTTAATTTTAAATGATATTGATAATGTAGAAAATTTAGTTGCTAATACGTTAAATTGTAAAACTATGAGTTTTCCTTTTGACTATCTTGGTTTTGTTATTAGACCTTCGAAACTTAAACATGATGATTGGTTAATTATTATTGATAAGATTAAAAATAGGATCAATAATTGGAATGTTAGATTTCTATCTAGAGCAGGTAGATTGGTTTTGATTAATTCTGTCTTATCAGCACTTCCTATATATTGGATGTCTATGCATCTGTTTCCCGACTGGGTGATAGATAAAATAGATAAAATTAGAAGGGATTTTCTTTGGAGCGGTGATAACCCCAATAGTAGTATTAAATGTTTAGTTAATTGGGATACTGTATGTAAATCTAAAAAAGAGGGTGGTTTAGGAGTCATTAATTTACATAATATGAATTTGTCTCTTCTTGGTAAATGGTTATGGAAATTCAGGGACATTAGTGATAAGGCCATTTGGAAAGATATTATATCTAATTTTTATTACAATGGTAGTTATAATTTATACCATATTAGTTCTTCTAGTTTTAGAAATATTTCTTGTTTTTGGAAATCTATTTTAAAATGCAGTAATATCTTTAACTTGGGTTTAAATATTATAGTTCATTCTGGTAACTGTACTTCTTTTTGGCATGATAGTTGGATTTCTACTACTCCTCTTAAGATTGAGTTTAAAGATTTATATGATATTTGTAATTTCAAATTTGCATTAATCTCTGATGTTTTCAATTCTGATAGTGATCCTCCTTGGACTTTTAATTTTAATTGTATTTTAGAAGGACCTACTCTTAGACATCTTTTCTTGCTTTATGCTAAACTTAATCTTTATTATATTGACAATGATAATGACTTTATTAGTTGGGATTGGGATAAGAGTAAGAAATATACTTCTAATTCCTTTTACAAATTTATCAACTTTTCGGGGGTTTCTGTCAATTGTTTTAAATTCATTTGGAAGTCTAATGCTCCTCCTAAATCTAAGATTCATATGTGGCTCATCATTCATGGTAAGTTAAATACTATTGAATTTTTAAAAAAGAAAAATATTAGTATTGACAATAAATGTTTTTTTTGCAACACATTTTTTGAAGATATTAATCATATTTACTTTGATTGTTTGGATACCTATTTTATTCTTATTAAGATCCTTAATATTTTTGAGTTTCATATTAATTCTAGAATTTCTGATTGCTTATTTTATTGGAATTCTTTTAGATTCATGTTTAATAAGGATTTTAGATATTTGCTTGATTCTTTATTCATTATTTCTTGTTGGTATATTTGGTTTGAAAGAAACCAAAGAATTTTTAATAACAATTATCAACAAAATAACAAATTGATTATTTTAATCTCAAATTTCTGCTTAAAGTGGATTTCTAATCCTAAATATAAATTAGCTAAAAATAATTGCTTTAAGGACTATCTTAATAAGGTTAGAAATAATATTAACTCATTTAATCTTAACTCCAATTATACTGTTTCTAATAATTCTTTAAATCACATTTCTCTTTCTTTTCTAGGATCATAATTAGTTTCTTGTTTGTGTCTGATTATTCTAGCTTTAGTTCTCTCTTTTGGTTTCTATACACACATATATGTATATAAATTTTATTTATATACATATATGTGTTTCTCTCTTATTTGTTTGCTAGTTCTATTTCAGGTGTTGTTTAGGTTGGATGCGGGTTCTTCTCTTATCAGGTTTGCTGGATAGCATTTAGCTTTTTCAGACTTGCTGGATGGCTCTTCTCAGAGACGCGGATTGCTCCTGTCTTGTCTCTTGGTCTTCTTCTGATTTTCAGTTTGGTGCTCTTCCTTTTGTTAGATACCTCTAACACTTTAGTATTGGGTGGTGGCCTTGCCGGAGCTCGATACTAGGGTGTAATGGGCGGTGGCTTTGCCGGAGCTCATTCGAGGGGTTTCTACTGCTTTATTTTTATTGTTGTTTTAGACTTGCCACCTGTCAGGCATGTTGGCAGCTCCATTTTTTAGTTATATATATAGTATTCCATGTGTGCTCTCCTCTCATGATAGAGGATCACACATTTTTCTCAAAAAAAAAAAAAACATTATTTAGCATATGTTTTTACAATATTAAAAAGGTTAAATGTTACCATTTCATTTTTCTAATAAGGCTCTCACTAGTCTTTTATGTTTCTCCAAACCCTGATAAACATAGAAATCTTTCGACTTCACTAGTGGGTGTTAGGACTTGTCTGTCTTGCTATTCTGACCTTGAGTTTGCTCAACAAATTATAGCCCCACAAACGATGAATAACTCCTCATCGGTTGTATCACATACAACTCCTAACCCATTTTTCCTTGTCCTAATCTCATTTCGACCTTGAGTTTGCTCAACAAATCAAAAGATATTATTCACTCGTACCTACCATATCATGATGGCCTAAGTATAATATATGTACCTTGAGTTTGCTCAACAAATAGATATAGTTATCTTATCTCATCTATTCAATATATTAATAATAATACTACACATAACATAACATCCTCGGCTTGAGTTTGCTCAACAACTGAGTATGCAAGTAATTTATTTATATATATATATATATATGGTGGAAAACAACATTATAATGAAGATTCATAATCTTCAATATATTATATTGGGTGATATCGACTTATGGAATAATGTATTTCTTATGAAATACCATCGTGATTCAAGTGTCAAACATATCAGAAATCATAGCATACATACATTTACGTATATATTTATTCCTTAAGTCTATTTGGGTTTCTTTACTTTTCTATCTTTAGTTTACACATTCATATCATATAAGTTTTATTGTTATATAACTTCTATATTTCATATTACTTATATGATAGTCTTATGTATGGTATTTTATTAATTAAATCTTTTAATTAATTAACTCTTTAATTAATTTTAAATTAGTATTCCAATACAACTTTTATATTGGGCATATCTACTATAACCTTTGTAGCAAGTCAATATATCTTATATATGCGTATTTTTAGTTAATTAATTGACCTTTAATTACTTTATTAATTAATTTTTTTAATTAAACTGTATTAGTTTCGAAAATTTATCTTATTTACATACGTGTATGCTTATGTTATCATAAACACTTTAAAACAACATAACGTATACCAACATATATAATGCATGCATATAAGATTTAATTAATTACCATATTCAATTAATTTATATTATTAATCTTATTAATAATTTTAAATTTCGAAATAATATTTACATAGCTTCAAACATTTTGAATTTTTCATTACATTTTCAAAAATTTTGAATTTTTTTGTTATATTATAAACTTTTATAATAAACATGTTTTTATTTTAATATTAACTTTTAAATTTAAAATCATGTTTTAATTTTCAAAACTATTTTGAAAATTAGCCCAAGGCCCAATTCAAGTTGGGCCTTTTCTATTAGGGGCATTCTTTGGGCTCACATTACCTTTCAGGCCGGGCCGGTAACCAGGTAGGACATGGTACTTGATTACCCAATTCCAACCAGGTAGGACAGAGTACTCGATTACCCAATTCCAACCCTAGACATTACCTTTCTAGACACTATACTAAGTGTACAAGCTTAATTAGTCAGCCCTAACATAACTGATTTAGACCGCATAGGCTATTGGGCTCTGGTACCATTGTTGGAACTAGGTCGGTAAGTGGTGTATATATGTATAAATGAAACATGTAAAAATAAATTAAAAGAAGGAAATTATTTGTTTCCCTCTACCACTATATTCAATTAATAAAGGGAAGATATGACAGAATATGAAGGAGTGGAACATATCATTTCTTTTACATTTAACTGTGACAGTTAATGCATTAAATGACATTTATTACTTATCGATCAAATCTATATACGGATATGATAGAATATGAAAAGAGGAAACCTGTTGTTTCTTTCATCATTTAACTGTGACAATTAATATATTAAATGACATTTATTACTCGTCAATCAAATCTACACATAGATATGATAGAATACGAAAAGAGGAAAACCTTTCATTTCTTTCACCATTTAGCTGTAACAATTGATACATTAAATAAGATTGATTACTTATCAACCAAATCTACACATGTCTTTGTTGTCTAAATTTTGTCAATGAAGTATATGCATACATTCATAATAATTATGAATGTGTACATTCATAATAATTATAGATACATACATATAAAGTGAAAACCTACTGGTTGTTTTAAATAATTTGAAATCCCAAATTAACATTAATAGAAAAAATTCCAGTCGAGGAAATGTTGAACAAAGAAAGGTTACATTATTGCTCATAATCTTTGTACAGATTTGATTTAAACAAAACATTTATATTACATATATCTGACAATTAAAATTTAATAATATGGACCTAAAAGCATATATTTGCAAACAATGTAGCATATGGTATATGTGCGTATACATTTGTACAAAAGTTTTTGGATTTTAAAGTTAAAAGTTTTCATTAAATTTTTAATTTAGGAATGAAACAATACCTCAACTTTACACAAAACTTTAAATATAGAAAACAACAAATAATTAAAATTTGCACTAAAGTCCATTCATTAATATTAAGTCAAGGTATCTACTTCTGTTTTAACAAGGATTGAATAACTGTACAAAAATTCAACATATGTAATTAAAATCGGATTTAAGGAATGGTAGATAACACACACACACAGAGATAATTCATTAGCATTTGAATATGTAAAGATTATCTCATAGTATACATAAATCTCATTCAAAGTAAATTTTTAATTTCATAACTATCTACAGTAAAATAAAAGAAATTTGAACAAGTAGGCATGCGTAAATTTGTGATAAGAAATTGCAGATTCAAACAACACAAAGAATGATGACAGTTTATTAGAAGTAATATGAGATTCAAGACATGTCGATTTATAATAAACATATATGAAAAGGAAATGATAAACGAATATGGATCAAAATAATAATACAATAAACATGTAAATAGTGAATTATACACAATTATAATTACCTTAGGATGAAGCATGTAGAATCACCTTGAATGATAGAAGAATACCTATATCTGATTCATCGCTCTCTGGATCCGGTAAACCTTGCCCTTCATTACACCTTAATTTGTGGTTTCTCCTCAGATTTCAAAAATAACCATCCCACTTTACAAGAGAAGAATGAACCACCCTTTTTAATTTAGTTTGACATTGATTTGAATTTATTTTGATATTTTATTTGGATGAATTTTCAGCCTTGGGTGAATGACAGAGAAGAGGAAGAAAAAATAAAAAAGAAAAATTCAAGTTCTCTTCTGTGTACTTTCAAAACTAAGGAGGTTTTGTTTTTAATAGAATTAAAGGAACATTTTCCTATTCTCCTATTAGAACTTTCTCCTTTATTTCCTCTTTTCAAATTTCAATTAATCTCATTAATTGATTTCCTCCTATATGGATAATCCAAGCAAATTCCAAATATGCAACTTTTCCAAATAAAACAAAACAACTTTATGTAATTATTTTATTATTTAAAACATGTTTAAAATTATACTGATATCGCATATCAATATATGCATATAACTTTTATATATGCTTTAAAATAATTGCCAACAACATTCTAAACATTAAACAAATTAACAATAATTAATATTCCATAAATATTAATTAATTTAAACAGTTTGCAATAGTTTACAAACTAATTAAATTGTGTAATTTTCGGAGAAATCACAAATGCGGCTGTGTGACTCAGAGGTGTGAATTCAATCAGCGAATAATATTGAACAATCCAAATATTAATGTTCACACGTCACTTAGCAGGTGGTATAATAGTTTGGCTGAATTCACCGCTCATAGGTCTTTTCGATAAAATCAAATTTTACTTATTGTAAGCGGTACGTGATAGTAACTATTATTTACATCAATTCTCTTCGTCAAAATATAATGTTTCGGATTTATGGAATTTGATAATGATCAAAATTCCAATATCGTCCACATTCAACTTTATAGTCCAAACACAAAGTCTTTGGTTCAATAATAACAATTTTTATTAACCGAAATGCTATGGTCGGAGACTTTGACTTTGAGTTGACTTCAGTTGACCGTGATACTAACCTCATATAACCGAGGAGACGAATCCTTTCTTGAATAGTATTTCACTTTCAATGCTTCCGTTCGACCCAACTATAGTCGTTCGATGGACGCCGTGCTACGATTTAACTATAATCAAAGCGGAGCTTTCACATTGAAGATCAAAAGTATTCTCAAGCCGAGAGAACTATATAAATTAGTCACATTGATATTCTTTGCTTGACCTCAGTTATATTAACTAATAGAAAACTATCTAGTGAGTCATTCCATAGTTATCCAATAACTATTAATATGTAACCCCTCGGTGCCCCCGACAGTCATGAGTAATACACTATCCAATATTTGAAGAGCGTTGCATACTCTAGTCTCAACGGATACATCGATATTCACTCTCGATGCATCTTGACTAGGAACGTTTAATATCGTATATTTGTTTCATTGTGATAAATTACTCACGGTTACAACACTTTGTAACTACTATCACAAAACATACAATTTGTGGTTTTCTATTAAATATAATTTTCATTAAATTGATTAATTAATATAACCACGTTATATTTATATTAGTGTACAATAGAAAGAAAATACATTTATTTCGAGCAAGACTAGTCAACGAGTTAGATATATGTAACAAATTATATAATTATCCCTAGGGCATACCCCTAAGTCTAACATCCTATGGGTTCGCATTTGCTTCTTCTTTTGAAAAGTTGGCTTAAAATGCAAGTTGTGGTGCGAATGTTCCAAAAAGACGAATATGATATGCATTTTGATGGATTGACCCATGACAATGTTAATTTAATTATTTTATTAATTAGGGCATTACATATTAATGAATTGAAATTAGTTTGGGAATAATCTTGTTGCGTCCATCAAACGTTTAATATGGTCTAATAAACCCAACTTTATTATATAATGCATTAATTGTCGAGCAATAGATCGATATTGATGAATATAATCTCATTTAGTCACGTTACATCAAATTTCTAATTTTATTTAAAGATGTTAATTAATGAAAATTTCAATTAAATAACCACCTTTTTATATATTAATTAAATAAGAAAGAGGTTATGCTCAGCATTTTTAAAAGTATGGTTAACGAAAAGAATTCATCCTATGACCAGTGACAAAATAAGGATTTTGACTTATAGTGGGCAGCATTATATTATGGATATACATTTAACAAAAGTAATAAAGTTGAAATGCATTCTTTATTACATTCAATCTTGATGTTTTCACGCATACTAATAACAAAGTTCAACTAATTGCATTACATAAATAATTTTTTCCAATTTCCACACAATAAACATAGATTACCAGATATTCTACTTAAATCATGCTCAAGGTAATACATGGAAATCAATTCATCTACAATTGCTATAAATGTTGTTGGCAATTTCCCTTTTAATATATATTATAATGTGATTTACAAGCAAATCATCATTCATCATATTACAAAGTGTGTCTTTATCAACTTCATAGCTAAAAATGCATGTTACGGTCATAGTTGATAGGGAAGGGTCTACAGTAGAAAAAGTAATCTACGAACAAAAGGATACCTTGTGGCCTAACTTCTTATTTAACTCCAAGAGTATTGGAAGATTGACTTACATCTTGATCATAAAGTGCAATTGGCATCTTAACCAAAAATTAGCATCCAACCCACTAAAACCTTTGGGATGATATTGTTTTCCTAATAGACATGCATTATCATTTTTTTAGAAATTCAAGGTTTTTTTTCTTTGGTTTCTTAAAAATCAAACTATCATATTGAAAATCTTGTAATCAATTCCTTTACTTATGTGTCATCGTTTCATTTAATATATCGAAACGGCAATGATGTTCTATGGTAATTTCATCACGTTGTTGACAAAAACGTCTTGTTCCTTCGAAGTAACAAGAAATCAAATCGATATTGCAATTGAACCGCTAATGCAAAAGCACATCACATATTTCAAGCGAGTTTGTCATTAACTGTCAATTTTCAAACTGAATGACCCATTCAACATGGCAAATTCTATTTCAACCAAAGTATTTACTTAGCAGCCTTCCCAAAAATTAAAAAAGTTATAAACCCAAAAAATAACTTAGTAGTCCCTACCATTTACAGAACTACCCCTCGCATCTTCCTCCATCTTCGTACACAAAAACAACATTCTCGAATAAAAAGAAAACCCTCGTTAACCATGCAACTCTTTCTCCACTGTCCTGCGCCTCTTCCTCCTCCAGCGGTCTACCGACAATCAACGTAAACAAGAATTCGATTGTTATTTTGAAAGTCATAATTCGATTGTATTTGCAAAAAAATAAAAACTTTTCAATTTTTTCTAATTATCTGCTATGTTTGCGTTAACAATTCATTACTGCTCTTCAAAATCCATCTGCTAGTGGTGACAAATTGAATTTTTTCCTCACTAATTTAAAAACTAGAGTTTTGAAAAATTGGTGGTTTAGAAAGTAAAAAAATGACGTAAGAAGATAATGAAATTGAGAAGAAAGAAAGTTCACAGTTTTGCAAGAGTATTTTAGTCTTTTATAATTTATTTTTTTAGAGGGCTACTAAGTGAATATCCGTGTTAAAATAGAATTTGCAACTCAAAATATCTTGAAAACTATTGTTAGATGACAATAATTTGTTACGTTACACCGGCTTAATACTTGCAACCGTTATTCAATATTTTAACAAAGGTTTTGAAATTATAACGTCTTAAGTTATTATATCCAACATTGCATAGTACAAACGTCCCGATTTCGTAACATAAAAAAGAATCTTTATAACCGTTGTTCAAAACTTATTCTTTTTAAACAAGTAATACTTGAGGCAGACAAGTGTGTGTATATCGAATCTTTATAGTTATCAAGGATAAGATGGAAAAGGAAAGCTACATAACAACCGTTTTTATTTCAAGTAATTAATCATATTTAATGTCATACTAAATTGGGAACCGTACTTTTACTAATCATAGTTTAGGTAATATAAACAACGCAAAATGTTAAGTGCACCCCATAATATTATTTTTGCACTTCCTTTATTAACAAAATAAACCTTAGACAGCTTTCAGAATTTTCTAGGGGGTTTTAAGACGAATTTAAGTTTTCTGACTAGAAATTAATAGTGCGATGCCAAGAAGTGAGAGAAAGCTTCCTCTACTCCCTGCTTTTGTCATTATTGTGTGTGACCCAACAACACCCAGAAATTGAAAAAAGATCTCAACTTTTCATTTCCATTCTGTCTTCTTTTTTTCAACGCTTAGTTCCATGGGTTTCTCTGTCTAAATCATCAGCGAATTCGTAAAAGACCCAAAATAATTTGGTGAATATGGTCAGGCGCCATGGCTGGCAGCTACCTGCTCATACTTTTCAGGTACTACTATGTTTTCAGGTTCTAATCATCTACATGCTAGCAGTATTATGCATTTCTGCTTATATGTTAAAATGAGTAAGATGTGGTTCAACTCGTGTGATTAAATGGCGAAATATTGCAGTAAATTGATTAACATGGCAGTTGGTACCATGCTACTGAGATATTAAACAGAAGTTTATACATGAATTTTGGCATTTATCGTACTTTTGGTAGGAAGAACTGAATGCTTGTGTTTCTTTTCCGGGATTGCTTTTTGACATTTTCTACGAGGTGCTTTTGATTATTTTTGGTATTTGGACCCGTGTACCGTTTTATGTGGCTAATTAACGCTTGTAATATAAACCTTTATTGTAACATGCAGTTAAAACTAAAGGCTTAATTATCAGTTTTGGTATATATTAGGGTAGATCATTGATAATACTCAATTTTATTTTGGTATTTTTTTTGTGCGTGTTCTGATGAATGTTATATTCCTAAAAAAAAGTTTGAGAGATAGTTTTGTTCTTGTATAGATTATATGTACTTTGGCTTCTGTCATTGCAATTTCATATATTTTAAACGGAGTTTTTGCTAAGAAGCACGAGTCATCATTTTTTACATGTCATCCATATATTTTTTAAAGAATACATCCAATTTAAGTAATTTGTAATTCCGAAATATGTGAGAGTGGTGATTTGACATCCATATTTAATCCCTCAATTAGTCATTAGTTTTGCTGTATAAGGCGGTAGGCTTGTATGCTGTAAGGTTCAACTAAATGATTTTTCTAAATTTATGTTTCTTGTATAGGTGGTTGCTATCACAGTATATTTTCTACTAGTTGTTGCATTCTATGCCTTTTTTGCTCCTTTTCTTGGTAAACGCTTCATTCAGTATGCTGCAATGGCCGTCTATACACCTGTGGTACTCTTCATTCCTTAATCTAATTGTTTATTTTCTGAATTGCATGGAACTCGTCGTTCTAACTTACATAGCAGAGAATCCACAATAATGATAAGCTAGTTTTCTGCTATATAGCTAAAAATCAAGCTTCATGCAACTTAGTGTACAGATCTTGTGCAATTATCTCTTCTTTAGGTGTTTACTAATTTGGTATCTAAATTAATCACTTTAGGCTCTTGCAGTTTTTATCCTTTACACTCGTTGCACGCGTATCAACCCTGCTGATCCCGGTATCATGTCAAAGTTTGAAGATGATATAATTGATAAACCAAATAACAATGATCCAAGATTACATAGCATAAACTTACCTGCTAATTTTGAAACTAGTAGAAGTGGTATACATTCTTCTCCATCTTCAATTTGTAGAAGCTCAATCGATGGCGATTGTAGTAGAAAAACACCACCTAGAGAGGATATGCAAATTGACAATTTACAAGGAAGTCAATCAAGGAAAAAGCCTTCCTCTTGCTTTTTATTTGGAGGAATGATTTGTGCAGTTTTTGTGAAAGACGACTGTCGTGGAGATGACATTTTTGAGCATGGAGCCGGAAATGAAGATGCTCTATTTTGTACACTGTGCAACGCTGAGGTATATAATTTTTTTCTATTATGCTTAATGTCGTTAATTTAGCTTTTCTTGAGCATAATTATCCATGGAGGGATATGCATTATTGAACTTACTGGTGTGATGTGACTTAGGCTGCATAAAGTTATATAGTTTCTATAACTGTTAAAGACTATTGATTGGTGTTATTTAGTTTTCCTGTTCCTTTTTGCGACTTGTATTGTCCATACCTTTGCATTAATTTTGATTTCAACTGTTTATATGTATACATACCATAAGTTAAACTGTGTATGTAATGTAGTGCTCATCGCTGTAGTGCTGCATATACATATGCAATCAGTCATTGTTTGATAAGGATGCCATGCTCACCTTGTGTCAAAATCCAGTAGTCATATTGTTTTCTATGTTATTCGGTAGTTGAATATATGATTTGCTCTAATCTTTTGTTCATTATACTGTAGATCTTGATCCCACCAACAAAGATTACACAATAATGCAACATACATGTTGCACAGATGAGCACAAATATCACATATGGTTGCTATGAACTTTACTTTGTAATGTACAGTCGCTTGGATCAATTCCTGGATTAATCATCTCATGAAATTCCATTGCCTTGCTTGGAGTATTACATTGCTCTAATTTGGTTCACTTAATGCGCTTGCCAGAGTAACATGATTTAGTGACCAATGTAAAGCTTGTGTTGGTGAAATAAAAAAACGTGGCTCTAGTGCTCAACTAATCAATAGCATATGCATAAAAAAAATCTTAAATGTTGTACTTTAAGCACTCGTGATGGAATCTGCTCGGTGCAATATGGACATGATATATACTTAAAACTGAACAGACTAAATTTCATCTGAATGATAGAAGAAAAAGAAAACAAACAATAAGGATGATTATTGAATGATTTTACGATATAGTTTTATTCGAAGAATCATTGTTATCATTTTTATAATTTTTGGTTAACTAGTCGTTTTCAAGCTGGTATGAACAACAAAACACTCGTTAAAATTATTCAGCTCTAACTGATTTTTTTTCACTTTTTATTAGCACTACTTTTTTGCTTTTGGTAAATTGTTCTTAATATATCGATATATCATGTTTTCAGATTTGAAATTTTTTGATATTTGGCTGCATTTTATTGCTCACGCATATGCCGTTTTATGCAGATTTTATGTATGACTTTATTTATTGCCTTTCACTAAGCAGGAGTAAAGAAAATTCAAAATTCATCTTAAAATGCATAAGGTCACTGATTTTCTTTATAAATATTGAAACAGGAAAATATTCGGGAAATATTTCCACTTATATTTTTTTTTTCTTTTTTGCCAACTTATTATAAATATTGGATTTTCTTTAATTTGGTTTTATGCGATGAGGTTGGAGTCTGAAAAAAAAAATGGTCTGCATAATATGCTGTGGCATTTGTCGCAACCCGAAAGGAATTGCTGACCACATCTTGATCAACTGAAAGAGCAGTACTGAAGCTGTGTATTATTTAAGCTTCATTAATCTTGAAACATGCACTACATATTAACATGCTATCACAGTTAGCGAGTCTGTATTACATGTATATTGCACAATTTTTGACACCTCCGATCACTGAATGAGCACTTTGAGACTTTGAGTTATATCATGATAGTACATGCTACTTGTTACAATGGTAGTATAAGAAAGAGATTTGAGCAAATCTCTGCACATGATAACATATGGTGGTTCAGTTACATTTGTGATACCATTCACACTCTAGCTCATGGCTGAGTGAGAATTTGAGTTTTATGTTGCAACAACATTTGCTACTTTTTACAATGGTAAAAGAAACAGATCTTAGCTAATCTCTACATATAGTTATTCAGTCACATTTTGCGACACCTTCAGGGGTGATCATTCTGTCGGTTTGAGGTAGAATATATTAAACTAAATAGGGATCGAAAAATTTGAGAACCGAACCGAACCAAAATTATTTCTGTTAATTCTGTCACTAACTAATTTAACCAAACTAAATGGTAATACGAAATATTATCATAAATTATGATTAGAAAGTTCAGTTTACTCAAAAGAAAAACACAAATTTAGATTAGATAGTTTTTATCTTTATCTTTTAGTTTTTACCAACAAAATCGATCTATTTTCTATATTTACAGTCTGTTTCCTTTACTAAACCAATTATAAAAACTATTTTAACACTGTAAATTAAAAACCAATAACCGAATAAAATGATTCTACAAATCGAAGTACAATCCATTTGACGTCGTACACCGAACTGAATCGAACGAAGTAAACCGGTTTGGTCGGCTAATTCATTTCTAACTGAATATTGCTTCCCAAGATACCATTCTTAATCTAGTTCATGGCTGAGTGAAAAATATATGCAATTGATGATTTGTCGACCGCTTTTTTTTACTAATTACATTGGCTATATTGCTAACCTTTTGTTTTCTTGTGACGATTTTCCTTGTTTCTTCTAGTGAACTTTTCACTCTGTTAATGGAAATTTACCAATTTTTCATACAAACACACACATACATTTAAATACATAGACATACACACATATGGATATATGCATACATACATACAAAGATATAAATATCATTGTTTTAAAAACCGTCCCCGATGCTAGTCTTGAGGCACTCCTCGAGGAATTGAGAGATAAAACGCCTTAAAGCTTTTCCAAAAAGCTTTTTACCTCTAAGGTTTACGCCTCAACAACTTGAGGCACACGAAACGTTGTTTCGCACATCTCAAACTGCTCAGATATGCAACTCAAGAATTTTTTAAACCCCTAGCTGTAGATATTGACACTGACAAAAGTTATTAAAATTCAATTATTTAACGAGAGAACAAAATTTAAGAAAGTGAAAGTCAGTGTTATTTTACTTTTTAATTTCACCATCGACATGATTAAGATTTTTTTTTGAAAGAACGATCGAGAGTAGCATATTGGATTTTCTCATTCCTATTTAATGAAAAACCCTGAATAGACATCATTGAATTTCTTAATAAATATTGTGGATCGACTTGAATTGGTAGAAGGAAAAATAAATTAAATAATAACTTATATTATTTTCTGTTGTTTGTAATTGAGGTCGATTGCACTAGAATTGATCAAAGTACATTTTTAAAATCTAGAAAAATATTGAAGACAAATAGAAGAGGAAAAAAATTACATACCATTGCGAAGTTGAAAATTAAACACGAATTCTTCAAAAGATCGAATCATATGTGTGTATGTATGTGTATTCTCAAGTGCTTAAATTTTATTTATTATAGTTTTAATTATTTTTATACTTCTATGAATGAACAGTAAAGAGTGATTAGGACCGTACTCTTTGAAGTTACGTGTTTATATTGTTATATATTTACAGTTTTTGATTAATTGTTAACTTTTATGTATTAATCAAAAATTAATAATAACAAAACAGTAATAACTTATGCTTCAATGTTTACCCGAAAAACCGACACTCTAACGTTTTGAGGAGTACATCTCACCCCGCGAGCAAAAGAACGCCTTGTGTACGCTTTCACGTTTTAAAACTTGGATAAATACTTGCGTATGCATTTATATAACATATTGTCACTTGTGGACATATTGGTTTAACTCGGTGTGTATTACTTCCCAGGTTCGCAAGTTCAGCAAGCACTGTAGAAGTTGCGATAAATGTGTTGATGGATTTGACCATCACTGCAGGGTAATTTGGATAAAAAAAATATTTACCATATTTCATCTCGTTTTCTTTTGGAATATTTTTTGGTCACTGAAATTATGTCTATTTTCTCCGATCCATCTCTTCTAACCAGTGGCTCAATAATTGTGTGGGGAGGAAAAATTACGTAACTTTTATCATTCTTATGGCCACAAGTCTCCTTTGGGTAAAGTGTGAAAACCTTTTTCTTTAGTATATCACATACATTTCTTCACTCTGAAATTGTTTCATAACAGCTTGCAGTTGAATTTGGAGTTGGTGTAGCTGTTTTTGTGCTATGCTTTGTTGATAAGCAAGGAACAGAAAGCAACATTGAAGATAAGCTTGGAAATGGTTTCTCTCGTGCTCCTTTTGCGGTTATTGTGGTAAGTTCGATTTTGTTACCTAAAATGAAGGTGATTGTTTATGACCATTAAGCTCTTGCGTATTTGAGTGTTTGCCAAAATTAAACTATTTTTATGCAACCAATCTGTTCATTTCACATATTTATCTGAACAGAAAAGCTAAAGCAAAAGGCTATTAAGTTGCCTGTTATTTTTTGTCATATGTTCTTATACAAGTTATCTCAACTATTCAGGGTATCTGTACTGCAGTTTCACTTCTAGCTTGTGTACCACTAGGAGAACTCTTCTTCTTCCACATGATATTGATTAAAAAGGTATTCTTATCGTTTTAGCACATTTTAAACTTTGATTGAAGTGCCAGAAAAAAAAAAAAAACAATCCACTTTCATTCATACAGTAAGGACCCATCATGCACTAATTTTGAAATACTGAATATTCAGTCTGGCATATATTTTCTTTGTGAGAACTTATGATAAGATTTGGAAAATTACGGTGTCTTTATCCGTCTAGTATTTCATTGGAAGTAAATAGGGGTCATCCCCAGATGCAACCAAAAGTGGGGCATTTTTCTGCAATTTGACATAAATACCAGTCACTAATGGTTATTTGATGATAGGGTATTACGACTTACGAGTTTGTAGTGGCAATGAAAGCCATGAGTGAAGCACCTCCTGCTTCAGTTGATGAAGAAGGAGCAAACCCTTTGTATTCTCCAACAAATTCAGCTACCACAGGACTAAGTCTTGGCAGTTCTCTTGGACTTGCACAATATAAAGGTGTATGGTGCACCCCGCCTAGGGTTTTTGTGGACCATCAGGTAATTATTACAGGAAATTTTTGCAAAACACCCTTTTTTAGGTTTCAAAATATAGTCCACTCTTTCCAAAATTAGATTTCAAAAATATAGTCTACTCTTTCCAAAATTAGATTTTCAAAATATAGTCTACCATACAATATAAAGGTCTATGCTGATTGCTGCACCCTACTTTTTAACTTCAGTCAAACTACAAAATATTTGCACTTCAAAAAAAATAAATAAATAAATAAAATAAAATAAAAGAAGAAGAAGAAGTGAGTTTAATTTTGGTCATATTAACCTTCAATTGAGTGCTGATTTGATTTTCGAAAGAACGAAAAAAGTGAATTATCAAAAAAAAGAAAAGAAGTGAGTTTAATTTTTGGTCATATTAACCCTTCAATTGAGTGCTGATTTGTTTTTCGAAAGAACGAAAAAAGGAAATTATCGAAAATAATTTTAGAGAGGTAATTTGAAACATTTTTTTGAGAAGGATTTTTTGTTTATTAAATTTGAAAACAAGGGTTGGATCCTTGTTTGCACTTTATTATAACCGCTTTACTGGCAACCTTAACGTTGCATTAGTATGTCTGATTTGTTTGATACAACGGATTGATTTTGGAAGGAAAAACATATTGCTATTTTAGGTAAAACAACTATTACAAAGTTTCATAACGTTTTAAATCCTCTGAAAATCGTGCATGATAATATATGTCAATAAGGATTCATTGATTGTTATCTTTTACAGAACAAAAATATTCTTTTTGATATTTATGTAGCAGCTAAATTATGTCTACATAAATCATAGACATGAGTGACTAAGAGTGCAGGTAAATGGTGTTTATACAAAAAAATAGTAGTTTTCATATCCCAAACTGTTTGCAAATCAGCTTTAATGCCTGTACGCATTGTATGGTTTTATATGATAACACTCAAGTGCAACTGAATACTAGTATGACTGTATAAGCATTTTTATATCACTTATCCAAAATTGGTTTTAGCGGTAGAGGTTTATGATGTCTTTTGTGTGTGGATCAATTGCCCCACTTATTAAATATGACACCATTTTATAGCCTTTCGATATCAGCCCCAGATTTCCATTTGAATATTCGTTCTTTCTTTCTTCTGCCACATGGACCAAATATTTGAATATAGACTTGTGGCTGATATCGATAGAAGATCCACATCTCCCTAGTATGAGCCAAGTAATACTATATTTGACTGCACACCTTGAATTTACATCTCAAATGGTAAAGTATCTTGGATAATCTTGAAATAATTTGTGTGCTTAAAATTTACAACTAATAATTTTCTTTTGATATTTGCTATCTAAAATATTTGTAACATACTTAGATTTGTATAGGTTGAGAGTTGTTGAACTAGAAAGATTATATTAATGTTTAAGGATGATGATAGTTAACTAATTACTTTGATATCTATGGAGTGATTTCCCTATTAATTGACATAACACCATTAATTTGGATTTCATGCGATAACCAATAGTATCATGTCAACTAATGAGCAGCTTAATTTAAACATAAACATTTTTAATAGATTTGAAATTTTTTTTTCCCATTTACATTTTTTATTTTATTTATATTTATAAAACAACAGGATGAAGTGATCCCTCATCTGGATCCCAGCATGGTCCCGTCAACCGTGGACCCAGATGCAGCCAACCAACCATCTCAGCCGTCCAAATCGAAGAAGGCGGTCAAGATCAGCGCATGGAAGCTTGCAAAGCTCGACGCCAACGACGCCATGCGTGCAGCAGCAAAGGCCCGTGCATCCTCTTCGGTGCTCCGGCCCATCGACGCCCGAAACAGAGCCCCCACCGACGTGGCCTCCAGCTCCAACGCCAGCGTCCGCAGCAGCACCAGCATGGACTTGGGGTTTGGGGCCCATCCCGACTCCCATTCCTTACCCAAGCACTCGCCCCTTCCCGCCTCCTACCCTCACAGCTTAGCAAGCAAAGACGGGTACGATACCGTTACCCCAACCGCAAGCAGCGTCGGCAGCCCGGTCCGACCCGGGACCAACAAGCCCACCGTGGCCCACAACCCGGTTCCGTTCCCCAGGCCTCTGCCTGCAAAGGCACCCCTCCCTAGGGCTTCTGTTGTGTGGGACCAGGAAGCAGGTCGTTATGTGTCGGTTACGAACCTGAATGCCTCTAGGGTTCCAGTAAATAATCAGAATTTAAGGGCGGGTGGTCGGGTGATTGAGCCCGAGAAGCTGGTGTATACGGGCCAGTCCATATTTTTTGGTGGGCCGCTGTTGGGCGGAAGACGGGCCGAAAACGAAAGGGATAGGAATGGTGGGCCTAGCGACTCTTTTCCTGTCTTTATTCCTGGAGGGTATCAAAGAAATTAGGTTGGTATGGAAGAAAAATGAAGAAATTGATATGATTGAGCGTTGCTAACATGGAGAAGGACTAATTTTGAAAATATTAAAAAGTTTGGGTTGAAGAGAGGAAATATTTTGGATGCGCCAGTTTTTTGGTGCTATATAGAGATTGGAATTTGAAAGTGAAGAGTGCAAGAATGGAAAATGAAGACATGCTGCATGCTGCCTTTCGTTTTGGTGAAGAAGAATATGTCATTTTAAAATGCTTTTACAACAATAGATGCGGGAAAAACTTCATTTTCTTTTGTAAATTAACACGTTTATTTGTACCTTTGATTCCAGATGCATAGTGGCTATGTAGGGTTTTCTTTCCGGTCTCTGTCTGAAAATTGAAATCTTTTTATTGTCTGCTTGCGTTATTTTTTAGTTGTATAGTGCAATGTTTCTTGTTATTTTGTTTATGATCATTTAGCAGAAATATTACTGATTTGAGCAGTGCATGTCTATACGTTGGTATACTACAAGTCAGTCATGTCTTTAGGTAAGTTCACAAAAATACTTGAGAAGCTATCGGATTGTAGATTTATAGGATAATTGATGATAAATATATTTACTGAAATTTTAACATGCTTCCTTGTAATTGTAAAACTCAAGTTTTAGGCCTTTTATAAAATACATTCCTATTTTCATAAGAAAAAAAAAAGACATAAAACAGGTAATTCATGTGGTATTTTGGTTATTTTTGCTAATCTCAACATGTTTCCATTTTATCATTTTTCATAACTCTTAACTGCATGCAATATATGTTTTGTCAGTAACTCTTAAAAAAGAATTGTAAAAGCTATGAATGTATAAAATTATTTCTAAAAAGAAGTGATCTAAAATAAATAAATATTTAGAAAGAAGCATGTGTTCATAATTTCCATAAAAAGTAAAGAATCCAGTTTGTATGGTGGCTAAAGTTTAAGTGTAAATCTGCTTTAGAAGTTCTACAAATTGACCACTCACCGAATACATAATACAATAAAATCTAGAATTCTAGAAGAAAATTTTGTTTCATTTTCAACCGCATCGATCATAAACTTCTAAGTCCGTCTCTGCAGTTTTTTATGCAGCATGTCCCAAGTCAGGATTAAGAAGGAGAGTTGTGATAGGTTTGCCGAGCCAACATAAAGACCATAGTCTCTTTTATGGAAATAGAACCTTATCATATTTTATTGGAGCGTAACCCTTCTAGCAACGCACCAACCATATCGAGGCTCGGGTATTGTGATAAGTGAGCAAGGGCTGGGCCGCCACTCCCTTAGTGGTGCGCCATATCGTGTCTTATATATGGTGATAAATATGCAAGGGTTCGGTCATCACTTACTTAGTGGCACGTTACATCACGTCTCGATGTGCTGAAAAATAAGAAAGGGTCTTCGCATTTAACTCGACGGGTGCGAGAGGCAAGTAACCTAGTCGATGAAAGTATGATTCTATTAGGTAACTGGAATATAGGATCCTTAACAGAAAAGTTAAGAGAGATAGTTGATACTATGATTAGAAGGCGTGTAAATATCTTATACGTTCAGAAGACTAAATGCACGGACTAGAAGGCGAAGGAGGTAGAGAACATAGACTTCAAGTTATGGTATATGAGAAAAGAATGTAACAAGAACCGGGTAGGTATCTTAATTGACAAAAACCTTAAAAACGGCGTGGTCGACGTTAGGAGACAAGGGGATATGATCATCCTAGTCAAGCCGGTATTTGGTGATATGATTTTGAACGTCATTAGTGTCTATGCTCCACAAGTAAGTCTAAGTGAAGCCGTCAAGAGAAATTTCTGTGAAGAGTTAGATGTTATGGTTAGGGATGACCTAATAGTGAGAAACTTTTCATACGAGGAGATTTCAATGGCCATGTTGGTACTAGTGGGGGGTTTGATAGAGTGCATGATGGTTTTGGATATGGCGATAGGAACCAAGAAGGAGAAGAAATATTGAATTTCGTTATTATTTATGACCTCATTATAGCTAATATCTTCTTTAGAAAGAGATAATCGCACCTAGTTACTTTCAGTTGTGGCCAATACTCTAGCCAGATTGACTTTCTCCTTACTAAAAGAGATGACAAACGAGCTTGTGTTAGATTGCAATATTATACCTGAAGAATGTGTCATCTCATAACGTCAACGTTTGATAACCGAGTTTCGTCTTTGAATACGTGTTTAATGGGATAAAGGAGGCAAGACTAGTCAGACGAAATGGTGGAAGCTTAAAGGAGACGCCTCACGAGTGTTTAAGGATATAGTGATGGGGGAAGAGGCGTGAAAATGAAACAAAAAACAAATGGCATGTGGGATGAGATGACAACTCGCATCTAGAAAGTGGCTACTGAGGTGTTTGGATAACGAAAAGAAATAAACGCGAATCTAAAGATTCATGATGGTGGAACAGTGATGCGCAAAAGACTATCAAAGAAAAGAAATGTTGTAAGTGCTTACATCATCGCAGAAGAGAAGACAACATGCAAAAGTACAAAGTGGAAAAGAAGAACGCAAAGAGAGCGGTGAGTGAAGCAAGAGGTCGGGCGTATGAAGATCTTTATCAAAAGCTAAGTACGAAGAAGGGTGAAAAAACGTCTATAGGATAACTAAGCTTTATGGTAGCAATATAAGAGACTTCAATCAAGTTAAATGCATCAAGAATGACAATAATAGACTTTTGGTGAAGAATGATAGGATAAAAAATAGGTAGAGAGATTATTTCGACAAGCTATTTAATGAAGAAGGTGATAGCCTTAGATCTAGCTGGACGACTCATTTGATGACACTACTAGACATTTTGTTCGGAGAATTCAAGAGTTCGAGGTAAATGAGGCGCTAAAAAGGATGAAAGTAGGGAAGGCATTTGGGCCTAATGACATCCCTATTGAGGTTTGAAGATGCAGGGATAGCCTGGCTAACTGAGTTGTTCAATAATATTTTCAAATCAAACAAGATGCCAGATGAGTGGAGAAGAAACATATTAGTTTCAATTGTAAAGAATAAAAGAAATATTCAAAGTTGTACAAACTACAGAGGAATTAAGCTTATGAGTCATACCATGAAGCTTTGAGAGAGATTCATTGAATATCGATTAAAAAAGATGACAAGCTTTTCAAAAAATCAATTTGGTTTTATGCTTGAGAGGTCGACCACAAAGGCGATTTTCTTGATAAGAAAAATTATGGAGAGGTTTAGTGAGCAAAAGAAGAATTTACATATAGTATTTATCGATTTGGAAAAAACTTATGACAAAGTACCGAGAAAGATTATACGGTGGGCCCTGAAAAAGAAGAGAGTCCCAACAAAGTATATTATCCTTATAAAGGATATGTATGATGATGTTGTGACTAGTGTCAGAGCATACAAGGTTGAAACCAATGACTTTCCCATTAATATAGGATTACATCAAGGGTCAGCTTTGAGCCCCTACATTTTTGCCCTAGTGACGGATAAGGTTACGAAGGGTATAAAAGGTGAAATTTCTTGGTGTATGCTCTTTGCTGATGACGTGGTGCTAATTGACGAAAATAAGACGGGGCTTGATAGACAACCGGAGCTGTCGAAACAGACTTTAAAATCAAAGGGTTTTGGATTTGGCAGAACTAAAACAGAGAGTATGAAGTGCGGTTCGGTGGTGTCAGGTCAGTGGATGGAGATGTCACTTTGGCCGGACAAGTAGTGCTCAAGAAGGAATTCTCTCGATATCTAGGATTAATGTTGCGGTATGACGGTGAGATTGATGAAAATGTTAGTTTTAGATTTCGAGCAGGATGGGTGAAATGGCGACAAGCGTCTATTATTCTCCGTGATAGGAAAGTCCCACAGAAGCTTAAAGGAAAGTTCTACAGAACGACAATCATGCCTACGATGTTGTATGGTGCGGAATGTTGGCCTACTAAATGCCAACACGTCTAGAAGATAAGTGTAGCAGAGATGCGTATGCTGCGATGAAGCTGCAGTCATGCAAGAAGAGACCGAATTAGAAATGATGATATACGTGATAAACTTGGAGTAGCACCATTTGAGAAGAAGCTAGTCCAACACGGCTTAAGATGGTTTGGACTTCTTCAATGGAGGCCTTTCGAGGCATCTGTGTGTGCTGGAATTATAGGACGCGTTGAATGCTCAAAATGAGGTAGATGTCGACCAAGATTGACATGAGAGGAAGTAGTAAAAAAGAACTTGAAGGATTGAAATATATCCCAAGAGTTAGTGTCAGACTGGAGCGCGTGGAAGTTAGCGATCCACGTATTAGAACCATGAGCTAGGATTTTTTTTTGGCTTAGGGTTGGTTTAGGGGATAGTGTTATAAGTTTTAGATTATAGGACTAGTAAATAGGAGCCTAAGACATAGTATTTGGTCTTCGGTCAATATTACTATTAGTACCATTATTATTATTATTATATATTATTATCATCATCATCATCTTGGTTTTTGTTTTTTGTCTTTTTTTAATCTTTATTTTTATTTTACGTAGTTATTATTATTATTATTTGTTTACCTATTTGACTTTATTTTATAATTATTATTATTATCATGGTTATTTTTTTTTGTTATGACTTTTAATTTGACTTTTTCATTTACTTTTAGATTCCATCTCTAGCCCACCCCAATTTATTTAGGAATAATGGCGTTGTTATTGTTGATCAAAAACTTCTTGAAATCATGGGATTTCCATGATATTTGTAGTTTTTTGAATTGACTTTCAACCATCTTCGATTTAGTTTTAGACTTGACACTTTATCTGACGATGATTGATTCAAAAAAAAACATATCTTTATGTCCTCTTGCTAAGTGTAAGTGCCTCAAGCATTTCAACAAACACTTTAAGCGGCATTGGGAACTTCTTCTTTGGTTCAGCCATCACCAGCCACCATGGCACTTCCACCACAGCCCGAAGGACCTACATGAACGAAGGGTGCATCGAGAGAAGATTGGTGTCAATAGAAGTCACTTGAATCCACTGAATAATGTGCGCACATGCACATGTGTACATTGTGCACATTGGCCATAAAAGTAGTTTCCAAGATGAACTCTCTTTGAATTTTAGGCCTAATTGCTTAATGATTTTCTGATGTAAAAGGCTGATAATAATCGGTTTGAATTGTATAAATAGTGGTAGGAATTGATGTAGAAAAGCATTTAGCATGAGAATAAATAAGAATTGTTTTCTTCTTTAATTTCTTGAAATCTATTTTTTCTATATGTGCATGCTCTTTTCTTTCCACTCCTTGTTACTGAATTCCTCTTAAAGTTTTAATTTTCTTGCTTCACTTCCTCCTCAATTCCTTTCAAGACTTCCACTCTACCTAAATCTCTCATCCTTCCCTCTTCATACCCACTTCTTCTTAATTTCTGCTTCATTTTTTCCCAGTTTACATCTATATAACTCTATTAAAATACTTTTGAAACTCATCATTCTTCCAAACTTGAAGCCTTAAACACGGCAAAGAAGAAGACCGCTAAAACCTTGGTATCAGAGCAACTTGATGACCAACACAAAGATCATCAAGAATCAGATCCTGAAGAGGAAGAATAACTCAATGAGAACACACCGAAGGATAAAGGAGAGACCAATGCATGGGCGAGACAAGATCAGAGTAACAATGGAACTACTGTTTCATTGAGACAACTTCAAGAAACCACGCAAGAACTATAGAATACTACTCAATAACTTTATGTTAACTCTCAAGAAATGACTAGCAAGATTAATAGCATTTCAATAGCCATAAATACAATGGTAGCCAGATTAAACAAAGATTTACAAGATAGATCAGATTAGATACATCCCAACAGATTTGAAAATCAACCTATACTCCAACCACATGCCCATACAAGATCTTTCCCTTATGTTTCACCCAACCAAAGATAATAGGGGTAATAATATGACATAATGCAGCCAGTAGCAGGGGTCTCCTCAAATTCCAGAGCAGCGATTTAGCCAAAAGGTTCAAGGAACAATATACGGATACTTTACACTCTTAGACTCCTCCAAAATGCCATTATCGATCTAGATTTTCCTATCTTCACTGGAGGAGACAACATTGTAGATTGGCTGAGGCAAGTTGAACAAACATTTAGATGTCACCATGCTCTTGAACAAGAGTGGGTTTGCATGCTCTTTTCACCTTTAAAATGGAACTCAATAATGGTTCCATTGGCTAACAAAAAACAATCCATATTATGAGTAGTGGAAAGTATTTAAAGAAGAGGTCTTGATCAGATTTAAACCAACAGCAAAGAGCATGTGGAATTTTGGCTAGTCTCAAGCAAACTACTATTGTGCATGCCTATTTGAACAAGTTTGAGCAATTGCAAGGATTAATTGACACATTAGCACCTAAGTTTCAGTTTGGAAATGTTGTTGATGAGCTTGAGGAAGAAACCAAATATGATGTATTGGCACTAAGGCCTATAGATTTTAGAGAAGCATCGTCCCTATCAAAAATTTGAAGAGAAGTGGATGTGCCTCAAAGGGAGCAACAAAACCCTAATCCCTCATCGCACTTCTTTAAGAAACTCCTCTAAAACAACCACCGTATATCAGAGAACAGACCCTAAACCAAATTCCTACATAAAAACATCTTATTCATCATCCTTAGAAAAATTTTCCATATCCAAAGGACTCCTTCGAAAGAATTGGCTGAAAGAAGAAACAAGAACCTATGCTTTGAGTGTAGTGAGAAGTGGCACATTGGTCACAAATGCAAGACACAACAAGTCTACATAATAAAAAGGATCATGGACTTAAGGGATGATACCGAAGACAAATCTACACAAGATGAATCCGATCGGGAAATTGATCTTGAAGAAGATGAACCACAACCCAACATACCAGTTGTAACGACCCGCCTTTTCGACCATCCAAAGTCGGCATCAAATACATCTATGGTATTCCGATGTCGAACGTCCAATCACCGGAAAGGCAGATTGTTAGGGTAAAATAACAAAGAACAAGTCGTTACATTTGATATCAGATCTTAGGATGGGTTTCTAAGTAAATTTTCACACGGGGTTAGTAGTGCCCTAAAATGAGTAACTCATTAGAGATAGGGTAAGTGGTACCCTAGAATGAGTTGAGAATATTATATATACAAGAGGATATTTATTATTGCTATGAAAACATATCGTGTTAATTGGTTCATTATGTTTGAATTTTGAATTCTGGACGAGATGTGGGATACCATGGCGTCGATAGGGATTTCAGTATAGCTGAACGAGGCAAATGGACAAGATATTGATTTTTGAAAATTGATAAATGAAATATTTTACCTTGGTTTATAAATTTTATATATAAAGGAATAATTTTCAAATCAATATAGTTGTTTGAAAATGATAATATTTATTTATTATCATTGTTGTTTTATTAACCATGCTCAGTTAGTTTAGGAGAATTGACTGTTGTTTGTTGATAACTGATTATTTGTCCTCGACTTATTTATGAGCTTTTATTGCTTTGATTTAAATTAAATCCCTTGTGAATTAAATTTCACAGTTTGACTATAAGGTGTTTGGTAATAACGTTCGGTCAAAAGTAAACTTCTAATAAAAGTTGTTTAGTATAATATAAATGGTAAGATAGGATATTTAGAGGATAAATATTTAAGATAATTTTATTATGATAAAAGAGAGCTACGTTGACTTGATCCTGTATCTAATTGAGTACCTAATTAAATTGGGGTACGTAGGCAGTGATACATTTTCTTGTTCATTGTTTGTTATTTATCAGATAATGATACATTTTAAAAATTGATAGTTATCATTAGTTTGTTTTTAACAAACGGATTTTCGATGATTTTTGACTGGTCCGAAAATATGGGTTGTCACATTATTGCATGCCATGTGTGGAATTCTTACTCTACACAACATTGAAGTCTAGGGGTGCATCAAGAAGCATAAGATACCCATCTTTGTGGATTCTGGATCAATATATAGTTTCCTAAACTCGAAATTGGATAAGAAACTTAAGCTACCAGTCACAGAATCAAAATACTATGAAATCATAGTGGCCAATGAGGAAAAATTACAAGAATCCGACGTATGTAAGCAAACCAAACTCATATGTTAGGGGTACCAAATTGATTTGAATTTAAATTGGAATTTATTTGAAGCTGGAAATATTTTCAGTTTCAAAGAAATAGGCGAGTGTTTTATATGCTCACGTTTGACTAAAATATTTTTTTATGTTAGTAAAATTGAAATTCTGAAATTATTTATTTTACTGACTATTATTTGGAAAATTTAACTGGCATGGAAATCGATACAGAATTTATATGTTAGGATTTCTGAATTAACGGTTAAATTGAAATTAGATTTAAACTGCTAGAAAAATCCTCGATTATTGATAATTGGTTAATGGCAGTGATTTATTGACTGTTTAGATGTTGATTGTGATGGATGCTATTGACTGATAATTTGGATGATTTGGATGTTTATTTATTTTTATATATTCTGTTATCATCCTATAGACTATTTGCAGTATATAGAACTTTAAATAAATTAAGAAATATGTTGAAATGATATATGCCTATGACAATTATTTAGGGTTGAAATGATGTATATCCATCCTTGAAATTAAATCAAAATAACTGATTCACTTGGGCATATGATAGAAAATTATATACGGATACCAGATTGGTTAAATTTAACGATTTTAAATTCTTGGATTTGAATTTATTTAAATGATTTCGTTTATAAAAAATGAAATTGAATTGAAATGTAGAAATTGAATTATTTTCGAATTTGAGGTTTGAAATGTGAAATTTAAATTTGTTAAAAAAAGTTGTTTAAAATTAAATTTAGGATTTTGAAGTTAAATTCGAACTATGATTTGAATTTCGAAAATTGATTTTTTAAAAAAGATTTGAACTTTCATTCGAACTTTAAATTATTGCTCTGTAAAAGTAATATAATTGGATATAAAAATTTGGACTCGTGAATGGAATGTATTTTTAAGATTTTAATTTAAATTCGAAGATTGAAGTTTAATTTGAATTCGGTGATATAAATCGATATTCTAAAATCGAACTCGAATTCATATAAATAGAAATGGTTGAAATTGAGAATTGAATTGAAATTTATTCAAGTTGGAATTGAAATCAATTGGGATTGGAAAATTTGGAATTGAATCAGTTTGACATTGAAACTATTTTCAAATAAATTAATCATTTTAAATATTCAAAATCATTTTGATTTTCCAAACTATTTTATTTTATAAGACATTTTAAATACTAAACTATTTTATATCAAACTATTTTAACTATTTAAGCAATTTTTAACTATTTTAATTGTTCAAACTATTTCAAAATTCAAACTGTTCGAGATAGAAATTATTTATATTTAAATCATGGATTTAGATGCGAGTTGGTTAAGTTGAGGTTATAACCTAAGTTGAAATTCGAAACAGGTCTTGAAATGACTAGAATGACTTTGTAATGAAATTAATTTTAGAGTGGAAAGTGATTTTGAAATGGAGTTGTTTTCGAGTGGAAAATATATTTTTATATATGAAATTGTTTTCGAAGTTGACATGATACTTCGAAATGAAATTGATTTTAAAAGAACATGATATTTTGATGTCAAATATGAATTGTTTTCGAAATATAAAAGTACCAACCGGTGTGTAAAATGACATTTGGTTGTTAAAGCGACTAGGGCCTCTTATTGGCATACTCTCTATCAATATTGGAACCATTTTAATGACTGTATACGTGGAGGAGACTCTAGAACGAAGTGGTTGAATTGGCGTCGTTTGCTAGATTTAAAGAAAGAGAATGGTAATGGATTGGCCCGACACTTGTGTCAATTTGAAATGACTAAAATAGGAATCTAACGGTCCATCGCGTCCAGCACTCCTAAAATTCGAGGGTGTACACCAATCGATAACAGTGTTATGATAGTAGTACGAAGAAGTGTGTCTGCTACAGGTAGCTAACCTCATTGGCCGGTATGGCTCTTGTTTTAGTCATTTCAAATTAACACAAGTGACAGGCCAATCTATCATCGTTCTCTTTCTTCAAATCCAGCAAATGTTCGCCAATTCAACCACTACATTTCGGGTACCATCTACCACGTATACGGTTGTTAAAGTGGTACTAATATTGACAGAGAGTATGCCAATAAGAGGTCCCGGTCTCTTTAACAACCAAACTTCATTTTACACACTGTTGGTTTTTTACATTTGAAAATAATTCATCCCTGATATCAAAATATCATATTTTCTTCAAAATCAATTTCATTTCAAAAATTCGCTTCACAAATCATATTTTACTTCAAAATATCAATTCGGTTTAATATGTCGATTTCACTTCAAAATTTGATTTGAATTACAATTCAGGTTATAACTTCACTTTAACCCAATTCGTATTTAAATCCAAGATTTAAATACAAACATTCCACCCTTTTAACTAATTTGAATTTTTAGAAAATAGTTTTAAATAGATAAATAGTTAAGATAGTTTAATAGAAAATAGTTTGAGTATTAAAAATGGTTCATATAGTAAAATAGTTTGGAAAATCAAAATAATTTGAATACTTAAAGAATATAGATTTTAAACAGTTATACTAAAAAATTCATTTGAAAATAGTTCCAAAGTCAAACCGATTCAATTCCATATTTTCCAATTCAAATCAATTCCAATTTCCATTTCAATTTAATCGATTCAATTCCGATTTCAATTCGAATTTTACTTCGATTCCAAGTTAATTTCTATTTCAATTCCAAACTAATTTCACTTCAAATTCTAAATTAATTTCAATTCCAGTTCAAAATTTAAACCATTTCGATTCATATCAACTTCAAGTTCGATTTTCAAAACATCGATTTAAAACACTTAAATCAAATTTTCCCTTCAGTATCCAATTTAAAATCCAAATCATCAAATATAATTCAATTCCAAGCTTAGTTTTGAAATATCATTTTATATCACTTTTACTTAGCAATATTCAAAGTTCGAATAAAAGTCCAATCTTTTAAAACAAATCAATTTATGAAATTCACACATTATATTTCGATTACAACTTCAAAATCTCAACTTCAATTATTTAAAACATTTCTATTATCAAATTTAAATTTCAACACTTCGAGCTCAAGTTCGAAAATAGTTTAATTTCCATAAATTCGATTTTTCCATTTCTTAAAATCAAATCATTTAAATAATTTCAAACAAAATTTTAATCATTTAATTTAACCAATCCAGTGTCCGTATATAATTCGCTATCCTATGGCCAAATGAATCAATTATTTCAATTTAATTCCAATGATGGATATATATCATTTCAATCCAAAAGAAATGCCACATGTATATATCATTTCAACCCGTTTCTTAATTTATTCGAAATAATTCAACTTACAGTTTTATATACTAAATAATATACAGGATGATAATATGATATATCAAAATAAATAAACATCCAAGTCATCCAAAATATCAATCAAATTTTCATCCATCACTACCAATATTCAAACAGTCAAAAATCACAATAATTAATCAATTATTGATAAATGAGAATTTTACTAGCAGTTTAATCCTAATTCATTTTAGCCGTAAATTAAAATTCTGTCAATTAAATTCAGATGTCTATTTAAATGTCAATTAAATTTATCAAACAGCTATCAATAAAATTTAAATCGCTTCATGATATAATTTAACTAACATAAAAATTATTTCAGTCGATGTGAGTGTTTAACTTTTTATTTGAAACTGAAAATAATTCCAGCTTTAACTAAATACCACTCAACTCTAAGTCGTAGCCTTCGTCTATACGAACTAAATGCCGCTCGTTTCGCTCGAGATAGACCTCATAAGCAAAAGTTATGATTTTTATTAATATGCGATATAATTTAAATTTAAAATTTACATAACAAATTTAAGAAAAAATACAAACCGCTACCCCTCTCTCTCGTTCGCCCTTCACGTTCATACCTAGAACCCACGACCAAACCTTACTGCTCTCGATTAAACAACCACTCCAACATCCTTGCTACAACATCAGGCCGCATCACTATATCATACACGACTTTGCCCAGCTCGTTCGAACCTCGACACCATCATCATCGCGCCCACTGCGTATGACCACCGTCGAGCTTGCCTCCATGCTATCGCACCTCCTACATTGAGAATCTCTAAAATCAAAATCGACAACCCTAGGCGCACTAACCCAGCCTACTCACGACTCCGTCCACTAACATGCGCCGCCCCTTCCTTGTCGCCGTGTGTCTCGCATTTGATCGATGCTTGTTTCCTTTTTTTGTTTTGAGTTTCGATCTGCTGTTCTCTTTTTTTAAAAGAATATCTACAATTTGAGACGAGAAGGATATGGGGTAAAAGTGGTAGGCGTCTGAAACGCGTGAGTGGGAAGGCGGGTTGAGATATTCTTATATTATATTAATAATAAGAAAATATCTGATTCGATTGGCCTGCAAAATCACGAACTCCAAACGAAGCGTGCTGCCTGACGTTCCTAACGTTTTACTCCCATTCCGAAAGTAATGGAATGAGTTCCAAGGCCTAATTCTATTGTATGTAGAAGATAGCTTTTCAAAATCAATTATTTAAATTAAATTCTAAAATTAAATTCTACGCGTTTCAAGCTCACATTGCCAAATGATAAATTCGATCATTACAAAACTTAAAATCCTACAATAATTTATGATTATGGATCTGATGAAACTAGCTTCGTCGAAATCCAAGGCAGAGGTCAAAACGGATATTTGCACACATTAATTAAATAAAAATTTCAAATCTCTATTTATTCACTTAAAAATCCAATTTTAAATGTTAACCATCTTTGTTGTTGTTTTAAAAAAATTTAAATCAATTTTTCGATATTATTTTCAATCATACTAATTCTAGAATTCAATTATCTAAATAATTTCCAATATTAAATTTGAACAATTTAATTATCCCATAAATCACCATAATAATAAATCATTGAATTTGTATTTCTATCCACATTTATCCAATAATTACATTAAATTTAATAACTTACAATAGTCAAAAGTACGGGTCGTTACATGTACCATGCCTGTTGATCTTTTATTATTACCTATTGAAGGATGCCAGTTGGTATTAAGGGAGTACAATGGTTGAAGGAATTGGATGATGTCGCTTTCAATTTCAAAAAATTGCAAGTTAAATTCAATTACAATAGTCAACAACATGTGTGGCAAGGAATCACAATAAATGAAGTGCAATTGGTTGATGAGAAGAGTGTTGAAAAAGATAGAAAACAAGGGAAATTATCTTTTATATGCCAAAGCATGAAAACCGTTGATTTTTTGAATAGGAAATGAAAAATTCAGACAACATCACCAACCCTACCCATTGTTATCCCTCATGAAATACCAGAACCGCTTCACAAAACCTATCCGTCTCAGACCCTATAGGCATCCTTATCATGTAAAGAATGAAATAGAAAAATTAATAGAAGAGATGTTGCAGGCTATGATTGTTATACAAGCTTGAGCTCCTTTTCATCTCATATAGTAATGGTGAAAAAGGAGGATGACAATTGAAGGTTATGCGTAAAATATAGGGCGATGAACAAGTAGATGATTAAGAACAAATTTCATATTCCATAAATCAAAGACCTCTTTGATGTGCTACATGGCTCACATTACTATTCTAAAATGGATTTGAAATTAGGATATCGTCAAATTAGGATGTGCAAACAAGACATATACAAGACTACTTTTAGAACTCATGAAGGACATTATGAGTAACATGTCATGTCATTTGGTTTGACTAATGTTCCTTTCACTTTTCATTCTTTAATGAATAAATTCTTAGAAAGATATTTAAGAAAATTTATTCTAATGTTTTTTTATAATTTTTTTGTATAACAAAAATGGGCAGATAACATATTGCACTTTTCTCTTTTATTTCAGGTGTTATAGGAAAATCATTTGGTCATTAAAAATTCAAAATGCAAATTTGCTCAGACTCAAATTGAATATTCAGGGCATATACTTTTTGAAGAAGGCGTACCAGTAGACCCTGGAAAAACTGAA
Organism: Allium cepa; assembly: GCA_030765085.1. Classification (NCBI taxonomy): domain Eukaryota; kingdom Viridiplantae; phylum Streptophyta; class Magnoliopsida; order Asparagales; family Amaryllidaceae; genus Allium; species Allium cepa. The sequence goes on from CM060942.1 coordinate 116,972,709, forward strand.
GCAATTCAAGCATGGGCAATATCTCAAAACATAAAAGGACTTAGGGGATTTTTAGGCATTAGTGGGTATTATAGAAAGTTTATCAGGAATTATGGGATTATTGCTAGACCATTAACCAGTTTTCTCAAGAAAAACTCTTTTAAATGGGATGAACAAGCAAACAAAGCCTTCCTACAACTAAAAGAGCACTTGATGTAACCACCTATCATTAGTATGCCTGATTTCAGCAAGAAGTTTGTCATTGAATGTGATGCAGTAGTAGTCTTACTACAAGAAGGGAAACCAATGTCTTACATTAGTCATTACAGGGAAGGAACTTAAACTTATTTACTTGTGAAAAGGAACTGTTAGCTATCATACATGTAACAAAAAAATGGAGTCGATATCTTTGGAGAATAACTTTTAAAATCAGGACCGATCATCAAAGCTTAAAACGCTTGCTCCCCAAAAAGTAAGTACCAACACCTAAAGCAAATTATTTGCCAAGCTCCATGTGTTGACTATGTGGTAGAATACAAAAAAGGTAAGAAAAATATTATTGTAGATGCTCTATCCAAAAGGCATGGTGAACTAGAGGATGGAAAATTGATGGCCATTACAATTGTACATAGTCCTTGGTTGAAGAATTTAGAGCTAAGGTTAAAAACCACGAGTTTTATCAAAAATTGATATCTAAATGGGAAAAGGGCTAGTTAAATCTTAGAAATACCAGGTTATAAACAGTTTAATTTTCTATAAAAATAAGCTACTCATTGATCATGGAGACACAACTTAGACAAAAGCATTAATCAATGAATACTACTCAACACCACTAGGAGGCCACCTTAGAATTTAAAGAACACCGCATAGGCTAAAGCAAAGCTTCAATGGCAAGGCATGAAAAGGAAGGCTAGAGAATTTGTTAAACATTGTGACATTTCTCAAAGAATGAAACATGAAAACATACCTACTACTGGTTTACTGCAGCCTCTCCTTATACCATAAATGGTGTGGAGTGACATTAGCATGGATTTCATCGCCAGCCTCCCTAGAAGTAAGTCTTGCATTGTGATTTTTATGGTTGTAGATAGACTAACCAGGTATGCTCATTTCTTCCCCTTGAGTCATCCTTTTTTGCATAAACCGTGGCACAAATCTTCTTTGATGTGGTCTACAAATTGTGCGGGTTGCCTGAAACTATAGTCAGGGATGGGATTTCCATTTTCACAGGCTTTTTTGGGCAATAACTATTTAGACTTCAGGGATGTACTCTAGCACTTAGCTTAGCTTGTCACTTCTAATCAGATGGATAAAGTGAGGCTATATAAAATTTTAGAAGGATAGTTAAGATGTTTTACATGTCACAAGCCTCATAAATGGTCATAGTGGCTTACCATGGCTAAAAATTGGTATAACATCACATGGAAATCTTCCACTAACATTTCACCTTCTCAAGCTTTGTATGGTAGATCCCCTCCTACCTTAATTCATTACTTGCCCCCACACCGCTAAATCACCAAAAGGTGAAGAAATGCTTACTCAAGAGATGTTGCCATATAGTTGCTCAAGGATAACCTAAATCTAATAAGGGATCAAATAAAGAAATATGTAGACAAAAAGAGGACTGAGAGACGTTTTGAAGTGAGCAATTGGGTGTATTTAAAGCTACAACTATATAGACAAAGTATTATTAGTCATCAGAAGACCTATAAACTCTCCCCTAAATTTTACGGTCTTTATCAAATTCTAGAGAGAATTAAGGTTATTGCTTATTGATTGCTACTTCCTGAAGGCTCCATAATCCACAATGTCTTTCATGTATCACAATTAAAGCAAAATTAGGTTCTGATGTAATTGTTTAGAATAAGCAATCTTTATTTGTTAAGGAAACAGTAGAAGAACTTGAGAAGATGTTGGATAGAAGGATGGTACAGAAGAACAGAAAAGAAACCACTCAAGCATTAATTAAATGGAAGAATAAAACCATTAAAGAAGCTACTTAAGAATATTATTGACGACTCGTAGCAAGGTTCTCTGCTTTTGACCTTGAGACAAGGCTATCTTTTGAAGGAGTTGGGAACGTAAATGTCTCAAGAATTTCAAAAAACACTTTAAGAGGCATTGGTAATTTCCTCTCCAATTCAGCCACCACGACACTTCCACCACCACCTGAAGTTTGGAATTGGGCTGCCTGCAATAGAAATAATTAGCGAGTTACAATTTCTCTTACTATTTTGGATCTTTATGGGTCTATGAAGTCTAATTTATTTAGAATATTTCTAAATTTCTTTTAAATAAAATGATTATTAAATTTATAATATGGTTTTCTATTATGCACACACATATATATGTGTGCACGTGTAACATAACAATTCGTGCAAGGTATACCATGCATGTGAATAAACGCTGGGATTTATACTGCAACATGTTAGTTCATTTAGTATGCAAATATATTATCCAAATGCATGTTTATACACTTTGATTCATGTATATAGAATATTGTAAAATATACATGTACATACATGCATATATATATATATATATATTATTTTGAAATTATTTTATAAAAATATATATCCGTATAAGAAACTTACATACATACATACATACACACACACAATATATATTTATATATAAATAATTAAATTATATTAAAATTCATTTATTTGACTGGAAATAGGAAATCAAAATTTGAAATAATTTTTTTATAAAATTATATATGTATTAATACCTTGTAAAATTAATAACACACACACACACACACATATATATATCAATTTTCTTATATAAAGCATATACACACACACACACAGAGATATATAATATATATACACACACATACACACGCAAATATTTATAATATATAAAATAGATGTATATGCATACCTAGTATATTACTCATGACAAATAATGTTTTTTTTCAATTTTAAGTATAAATAAGTAGATATTTCCATATGGAGACTCAGTTTAAAACAATAAAATTTTTTAAGATAATTTTAAATTTAAATATTTCAGCATAATAATCTCGATGATATTATAATATATATATATATATATTATTTTTAATTTAAAATTAATTTTTAAAATAATTTATTAATTTCGACCAAAAATTTAAATTATTTAATCATATAAAAAATTAACCTTTTTACTGCCGAAAGTGATGTTAGATGTAAATTTAATTTTATGAAATTTAAAAAATATTTTATAACACTTATATATATTAATATTATTTATTTATGGAATTAAATGATTTAAATAATGTTTAAATAATAAATAATAGATATAAATTATATTAATTCTGTCGAAAATGTTTTACGTATAATATTATTTATATAAAATTTTAAGACCATATGTTATGCAATATATTATTTAATATTTGAGCAGAAGAACTAAAATTTCTATATGAATAGCAGCCATTTCGCTCGTGGTCATCTCCCCATCATTCGCTCCTCCCTCTTGCTAGTTTTGACGTTCCTCTTCCCTCCCTCCATGCCTAACATGAAATCCAATTATGCTCTATCTCATTTTGATATGGTGTCGCTGACGTCTCCGAGATCTGGACGTGTTTCAATTCAAGATCTATTCCATCCATTCCTCTTACGACCGACGTTCCTCTAGCTGGTTTCACCTTTGCTATCTTCTAATCCCTTCCACGCTTTGGAAGCTTCACCGCAAAGTTATAGTACGTCCTTTCCATTATCAGGTTTGTTACTTGAAGTAGTGAAATCCCCGATCTCCCCTTTGGTCGTTGCTAACGGGGCAGGTGTGTGGTAAGATGTTGGGACATCCGTTGTGTTTGTCGTTGATGAATTGGCAGTAGCGGATGAAGATGAGAGGATTGCTATGGTTGGAAGTGTTTTGTGCATACCAGTTGTTTATGATATTGAGCATGTCAAAATGTCAGCTACGCCTAATATTTTGAATTATGATGCTGCTGTGCTTCAATCTACCAAGGCCCAACAATCTATCAAGAATAATTGTAGTGCTAATGCTTCCTCAGCCATGACCAATTCATGATCTTCACTATTTCTTTCATTGCGTAGGAATGTTATTGATTATTCTCCGCGGTCTTTTGAAACGACTGAAGGTGATGGAGTGATGGTGCCCCATCCAGAGGTAATTCAGGCAGGTATTGAATTCTAATCGGAATATGTGGTTGTTTTTTTCTTGATTCCAACCTAGCTTATCATATTGTTAAAGACCATTGTCGGCAGTTTTGGAAGCTTAGGGGTGGCTTGCTAATGCACTATAACAACTCTATATTTTATTCCAAGTTCTCTAAACCTGAGGAGAGGCTTCGAATTCTCGAAGCCGACCCATTTTTCATTGAGTGAAAGCCTTTAGTTATTACCACTTGGAGTGCGTCTATTGATAATGCTAGGGTGCAAGTGTAATCTATCCCTTTCTAGGCTTATTTCTCTCACATTCCTTCTGTTTTGCAACCGATAATTGGTTTAGACTGGCTAGCGAACCTTGTTAGAAAGCTAAAGTGTTTTGATGTCAGTACGGTTGCTAGGAAAAAGCATGTTTATGCTAAGTCATTGATTGAAATTACTCTAGATAGGCCTTTGCCTTTCAAGCTTATATTTGTCCTTGCTCCTGGCCATGTGGCTATAGTTGGTGTTCACCATAGTTGGAATCTTGATATTTGCATGACGTTCCATTCCTTTGGTCATTTGGCTGCAACTTGCAAGCATGGTAGTTCTGATACTTCTCCTTTGGTAGTTGGTGTGCCTCTTCCATTTACTGCTAAGGTGTGACGCCCCACCTCTATACCCACGCTAGCCAAGAACATTACGGTGAATGCTGTCAACTAGCACGGAGAATAAGGCTGTTGAGGGGCGACCATCCGTGTAATTGCTTTGCGCGAGCATCGATATGTCAGATAGTATAACATGCATTTCTTTATCAAGAGGGAAATCCGACATACCGACACAAACTCAAAGCTACTACACATTGGCTATAATATCTTCAGAAACAAATATAGAAATAAACATAACATAAATCAGTCACAGACAATTCATATCACAAAGGCGGAAGAAGATATATATAACTAACACATGAAAGTGTATATCAGAGTAGTGGTCAAAAAGATCCACAATAATACAAAAGAATAGCAACACGTGCTTTACAAAAGAATACAACTATGAGTCCATATCTCAAGTGTATACAACAAAATAACTACTAATCTAAGTAGTTAGCCAAAAGTCAGAGGAATCAATCCCAAGTGAGAAGTCAAGCAGAAGCACCTGTAACATCTCGGTCCAACCTGAGTATCACAAACGGGAGCATAAAGCTCACCAACACGTGTATCACAAACGGAATGCTAATTCCATGGTTGCTAACCATCACAAATTGAGCCGAAGCTCCACAAACGGCCCGAAGACCATGGGTTGCTACCCCACCAATTTGAATCGAAACTCCAAAAAACGGGGTTTAGTCTCCTTCGCAGACAAAGAGACATCAAATATTGCTAGTCTAAATCACAAAGATGATCGTCATGATCAACGAGAAGTGTCAATTACACTAAGCTAGTAAATACATGAGTTTAGCTTCATGTCCCATAACCACTTACTTAACTTAAATATTTACGAATAAACTGTAGATCTCCACTATAAAATTGTCACAAGAGTTTCAATCGAACAAGTCCAAGAATTAACCGACGAAGTAAACGCAAGCGTTTCATACCACTCGTTTTACTAAGTCGTTTAATTAGATTTCTCATACGAGTGAGGTAAAGGCTTGTATATACTAATAGATTGGGAAACAGTTTAGGAAAACGAGCTTTGTAATAAAATAGTGTTGAAATCATTTGAAGAAAGAGTTTTGATATTTACTACTAGTATAGAAAACCTTTATATTTTTAAAGTGACAAATCACAAAGAAGATTGTAGGAACAATCAATCACTAAAATTCACATACGAAGACGTGAATAAAAATCCAAAGAAATCGATAAAGGATCCATCGAAATGGATATTCAAAAATCCCTAAAAAGGAGTCATCAAGGTCATAATAAATGATAACAACTCATAGGAAACTACACAAATCGATTAAAGTTGGAAATTCAAGCAACTGGCGAAATAGGCAAAATCGCATCAGGTCGGTCGGCCGGCTACAGAGCTCGGTCGACCGGACCCTGTTTCAGAAATTTTCTCGGGAAGCAGGTCGGTCGGCTGAGACCTATAGCCAGTCGACCGGACCAGAGACAGAAAGGTGCCTATGCACCTTAGTAGCAGGTCGGTCGACCGGCCCAGGGGTTCGGTCGGCCGACCCTGATGTTCTGCAAATTGAAACCTATTTCATATGAGGTGCAAACCTCTTCAATTTGCAATCGGTCGAGCGACGACACTAAGGGTTTACGCCAATCGACTACCCGGTCATATAAGCTCCTCGGTTCATCATCAAAAACATGATCAAAACATCAAAGTCATGATTTTTAAAGAATTGAACCCAAAACACTAAAAATTGGAATATTCACCAAATCAATCCAAACCAAAAGCAATTGCACACGAATAAGTGTTAGGAATTCATACCTAACAATCGAAGATAATTATAAGCATAAATGTGAGATAAAAATCTCACCTTTGAACCCAAACGATTGAAGAAGAAGCTTGAAAGCAAAGGAGAATCAACCACTCTTCAAATCCAACTCAAGAAGCTTGATTCTAGGCTTTAAAAGAAGAACGTTCCCAAAGTTAGGTTTAGGAATTTCTGAAATTGATAAGAGAATGAGTTGGAGAAGAAGAAGAGAAGCTTACCAATGGGTTCTTTTGAATTTGGAGCTAGATGCTGGATTTGCAAAAGAAAACTAGGGTTTTGGAGTTTTAATTTCCCATCTCTCCCACCATTGATGCTTTAGAACTGAAAAGAGGAGAAAGTGAGGGTGAATGGGGAGGAGTGGCTCAGATTTGAGTATAAGTTAAACATAGGGCTGAACCCAAACCCAAAGTAAAAAGTAGCAAAATTCAACTTTCTTCAAACATATCGAACCTTATACTCAAAAAGGTCGCAAACGGCATTTTAAACTCAATGGGAGTGGTCCCGAATCCTAATTCGACCGTATGCAAAAAGTAGCTATTCGGACTAAATTCCGAGTATTGATGAAATATTTAAATAAAATATTTAAATATAAAATCGACAAATATGCGGGTTGTTACAGACTCCCCTCCTTAAAGAAATTGCGTCGTCGCAATATTTAAGAAGAAGATATATAGTAACAACCATAAAAGCATATTCAACACAAAAGAAGTTTGAAATAAGAAGTTCACCTCAAAGAGCACGAGAAAGTAAGTCCGGATGTGTTCGCTCGATGAACTCTCTAGATTCCCAAGAGCAATCCTTAGGATTTGAAGACCATTGAACTTTCACAAGCGGAACATCTTTATTTCGAAGGCGTTTGACCTCCGAAGCAACTATTCGAATAGGATGCTGCTCATAAGTTAAATTAGGCGAAACTTCAATCTCTTCCACAACACCGGGCTCAAGAATAAAATCGGAATCTCGAAGGCACTTCCGTAATTGAGAAACGTGAAACACCTCATGGATAGCAGAAAATTGAGCCAGTAATAAAAGGCGATAATCCATGGAACCAATACGTTCCGTGATAGGAAATGGCCTAATATATCGAGGCGCTAACTTTCCCGATCGACTGAAACGTACAACACCTTTCATTGGTGACACACGAATGAACACAAGATCTCCCACAGAAAACTCTAACTTCCTTCTCCGGTTATCGGCATAGGATTTTTGTCTACTCTGGGCTTCTTTCATCCTATGTCGAATAAGTTCAATCTTTTCTGTGGAATCACAAATAAAATCTGGACCCAAAACCAGCTTCTCACCGGCCTCAAGCCAACAAGAATGAGATCGGCATGGCCTTTCATAGAGTGCCTCAAAAGGTGCCATACCAATACTAGATTGGAAGCTATTATTATAGGAAAACTCAACAAGAGAAATATGATCTTCCCAACTTCCACCAAAATCAAGCACACAAGCACGGAGAAGATCTTCAAGAGTTTGATTCACATGCTTGGTTTGTCCATCAGACTGGGGATGATAAGCGGTGCTAAAATTAAGCTTCGCTCCCAAAGCTTTTTGAAGACTCTTCCAAAATCCACTAGTAAACAATGGATCACGGTCGCTAACAATAGAAGTAGGAACTCCATGCAATTTAACAATTTCTTTGATAAAGAGTTTGGCCAAAAGAGGAATGGTTCGATTAGATCGAACGGGAATAAAACGGGCGGATTTTGTAAGTCTATCAACAATCACCCATAAGCTATCATGACCCGAACGAGAACGGGGAAGGCCGTCAATAAAATCCATGGAAATATGATCCCACTTCCAAATTGGAATCTCTAAAGGTTGCAATAATCCACCGGGCCTTTGATGCTTGGCCTTAACGAGTTGGCAAGTCATGCAACGCTTAACGAAGTTAGCGATGTCAAGTTTCATTCCCTCCCAAAAATAAAGTCGCTTCATATCTGCGTACATTTTGCTACTAACGGGATGAATGGTAAATTTAGAATGATGTGAATCTTCTAAAATATCTTTACGAAGATCACTAATATTTGGCACGATAAGTCTACCAAATTTCCGAATGCCGCCACGAGAATCAATATTAAAGTCTTTCAAACCTTCAATATCAATTTTATCCTTAATATTTTAGCCAAGAAGAGCCAATTTAGGATCTAGCCTTTGAGCTTCAAGAATGCGGTCTAAAATAGAAGGATGAGCCTCAAGGCTACATAAAATAAATGATGAGCATAAATCAGATACGCGGTCTCGAATCTCACAAGTGGATAAGATCTCAAGATCGTTCCATTCGGATATCATCATAGAAACAACTACTTGTTGTTTACGGCTAAGAGCATCGGCGACACGATTACCCTTACCGGGAGTATAGAGGATATCAAGATCATAAGGTGCAAGAAATTCGAGCCAACGCTGTTGACGCAAATTAAGTTCCTTTTGAGAGAATAAATACTTCAAGGACTTATGATCGGTATAAAGAATAAATTTCTCTCCCAAAAGATAATGACGCCAAATTTGAAGGGCAAAAACAATAGCCGCGAGCTCTAAATCATGAGTGGCATACCTAGTCTCGGCAGGCTTTAATCGCCTTGAAACATAAGCAATAACACGTTCTTTTTGCATAAGAACGGCACCCAAACCAATGCGACTAGCATCAGTATAAACAACGAAATCTTGATTCCCTTGGGGAATAACAAGAATAGGAGCATCAGAAAGGAGTTCTTTTAATTTTTGAAAAGAAGTTTCACATTTGTCCGACCAAATGTACTTAACACCTTTCTTCGTTAAGCTAGTGAGGGGAACGACAATCTTAGAAAAGTCTTTGATGAAACGACGGTAATAACCCGCCAATCCAAGAAAACTACGAATCTCTGTCACACTCTCCGGTCTCTTCCAATCTTGAATCGCTTTAATCTTTGAAGGATCTACGGAAATTCCGGATTCGGAAATAATATGACCGAGAAACTTCACACGAGATCGCCAAAAGTGGCATTTAGAAAACTTTGCCTTTAATTGATTGCTCCTAAGAGTTTCCAACACAATCCGAAGATGCTTCTCATGTTCCTCCTCGGTTTTTGAATACACAAGAATATCATCAATAAAGATGAGAACAAATCGATCAAGAAAATCTTTGAAAACTCGATTCATAAGGTCAACGAAATAAGCTGGAGCATTCGTTATCCAAATGGCATAACAAGCCATTCATAAGATCCATAACGCGTACGGAATGATGTCAAAGGAATGTTATCCTTTACGATACGAAGCTGGTGAAAACCGGTAGCCAAGTCCAATTGCGAAAAGACTCTAGCACCACTAAGTTGATCGAATAGATCATCAATCCGAGGTAAAGGGTATTTATTCTTGATAGTAAGATCACTAAGCTTGCGGTAGTCAATGCAAAGCCTAAGTGTACCATCGGATTTCTTCACGAAAATAGCCGAAGCTCCCCAGGGCGAGGAACTAGAGCGAATAAATTGCTTCGTCTCCAAATCGGATAATTGTTTCCGCATCTCCTCATTTTCTTTATTGGACATACGATAAGGAGGACAGGTGATAGGTTGAGCTCCAAGGATAAGATTAATTCTGAACTCAATTGCTCGCTTAGGTGGTAATCCTAAAACGGGCTCGAATATGTCGAAAAATTCACGAACGACGTGAATAAGAGAAACAATATCACCCTCATCATCATCGTCGTCATCACGAGGGTTTAAAGAATATAAAGATGCAACCAAAGCGGAATAGAATCTTTAAGAATAACAGAAACCTGATTAACAGATTGAGGATGTCGAAGATGAATAGTCCGCTCAGGACATAGGATATGAGCTTCATAACGGTTAAGCCAATCCATTCCCAAAATCATTCCAAAGCCTAAATAACGCATGACATGCAAGTCGGCTAGGAAAGGAAAATCACACAAAATAATCTCGACATCTTTACACAATAAACTGATTGTTGCGGATCCACCAACCGGATTCGCAATTGTCAAAGAAGTCATTAAACACAAAACATCCAAAGAAAAAGTATCAACAAGCTCTTTTGAAATAAAGAGTGGGATGCACCCGTATCAAAAAGAACTCGAATGAGTTGATCACGAAACATAATAATGCCATCAAGGATAGAATGAGGCATACCTTGACCACGAGATGTGTTGCCAGGGGCTTGAGCAACATTTAACTTTCCCTCCATCTTGCCCTGAAGCTTGGGGCAGGAAGATATAACATGACCGAGACCTTTGCAGTAGCGACAAGAGAGAGACTTTGGACACTTGTTCGTGTAATGGTCATTCGAACCACAATTATAGCATTCCCCATGACCAAAGGAAGAAATCTTTGCCACTGGGGTTGCTTGCTTTCCTTTCTTATTGGGATAAGGGTCTTTGAGTTTGTTTGGCCTCTTCTTGTTGTTGAAGTTTGGTTTAGAACCCACCAATTCAACATCATTCTCCCTATCCGCCTCTTCAAGACGAAGAGCGATATCAATGAGTTGGTCGAAAGAAACTTCTAATTTTAGAAGTAATGGCTTCTTGAGATTTTTGTTTAAGCCATAGATGAACCTCTGATTTTTCTTCAATGGGGTGTTGATATATTCAACCCCGTATTTGGAGAGAGCTTCAAAAGACGTGACATAATCTGTCACGGATGATTCACCTTGAACAAGGTCTATAAAACGACGAGCCAAAGTCACCTTCTCAGCTTCTGGTATGAATTTTAACTCGAAGCGCTCTCGGAATTTCTCCCAGGTGAGATCCGCTTCATTAATCTTAGAAATAAGAAGTTCGTACCAGTCCAATGCTCTTTCTTGGAGCATACTAGAAGCCACCTGAACTCGGTGAAGATCAATGAGGTTCATGCGAGAAAAGATTCGATCACATGTCCTTAACCAAGCCTGGACTTCAATAATAGTTTTAGAACCTTTAAATGGCTTCCCACCCAAATTAGTGTAGTCGTTGCACAGGCGTGCAAATCCAGATTTAGGGTGAGTATGTTCCGGGTTAGAACCAGCTGCTTGAGCATTCGTAACAAGGTCAAGAAGTTGCTGGGTAGTCATAAAAACTCCATCTTGGGGAGTAGCACTAGATTGACCGGCGCTGGGATGGCCAGGTTTAACCATTTCTCTTCCATTAGAAAGAAATAAAGAAGAAGAAAAATGTTATTCACAAAATGAATATCAAGCAATCTTGATAAAACAAGGAATCATAAAGAAAATAGGATGAATCGGTACGAAGACTCGAATTAAATTCTAAGGCACGACTCCTAAGAAGGACTTAGGACTATGATCCTTGTTAAATTATTCTACATTGTTCCGAAGTTTGGCTCTGATACCAAGCTGTGACGCCCCACCTCTATACCCACGCTAGCCAAGAACATTACGGTGAATGCTGTCAACTAGCACGGAGAATAAGGCTGTTGAGGAGCGACCATCCGTGTAATTGCTTTGCGCGAGCATCGATATGTCAGATAGTATAACATGCATTTCTTTATCAAGAGGGAAATCCGACATACCGACACAAACTCAAAGCTACTACACAGTGGCTATAATATCTTCAGAAACAAATATAGAAATAAACATAACATAAATCAGCCACAGACAATTCATATCACAAAGGCGGAAGAAGATATGAATATATAACTAACACATGAAAGTGTATATCAGAGTAGTGGTCAAAAAGATCCACAATAATACAAAAGAATAGCAACACATGCTTTACAAAAGAATACAACTATGAGTCCATATCTCAAGTGTATACAACAAAATAACTACTAATCTAAGTAGTTAGCCAAAAGTCAGAGGAATCAATCCCAAGTGAGAAGTCAAGCAGAAGCACCTGTAACATCTCGGTCTGACTCGAGTATTATTTAATAATAAAATAATAAATGGATCAGTCTAACTATAAATATCAGATGAAACGATATAGAATAAGAGATATGACTAAACACATAATAATCACAATGTCAAGCTGTGATATATATAAGTAATTGAAAATCAACAAGAGATTAATCAATATTACCAAATCTACACAAGAATCAAAGAAATGTCATACTCCTTATTTCGTTCACCAAACCATAAATATTGACGATTATATCAATGTCAATCACAAAAGTCAATGACACACAAATTCATCAATGCACAAACAGTGATAAAACTTATCAATGGAAATCATGAAAATTGGTGAAACACAAATTCTAGAAATCATCTCAAGAAATCCAGAAATCACAAAAAGGGGGGAGGCCTATCACAAACGGGAGCATAAAGCTCACCAATACGTGTATCACAAACGGAACACTAATTCCATGGTTGCTAACCATCACAAATTGAGCCGAAGTTCCACAAACGGCCCGAAGACCATGGGTTGCTACCCCACCAATTTGAGTCGAAACTCCACAAAACGGGGTTTAGTCTCCCTCGCAGACAAAGAGACATCAAACATTGCTAGTCTAAATCACAAAGATGATCGTCATGATCAATGAGAAGTGTCAATTACACTAAGCTAGTAAATACATGAGTTTAGCTTCATGTCCTATAACCACTTGCTTAACTTAAATATTTACGAACAAATTGTAGATCTCCACTATAAAATTGTCACAAGAGTTTCAATCGAACAAGTCCAAGAATTAACCGACGAAGTAAACGCAAGCGTTCCATACCACTCGTTTTACTAAGTCGTTTAATTAGATTTCTCATACGAGTGAGGTAAAGGCTTGTATATACTAATAGATTGGGAAACGGTTTAGGAAAACGAGCTTTGTAATAAAATAGTGTTGAAATCATTTGAAGAAAGAGTTTTGATATTTAATACTAGTATAGAAAACCTTTATATTTTTAAAGTGACAAATCACAAAGAAGATTGTAGGAACAATCAATCACAAAAATTCACATACGAAGACGTGAATAAAAATCCGAAGAAATCGATAAAGGATCCATCGAAATGGATATTCAAAAATCCCTAAAAAGGAGTCATCAAGGTCATAATAAATGATAACAACTCATAAGAAACAAGACGAATCGATTAAAGTTGGAAATTCAAGCAACTTGGCGAAATAGGCAAAATTGCATCAGGTCGGTCGGCCGGCTACAGAGCTCGGTCGACCGGACCCTGTTTCAGAAATTTTCTCGGGAAGCAGGTCGGTCGGCTGAGACCTATAGCCAGTCGACCGGACCAGAGACAGAAAGGTGCATATGCACCTTAGTAGCAGGTCGGTCGACCGGCCCAGGGGTTCGGTCGGCCGACCCTGATGTTCTGCAAATTGAAACCTATTTCATATGAGGTGCAAACCTCTTCAATTTGCAATCGGTCGAGCGACGACACTAAGGGTTTACGCCAATCGACTACCCGGCCATATAAGCTCCTCGGTTCATCACCAAAAACATGATCAAAACATCAAAGTCATGATTTTTAAAGAATTGAACCCAAAACACTAAAAATTGGAATATTCACCAAATCAATCCAAACCAAAAGCAATTGCACACGAATAAGTGTTAGGAATTCATACCTAACAATCGAAGATAATTATAAGCATAAATGTGAGATAAAAATCTCACCTTTGAACCCAAACGATTGAAGAAGAAGCTTGAAAGCAAAGGAGAATCAACCACTCTTCAAATCCAACTCAAGAAGCTTGATTCTAGGCTTTAAAAGAAGAACATTCCCAAAGTTAGGTTTAGGAATTTCTGAAATTGATAAGAGAATGAGTTGGAGAAGAAGAAGAGAAGCTTACCAGTGGGTTCTCTTGAATTTGGAGCTAGAAGTTGGATTTGCAAAAGAAAACTAGAGTTTTGGAGTTTTAATTTCCCATCTCTCCCACCATTGATGCTTTAGAACTGAAAAGAGGAGAAAGTGAGGGTGAATGGGGAGGAGTGGCCCAGATTTGAGTATAAGTTAAACATAGGGCTGAACCCAAACCCAAAGTAAAAAGTAGCAAAATTCAACTTTCTCCAAACAAATCGAAGCTTATACTCAAAAAGGTCGCAAATGGCATTTTAAACTCAATGGGAGTGGTCCCGAGTCCTAATTCGACCGTATGCAAAAAGTAGATTTTCGGACTAAATTCCGAGTATTGATAAAATATTTAAATAAAATATTTAAATATAAAATCGACAAATATGCGGGTTGTTACATAAGGTCCCTCTTCCTCGTCCTATGACTAGAAAGTTGGTTCCAAAGCATAGCCCTTTTGAGGTGGTTGTTCCAGAGGTTCCTATGGCCTCACCCACTCCATCGATGGCCTTTCCTTCCGAGCTGCCAGTTAATGATGTTGATGCTCTAACCCTGATAGATCTGATAGTGATTCCAACCCCTCTTGATTTTTGCTAGAGTCATTTTGAGCAAGCTTGGGTCCGTGTGCCTTCGAAAATGAGATATGAGCCATTAGTGGAAACTTTTTCAAGTACATAGGAGTTAAAGGTAAGGAATGACGCTAGTTTTATTAGGTGGATGGCGAATTTTCTCTCTCTATGTGTTTTAGGGTAATAGTATCAAATCCGTGTTTACAGATGATACATGGGATATGAAGAATTTATGAGGAACCGATTTGGTGGATTATGTTCCTTTTTTATTTTCTCTTTTTTCTGGGTACTTGCATATCATTGGCCCTGCCTCTTCTAAGGATGGGAGTGGAGCCTCCTCTGTAAAGGGGGTCTAGCATGGCCTGTATAGTAGTGTAGATAGTTTTCCTATCTCACGGACTTGTTTTTGTTAAGTTGTTTCGACTCATGTGTCGAACACCTATTCCTTAATTCTTATATAAAAGTTGACGACCCACTTTAAAGTCGGCAAGCTTTGCTAAAAAAGGAGTTAATATTTGAATTATGAAGTTAGATTAAATGATAAATATTAAATTATTTTTTTTGTCGTAAGCATAATATATACGATAATGACATAAATTTTTATATATTCTAAAATATGTAAACATACAACCAACCTGATTGTGACAATATGTTGATATAATAGAATCATTACCTAACTAGCAAAACAATATACATGATATAAATAGCATCTACATATTAATATTCATTAATAGATAAGAAAATTTTACCCTATTACCAAAAGTACACATTGAAAAGAAGAGATCTACTTCTTGAACTAGTTTTCAATCCTGTAGAGTGCTAGTCCCTGAACCGATGACCACTAGCCATCGAATAATATTTGTTTTACTTTTATTGGCATTTGGAAATGGAGGGATAGGGAGGTGTAATTTTCGGTTGGAGATAGGGGTTAGGAGGCTTCATAAGTGATCATATATGTGTGGGTTGAGATGCTTTTATAGGAAAGAGATCAGAGCCAATTAGGATCTGGATCTTCTGTTATCTCTTACCAGTTCTCTTTCCCTTATCCATACAAAACAATCCCATCTTGCCATCATCTGGATGCACCCTTTCTTATCTTCATCACGGCAGAAACATACTAGCCATATACGGGCTTCAAACCCATTTAAAGCCTGAACAAACTATTTTGAATTTAAATTCAATTTAAACGTGTATCTATATCATATATCAATGGATTTATTTATAACTATTATAAATATATTTAACGATATTTGTTCAATAAATCAAAATAAAATGTTATAACTAATTTTCAATAAACATTAATTAATTTAATTAATTTATAACAGTTGTAAATTAATTAAATCGTTTGGTCAAAGGAGTATACAAAATTTCGGTTGTGTGACCCGTTAAAGGAAATTTGGTCAACGATTAATACTAAACTATTCGAATATTAACATTCATACATAATTTAGTAGGTATTGCGACCTTTTGGCAAAATTTATTGTTTATTTGATTTTGGAAAAATATAATTTGTACTTTGTTAAGCGTTACCTGGCTGTAATTATTATTTATACTAATTCTCTTTATCAAAATTATATCACTTCGAACTTATGTAATTTGGTAATGGTAAAAATTCAAATAACATCCATATTTGTTCTAAACACGGTGTCCTTGGTTCAATAATAAAAATAATCATTAATCGAACTACTTTAACTAGACATTTTAACTTTGAGTTCACTTGAGTTGACCCTAATACTAACTCTATATAAATGAGGAGACAAATCATCTTTTGAATAGTGTTTTACTTTCAATATTTCCAATCGGCCCAACTATAGCCACTCAATGGACGTCGTGCCATAATTAGACTGTAATTAAAGCAGAGTTTTCATACAAGATCAAAAATATTCTCAAGTCGAAGTAATTTTGTAAATTAGCCACACTGATATTTCCTGCTTGACCTTAGATATATTAACCAACAGAAAATTATCGAGTGAGTCACTCCATAGTTACAATAGCTATCAGTACGTAACCCCTTGGTGTCTCTAGCATTCATGAGTAATACACAATCCAACACTTGGAGAGTATAATGTACTCTAGTCTTAATGGATGCATGATATCTAGTCTCGATGTATCTTGTTTAGGAATATTTAAATTGATGTGTTTATTATATTGTGATACAATACTCATGCTTGCAAATATTTGTAATAATTATCAATAATACATTATTATGGATTTTCTATTAATTATATTTTAATTAAATATTTAATTATTTTTAACATTATAATAAAATATATAATAGAAAAACACCTTTATTATAAATGAGAATTGATTATAGAGTTGATTAATTTACAATAAATTACAGAATTGCCTCTTGGCATCCTCCCAACTCTATAAATCTCCCACTTGCACTAGGGGCCAATTATGAATCTCATTCTCATCCCTTTAGTCATTTTCGCAAAAATTGACCAAGCTAGACCCTTAGTGAATGGTTCTACTATGTTTTCCCTGCTATCTGCCCTTTGTATCATGACCTCTTTCTTCACAACGAATTCTCTAATGAGTGGAACTTCCGAAGAATATGTCATGACTTCTTTTGTATTCTGGGTTCCTTTGCTATCTGAATCGCTGCATTATTATCATAAAATAATGCCATAGGATACACTGTATCGCGAATCACTTCGAACTCACTCAAAACTTATGCATCCAGACTGCCTCTTTAGCTGCTTTATTGAGGGCGATGTATTCACCTCTATCGTCGAATCATTTGTTATCTCTTGTTTGGAACTTTCCTAATAGATGGCTTCGCCATTAAGTGTATAGACATAACCAAAAACCGACTTACTATCATTTATATTACTTTGAAAGCTAGAGTCCGTATACCCCTTCACAAGGAGGTCTCCATTTCCATATATGAGGAATACATCCTTAGTATTTCTTAAATACTTCAGCATACATTTTACAGCCATCCAATATTTTTCTCCAGGGTTAGACTGGTATCGGCTTATGCATCCTAATGCATATGCCACTTCCAGTCTAGTACATGACATGGCGTACATTATGGATCCTATGGCTGAAGCACGTGGTATCCACTTCATATGCTCTTTCTCCTCATTGTTATAAGAAGCGTCCTTCTTAGAAAGGTCGAATCAAGATTGTGTTCGAATGTTTCCACGCTTGGAATTCTCCATACTGAAACTTTTAAGTATAGTATCTATATACAGGGGTTGGGACAATCCCAAAAGCTTCTTAGATTTATCGTTATAGATCTTTATACCTAGTATATAGGCTGCTTCTTCAAATCCTTCATTGAGAAGTTCTTGGAAAGCCATGGTTTCATGGATTGTAATAACGAAGCGCATCGCCAATCAATAATAGATCGTCGACATACAGCACTAAAAATATGATGGCTTTGGTCTGTTCCTTTCTGCATACGCATGCTTCCTCTATTTTTTGATAAAAACTACATTGTTTGATTACCTTATCAAAACATTTGTTCTAACTCCTTGAAGCTTGTTTAAGTCCATAAATGGACTTTGACAACTTACAAGCCTTGCCTTCACTCCTACTGACCACAAAACCCTTGAGCTGTGATATATAGACGGTCTCTTCTAAATCACCATTTAGAAAATCCTTCTTCACATCTATCTACCAAATTTTGTAGCCATAGAATGCTGCAATGGTCAGCATAATCTGAACGGACTTAAGCATGGTTATGAGAGAAAAGGTTTCATCATAATCAATGCCTTGAATATGACAAAATCCTTTCGCAACTAACCTAGATTTATAAGTCTCTACTTATCCATCCGTATTTAGTTATTCTTAAAATTCCATTTACATCCGATGGGTTTTATCCCTTCCGGTACGTCTGACAAAGTCCATACATTTTTTTTGTACATGGAATCCATTTCGGATTTCATTGCTCCAAGACAAAGTGTAGGGTCTTTACTCAACAATGCTTGTTGAAAAGATAGAGGAGTGTCATTATCCAAGACAAGGTCCTCTTTCTTGCTATCTAAGAGGAAACTATAGTATCTCTCTGGTGCAAGAAATTCCCTACTAGAACTTATAATAGGCTATATATTATCATATACTGATTAACTCAATTCTCCCACTATTTCAATCCCAATGTTAATCTCTGATCTCATCCAAGTCTACAACTTCTCTGATAATTTCTTTTGTCATAAATTCCTTTTATAAAAAGACAATATGTGTATAAACAATCACTTTTTGTTCTGTTGTAGAAAATATATCTCTTAGAATTCTTAGGATATCTTATAAACTTACACAATGTTGATCTCGCCTCAAGCTTATTAAGGTCAATGTTCTTAACATAAACCAGAGAACCCCACACCTTCAAATAATTGAAGTGGGGTTTCTTCCCATGTCATATCCTTTATGGCGTCTTGGGTGTAGATTTAGTGGACACTATGTTCAGCATATGCACTGCGCTTTCTAGAGCATATCCCTAATAGGACGGAGGTAACTAATGTTTACTCATTATGGAAGAAACCATATCTAATAAGGTTCGATTCCTTCATTCTAACACACCATTGTATTGTGGAGTATAGGATGGAGTAATCTAAGAGATAATCCCATTATCTTTTAAGTATTGTTTGAAGTCTTGTTCAATGTACTCGCTTCCTCAATTGGATCGTAGGGTTTTAGTCTTTTGGTGCGTTTGATTTTCGACTTCATTCTTATACTCTTTGAATTTCTCACAAACAGTGGATTTGTTCTTTTTAAGATACCATATCCTAGTCTCGAAAAATCGCTTGTAAAAGTAACAAAATTGGAACTATTATCTTTGGTTACTACAAGCACCGGGCTACATACATCACTATGTACTAGTCCTAAGAGTTCATCAATTCTTTCATTGCTTCCAATGAAGGGGTGATTGGACATTTTTCCTTTGCGACACAACTCACACATGCCAAATGATTCAGAATCAAGTGATGGTGATTTTCAATATGTATAGTCATTTTTCACTAATATGACATGGTATACAATGCCAAAGATAATTATCATTTATATTGCTACTAGAATTACTCATAGAACATACGCAGTTTGTGTTAATCACATAAATGGCATTTTCAAGACAACCATCCCAAACTTTATTTCCATTCAAACTAATGTTCATAACATTATTTGCATATTGAAATATATATCCAGTCTTAGACAATCTAGAAACAGAAATAATTCCATAAATAAAATCTTTTACAAAATAGCATTTATTTAATATCAAAAGAAAACCACTAGGCAAGCATAAATGAAAATATACCATTGTGGTTACATCTACGATAGACCCATCGATAACTTGGAGTCTCATTTCTCCCTTTGCCACATGACACTAGGTCCTAAACCCTTGTAACGGATTACAAATGTAAGTTCTAGATCCTATATCTAAAATCCAAGACATTTTATTAATTACAAAACTATTTTGAATCATAAATTTACCTGATGGAGCTGTAGAATTATTTTGCTTCTTTTCTTTCACTAATTTAAGATAGTCGAGATAGTTTCTCTTCCAGTGTCCTTTCTTATAATAGTGGTTACACTCACCCTCGTCATCAATAGCTTTCTTTCCTTTCTTAGTTTTTGTTTACCATCTCACTTTTTCTTCTTCGAACTATTCAAAGATGACATGCCACCTTTTACTGTAAGCACGGTCGATTGATCCATATATTATGACTCGACTGACCTTTAATATACTGCGGTGCTCTATGAGATTTATATTCATATTGTTTATATTATAATTCAATATGAGCGGTTCAGACTGAGAGGTCAATGAACGTAGGATCAAATTGACTTGTAGCTCATTGTTTATAGTCACGTCCAATGATGCAAGATTATAAAATAACCCTTCATCATCAATGCATAATCGTCTACCTTTACCCTTTTGCATTTTGATGTTGAACAGTTTCTAAGTAATTTAGTACCATGAGACTACTCACCAAAAAGTGCCTTGAGACCGTCAGATATCTTATGGACAGACATTGATTTATGTTGCCTTTGCAACTACTTGTCTAGAGTAGCAACTCGAATACTTGGGCAATTTCGAGGCCAGCAACCCACTTACTATAAGCAATATGCAGATCTTCATGATCCTCATCAATGGGTCTTATTAGTGGAGCATAAGTTACAGACGACTAAGCTCGCTCGTATGTTGGAGCTATCTTTATAGCTCATAGCCATTCAACATAGTTGTTTGGTCTAGTTAATTGATCACTTTCATTAAAGAGTCTTGGATTCGACATTATCTGCAAGTTTTAGTGGGTAGACTAATAAGACATTAACATAGTAGATATTCTTATAATATCAGTAGTGTTAAACTTTATGTTTCATTTTACTATAAGCTCTTGCTAATGTTTTATGTTTCGCCAACCCCTAAGTTCAAACATAGAAGTCTTTCAACTTCATTGAAGGTTCAAACATAGAAGTCTTTCAACTTCATTAAAAGGTGTAACGGCTCGTATTTCTTGGGACTTTGACCTTAAAGAAAGCTTAACAAACCATACTTCCACATACCATGGATAAATCATTAACTGTTGTACCATATACAACTCACAACCCATGGTACTTTGTCATAATCTAGCCTTTAGCTTGAGGAAAGCTCAGCAAATAAAGTAGGATTATTCACTAGGACTTACCATTTCGTGTCAGCCTAAGTATAATGCACATACCTTGAGGGGAGCTCAATAGATATGTGCAGTTATCTTTTTTTATTTATTCAATATATTAATAGTACTACACATAACATCCCTAGTTTGAGGAAAGCTTAATACGAAAGAGTATGTAAGTAATATATTAATATATAAATGGTAGAGGACAACATTATATTAAATATTCGTAATCTTCAATATGTTATGTTAAGTGATATTAACTTATGGAATAATGCATTTTTTTTATGAAATACCCTCATGATTCAAGCGTCGAACACATTGAAAATCATGGGACACGTACATTTACGTATGTATTTATTCCTTAAGTCTACTTAGTGTTTCTTCTTATGTATAATATTATATTAATTAAATATTATATTAATTAATTTTATTCAATAAACATTTTATATTATCTTAATATAATATTTGTATTTAATATTTATTATATACTATACCTTTATAGTATAACACGTATATCGATCATACATATGTGTATATTATTTAATTAATTAACTTTTTAATCAAAATATTTTAATTAAATTTATATTTTAATTTCAATGTTTATATCATATATATACATGTATAATTATGTTATTTTAACATTTTAAAACAATATAACATATATCATAATATATAATACATGTAACTTATTTAATTAATATATTTTATTAATCTTATTAATAAACATTTATAAATTTGGAAACTAATTTATATTAATTGTCAAACATTTTGATTTTTTATCATATTATTACTTTCATAATATATGCATATCTTCTTTTAAATTTAACTTTTTAATCTAAAATCTTATATTTTAATTTTCAAACAATTTTGAAAATTAGTCCAAGTCCCAATTCAAATTGGGTCTTTTTTATTAGCGACAAATTTTGGGCTTACAAATCTGGTGGGCCAGCCAGTAGCCATGTAGTGCAAAGTACTTTATTAACTAAATCCAATCATTTAGCACTAACTTTCTAGACACCCCACTATCTAGGCCATGAACTTAATTAGTTAACCCTAACATGACTGATTAAACCAGATAAGTTAGCAGGCTCTAGTACCATGTTGGAATTGGGCCAACCTGCAACAGAAGTAATGAGTAAATTTCATTTTTTAAGCATTTTGGATCTTTATTGGACCTATGAAGTCTAATTCATTTAGAAAATATCTATTTTATATAAATCATTATATTATTTAAATCTATATTATGTATTATGCAATTAATATTATATTATATATATATATGCATGTATCATACACAGACAAATATATATATATATATATATATATATATATATGCATGTATGTATGTATGTATGTATGTATGCGGGTGCACGCATGTGTAATATAACAACCCGTGTAAGGTATAACAATCCACACATAAGTGCCGGGATTTATACTATAATGGACATGTTAGCTTATCTAGTATACAAATATATTATCCAAATATATGTTTATACACTTTAATTAAAGTACATAAAATATTGCAAAATATACATACAAATATTTATTTTGAGATTATTTTATGAAAATATCTATACATATGTAAAACTTATAAAATATATATATGTATGTATGTATGTGTATGTATATATATTAAAAATAATTTTAAAAATATTTATATTTATTTATATTTTTTACCTGAAATTCGAAATAAAAATCTGAAATAATTAATTTAATAAAATTATATATATATATTAGTATTTCGAATTTCAGGTAAAAAATATAAATAAATATAAATATTTTTTAAATTATTTTTAATATATATACATACACATACATATACACATTTATAATATATGAAATAAATGTATATGCATGCTTATTATATTGCTCACGACAAATAATGTTTTAGTTTTTTCAGTTGTGTGTGTGTGTGTGCATTCGTACGGAAATTTAGTATAAATTAATAAAAATACATTTTACATTATTTCAAATTTAATCATTTCAGCAAAAAAATGTTGAAGATATTATGATATATATATATTATAATTTAAAATAAATTATTAAGTTTGGAAATTTATTAAATTATACAAATATTTATATTTTATTACCAAAAGTGATATTAAATGTAAATTTAACTTTATGAAATTTAAAACATATTTTACAACATATATATGTATTAATATTGTTTATTTATAGAATTAAAATATTTAAATAATTTTGAATAATAAATATAAAATTTATAAATTATTTTAATTATGTTGAAATCGTTTAATGTATAATATCACTTAATAAAATTTTAAAATGATATTTGTGCAATATAAGATTTAATATTTGAATTATAAAGCTTATGTAAATTAAATAATGAATATTAGATTAATTTTTTACCATAAGCATTATATCATGATAATGTCATACTTTTTTATTTTATTTTAAAATATATAAACATACAACCAATCTGATTGTGATAACATATTGAGACAATAAAACTGTTACTTAACTAACAAAACAATATACATGACATAAATACATATTATCTACACATTAATATTCATTAGCAGGTTAGAAAATTTTATCTTATTACCAATGCCTATATGTACACCTTGAAACGAAAAGATCTAATCCTTGAACTAGTTTCCAATCCAGTAAAGTGTTGGTCCGTGAACCGATGGCCACCAACTATCAAATAATATTTGTTTTACTTTGATTTTGCTTGGAAATAAAGGGATATGGAGGTTTAATTTTCATCCAAAGGTAAGGGATTATAAGGCTTAAAAAGTCATCAAATGAGTATGGTTGAGATGCTTTTATAGGAGAGAGATTTGAGACAAGTTAGGATCTAGATCCTCTTTTATCTCTTACCAATTCTTTTTCCCTTATCCATAAAAAACAAACACACAAAGCTATCATATGGCCGCACCCCTTCATGTCCTCGTTAAGGCCGAAACACGCCAACCCTATATGGGCTCAAACCCATTAAACCTCTAACAAACTTTTTTGCATTTAAATACAATTTAAACGCTTATGATATCGTATATCAATCAATATATCTATAATATTATAAATATACTTAATAATATTTGTTCATCAAATCAAAATAAAATTCTATAACTAATTTTTCTTAAATATTAATTGAGTTAATTAACTTATAATAATTATAAATTAATTAAATAGTTTGGTCATATGAGCATTCATGTTTCGGTTATGTGACATGTTAAGTGTAAATACGGTTGATGATAAATATCGAACTATTCGAATATTGACTTTCATACGTCGCTTAGTAGGTGATGTGACATTTGGCTAAATCTATCATTTATTTGGTTTCGGTAAAATCCAATTTTACTTTGTTAAGCATTTCCTGGTTGTGATTATTATTTACACCAATTCTCTTGGCAATACTATATCACTTCGGACTTATGGAATTTGGCAATGCTAGTAATCCTAATATCGTCCATATTCAACTCTATAGTTCAAACATAAAGTCCTTGATTCAATAATAACAATTATTATTAACCGAACTACTCTGGCCAAAGATTTTGACTTGGAGTTGATTTGAGTTGATCGTGATACTAACCCCATATAACCGAGGAGATGAATCCTCCTTTGTATAGTGTTTCACTTCGAATACTTCCACTCGATCAAAATATAGTCACTTGATGAACGTCGTTCCATAATTTGATTATCATCAAAGCATAGTTTCATATTGAAGATTAATAGTATTCTTAAAGTGAGAGAACTGTGTAAATTAGTCATATCGATATTTTTTGTGTGACTTTAGTTATATTAACCAACAGAAACTATCAAACGAGCCATTCCATAGTTATCCAATAACTATTAGTACGTAACCCCTTGTGCCTCTAGCAGACACGAGTAATACACTGCCCAACATTTAGAGAGCGCTACGTACTCTAGTTTCAGCGGATGCATCGATATACAGTTTTGATGTATCTTGAATGAGAATATTTAAAATGTTGTCTTTATTATATTGTGATACAATACTCATGATTACAATTATTTGTAATTTCTATCACTAACACACCATTTATGAATTTTCTATTAAATATATTTTAATTAAATATTTAATTATTTATAGCACATTATAATAAACTATATGACAGAAAGAAAAACACATTATGAACGAGAATTAATTATAGAGTTAATTAATTTACAGTAAATTACGGAATTGCCCTAAGGCATCCCCTAACTCTACCATAAAGGGCCTACATGACTAAAGAGAGCATCAGGACAAGTTGATGCCAATGGAAGTCTTCCAGATCCAGTGGATGGTGTGTGCACGTGCACATGCATACGTTGTGCATATTGACTATAAAAGTAGTTTGCGAGCCTAGTTCTTGAATTTTGGGCCTAATTACTTAATAATTGTCTGATGTAAAAGCTTGACAATGATCAGTATGAACTGTATAAATAGTGGTAAGAACCGTGTAGAAGTATCCAACATGAGAATTAATAAGAATTTTATTTCTTTAATTTTCCAAAATCTATTTTTTTTCTATATGTGCACGCTCTTTTTTGTCCTGTCCTTCTTGTTACTAAATTCTTGTTAAAGTTTTAATTTTCTTACTTCACTTCCTTCTCAATTCCTCTCCAAAACTTCTAGTCTACCTAAATCCATTCCTTCCCTCTTCATACCCATTTCTTTGTATTTTCTGCTCCATTCTTTCCTCGGTTTACTCCTACAAAGCTCCATTAAATCATTTTTGAAACTCACCATTCTTGCAAACTTGAAGCCTTGAACATGGCAATGAAGAATACCTCTAACACAAAGATTTCCTTTTTAGGTATTTGCAAATGTTTCATACCACGAGGTATTGATAGGCTATATCAACATTATGACGGGTTTTATGGTTACAAAAGGTGTTTACAAAGGAATCATTACAAGAGACAATTTGTTATTGTCATTCTCGAGATAATGCCTCAAAGTTTTGTGAATATATGGCACTGTTGTAGTGCTAAACTTACGAGAGAGTCAGACCAATCACATCTAAAAGGTTGGATTTGTCACTTCAATCATCTTTCTTTTAATAACGAGCATCCTTGAAAAATAGCCCTAACAAACTGTCTTAAGTGCCTTAAGAAATTTGGTTGCTATAACTATTTCCTTCAAATTTTAAGTTATAATATCTAAGTGGTTACTAATTCATATTTCTTATAGGTTGTATTTCTCGTATATGTGACATTTTTCGTTGTAATGCTCTAGGAATTTTTAATGCTACAATAAAACTGAATTTCAATCTAATATTTCTACAAAAGGCCATTGTTTTTACAAATTCAAATTTAAATGAATATGTGAATAACATGTGTCCTAAAGAAACCCAAAGAGTTAAACTATTGTGTGACACAGGATCGAGCTTCGATAAATGAACATATGATTTACCTAATGTATGTGTTATAACTTCGATGCTAATGTTTCATAATTTAGCAGGATGGTGCGTTCATGGACAGCAGAAACGTTGAACGAAAAGCGATTCGTGAGGTTTACGTCCACTATAAAGAATTTACGTCGGACATAACTCTTTATGTCAGATGAGAGTAGGAGAGCGTTTCTACTCTCCAAATTGGAGAGTTTAGATGTGACCTAATCTTTACGTGCAAAGAACGTGTCAAATTTTCAGCTATCTAACGAGTCATTCTCATATTCATCCCCTACACACATTTATTAATTATCTCTTTCTACAAATTCTTCTTAACATATCTAGATACAATTTCGTCTACAATAATTTTGAAATTTTTTCACAAAGCATGAAGTTGTCAATTTAAGCGATGATTTATCCTATCAGACTATTCGGACGAGTACGACCATGATCTAAAAACTATTGTTGGATCGATGATGGAGTTATTTCAGTTAATTCCTGCTCCACATTACAATTTTTTATACATGGATCGAATGTGGATGATTGATGTTCTTGACGGACATGAGAACATAAATTAAGATCTTTTCGGAATGAAAATTGCAACTTTCAAATGTCTTTGTGACACCCTAGCTTCTATGGATGGTTGGTTTCCAATACACATATTGTTGTAACATATGATCGGATCAATTACAAGCAAAGATTGTTCCAACATATGATCAGATCAAAGATGCTTTGATTGTTGCAGGACGACGTTGATATATTAAATATTTGTATATTCTTTCTAATTTTTTTCCATTCTGTGCACGGTTGTAATTGAATTCAACATTTTGTGTACGATTGTAATTGAATCACTTTAATTATTATTATAAAATACCAGTATGTATGGCACGTCCGTTGGACGTGTGCAAAGAAAACCGTGAATTAAATATGGTTTAATGTAACGTACAAAACGTGACTATATTGTTGCAGTTCGATGACGTTAACGAAGAAAAATGTCATCATTTGTTCACAAAATGTTTTCTCTTCTCCTTTATTCGGGTTTGAGACCGGCATCAGTAACTGTAAGAGATATATGAAGCACTGACCCGTAACTGTAAGAATGATAATATGAACATCAAGGACGAAATAGTGTGAATAATAAATGATAACAGTGAGCTGAATATTTATAGCATTTGGTGTTTCTAGCCTAATGTCTTGCTGATTTAAATGCATACATTACATAAAGCTGGAAATGAGATTTACTTTAGAAAATGTTACCAATTCTTATTTTACAAAGAATAATTAATGTTGACAAGCACCATTGTCCAAGTGGTTAATTGATTCGGCTTTGGTGCAAGAGGTCACAAGTTCGAAACTTGCTTTCGAATGTTTATTGACGTGGGATATGTTGTCCCAATGATTTGTTGTATATAATTGGAAAAATGTTTTGAACTTCAGTCAAGAAATGTTTTAACGTATATTGAACATTTTGGTTAACACTCATATGAATACTAAATTTAGTGTTGTTAAACTAAATTTAGTGTGTATGCATGCTAAATAAGATTAGTATAGCCATTTGCATGAAAATGTTTAGTAAAAAGTTCCAACATGTATGTTAGAATGCGAGGTGAATGTATATTACAATCATACCCTTAATTTAGTGGTGCTTAAGTTACTATAAAAATGTGAGCTGGCTAATATTTGAAGTTGAAAATGCTTTAACTGTAAAGTTTTTGCATTATTAGTGTGTATATGTACATATCGTATAACTTTTGTTCCAAGATAACATTAAATTACGTCAAGGCTTAAGAAAATTAGATTCAACCAAATAAACATGACAAACCTTTGTAAATAAAGTCATCAATCCCAAATCTGAAGAACTGCATTTTTCGCATTGTGGACCTACTTCCCAACATATTTTTCTTTTTAATTCGTGCAATAGGTGGTCATTGATGTCACAATGACAGCTGCACCATACTTCCCTTGACAATGCACGTATATTAACTATCAAACACTTTATGGTGCTTCTCGGTCAACATCGTATCCATTCTATTGAGTAGTCCACCTTCCTAGTTGTCATATAGCTTCACGATCAATATATAATTGATATCACAAAATTAAAATGTACACAAAATGGTAAAAAAAAAAAAAGCAAAAAAAATAATACTTACATTATACAATGAAAAGAGTGCATCTTTGACCTTGTAGGAAGAAGCCAAAATCTCTCGATAAACATAATGTTTGGAATCTAATGAATGGTTCGCTTAATTCTACTCATTTTTAGTTAATGCGTACTATGAGATTCAAGTTTCTAAGATATTTTAATAATCAATTTTTGTGAAGAAGGAGATTCAGAGTTGATGAAAATGAGGAAGGAGGATTAGAAGCGAAATGTTTCAGCACAATTGCATTTAACGAAAACGTGGGAAAAATGACCAAAATTCCTGAATCGCGTAACCATCCATGGATAGGTTTATAGATCGTAAATGAAATAATAATCGCCAAATCCTAATAAAAAAATGTTACCTAAGTCGTCACTGAAGCAGGAGTCGTCGGTGCCAATACTTGTTTCCCTGCTCAAAGTTGATTGCAGAATAACCCAATTGACGATGGGTAACTTTCCCAAATCGAAACGTCATGGAAGAGCGTGATATGGTTTGACAGTTTGCATAATAGAGACGTTGGTGTGAGTTATATGTATTGACCAAAATATCCTTTTACTATGGCTTAATGTTACAGGGTTAATTGCGTAATTTCAAAAGCTTCATTTGAGGGTATTCCTATTATATATAGATTAAGCATTAATTAATAAAAAAATAAAGACTTTACATTACACAATACTTCCTATTGATCAAAATTTTCTCGTGAATGCCACAATCTCTAAACCAATTTGTACGTGAGCACACCCTTACAAGTAAACTTGATTCTGTCGTTAAAGAAAAAAAAAAAAAACGTGTCCTAAAGATTTAAATAGAGAACTAATTTTCAAAGACGAACACCATTGTCTCAGTGGTTAAGTGATTCGACTTTGATGTGAGAGGTCACAAGTTTGAAATTTACGTAACATGATTCGAACATTTATTGATACATGATTTGTGGTTTGTTGTCCCAATGACGTGTATCTAAGTACAATTTCAAAAAAAAAAGAATCTAAACCAATACACGAATTTAATGCTCAAAATCCTCAAAGTATATAAATTTTGCCAAACCAACAACTATAAAGAGTGATTTTATTTCACTATGAGTACTTAGATCTCGTGTTTAATCGGATAGGCGTTCAGTCGAAGCCAAGTCCAAGCTGTGCAATTCAAAATAAAGATCCAACCCGAGATCTAGATCAATTCAAATCTAGTGGAGGCAAAATACCAATAAATGTATACATTATTCCTATGTTTTTGATCAAAACTACCACATTAAAGCTTAATAGAACCTTTATGGCATTTCCCATCACTTTGACCTCACTCGAGATCCATTGGATTTAAATTAGTCTGATTTTGCTAGATTGGTTTAGGATCATGGATCTCGGTTACGATTGCCAACCGTCTTAAATATAGCATATTGTCAACGGTACCATCAAAGTTTCGGGGTTGAGTACATGAGATTTGAGACAATAAACTCATTTCATCCACCATAAGGAATCATATTAAAAGTTGCATTGCTACCCAATTATATTGAATCGTTTTAATCTTTCAACCAATATAGTAACTCAAATGCAAAACACAAGAATTTGATGACAATTGCATGTTACAACATTCTTCCTCCTATGCAGAATCAGTACATTCCTCCTATACACACAGAATATTTCAGCCAGGAGGCCATTTCATCTGTCTGCCTCCAAGAATATGCAAGTGTAGATGATACACAGACTGACCTGAACACAATTAAGAAATATTAATAACATAAAATATATTCATAGCTTGTTCAAGTGCAAATAACAAGCTTACATCCAGCAGGTCCATTGTTAATAACAACGCGAAAGCCATCCAATATGCCTTCTTTCTCTGCCACAACTTTGGCAGTGTAAAGCAAATGACCTAATATTTCTGCATGCCTTGCTTCAGCCTACACATTTGTTCACATAAAACATGGTCAAAATCATGCTATTCTCGATGCTTTGAATTGAATGAGAAGTTATGAACCGTTCCATTTTCTTTACACATTTATTGTTGTTTCAGCCTACACATTCGTATGGTTCATAACTTCACATTCAGTTCCAAGTTTATCAAACCCAACAATTTTATGTGAATGTTTTACTCATGTACTGTTTCCCACTATTTCAACTCAGGCAAAACCCATATTAGATTGCCAAAACACTAATCTTGACTTACATAACGATGATGATTATCTTATGTATAATACATATTGCATATATATTGACAAACTGGTAAATAACGAAAATTGCTATTCATTGACTTTTAAATCCATCAATATTGACTTAAAAGAAGTCAAGGGCTGAAGTTTAAAAATTATAGCCAAAATCTAATGTGGCATTGAGTATGAAGTCCCTGAGTTTTGACGTGGTTGTAAGAAAAATATCAGTGCCTATAAATACATAAAACAAGTCTCTTTTTTAAAAATTAGTGCAAGCTAACTTGCAGTTTTCGGAAAATTTTGAGTTAGATTTACCAATCGATGAACACTTTTTGTATGTACATATGGTTGTTATTATTATTATTATTTATTTATTTTTGAAAAATCAAATAACTTCTTCTTTTTTAGCAATATCAAATGTTGTAGAGTTTTTAGAAAACTTCTCTAAAAGTGCAAGTTAATTTTTGGAAATCACAATTTACCTTGTCCTTTCGGTCTCTCGTTTGAAAACCGCTAGTTCAACGGATAGTACGTTCTATTATGAGGTTCTAAATGTCTTAGGTTCGAACTTCAAACATAACAAAATAAATATTTTGTTTGAATAAAGCAGCTCTTATTCCCCAAAAAAAAAAAAAATGGAGGAGGAGGAGGTCAATCTTCAAAATCACAATTTAGCTTTTTGTCCTTTCCGCCTCTCAAAAACATGGACTTAATTTATAATTCATTAGCACAAGAACTTTTCTTACAACAATATCAGAAATAAGGACATGCCATTTTTTCTAAAATCTGCCTGCACTATTCCAAGGGAAGTGGTGCAAGATGAAAGTTTTTAAGCTTTATAGTGATCTGCTACAAGGGAGCATTTTCCATCCATATTGCTAATGCTAGAGATAGAAAACAATGTTTTAAAATTGAACCCCATTATCTTTATAGTTACAATGAATACCTTACAAAGGTTGAATCTCGTATTAATTTAGTTAAGAAAAATGTAGTATTTCAACATATAAATAATAATAGCAGTTTAAATGCCTTTTCAATTGATATGTATGCCAAGGAATCCCCACGCTATACTATATTTAGGAAATTAGTTAGATTTTAAAATGTTGCAATTTTGAATATAACATTCATCTCAAAACATATGATATTTATTTTCAATAATAGAAAAAACATTAACGAACCACAATTAGCTTCCTTGAATACCTTTATTAATGACACATTTGATACCTTTATTGTTTCTTATACAGTTTTAACCATAATATTGCTTGATTTAATTTTTTATTAATTAATATATATTATTATTTCGCATATATGTGTGTGCGCTACACAAACATACATACGTATATACATATATGGACACACACACACATATAGTCTTTTTTGCAGCTTTAGACAGGCTTGTTGGACTAGATGGATTAAGCTGATTTTGAGGATACGATCGCTCATCTTATTTAGTGGATTATACCTTTATATTGTTGTATTATTTTTATTATGGACCTTAGCTCTCTATGATTGGGTTTCTTTTCATCTTTTTTTCACATTGTATGGGGTGGGTATTGCTATCTGTTAGACATATTGACGACTCCTTTTTCTAAGGTAGAATAAAATACATGAATGCTCTCCTCTTCTAATAGAGGATCACTCATTTCTATAAAAAAGAAAAAAGAATAAATAGAATCTCATTACTAATGTTTAGAATGCTTGTTTAGCATGTAAAATAAAAGCAAGTTCTTCTACCTTGGTATTTCTTGTGCATGAACATTTTAATAGAACTATTCAGTTCATAATTTTACCTTTCCTAGCTGTGTTAGCCCATCCCTAAACTTGGGAATGAGCACAACATGTACAGGTGCTTGTGGATTGATGTCTCGAAAAGCCAGCACTTTTTCATCCTCATACACAATTGCCGAAGGAATTTCTTTAGATATGATTTTGTCAAAACTATAAACCAACTAAAAAATTAGTGTACTATAATATTTTCTTCATTTATTTACTTTTAGCTATAGATTAATGATTTAGCGGTTTGGCTATCACATCGGAAGTGATATGACTGCACAAGTGTTTATCGTCCACAACAATACCCATGGCTGTTTTCAAGGATTCAGATTAAATCAAAATATGGAAAATCAGTTTTTTTTTTCTCCTTTTTTGGTCAACCTATACTCTGAACTTAAGTTTGCATATATTTTATCATTCAATATTGATTGCAAAACTACATAGACCTGGATGGTTACATCGCAGTACACTTAAAATGAAAAAAAATAAAGGAAAAAGTTTATGAGAATGAACTTATTTTAATGAATTGGTGGTATCAAATTATTTGTTCAGTATATATCAGATAAGACACATTACATAGTTGGCCCTCCACTATCCGCTGTGAGTGCAGCTGCTTTGGCGGAAGTCTCTTCATCAATAGCTGAACTAATAAGACGTCGAAATCTGTATCCAAAGAAAATTGCTCAAAGTAGAAAATTAAAGAATCTATACTGTCAAGAGGAAGGGGGGAAAAATCATAAATGGGGAGTGCGATTACAATAATTCACATACTAGATTAATGAAAATGACAAACATCGCAAGTTCCTAATAGTTTGTGGCTAATAGTTTGTGGCATATGGTTAAACAAAATCCAGGGAATCTCAACGATCTGATTTTTTCTGTTCTTATGGAACACAAAGCAAACATTAAATTCATTACGAAAGTTTAATATTGTCTTAATTTATTCTAAAATCTCACCAATTCTAGAATTTTAAATTATATTCCTCGACTAAAGGATTTCAAAATAGGGAGAAAAAGAAAATCAAACATCTAAAACAATGAAAACGTAAAAAAAAAAAAAAAAAAAAAAAAAAAATCAAATTAATAGGTAATAACAAAAATATCAGAAAATATTAACATACAAAATTTGTGACGAACAAATGTAGAATTTCAACATTTTCTCTGATGGAAACAAATTATTATATTTTAATTTCAATCGGTTCTTCTAGTTCGGTACATAAATAATCATACATTTTTGTATAATTTCAGCTCACGCCATATTTTCTTCAATTTATAGAAACATAATATCTAAATTGTACTTATATATCATTTTTATACTACGTACATTTGGTCCACCAACATAATTAAAGAGGATTGTTAAAGTAACTTCATTTTGTTATAGGGAAGTCTTTTTAATAATTTAATAAATGTCACAGGGAGATCATAAGCGAATGGAGTCTCGTTGTAAAAATAAAACTAACTATTCTTTTATTCTAACGTCACTAAACAAATTCGACAGACCCCTATTGAATTATTCTCCTTTTATTTTCGATATGTCACCGTTGAATTTTACATACTCAATGATCTTTGTTTTTTTTTTCTCCCGACTCCCTATCGTTTCATGTCTCGTAATATTCAGGGATAATTCGGTAATTAGCAACGAGTTTAAAATATATTGCAGTACCCTTCTTAACAATTCCAATTTGAGTGAAATCCCCATAAAATTTGTTCCCCCTTATCCAATAATGAAGTACTTTTACCAATCCACTCATTTATAATATCACTAAAAACAGATAAAATAGTGGAGCAATGATATATAATTAGGTTATGCTCCATAGCCAAATGATGGGGAAATTTTTTTAAAACGGATAAGTAAGCATATGAAATAAATTAAGAAAAAGCATTAACATCAAAAAATAATGACAAAATTCAAATGTAAACACCACTTTATGCAATCTATATAGTGCTTCAACATTGTTTTTGCAACTATGATGTACTTCTTCTGTACAAATTTATTTTCCTATATTCTCTAAGTTCAGAGTGGAGTTTTGGCGCAACGGTTAGGTCAGCCGCATGGTGATCTGCGTATCCACGTTTGGGTCCGGAAACAACCTCTTCAAAATGCGAAGAAAAGACTGCGTACATTATCGACCTACGCAAAGTCCGCTATCGTGCAGGAGCCTCATGCAGTGTGTGTCACCTTTATATTCTCTAAGTTTAGATTAAATGAATAAATTGATTAAACGTTTTTGTACATTTATTATACGCATCATGACACATGATTTTGGATATCATCAAATAATAGTTCCATTTAATATTATATTTTTCACCGATTGATCATGAAAAACTAGTTGATCGTATTTTGACTTCAAATATCGAATATTATAGCATTTCCTAAAATTTAAGCACACCATCAGTGAAATACATGTTACAGCTATTTGTTTGTCATGTTGGACATTTTAACGATCAAATTGTTCTATTTTAATGAATTAAAGTTCGAGATCTTTCGTTGGCACCGTGCGTGAGACATGAAACAGGAGACCGTCGCTATTTATAAATAAAAAAGACAAACCACCATCTAAGTCTACCAAAGAATACCTGAAAAAATCCAAAAAGCAAAGAAATATTCAATTTTGGAAAAACGGATGCGGGAACATCATGTGCTATTTATTACAATGAAAAATATGTATTTATTGTTTTATAAAGTAAATAATTTATATCATATGCAGTTAACGCATATTAACTGCTCAAAACTATTTATTATCATTATCTTTGTTTATTATATATATATATATATAATCAATAGTATTAAAAAAATTATGTCAAATCAACATTTTATGTTTTTGTTTCTTGATTTATCAATTTTTGACGAATATGATAAAAATCTAATATCCACCCATATCCACGGATGCAGATATCCGATATTCGAAAATGATTTCGAATGTAGATACGGATATGACACAATGTACATCCGAAAGTATCCATTAATAAACCTCCCGCCATCAATTAGTTCCCCACAAATTCATATGATACTCATATAACACTTTCAAATCGTAGGTCAAAAGAGTAACACATTGCGTCGAATCATGTGTGACATTATAAAGTGTTACTAAAAATTGTAACCTTACATATAGAATTATGCATATATTTAACCAAGTGGGCTTAGTTTAGAAAACTGATCAAAGAAGACTAAAAATACATAACAATCAACAGGAAAAAAAATCAAGCATCATAGGATAAGATTTCCAATGCTTATTTGTCTTAGTATATTCATTCATACCGATTAGCACCACTACTCCAGTGGTTAGACGCTTCTACTTTGATACAAGATGTCACATGTAAGAAACTTGTGTAACATGATTCGAACAGTTGGACATATACTGATATGTTGTACGATGTATGTTATTTAATACTTGTATTACTAATGTGTACTACCATCTAAGTACCTAATTTCAAAATAAAAAAAAATTACATAGAGCAAGCACTCTTTTACGTCGACAAAGATATCAATCTAAATATTTCTCTTAGACTAAGTTCAAAAATGCTTATTGTACTTATCTTTTTAAAGCAACTAATTAAAATAAACGTTTGTTTAAAATATGTTGTGATGACTTTTAAATTTATTTATTTTTAGTGTGAGAAAATTATTGCTAATGATTTCTACGTCAAAATTTGGGTAAGTTACTTATCACTTACCTAAAATGAAACTTGAAACTGATCACAAAATTAATTTAATAACCACTTTTGATAAATTATCTCATAATTTAAATGTGACTATTAATTATTCCATGAAATAGAATAAAAAGTTCCTTATAGGTTAGAACTAAATAAGTTATTCAGAGCACACACTTTTAAGAGGAAACTGCTGTTAAAAGTTGGATAGCGAATGTTGTCAAACGGAACGGCCACTTTGAAGCATCCTCTAATATTTACTTGAATGTATAAACAACTTGTGCAAATAAGTAGCTTAATACCAAAATAGCACCACTTCTTAAAAGGAGGAACACCAACTTTACTTACCAAGTAATACAGGAATCCTAAGAGATTAGGAGATACAATGGTGGGAACACCAACTTTACTTGCCTAGTAATACGGGAATCCTAAGAGGTTATAAGGTACTTCTAGATAACTCTACAATTTATTAGCAGCTTCCTTGATAATTCATGCATCTTAAACATTGTAACTTTGAGCATTACAATAATAAAAAGCAAGAAAATACGAGAGAAAAAGAACAAAACCTTTTAGGTCGGAAACTGGGTAAAGTTCTAAATGATGATTTTGCAGCATAAGATCCAAATATTACACGAGAATATCTGCAATTTTCTCAAATAAAGATACGAAATTGGAAAGTAAGGAAAAACAGAGAGGGAAAGCAGTAAGGGCATAAAAGAGAGAGTAACCGGAAAAGAGAGAAAGGAGTGGTGGCAGCTGCCGCCATGGCCATTAGCCTATAGAAGATGATTTATTGGGCTGGAGTTAAATCAGTCCTTTTGCAAAGTGGATTTATAAGGCCCGGAAACGAAGGCCACAAAATGTGCGCGGTGACAATGCTAACTGTTTCCTGAATTTTTCCACCGTCAATCCATTCGCACGTTTTACATTTTTACCCTTGCCAACATCGACATAAGACAATTTTTTTTCTTTCAATGTCAAAACCGATTTATTTTGGCTTTTCAAAAAGCGAAAGAATAGTTTATTTAAGTCGATCAAAATAAACCGTTGGTTTTGGACACTATAGCACTTTTCATTCCATAGATACTTCCCCTGCAAGTAAAAAATAGTTTGCAAAACTTATCTATTTTGATTGATTGGAGGAAATTAGCTCTTTCGCTTGAAAATTGTATCTAAGTAGGTTCGTGGCAAAAATGACTTCTTTAGTTGGGTTTAGTGTTTGGCCAACGGTAAACTTTGAACGCTAGGCTTTTAATTCATTCATGAACCAAAGTTCGCATAGAGTCTGAATGAAGTTATAGTTGAATGTAAAATTTTGTCTATTTTATTGATTTAATCAGTTATTACTAGTTAAAACTTTGTTTAAATAGCTAATAATAAGTAAATTTTGATTGTCCAACACCATTGACCTAGTAGTTAGGCGTTTTGACTTTGGTTTAAGAAGTTAAAGGTTCGAAACCCATGTAGCGTGATTCGAATTACAGGACAAAGATTGCCATTAATATGTTATATAATACCTAAGGTTTGCAGTATTATTATATGCTGATAGAGTTAGACGTATGCTCTATGGACAATTATGCAATTTATTACATATATCTAACTTGGCAATCAATTTTGTTCAAAATAAAATATGTTTTTCTTTCTATTACATACTTGATATAACTTTTTATATTAATTAATTTAATTAAAACTATATTTAATAGAAAATCCATAAATGGTACATTTTATGATAGTAGTTACAAAGTATTGTAACCGTGAGTAATTTATCACAATGAAAATAAATATACTATTTTGAATATTCCTAGTCAAGATACATCGAAACTGGATATCGATGTATCCGTTGAGACTAGAGC
Source organism: Allium cepa (assembly GCA_030765085.1). Classification (NCBI taxonomy): domain Eukaryota; kingdom Viridiplantae; phylum Streptophyta; class Magnoliopsida; order Asparagales; family Amaryllidaceae; genus Allium; species Allium cepa. The sequence continues at coordinate 117,011,022 of CM060942.1, forward strand.
ACGTAACACTCTTCAAATGTTGGATAGTGTATTACTCATGACTGTTGCGGGCGTCAAAGGGTTACGTACTGATAGTTACTGGACAACTATGGAACGACTCACTCGATAGTATTCTGTTGATTAATATAACTAAGGCCAAACAAAAAATATCGATGTGACTGATTTACACAGTTCTCTCAACTTGAGAATACTATGAATCTTCAATATGAAAGCTTCTTTTTAATTATAGTCAAACCATGACATGACATTCCATCATGCGACTATAGTTGGGTCGAGTGAAAGTATTGGAAGTGAATCACTATTCAAGAGAAGATTCGTCTCCTCAATTATATGAGTTAGCATCACGATCAACTCAAGTCAACTCAAAGTCAAAGTCTCTGGCTAAAGAATTTCGGTTAATAATGATAGTAATTATTGAACCGAGAACTTTGTGTTTGGACTATAGACTTGAATATGAATGGTATTGGAATTTTGACCAGTACCAAATTCCATAAGTCCAAAGTGGTAAAGTTTTGACGAAGAGAATTGGTGTAAATAAAATGTCGCAAACGGGTAAAGCTTATTAAATGAAAATTGGATTTTATGGAAACTGTGTACGCGATAAATTTGACCATAATGTCACACCACCTACTAAGTGACGTGTGAACGTTAACATTCGATTAGTTCGATGTTAATTGCTGGCCGAATTTACAGCCAAAAGTAACATAACCAAAATGATGAATTCTCTTTAGATCAATGGTAAAATTAGTTTATAATTATTATAAATACATTAAATTAATTAATATTTATGAAAAATTAATTATAAAATTTGAATATGATTTGAGGAATAAATATTATTGAATATATCAATAATAGCTACAAATATATCGATTGATAAACAATTAAATTAGATTTAATTACATAATAGTTATTTGGGCTTAAAGTGGCTTTAAGACCCAGCATAAGGCTAGAAATTTCGACTATAATGAGGCAATAGGGCGGCTCAAATTAGGGTTCAGGTGTTGGATTTTGAATGGCTCAGATTGAGGGAGAACTGATATGAGATGTGATCCATTATATTCGCTCTTCCATCAGCTATTTAAATACCTCCAACCCTAATTGAAAATTTAACTTTTTGTTACCTCCTATATCATTTTTATGTACAAAACTTACCTCTCTATATACTCCATCAAAAATCATATCAAATCAAAAGCTATTTGATAGCAAAGGGTCTGCAGTTCAAGGACTAACAATCTGATGAAGCGAGAAGTTTTCTAATGGAGGAGAACTCATCACTGCAAGGTGGACTTGAGGGCATTAGTTTAAGGTAAGTGTTTAGTTTATATATTTGATGTATTACCTCTGTATAAATGTATGTTATTCATGTATTTATTCATGTATGTACATATATTGCTATTACTATATTGTTAGTTGGGTAGGATTCCTATAGGTATTATTGTCGTCACGTATTGATTGGTTATGTGTATATGTGTAACGACCCGTATTTTTCAACCATTTAAAAATATCATATTTAATATAATTTTTTGAAATAAAAATTGTTAGAAACAAAAAATTTAAGATGTTACAAAAACAAATAAAAGCGAGCGAATATGTAATAGGATAAAAGATGATAATAACAGAAATAGATAATAAACGTTCACATTTAATATGAAATTTATGGCGCGTTTGTGTCGAAATGAAATGAATGTTTTAAATGAAAATTAAATATATTTTTAGAAAATAAAATATACGTTTTCATCCTAAAGGTAAGTAGGATTTTATAAAAAAAGAAATTTTGAGTTTAAAGATAATATTTTACGGTCGTTGAAAAACAGCCATAATCTATATAAAATTTATTTTAATGCATAAACTCAAAAGTTCAATAATTGAAGTTGTACAATTAAAACGTGTTTTTAATAAGTTTAATCTATGAGTTCAGTTTTCAAATTTTGTGAAAATTTATTTCGTTCAAATTTAAGTAGAAACTGGTTAATAAGTTTAAGGGTAAAATGTCATATTTCAACATGTAAATATTTTTATATAAAAAAGATCTAAAAAAAATTCTGAATTGAATGGCGAAGTTTGTTCTGTTCAATTCTGATCCTTCTAGCTCCGTCTATCGCGATTTACAATTGAATACGTTTTGAATTGGTGTAATTGGTAACCGTAATGGATTTTTGACACGACCATCGCAGCATAAATTTTATTACACTATTAAATATCTCTCATCACACAGATCTCCACGGTATATTTATTTCTGTATTTTTACGTCCGGTTATCAACTTTAAGTGGTTGAATTACATTGTATAGTGGTACTTGGTCTGCCACATCACTTGTTCACGAAAATATCTCTGCCATCTTGACTTCTCGCGCATAAATTTTCGACGCATAAATTTTCGGAGAAAATTTAATATTTTATAAAAATAAAACATTGTTCATCCATCTTTATAATGCAACGCTTTACTTCCATTCATCCACATTTTTCTCTGCTCTTCAATTTCTCTCTCATCCATTTAAAAAAACAATGAAAGAAAAAATAAATATCACGAGCGTGTTCGACTAAGAGATGCGCACATGGAGGGAGGCGATGGACGAAGCTACGGCGTGTTGGCGACGGGCGAGGTCAGCGGTGCAGTTTTGGGTTCACTACCAAATTTATCAATATTAGTGACACATAATTAGAGGCAAATTATAATAAGTGTCCCTATTAAATATTGATTTGAGGCAAATATAAATTTTGTCCCGAATGCTACCAATAATGGCATACTAAAATGCCCCTAATAATATTGTGAATCACCTTCTAAGTAGGTCCATAGAAGAAATCCTTTGCCCGCTAACCAATTATTTACGTTCTGAATCATACCCCTCTAAACCCCCCTCTCTTTCTCTCTGACCCTAACTTTGGACGAAGATCTTTTGTTGATTTTGATTTAACAATTAATCCATCAACCGTGAGAGAAGGTGGATTTAAAGGGGGTCGCCGTTGGTTCAGATCTAGCCATTTGGGTTGGTTATCTACAATCAAGGTTCACAACTTTTACTGATTCCTATTTAATTCTTTTAGTTACCTATTTATATCGAATTCTAGATTAGGTTTTGTTAAATTGTCCTTGTTAGTGCTTTGAATGGAGAATTACAAACTGGTGTTTGCAATTTTTTTTGTTAAATATGATTTCTTTCCTTGCTTAATTTATTTATTTATTTTTGATATCATTGTAAAACTAATCTCAGTCTCATTAGGATGTCAAATGCAGTTTCACATATCTTGAGTGAAAATGCTAAAATTACAGTAGGAAAAGAATAAAAATATATAATTCTTTGCAGAAATACGAAGTATTACAGCAATTGTAAAGTGTGAAATCCTATTTTAGAAATTAAAAAGGAACATAACTTGTTCATTTATAAAGTGAACAAGATGGATGAACTCTAACTTGCCATGTAATTTTGGACCATTGCATGTTAATTATTGCAACCTTGCTAAATTTATACAGAATACAAAAAAGTTAATCGTAAGTTTTTTCTATTTTATTATGATTTTAATTAGACTTTTCTCTCTCCTATACATTTAGGTTATTTAGTCAATTTTAAACCAATGTATACAGAATACCATGCATATATTGTCCAGTTGGTTGAATTAATATCATAGTGTTCTGGCGACGCCTATCTAAATTTGGTTTTACATACTTTATTATGGTACAATTTCCTATGGGTGCTGTTTGTTTATTGTATTTTTAGTGGAGTTGGATAACGAGCTAGTTGTTGCAAATGATGAAGAAAGGGATACAGTCAAAAAAACACTCAACAATGCCAAAATAAGTGGATGTTTCCTAGCCCTTGTCTGCGATATTGAGGTCATGAAACTACAATCTCATGAAGACATATAAAAGGTACTTTCTTTTTGTCTATCATTCAAATACTCTATGTCTCTATGATGTGCTATTCAGATAAATTAGCATAAACTTTAGTTCATATTTAGCAATAACTTATTATAATAGTATCTGCATGCATTTTTTCCTTTTTCAAAGTAACAATGTAGTGTTATTGTACATCCAGTTGGGTTTAGATGAAGCTAGTGGAGAAAGCTGATGAAAGTAAGAAGAACCTTCCTTAATTGTCATCTAATAAAAGTGGTGTTGCTACTACTGTAGAAAGGATGGAAGACCATAGACAAAGCAAAAGCGCATAATCTTGTAAGAAAAATTGAAAACTAATACAAACATAATAGAATGCATCTTTGTACTTTTACAATTGTACAATGCGACGTAGAAAGGGTACCACCGACTGAACCATTTAATATTAATTTAAGCAAAATTGGCCTATCTTTTACAATGTCCCATTTTGGTGTTAGTTCCATGAGAGTGTTGCCTGGTTTTTGATAGCTTGAAATAATATAATCTTAAATCAATACTAGTCAGCAACACGATATCTCTATGAATTACTGAATAAGTGTACACTGGTTTCTAGAATTATGTGTAGATGAGTTAGATATTTAAAAATAGCCAGTAAGACGGAATACAACAAGTTAATCTTAAGTGTTTCCTATTTTAGCATGACTTTAATTAGATTTTTCTCTCTCTCCTCTACATTTAGGTTACTTAGTCCGATAATTTAACCCAATGCTATAATACACAATATCATGCATATATAGTCCAGTTGGTTGAATTTAATATCAAAGTGTTCTAGCAATGCCTATCTAAGTTTGGTTTTATATACTATATTATGGTATAATTTCCTATGGATGCTGTTTGTTTAGTATACTTTTATTTGAGTTGGATAATGACTGTTCTGGTTGCAGATGATGAAGAAAGGGATGCACTTCAAAAAATAATCAACAATGCCAAATTAAGTGGATGCTTCCCCACCCTTGTTCGTGATCATGAAACTGCAATCTCATATAGACATATAAAAGGTAATTTCTTTTTGTCTATCATTCAAATACCCGATGTCTCTATGATGTGCTTTTCAGATAAATTAGCATAAAATTTTGCTCATATTATTTAAGAACTCTACATATTCAAAAGGCATGTGAGGCTGTTTATTGGATACACCTTTTTGACATCGCTATATGTTATGCACATATCTTTGAACCTATAGTTTTTATGTTATTTATTAAATTATACTACAAAGAGACGTAATTACTCAGTTAACTAAACTCTTAACAAGTGAAATTATTTTGTTTCTCCCTATAATAGCATCATCTCCCTTCATCTACTTGTCAATGTATTATCCCTTCATAGACATTTGATTTTCTATCTGATTGTTATTTTTTTTTAATAATAGATTATTCTATTCTCCCTTTTTAATTACGGACTACCATATTGGAAAGTGTTTGTACAATATTGATATACATGTTGTTTCAAATATTGAATTGTTAACCGTCTCATTAAAATTATTTTGATCATGTGAGCTAAACCTATCATGTTTTAGATTTTATTTAATCAACTCAATTTCAACCAATATGTTTTTATTACAGATGAAGTAATATCATTGTTGCATATAGACGGCATACATGACACCTCACACTTTGAAAAGGAAGTTACTTTTTATGCTTAGTATATGTTATAAGCCATAAAGTACACAATTTTTAGAATTCTCCAGGGCAGAAATGATAATTATGTTTCGAAAATAATATCCATAAATAAAAAAAATACAGTAGTACCTTTTTTAAGTTAATAATTCACTCAATATTATTTATTTTGATTACGATATGTATGAGGACCCGCCTTTCATTCCACTGAAAGACGCATCATCAATAAGAAAAGAAATATGTAGAAATAGAATATATAGAAAGAAAGAAACAACAACATCAAAATCTCACAGCGAAAACAGAACAAAATATAATATTTCACATATCAATTACATAGTCTTAACATCAGAGTACACACAGTTATACAACTTCATTACATTAGACAGTCATAAAGACCTGTCTATCCATTACATCCAAAATACAACAGCCAAAGACACAACACAGCGGAAAGATAGATAGATATGTCTGGACTCCTGCTCCAAGATTCTCCAAAAATTCGTCAAGCCAAACCTGATCACTTGGCTTCTCATAAAAATTTGAGTACCCAAGAGTTTAAGAAAAATAGAATAAACTCCGGGTCAGACATATGTCTGGTGTGAGTAAACTGTTAAGTTGTTTAACTTGAAAAAACTTTGAAAATAAAATGTACCTCGTAGGACTCTCCGCAAATAAACACGGATAAGTTTTTCCCTTATGATAACCAAAACATTTGATAGGAAATCCAATTATATTATAATAGTGTCTAGGGTTTTCAATATAATACAAAAATAGCTGGAATGCTTACATCTCACGTTCCAACATAGTTAGACACAATCAAAACCGTACAGGCACTTATTGGAGATTGGATTCCATACAATGGAAGGGCTACTGGGTACCTCCCGTCACAGTACGTGGCTTAGATCACCATATCGAGGATCCACCCTGATCCCCTGCATCACAAAGCCGGAGCTATCCCTTACTGGATAGTCCGAATAAGACAACCCCGCGGTTGGAGCCAGCAACCGCCCACACAGCCGAATAAAAAGGGACCTCTAGATAGGGGAAAATTTTATCCTACTTGGGTGCTACCCACTTAGCCTTGAGTGCACCTTCCCTGTTATAGCAATTCCCGGTTGATGAGGCTTGAGGCTACGATTACCTTCTAAGAACACATCTTGGAATGCTCATCGTCCTCCACTGACGATGGTCTGATAGCATTCATCCATATAAGTTTGTTCCGGGTTCGAACGAAACCAAAGGTATTATCTCGTTACACTCATTTTGGAATCACCCTCAGAGTTAACGACAATAACCCTTGCACTCTGAAACTCCATCTCGATCTTCACTTGAGATTTCACGACCTATCGTTTAACTTGAATCAATGTGGTTTTTGGATAATCAAACTTGATATCCGATCCCGGTCTCATCGAAATCCAAACGCCATTTTAAAGGTCAAGTTGTTTAAGGTTAAACAATTTAATTCAAAACTTTGAATTCACACAGCATTTATCTCAGATAAATAACATCCATTTACCATAGATATATCCAATATCACATCACAGAATATCATAGATTATCATTCAATAGATATCATTCAATCCAGACATTCTATTCAAACAATCATCCATAAGTAAGAATTATCAATCCATATTATAATTAATTTAATTAACTTAAATTAATTACTTAAGAATTAATCACGTAACCCTGCTTAATCAATCATTAGTTAATCACTCCTTAATTACCTTATAAATCAATTAATTAATCTTTAATTACTTAATAAATTAATCCTTAATTACAACTTAATTACTTAATTAATTAATCTCTAATCATCTAATTAATAATCCTTAATTACAAATTAATTAACCTCTAATTAATTAACTTTTAACCCTTAATTATAAATTAATTAGTCCTTAATCATTAATTAATTAAATCAATTATTTACTCTTTAATTATCTTATTAATTAATCATTAATTAATTAAACTAATTAATTGCTCTTAATTAATTAATTATCAAAACCTTAATTAACTTTAAGATAAATCTTTATCTTTATTAATTGCTTAATTATCATTATCATATAGATTTACAAACATCTTATCTTGATTAACACTTAATTATATTACTGAATTAAGTTTAAAATAATATAAAAAATAATTTTAACTTAACAAATTTAAGTTAACAAATTATATAACTTCTTAATCAAATGTTAAAGAAATATTTATTTTATATAATAGTTTAAAATTAGATTCAATTTAAATTTAAAACTTGTTTTATAAGACCTTTTAAAAACTGTTTATAACTTGCTTCGGGTCAAACCCGATCCTCACCCGAGATCTACCTCGAGTAAACCTGAAATTGACTACTGTGTGGCTAGCTATCACTTAGGATCGTGTAATATGGAATATATTTAAAACTAAAAGCGGAAAACAGATGATAATAGCAAAGTAAATAAAAATGAGCACACCAGGAATTTTTATACTGGTTTGAACTTCCCGTTCTACGTCCAGTCCCAGAATTTTCTCTGGAATTTCTCACAATAACCCCTCACTTAACCCGGAGGAATAGGTATACAACACCTAAGCAACCGATCAGGATTTTTCCGCCTCTAACAGCCGAAAGAGGGCTTTACCCGCCTGAACAACTGAACAGGACTTCAACAGATTCACTAAAAATTGCTTTGACACTTTGTGTTCTTAATAACACTGATTTGTCTTTTATAGTACAACATTCCTATAATCTTTTCCTCAAGTATATATGTGTGTGTAAAGATTTAGAAAGGAAAATATCGATTTGAATCAAAGAATAAGATAATTGATTCAGAGACTCAAGCAATATATGTAAGTTGTGATTGCTTTTCAGAATGCAAAGATAGTAGAAAGTATGATCAGAAAGTAATCAGAAAATCGATGATTTGTGAAGTGGCTTTTGTGTGTTTATATAATAGATAAAGAGATGCAACCATTCACGAAGAGTTCTGATCAAAGGAAGCATCCATACCTCTTCATATTAGAATGTAACTCTTGGCAAAAGGAAGTGTCCATTTAGAAAAAATAGCTGTTGGAAGAATTCAGTCGACTGACCCAAAACGACCAGTCAACTGAATGTTCAAAGTTGTGAAAAAACAGAGAGGTTCTGTGCACCTGTACAGATTCAGTCGACTGGCCATATACGGTCAGTCGGCTGACCTGACAGTCAAAGCACAGTCTTCACATATTTTAAAACATTTAAAGTTTTAAAACAACTTAACTACTTGAGGATAGATTTTGACATTTCTAAGACTAAAAACTTCAATAAATTAACATACTATACGCAGTTTCGTAGCCTTGTCTCCTTTGTAGTTTGAACAACATAATTCTTTTTCTTTTTGTCGCTAATCAATATAGTCTAATTCATTGCTTTGTCATGAATCAAAATATATGATTCAACATTCTCCTCCTTTTTGATTGATGATAACTTGTTATATGTGATACTATATTTAAAAAAAATATATAACAGGAGTTATATATATCTCCCCCTGAATATATGGAGACATTTTTAATTCCTGCATGAAATGGTTAGTCATACAAATTTCTCCCCCCTTTTTCATCGACAAAAAAGAAATGATAATTGAAGCATTGACACAATAGAAAAAAATACTAGTTACAATCATAGAAACAAAAGATTTCAATTATTACGAATACAAACTTATAGATAGAATGTTTGGAACAAAAATAAATAACTTACTACCACTAAAAGATAACAACCTCATTCAGAATCAATTATGTCTCCTCTTCTTCAACTTGCCTTGGTCCTTTTCCTCTGGAGGAACTTCCTGCAAATTGTCTGCCACCTCCATTGTCACTTGTGTCAGAACTAGTATGTTCTTCTGATGTTGATCAAGTAAAGTGAGGGGCTGGGCATTTGCCTGGATCGCGTTGAGAAGTCTCCGTAGCGGTGGAAGAGGAGCATGATATTGCATCCCATAAAATCCCAAAGAAAGTTTTGATTTTGTCAAACTTTTTGTCAATTTTCTTATCAAGATTTTTTATGCGGGAATCCAAGATGACTTGATTTCTTACAATTAAATCAATAGATTCCCGTGTGCTTTGGGATGGTGTTAGCATTCGGATGTCATTTCTTGGTTGTTGTTGTTGTTGTTGTTGTTGAGTAGAGGTTTCTTGGCGAGGTCGAGATTTCCATTCTTGAAAAGTCATGATAGTGAGAGGTCTTGGTGGTAGTTTCATAAGGCTAATGGTGCGGTTATTCAGAGCTTTTGGAATAGAGGTATCGGATTTCAAAATAGGAACCCGGAGATTCATAAGTAGCCGCATAATATATTCTCCAAAATAAATAATATTCATACGACCTTGGTTGAATGACAAAAATTCGTCTAGAATGAGTTTTGGCCAACTTCTCCCCAAATAGCATATAACGCTTTATAGTTGTTTGGATAGACAAGCTCATAAGAGCCAATACGGGGTATAATTATGTGCATTAAAGCTCTATGCATAATTCTTGCAGTAGGTCGTAATGCAATAGACTTAAGTTCGGTTATGTCATCTTCTAAGAATCGATGACTTACTTCGTCTCCCTCGCCTACGGTAGCATTTAATTCTTGTAACTCAATACCACTTTTCGAAGTATGAAGAATATGACCAATTCTATCTAAAGAAAGAAACACTTGTTGGCCACATACTAAACTCCAAACGCAATTGTCACGATTGCGTGGGTTTTGATGTCCTAAGTTCAAATTCGCATAGAAAAGTTTTACCAAGGTATGATTTATCTTGATATTGTTTTGATTATGATCAAGGAGTGATTCTAGATGGCTTCTCCTTGCTAAATCTTGAATCCTATACGACGTAAAATCAGGAAAAACAACAAAAGAACCTTTAAAGAATTGGGCTTCTTTCATCTTATTCCACCTTTGGACTGCAGTTGCATCGTATAGCCATTGGGCGATTTGAAAATCAATTGGCTCAGAGGAAGAAGAAGCATGCCCAGATCTCGAGGAACCATTTGAATTTATCAAAGTATTGAAGAATTTTGGAAATTTTTTAGGAACAGGGTTTTAGAATTCTGAAGAATGAAGGTAAATGTAAGAAGTAAAAGAGAAGGTAAAGGATTGGAGCGTTAAAAAGGTAGGTAAAAAGGTGAAAAGTAGGCTTCAGATTCGAATTCAGTCGACTGAACGATTATGGTCAATCGACCGAACCATTTTCCCGAGAGTTCTACTTCAGATTTAGTCGACTGGGCTAACATGGTTAGTCGACTGAACCACTTTCCCAAGAGTTCTGTATTTGATTTAGTCGACTGGGCTCGTCGACTAAATAAGCAAATTTGCTCTCTGTTTAGTCATTCAGTCGACTAGTTGCTTTCGATCAGTTGACTGAATAGTGTATGAAAACTTATAGTATACAAATTCAGTCGACTGATCGAAATTTTCAGTCGACTGAATAAGTCTTGCAGCATATTCAGTTAATTTTGTACACAAACAAATAATATATATATTATACACTGACACAATGCATATCAAGTACTGATAAAAATAACTAAAAATATAGAGAAAACATAATTATTTAGAAGAAGAGGTTGATGGAGACTTGGAATTTGTCGGTTCATCCTTCATCTTCTCTACATATGGTTGCAGTGGTGACCAACGGTTTCCATGCTCCCATGAGTTTGGAGAGACAGGTGGAGCTTGAAGCGACCTATCCCATGGATTCCGAGATGACAATGGTGTAGGTTGATGAACCGCAGAGGAAGATGAACCGCAGAACTTCCATCCATTCTGCTCTAGAAAACTCAGACGTCTTGAATTCATTTTCTGTTCGTAATACATCTCACGCTGAAGTGCTATCGATTCCCTCTGGTAATGATGCAAATCATCAATTTTTTGTTTGGTTTGAGGAGAACCGAAGAACAGAAATCGTCAAGCTTTCTTTTTCTCAGGCGTATAACCCATGTGATAATTTGATGGTCTTGCAGGTTCATGGGTAGAAGTAGGTGTAGGTAGGTTTGACGATGCAGATGATGGAGTTTCAAAGTTGATAGTGTTGAATATGCGATTATATGATTTTTGTTTGATGATAATAAACATACATACATATATATATGCATATTCATTTAACTGTATTTGTTAATATACTATTTTATTTACACAGATTAAATAAATATTTGATGAATAAAATAAATAACACAGAATTTGAATTCAAAAGGATATTTTATTCAAACAAATATTTAATATAATTTTTGTATAGTACAAATTTCAAGCTCTCACTATATATATACACAACTTCAATTATAATACAATTTTGATTACATCACAATTTCACATTTACATTGCACCTCACTACATATCACTCATTCACTCAACTCGTACTGATCTTCAACTTCATTCCAATGTGAATCCAACATCTAAGAAATCTGCAAAAATATACATTGACGTAGTAAAATTGAAAATAAAATATTTTTGCACTATAAAATAAAATGTGGATTTTGAAAATAATATTTGCCTCAGTTATTTGGGTTGTTCGTTATCATTTAAATTCGAATTCATCATACACGAACAGCTTGTGACATACACAATGTATCACTGTATATGCCACAAGGCCATGCACACCGATATATACACTTGATAAAATTACAGGGACATGTGTGCATAGGTCAAACCCAAAACGCTGGGTTTAACTCAAGTGCAATAAAAATAATGTCACAATATCATCACAAGGTCAAACCCGAGCTTTAAAGCTAGATTCAACACAGGTGCAATTCGAATATACAAGTTTAATAAAATGGCCAGGAGCAAGCCAGTCAAAGTGTACACGTGAACCATAAGAGTTCGATTCAAGACAGCGACTCAATCAATATGATATGCAACCTGGACCACATGAGTTCAATGCAACACATCATCAAAGAAACAGATACAAGTTCAATGATTCGACACACAATGAAACTGCACCAGACCAGGCATAAGCTAGAAGTTTATCATGCTCACAAGTTTAAGGCACAGTGCGGACTTACGAACACACTAGAAATGACAACTGAAAACATGAATATACAGACACCATGATAAACTCAAACAATGCAGAAACCATGGAACAACATAGCAACTCAAGCCATCATATAAAATATATAAAGTAAGCGCCAGATGGTACACAAGTAAAAGGCAACAACAAGGGATGCACCAATGAAATAGGCTGCAACATATATAACATAGACAGTGTAATTGTGACGCCCCACCTCTATACCCACGCTAGCCAAGAACATTACTGTGAATGCTGTCGACTAGCACGGAGAATAAGGCTGTTGAGGAGCGACCATCTGTATAATTGCTTTGTGCGAGTACCGATATACCGGATAAAAATATAACTTTTCATCTCAAGAGGAAATCCGACATACCGACACAAACTCAAAGCTACTACACAGTGGCTATAATATCTTCGGAAACAAATATAGAAATAAACATAACATAAATCAGTCACAGACAATTCATATCACAAAGGCGGAATAAGATATGAATATTACACTAGAAAGTGTACATCAGAGTAGTGGTCTAAAAAGATCCACAATATCACAAAAGAATAGTTACACGAACTACACAAAAGAATAAGTATACATTAAGGAGTCTATATCTCAAATGTATACAACAAAATAACTACTAATCTAAGTAGTTAACCCAAAAGATCAGATGATAGTCCGATAAGGAGTCAAGCAGAAGCACCTGTAACATCCCGGTCTGACCCGAGTATTATTTAATAAGAAAATAATAAACGGATCAGTCTAGCTATAAATATCAGATGAAGTGATATATAATAAGAGATATGACATAAACATATAATAATCACAATGCCAAGCTGTGATATATAAGTAGTTGATAATCAACAAGAGATAAATCAATATCACAAAAATCTACACAAGAATCCAAGAAGTGTCATACTCTTTATTTTGTTCATCAAACCACAAATATTGACGATAATATCAATGCCAATCGCAAAAGTCAATGACGCACAAATTCCAGAAGACTACACAAGAAATCCAGAAATCACAAGGAAAGGATCAACGACGTCGTACAGCGGGACATCCGATGAACCAAATCACAATCAAAGGGAACAATGACGTCGTACAGTGGGACGTCCGATGAACCAAATCACAAAGACATAGCACGATGCTAGTCTAAAACCTAAAATGATCGTCATGATCAAAGAGAAGTGTCGATTACAATAAGCTAGTAAATATATGAGCTTAGCTTCATGTCCCATAACCACTAGCTTAACTTAAATATTTACGAACAAATTGTAGACCTCCACTAGAAAATTGTCACAAGAGATTCAATCGAACGAGTCCAAGAGTTAACCGACAAAGTAAACACAAGCGTTTCATACCACTTGTTTTACTAAGCCGTTTAATTAGATTTCTCATACGAGTGAGGTAAAGGTTTGTATATACTAATAGATTGGAAAACGGTTTTATAAATGAATTTGGTATTAAAATAGTATTGAAATCGTTTGAGGAAAGAGTTTTGATATTTACTACTAGTATAGAAAACCTTTATATTTTTAAAGTGACAAATCACGAAGAAGATTGTAAGAACAATCAATCACAAAAAAATTCACATACGAAGACGTGAATAAAATCCAACGAAATCGATAAAGGATCCATCGAAATGGATATTCAAAAATCCCTAAAAAGAGTCATCAAAGTCATAATAGATGATAACAACAAATAGGATTATCACGAATCGATTTAAATTAGAATTTTCAATCCAAAAAGGCAAATTGGACTCAAACAGCAGGTTCAGTCGACTGAACAGAGATTTTCAGTCGACTGACCCTGTACATGGAAATTTTCCAGGTTCAGGAAACTTTCTGTTTCCAGTTTCAGTCGACTGTGCAGAGTTTTTCAGTCGACTGAATCATGCCTGGAAACTCTCGGGTTTCAGGTTCATTCGACTGAACAGAGATTTTCAGTCGACTGAATCATGCCTGGGCTGTTTTTCAACCTTATTCAAATGAAGAGCAAACTCTTCCAAAATGCAACCGGACGGACATTGGCTCTAAGGGTTTATGCCAATCGGCAACCCGGCCCTATATGCTCCTCGATGCATCACCAAAAGCATGATCAAACATCCATAAAAGGATTTTACACAAATTTGACTTAAAAACCCAAAAATTGGAATATTTACAAAACCAATCCAAATCAAGAGTAAATTCTCATGAAGAAATGTTAGGAATTCATACCTAACAAACAAAGATAATTATAGTCATAGATGTGAGATAAAAATCTCACCTTTGAACTAAATTTATGAAGATGAAGCTTGAAAGCAATGGCAAGAACAAGCACTCTTCAATCTCAACACTAGAAGCTTGAATCTAAGCTAAAAAGAAGAACATTTCCTAAGTTAGGTTTAGGAAATTTCTGAAATTCAAAGAGAGAATGAGTTGGAGAAGAAGAAGAGGAAGCTTACCAATGGGTTCTCATGAACTTTGGAGCAAGGAGATGGATTTGCAAAGCAAGCTAGGGCTTAGGAATTTCTATTTCCCATTCTCTTCCTCCATTTTTGCTTGAGCTTGAGTGTTAGGAAAATAGAAGAGAAGTGAATGAAGAGGAGAGTGTTGGAACTGAGTTAAGTGGCTAATTGGCTCAGTCCAACCAAAGCCCTAAGCGGGAAAAAGTAGCAAAAATCAACTTTCTCCAAACATATCGAAGCTTATACTCAAAAAGGTCGCAAACAGCATTTTAAACTCAATGGGAGTGGTCTCGAGTCCTAATTCTACCGTATGCAAAAAGTAGCTTTTCGGACTAAAATCCGACTAACGATAAAATATTTAAATATAAAATCGATAAATATGCGGGTTGTTACAGACTCCCCTCCTTAAAGAAATTGCGTCCTCGCAATAAGTAAGAAGGAAATATAAGAAGTAACAACCATAGAAGCATATCAACACAAAAGAAAATTTGAAATAGGAAGTTCACCATAAAGTACACAAAAGAGTTAGCAAGAAATCTGGTGAAACTTCAATTTCCACAGTAACACCGGGCTCAAGAATGAAATCCGGAATCCCTAAGGCATTTCCGTAGATAAAAGACGTGGGGGACGTCAAGAATAGCAGAAAATTGAGCCGGTGCAACGGCGTAGTACAAAAACGGTACGCCCGAAAAACTAGAAACTCAAACAATTTGGGACATCAGCGTAGTACAAAAACGGTACTACCAATGAACCCAAGCAAAGACATCGATGTAGTACAAACGGTACATCCGATGAATCAAATAGCAAAGACATCGATGTAGCACAAACGGTACATCCGATGAATCAAATGCAAAGACATCGATGTAGTACAAACGGTACATCCGATGAATCAAAAGCAAAGACATCGATGTAGTACAACGGTACATCCGATGAATCAAAAGCAAAGACATCGATGTAGTACAATGGTACATCCGATGAATCAAAAGAAAAGACATCGATGTAGTACAACGGTACATCCGATGAATCAAATAGCAAAGACATCAATGTAGTACAACGGTACATCCGATGAATCAAAGGAAAAGACATCGATGTAGTACAAACGGTACATCCGATGAATCAAATAGCAAAGACATCGATGTAGTACAACGGTACATCCGATGAATCAAAAGCAAAGACATCGATGTAGTACAACGGTACATCCGATGAATCAAATGCAAAAACATTGATGTAGTACAACGGTACATCCGATGAATCAAAGGAAAAGACATCGATGTAGTACAAACGGTACATCCGATGAATCAAATAGCAAAGACATCGATGTAGTACAACGGTACATCCGATGAATCAAAGGAAAAGACATCGATGTAGTACAACGGTACATCCGATGAATCAAAAGAAAAGACATCGATGTAGTACAACGGTACATCCGATGAATCAAAAGCAAAGACATCGATGTAGTACAACGGTACATCCGATGAATCAAATAGCAAAGACATCGATGTAGTACAAACGGTACATCTGATGAATCAAAAGCAAAGACATCGATGTAGTACAACGGTACATCCGATGAATCAAAAGAAAAGACATCGATGTAGTACAACGGTACATCCGATGAATCAAATCCCAAATAATTCGGAACACTGACGCAGTACAAAAACGGTACGTCCAATGAACCGAACACAATAAAAGGACATCGGACGCAAGTACTTAAAAGGAATGAGATAAAGCTCAATAAAACGAAGTATACCAAAACGTCCGATGAACTTGATAGAAAAATAATTCCATTCAGACAACATCAAAGAATCAACCACTTGTTGCCTACGACAAAGCGCATTGGCAACACGATTTCCCTTCTCGGGAATAAAAGAATATCAAGATCATAAGATGCTAGGAACTCGAGTCAACATGAAGTTCCTTATGAGAAAATAATTATTCCAGAGATTTATGATCGAGGTAGAGAACAAATTTCTCATCCAAAAATGATGATGCCAAATTCCAAAAGTAAAAACAATAGCCGCGAACACTAGATCATGAGTGGCATATCTAGTCTCGATAAGCTATAATGATTTAGAAGCACAAGTGATAGCACGTTCTCCTTCGCAAGAGAATGGCATTCCAAACCAATACGACTAATATCGGTACAAATAGCAAAGTCTTGGTTCCCCTTCAGGAATCACAAGAAAGAATAAGAATATCGAAAAGAAAGGACTTCTTTTAAATAATTCTCTTTCCCGAAAAGTTAAAACTTCCAAAATTACATTTTTACTTTTATGTAATAATCTTTCTACAAAAATTTTACATTTTTACAAGTCAATATATCGTGTCTGATTGTCACATCAAAGCGTTTAGGAAATTCCTATCGATAACGTTGATCAAGCGCATCGACCAAAATTCTTAAAGCACTCAACGGGCAATACAATCACAAAATCATCTTTTATAGGATAAATTAATCTCTTAAAAAGTTTTAAGAATATTCTTTGTTCGTTTCAAGAACAAAAATCCAGTTTTACTTATAAATAAATCTTATGAAAAAGATTTGCAAAATTTTAAATTACTATTTTCATCCAAAATCAATAAATACAAGAATGGTCTCATCGAAATATTCATAGAATATTAGATTTATAAAATGGATAAAATGAGTTGGACAAATTGAATGACATAATAATTCATTCATAGGAATCATAACGAGTGTGGAATGCGGTAAGTGGAATGCTAATTTCCGCAACTCGTAGCAAACGAAAACCGGTGGTAAAGTCAAACTGAAAGACCTTAACACCACACAAAAGATTTCTTAGGTGATAATCCTAAGACAAACTCAAAATACCGGAAAATTTCTCAAACTACATGAATGAGAGAAATAACACTTTCCTTATAAGTGGGCTTATGGAATAAAATGATGCCATCCAGATGGAATCAAAATCACAAAGAAAAATAGAAATCTGCTTAACAGATTGAAAATGTCGAAGATGAATAATCCACTCGGAAAAATAGGATATGGCTTCACAATGATTAAGCCAATCCTTTCAAAAAAAATCAATTCCGAAGCCAAAGTAAATATCGGCTCAGAAAGAAAAGTCACATAAAACAATCTCGACATCTAAACAAAAGCAAATTAAGTGTTGCGGATCTACCATCCGGATTCACAATTATCAATGAAGTCAATAAGCCAAAAACATTCAAAGAAAAAGAATTGACAAGTTCTTTTGATATAAAAATAATGAGATGAAACCCATATCAAAAAGAACTCAAATAGAAAGTTCACGAATTAAAACAATGCCATCGAGGATTGAATGAAAATACCTTGACCAAAAGTTGCAGCTTTCCTTCTCACTTGCTTGGAAGCTTAGGACACGAAGATAAAAGATGACCCGAACCTTTGCAATAGCGGCAAAAGAGGGGTTTCGGGCACTCCCTTACATGGTGGTCTGTGGAACCACAATTGTAGCATCGTCCACGACTAGAGGTAGGAACATTTGCTACCTGAGTTTGTTGCTTTCCTTTCTTATTAGAATCGGGGCCTTTGAATTCGATAGGTCTCTTCAAGCTATTGTCGAAGTTCTGTTGGGCACGCACAACTTCAACATCACCTTCATTATCGGCCTCTTCAAGACGAAGAGCGATATCAATAAGCTGATCAAACGAAACCTCAAGTTTCAGGAGTAATGGCTTCTTAAGATTCTTATTCAAGCCATAGACAAATCTCTGATTTTTCTTCAATGGGGTATTAATGTACTCAACCCCGTATTTGGACAGAGATTCAAAGGATGCGACATAGTCTGTCACAGAAGATTCACCTTGAACAAGGTCTATGAAACGCCGGGCTAAGGTTACTTTTTCAGCCTCCGACACAAATTTCAATTCGAATCTTCCTCGGAATTGCTCTCAAGTAAGATCCGCCTCGACGATTTCAGAAATTAAAAGCTCATACCAATCCAATGCCCTTTCTTGGAGCATGCTAGAAGCTACTTGGACTCGATGAAGGTCAACAAGATTCATGCGAGAAAAGATGCGATCGCATGATTTGAGCCAAGCTTGAATTTCTATAACACTCTCGGATCCCCTGAATGGCCCTCCACCCAAATCGGTGTAGTCTCTACACAAGCGTGCAAAACCGGATCTAGGATGAGTAGGCTCCTGATTGGGTCCGGCAGCTTGAGCGTTCTTCACGAGATCCAAAAGCTGCTGAGCAGACATGAATACTCCATCCTGAGGAGTAGCGCTAGATTGACCGGCGCTGGAACGGCCTGGTCTAACCATTTCTCTTCTTTAAGAAAGAAAGAAAGAAGAGGAAAAAGTTATTCTCAAAATGAATATCAAGCAATCTTGATAGATAAAACAAGGAATCATAAAAGAAAGTAGGATAGAACGGGACGAAGACCCGAATAAAATCCTAAAGCACAACTCCTAAGAAAGACTTAGGACATGATCCTTGCTAAATTATTCTATATTGTTCCGAAGTTTGGCTCTGATACCAAGCTGTGACACCCCACCTCTATATCCACGCTAGCCAAGAACATTACTGTGAATGCTGTCGACTAGCACGGAGAATAAGGCTGTTGAGGAGCGACCATCTGTATAATTGCTTTGTGCGAGTACCGATATACCGGATAAAAATATAACTTTTCATCTCAAGAGGAAATCCGACATACCGACACAAACTCAAAGCTACTACACAGTGGCTATAATATCTTCGGAAACAAATATAGAAATAAACATAACATAAATCAGTCACAGACAATTCATATCACAAAGGCGGAATAAGATATGAATATTACACTAGAAAGTGTACATCAGAGTAGTGGTCTAAAAAGATCCACAATATCACAAAAGAATAGTTACACGAACTATACAAAAGAATAAGTATACATTAAGGAGTCTATATCTCAAATGTATACAACAAAATAACTACTAATCTAAGTAGTTAACCCAAAAGATCAGATGATAGTCCGATAAGGAGTCAAGCAGAAGCACCTGTAACATCCCGGTCTGACCCGAGTATTATTTAATAAGAAAATAATAAACGGATCAGTCTAGCTATAAATATCAGATGAAGTGATATATAATAAGAGATATGACATAAACATATAATAATCACAATGCCAAGCTGTGATATATAAGTAGTTGATAATCAACAAGAGATAAATCAATATCACAAAAATCTACACAAGAATCCAAGAAGTGTCATACTCTTTATTTTGTTCATCAAACCACAAATATTGACGATAATATCAATGCCAATCGCAAAAGCCAATGACGCACAAATTCCAGAAGACTACACAAGAAATCCAGAAATCACAAGGAAAGGATCAACGACGTCGTACAGTGGGACATCCGATGAACCAAATCACAATCAAAGGGAACAATGACGTCGTACAGCGGGACGTCCGATGAACCAAATCACAAAGACATAGCACGATGCTAGTCTAAAACCTAAAATGATCGTCATGATCAAAGAGAAGTGTCGATTACAATAAGCTAGTAAATATATGAGCTTAGTTTCATGTCCCATAACCACTAGCTTAACTTAAATATTTACGAACAAATTGTAGACCTCCACTAGAAAATTGTCACAAGAGATTCAATCGAACGAGTCCAAGAATTAACCGACAAAGTAAACGCAAGCGTTTCATACCACTTGTTTTACTAAGCCGTTTAATTAGATTTCTCATACGAGTGAGGTAAAGGTTTGTATATACTAATAGATTGGAAAACGGTTTTATAAACGAATTTGGTATTAAAATAGTATTGAAATCGTTTGAGGAAAGAGTTTTGATATTTACTACTAGTATAGAAAACCTTTATATTTTTAAAGTGACAAATCACGAAGAAGATTGTAAGAACAATCAATCACAAAAAAATTCACATACGAAGACGTGAATAAAATCCAACGAAATCGATAAAGGATCCATCGAAATGGATATTCAAAAATCCCTAAAAAGAGTCATCAAAGTCATAATAGACGATAACAACAAATAGGATTATCACGAATCGATTTAAATTAGAATTTTCAATCCAAAAAGGCAAATTGGACTCAAACAGCAGGTTCAGTCGACTGAACAGAGATTTTCAGTCGACTGACCCTGTACATGGAAATTTTCCAGGTTCAGGAAACTTTCTGTTTCCAGTTTCAGTCGACTGTGCAGAGTTTTTCAGTCGACTGAAGCATGCCTGGAAACTCTCGGGTTTCAGGTTCAGTCGACTGAACAGAGATTTTCAGTCGACTGAATCATGCCTAGGCTGTTTTTCAACCTTATTCAAATGAAGAGCAAACTCTTCCAAAATGCAACCGGACGGACATTGGCTCTAAGGGTTTATGCCAATCGGCAACCCGGCCCTATATGCTCCTCGATGCATCACCAAAAGCATGATCAAACATCCATAAAAGGATTTTACACAAATTTGACTTAAAAACCCAAAAATTGGAATATTTACAAAACCAATCCAAATCAAGAGTAAATTCTCATGAAGAAATGTTAGAAATTCATACCTAACAAACAAAGATAATTATAGTCATAGATGTGAGATAAAAATCTCACCTTTGAACTAAATTTATGAAGATGAAGCTTGAAAGCAATGGCAAGAACAAGCACTCTTCAATCTCAACACTAGAAGCTTGAATCTAAGCTAAAAAGAAGAACATTTCCTAAGTTAGGTTTAGGAAATTTCTGAAATTCAAAGAGAGAATGAGTTGGAGAAGAAGAAGAGGAAGCTTACCAATGGGTTCTCATGAACTTTGGAGCAAGGAGATGGATTTGCAAAGCAAGCTAGGGCTTAGGAATTTCTATTTCCCATTCTCTTCCTCCATTTTTGCTTGAGCTTGAGTGTTAGGAAAATAGAAGAGAAGTGAATGAAGAGGAGAGTGTTGGAACTGAGTTAAGTGGCTAATTGGCTCAGTCCAACCAAAGCCCTAAGCGGGAAAAAGTAGCAAAAATCAACTTTCTCCAAACATATCGAAGCTTATACTCAAAAAGGTCGCAAACGGCATTTTAAACTCAATGGGATTGGTCTCGAGTCCTAATTCTACCGTATGCAAAAAGTAGCTTTTCGGACTAAAATCCGACTAACGATAAAATATTTAAATAAAATATTTAAATATAAAATCGATAAATATGCGGGTTGTTACAGTAATGCAGACATGTCAACAAGACCATATACATGCTTGAATAATACAACTGACTCAATACAACAAAGCAATGAAACCAGACTCATGAAGGCACAGAGGCACCAAAGCATGCACAAGTCCATATGCAGACATAATAAAGCCAGATACAATGCAATGTGTACAGAGAAATTTTACAAGACCAACAATGCAATTGAAATGCAAACTGTCTCGAAGAGTGATACTAGAGACTACAAAGAAATCAAGGCCAGACAGATTCAAGATGCAATCATGTACAACAAAGACTGGAAACAAAGGCAAACCAACTCAATGCAACTACATGATGACTGGAAACATAATACATATATGCAGCCTCGACCAAAGTTCAAGTCATACACATGAAAACGACTCAAATGAGCAAAGTGCAAACCCAGACCAACATACCAAATGAAGACTCGACATGTACATGAAAGCGGCAAATACAACTGATTCAAGTGAAAGGCAACTATACACATAAAGTCAATATGATCAAGGCAACAAGCCCAGAACCAAGTTAACCGTTACAATGAGCACAACATCTAACCAGAGCATAAAATAAAAATGGAACGAAGTCCAGAAATCAAAATAGCTACAAATGGCCAAATTCGAACAAATTCATGAAGCATCCGTTTCAAATCAATGCAACGGAGTAAAATCAAAAGTGAACAATGCTTCAGACGAGTTCAAGAATACAAGTCCAATATAGGTTTTACAAATGGCCAAAGTCGAACGAAATCAACATCGTCAAATCAAGTCATAACCGAAGTCGCCAGAAAATCAACGCCGTGATGACCAAGGCAACAATTAATGGAATCGAACAGTTCAAAATCAATACCGTGGTGAGCAAGGATAACAAGGTCAAAGAAATCAAACCATGTCAACCAAGTAAACAACAAATATACGAATAGGAAGAAGTCAGTAATAATCTCAAGCATCCAAACGAAAATCAATGGCCGAGATAAAACAATTAACGAATTCAAATAATTATATACGAACGAAAATACAGGGGTTCGAACCCTATATAAACAAGTAACATCATCGACAATATCATCGATTTCAAGTAAGCAAAAAACAGTAAAGCGAAATAATAAATTACATACCAGATTCTTTGAACCGAACTCGACGAAATTGAAGCAGCCATACGCAAAATCGAAGAGACAATCATTCGACAAAGCAAGCATCACAAGATCATAAATTCGAATGATTAATTAAAGCGGCGCATTCAATTTTGAAAAGCCCTAATTTTTGAGCAAAGGAAAAAAGGAACGAAGATGAGCTACGAATTATGACAGACAAAAGAAAGTCGGCCGATATGGCTTCCAGATCTAGATCTGGAGATTAGGGTTTTTTCCTCTTCTCCTTTCTCTTTCGATTCTTCAATCATCTCATTCATTCTTAATTCTGTCTTCAATTCTTTCTCCTCTAAAAAATGGGATCACTGCGTGATGAAGAAGGCTGGGAGGAGGTGAGAAGGAAAAGGGGCAAACTTCCAGCGCCTAGTGGTCCTGAAACCCGACTCAATATGGGAGGCCTCAGATCGAATAAAAATGGGTTCACATCTGATCGAAATCTGAAGAATAAGGTTCAGGCGGCTGCAGGTCTAACTAAAACAAAATCTCAAAAATTAACAAAGCAATCCGCCTCGCAGACAGGAAGCTGTCCGAAAATTAAATTCACTGTCTCAGAGAACGCTAAAAAATTCTCTTATAGTGAGGCAGTGAAAATTGGTGCAGTTGGTGACATAGGTAACCTAGATCTTGAATTTATTGAACCTACAATAGTAGATGGCAAAAGGATTGGCACACTTACAACTGATGCTATCAATGAAGCAGAGGGTGGATGGGATCTATGTATTCTATTGTATGTTGTTGGATATAAACCTTGGCTTAAGACATTTGAAGGATATGCCAACAGAGTTTGGTCAACTCAAAAGCCGTTCTCTGTCCATTCCAGGAATAATGGATTCTTCGTGGTGAGATTTGGTTCGGAGGAAGACTGTAGCAAAATCTTGAAATCAGGTCCATGGTTTATGGATAGGAATTTGATAATCATGAAGCGCCTTTCACCGGATATGAAAACAGATAGAGATCTTCTTACATCTTTACCAATGTGGGTTAGACTTCCTGGTCTAAGTTTTAAGCTGTGGGGTAATAAAGCTATCAGTGCGCTAACAAGTACTATTGGAATCCCAATAAAGATGGACGAGGCAACAAAAAACAAAAATAGTCTAGCTTATGCCAGAGTATTGATTGAGGTTAATGCAACCTATGGTATGCCTAACAGCATTGTTGGTATGGATGAGGAAGGGAGGAGCTTTATACAGGAAGTGGAATATGAAAACCCTCCGCCTATTTGTGACAAGTGCATTTGTTTTGGCCATATATCTGAGGAATGCCCTATGACCAAGTCATGGGTTCCTAAAAAGAACCAAGTCAACGATTCTATCGAAGAAAACATTGTAGAAGCAGGCAAGGTAGTCATGGAGGTAGGAGGAAAGGATAACACAGTGGAACAGGATAATCAGGTGCATGAAGAAACTCCCAATGAATCTCAAAACACGGAACTTATAGATGGTATGCGTCCAGCTGAGGGAATCACAAGGAATAACGAAGAGATGGTCTCAATCGAAGAGGGTGGAAGCCAAACTAAGTCGAAGGAGATGGAGACAACGAGTAATTTAGTTCAAATCTCAAAGGCCAGTATAGAGGGAGATCTGAGAAATGATGAATCGACCAACGATACGGAAGACAATGAATTGAAAGCACCACTTCCGAAATCTCCCCCAAATCAAATTATTATTTTTAATCGTCCTCCGCCTATATCGAATAACAATACACTTTCTACTACTTTACTTCCTACTGATATTTGTATTGAAAATTGTCTTATTAATAATGTTAATTATATGAGAGGTACTGAACAATGTAATTATACGCAGGTTCAGGAAGAGCTCGACCAGGATTCAGGATCGAAAGAATTGGAAAAGGAACAATATACATATGATAATATAGAGTTTCCTCCGGGGGTACAGGATATCCCTAAGCCTCAGGACAAAGAATATGAGAACGTGATTAAGGATAAGCTTGTTCGAAAAAACCCCAAGTGGGTTCAGATGCTAGGCATTACTGAAGTAGATATAGAGGAGTCCTCTAATAGAAGGTCACAGAGGACTCGGAACAACAAAGTATAATGACGATTGCTTGTTGGAATGTGAGGGGGTTTCATAACCCCAACAGAATGAAAGAAGTGAGAAATATTATTGACAAGTATAAAATAAGTTGCTTTGGTATCTTAGAAAATAAGATGTTGTTATCAGATATCTTAAACCTAGAAAGGCTTATAGATAACGGGTGGAAAATTATAAGCAATGTCTCCTGTTATTATAAATGTAGAATAATCATCCTTATCGACATAAGTTATTGGGATTTTAACTTCATTAGTATGAGCGACCAACATATCACTCTTGAGTTGGTTAACAATTTGAAATTTAAATGAAATTTATCTTTTATCTACGCTCAGAATTTTACTAATCTGAGGAAGAAGTTATGGGAGAATTTACGAGAAGATGCTATTAATATTTTTAGACCGTGGTTAGTCCTTGGAGATTTCAATTGTATCAGTAGCACTTCTGAAAGAAAGGGAGGTAACCCAGTGCCATTTGAAAAACTGTTTGAATGAGATGATTTGGCTAATTATACAGGACTTCAAGAAATTGAAATGAAAGGTTTTGAATTTTCTTGGTGGTCTGGCCCAAGTAGAAACATATTTTCAAAAATAGATAGGGTCTTTGCTAATTTAGAATGGATCAATTTATTTCCAGACTTAACGGCCTTCTATTTACCTCCCTCGGTGAGCGACCATAATGCAATCATAGTCTCTCTTTTTTCCAAACCTAGAGACAAGAATAGACCTTTTAGGTTTATGAATCACTGGCCTTTATGTGATCAATACTTCCCTCTCATTGAGAGAAAGTGGACTTCTAACTTTGAAGACAGACCGTTATTTCAACTCTTATATATACTCAAGAACATTAAGAAAGAGCTAAAGATTTGGAGCGCTAATATAAGGAATTCCAAATAGGAGGTTCAAGTTCAAAAAGAGACCTGCTCTAGACTCCAAAAACTTTTGGAAACATCAAATGATCAAAATTTAGTCCTAGAATTCCATGACGCCAAAATTAAACTGGATATGGCACTCAAAAAGGAGTATCTTGACACCAAGCAAAAGGCCAAATGCGATTGGTTGAGAATGGGAGATGAAGCTTCTTCTTTCTTTTATGCTAAAATGTCTAGCAGAAGAGGTAAAAATTGCTTGACTAACATTGAAGTAGACGGCAAAATAGAGACAGATGACAAATTTGTCGACTCGGCTATCAACTTCTACAAACGCATTTTTAACCGTCCGCTAGAAAATAAATTCCCAGAAGTTGTTTGTAAATCTATTATTACTGAATATGGTGCTAACTTCTTGAACGACGGTATTTCTATGGATGAAATTAAACTTGCATTATGGGACATTAAAGATACGTCTTCTCCCGGTCCAGATGGTTTTAATGCTAAGTTTTTCAAAATACACTGGCATCTTTCGAAAGACATTATCTTCAAAGCATTGAATGATGTTTTCCAAAAGGTTTTAATAATCAAAGAATGGAATCATACTTTCTTACATTTGATTCCTAAAAAAGTCCACTCAACTTGTATTCAAGATTTTAGACCCATCGCTTGTTGTAATACTGTTTATAAGATTTTCTTCAAAATTCTTTGTAGTAGACTGGTCCCTTTTTTGAATAAGTTGATATCCCCGAATCAGACGACATTTATAAAAGGTAGATCAATAGGGGATGGTATTCTTTTTGCACATGAAATTATTAGAGGCCTAGGCAGAAAGGATAATAAATATATGTGCATCAAAGTTGATTTAAAGAAAGCATATGATTCGATTAATCGAGCTTTTGTTATACATATATTAATTAGCCTGGGTTTTCCAGGAAAATGGGTGAATGTTATTAACAACATTATATCGACTCCTATGTTCTCACTCATAGTTAAAGGGGAATCACACGGATATTTCAAGAGTTCAAATGGCCTTAGACAAGGCGACCCAATTTCGCCCATTCTATTTACTTTGGTCATGGAATATTTTACGCTATTAATGGATGAAAAAGTAAGAGAAGGTCAAATCTCCCCAATAACAGAATTTGATAACAAGTTGACACACATCATTTACGCAGATGATATTATAATCTTTACTAAAGCCAATGTACAAACAACAAAGGCCATTAGTGATGTTTTTCAATCTATGGGAAGAGTGTCAGGCCTAGAACTCAGTTGTGAAAAATCTAATGTTTTCTTTGGGAAAGGGGTTGATTCGTGCTCAGAGATTAGCAATATCCTTAATATTCAGCAGTCGGATTTGCCTATAAGATATCTGGGTATACCTTTGTCTAGTGTGATTTTGAGGGATAAGGATTGTGTGCTATTGATAGAAAAAATCAAGTTAAGAATTGGAGGATGGGAGAATAAGATGCTGAGTCTAGCTGGAAGACTCGAACTTATTAAATCTACCATTTACCCAATAATACAATTCTGGATGCAATGATTTTGTCTCCCAATCTCTACAATCCAAAAAATTAAACATTTAGTCCTTAACTTTCTTTGGAAGAGTCGTAGCAGTAAAATTCCTTGGGAAATATTGTGCAGACAAAAAGAAGAAGGTGGAATGGGTCTGAGAGACTTAGAAGAGATGAATCGAGCGTTATGCACTAAATTGATTTGGAAAATTGTAAATGCAGAAGGAATTTGGGCGGAATTCATGCGCTGTAAATACATTGGGCATAAAAGCTTTTGGGATATTAATCAACGCTCGAACGATTCGGGAGTGTGGAAATTTATCTTAAAAAACAGACGTATCGCCCTGAAATGTCTTTCGCTCAATATAGCTGATGGTAAAACTACCTCTTTATGGTACGATCCATGGTTGCATGGTAGTTCTATAATGGAACGTATAGGTAGAGACACTGCATTAATAACTGACACAGATAATCTTCTTCTAAGTAAAATTATTCAGAAAGGAGAATGGAGGTGGGACTCTTACAGTTTCTTATTTCAAATCCATGCAGAGATAGAAGGCGTTTTAATTCACAAGGACAGGGAAAGGGATTTTTGGTCTTGGAAGTGTACGAAGAATGGAACATACCAGTTCAAAAATGTTTGGAATTCGATTCGTACCAGTTTTGAACACAAATACTGGTCGAATTTGGTCTGGAACAAGATCCACGTTCCAAAAATGGCGATGTGCCTTTACAAAGCCATTAACGACTATCTATTGACAAAAGATAGATTGCTTCAGAAACAGATAGTTGTGGATCCCTATTGTGCTTTATGTAATAATCACATTGAAACTATAGATCATCTATTTTTTCAATGTGATTATACGGAAAAAATTTGGTACTGGAGTTGTAATTTTTTTTTCAATTCACCAAAAAATGTGCTGTCCTTCACTTTAAGGGAAGATTTGCAGAAAATCGTTTCTATTTCTAAAACAAATAATCTCAGTTCAGATTTGTTTCAACTATCCTTATCTATTGGTGTTTGGCACATATGGAAAGAAAGAAACGATAGAATATTTCAAAATAGGTTCTCAGACAGTACACAAATATGTAATAGAATTCATCAAACCATGAGCATCAGAATGTCAAAATCCAAACATTTTAAAAACATCACTGGCATGGATGCGAAAATAATTATGAAATGGGGATATACCTCCCAATGCTGAATTGGGGTACTCTCTGCAATATCATATGTCGAGTTCCTGCTCTCATTCTTCAATCGTTGAACCCTGATTTAGCTCAACTTTTACCTGTATTACTTACATTGACCTCACCTCCTCTCTTTTAATTTACATTTTAATAAATATTTAATAATACATTTTGATGTAGTTTGTTAAGTTGCAGAATATCTTTCCTTGGGTAGCTTTGAATTCTGATGACACCCTATGCTTACCTGGATTGACCGACATTCAAACAACATGATTAGTCCACACAATCAAAAATATTGTTCTCAGTCCAGTATTACAGTGACTTATCTGGTTGTTCAGTTGGAGAAGACTCAGTCATATGGCCTCTTCTATGCTGGTTATAGCAAATAAGTATCTTCCTTCGAGCCTATAAATCAAATCAGACCAAGATATTAGACATGAGATGAAAGATAGGAACTGTATGGGTTCCCAATCGGGCCCTTACATTCCTCCCAAAACAAAATTGAGTCAAATATCTTATCTCATATAGATCTGGACTTGATTTACTCGAAAAGGTTATAAATGAATATGGATCTCCTAATTGCTGCCGAATCTGCTGTTAAAAGACATAAAGTTACTCAGATCCGCTTGTATTTCACATAAAGCTTAAAGATTTCACCTTTGAGGTTTAAATCACTTATCTTCTTAAGATCTGGGACATACGAGAAAAAGAGCTTCATAGCTGCTAGATTAGTTAACTTCAAAGCTGCAAAATCTGGTCAGTATGGTGCCTCGTCGAGATAATTGAAGTAGTCGAGTAAAGCTTTCACTACAGCGGCAGATTAGTTGGAAGAGAATGTTACCATTTTCTTCTGGTCGCCATTAATGGAATTATTTCGGAGTTGGTCTAATGAAGGAGTTAGAAGTAAAACATGCCTTATTTACTTGTGAGCATTCGAGAAACTTCCACGCATGGGCTTTGTTCGTTTGGACCTGTACCGCATTTGTTTAATTATATTAAGGTCTGTTTAGTTATTGTTCTTTGCTATGTACATAGTGACCTTGCCTTATGGCATTTGTAGTTCGTTTAATTCAGTTAGTAATAGAAAAGTTTGAACCCATTTTCAAAAAAAAAAGGAAAGGGGGAACTCTCTTTAATTATTCATTGGGCCGATTTTATATTTGGGCTTTACTATATTAGGTTTTTTTAAAATTGTTTTGAAATTATTTTTCTTTTGAAAATTGTGTATTTACTAGTCGTGTGACTAGGGGACAAACTACGTGGCGTAGTTTGAGAATTCGCAACTCAGTGGCTGAGTTGTGGCAGGGTTTTGAGCATAGAGTTAAGGCTAGTCGATAGCGGGTGTCGTGAGTTTACGTGTGTAAGCGTCTGTCTGCTTAATTTCTAGTAGAAACCTTGGGGGCAACACGTAGGCAGGGTTTTGTCGAAGTTGGGTAAATTCCGTGTCATTCTATTTCTGCATTTATTATTCTGCTATTATCTGTGGTGCAATTTTGATTTATCTGTGTTGAAATAATATTATAAGCTTCCGCAATAATTTTTATAATTAACAGCATCACCCTATTTACCCTCCCTCTAGGGTGAAATCGATCCTACAAGTGGTATAAGAGCTTGGAATAGAAGTCGACTTTTGTTTTTAAAAAATTCGTTTTTCAAAAACAATTTTTGTTTTAAAAATTTGAATTTTTAAATGGCTTCTTTTAATAATGCTTTTGCTGAGGGTCAGTCCATAGTTAGACCACCAATGTTCAATGGTGAATACGCCTACTGGATAAATAGAATGAAATTTTTTCTGAAAACCATTGATGCTTGGAATATTGTTGAGACAGGTTATAGAGCACCAACTATAATTGTAGATAATCAGGAAATAGAGAAACCAAAGGATCAATGGGCAGAACTAGAAAATAAATTACAAAATGCTAATGCTAAAGCTATGAATTCTATTATCTTTTCATTGGATCAATTTGAATTTAATCGTGTCTCACATTGTCTAACTACGTTTGAAATATGGAACACACTAGAAGTGACTCACGAAGGAACGTCGCAAGTCAAAGAATCTCGTCTTGCCATGCTAAGCAGCGAATACGAGAATTTCACAATGGCCAAGGAATAAAATGTCAAAGAGATGTACGGACGACTTTCCAATATTGTGTACAAATCAAAAGCTCTCGGAAAATCATACACAGAGTTGGAGATAGTCCGAAAAATCCTCAAAGTCCTTCCACGAAGATTTGAAGCAAAAGTGACTGCCATTCAAGAATCAAAAGAATTAAAACAAATGAAAGTTGAAGAACTCATCAGAAATCTCACCACTTATGAGCTAGAAATGAAATTCAAGGAAGAGCGTGAAGGTGGAGACACTCGAAAGAAATCAATAGCTCTTAAAGGAATAATAGAAAGTGATGGTGATGGTGATGACGATGACGATGGAGTAGCAGAGTTGGAGCTCATAATAAAGAAATTAAAAAGGTGGAATTGCAAATACGAAAATCCAGCTCAAAATCGAAAATTGAAAAGCAGAATAGACAAAGCACTAGATAACTCAGACGAACCGAAGATCATCTGTCATAAGTGCAACCAACCTGGAGACATCAAGCCCAATTGTCCTCAAAATAGATGCGACTTTGAAAAGAAATCAAAAAGAAAAAGTTTTGCAGCCACGTGGAATACAAGTGATGAAGATAATCAAAGTACCAGCAGTGAGAGTGAGAAAGAAGATATGTGCCTTCAAGGTAATATAACTGATAGCGACGATGACGAACCAAGCGAGGTATCAAAACTCACTCACTCAGAATTACTTATATATTTCCACGAAGTAAATGGCTGTTTTGAACGACTTAGGGAAAAGTATGCTAAAATTGAATCACAAAGAGATAGTTTGATAGAATTAAATAAATAACTTGATCAATTAGTTAAAACCTATCAAAGTAGGATCCCTAAGTGTGATAAGTGTCCATTATTTGAAGAAGAAATTAAAAAATTAGAAATTAATATAAAATCACTTGAAAATGAAATTCTGATTTTAAAAGAAAGTGAAAATACTAGGAGAAAAAAATTCTATTAAAAAGTGCACACAATTGTTAAATGAAAACGTATCTCTCAAAATACAAGTCCAACAATTGTCAACGACTTTACATAAACTTTCAAAATATGAAAAATCGTTGAATATGCTATTAGGAAAACAAACTGTTAATACAGTTAGACAAGGACTTGGGTATAATCAATCTAAAAATGTTAGAAATGAGATTAATCAAGTAAATTCAATGTGCACAATTTGTAGAAAATTTGGACACAATCAAAATAATTGTTGGTATAGACCCAAACATGTGAAAACTATACCAATTTGGGTTCCAAAAGGCACAAATATAAAATCTCTCAAAGTTAAACAAATCTAGGTGCCAAAAGGAACATATATAAATAGTTTTGGGTCTCCAAAAAATTATTTTTCAAAATATTCTGCCACTAACAATCATGGACCTATAAAAACAATTAGGTCACAAAAATCTTTTATCGTGTAGGAGTGGTGAAAGGCTAAGGAACAACAATAGTGTTACTTGGATTCTGGCTGTTCCAAGGACACAACGAGCGACAAAGCAAAGTTCCTTAGCCTAGTATAAAGGTGACAGAATCACAATTGACAACAACGAAAAATATCATAAAGGTAAAATAGGTAATGGTATATTTATTTGAATGATATATTAAATGTGATAATCTGCACCGTAATCTGAGTTAAATCAGCCAATAATGTGATGATGAAATAATGATGATTTTAATTCCGACTTATTCAAAATTGTTGGCCAATTATATTCTTATGCCAAGAACACTATAAAAATCTCTAGAGTCTTTGAATTACTTTATATATATATTAGTTTGGATTAATAATAATGTTTTATCGGATGATAATACATTTGGTTATTTTACGGCTAACTCTACATTCACGGTTTTTGATTATTTACACGGCTTCAATTCAAATTCAAGAGAATGTCATTTAAAAAGCTGTTAAAATTGATTTTGAGATATTTTGTTGCCCACTTCATGGTCTGGTCTATCAAATTCAATTAATGATAATTTTGAGTGAAAGAGAAATTCATATGCAGATTACACTGGTAATCTAGTTGATAGAATAATTACTAGTGGAACGTGATTTGTTGAGACATTTAGTAACTGCATCATTTTTCAGAGAAAATATCTGCATATTTTTCATTTCATAATTTTTCAAATAGTAGAAAATTTTCTCATAAAACCCCTTCTAGAAAATCAACTTTGACCTTGTTTCCAGATTGGTCATTTTTTAGAAAAATTGATTTTATAATTATTTTTGAATTTTTAAATTATAATATTGACTAATCTGACTCCCTACTAATTATCAAAAAGATAAATAGTGATTGAAAAAAGTGATGAGTGTTGATATTTATCATATATTATGACTCGAGACGGTATAATTAGTAAATTTCTTTAGAAATTTAAACAAGAGTTATAAAAAAATTTGTTGGTAAAAAATTCCATGACTATCTCTATTTATATCATATTTCTAACGACCATCACTCATCAAAATTCAATATAGTTTGTCAATATGTGGTACTTTAAACAGAAATCATTCGTTTTTCATTTTACATTTTTTTAATAAAAATAAAAATAAAAATAATAAAATAAAATAAAATAAAATCCAAAGTATCCACTCTCATTTAAAAGTCCTCATGGTTATGCATGAGTGAATTACTTGGAATTTGTTATGTGCTTCCATGCTCATTTAAAAGTCCTCGCGGTTATGCATGTATGGAACGCATATTAAAATTGATTTTTTTAACAAACAAGTTGATTCTAATCCCATTTAAAAGTCCTCACGGTTATGCGTGGTTAGAAGATACTTGAATTCATTTTTTAAAAATAAAATTGGAATACTACTAATCTCATTTAGAAGTCCTAACGGTTATGCATGGTTGGTAGATATTCAAATTCCTGATATAAATATACCACAAATAGACACAACTGTATGATTTTATATGATGATATCATTCCCATCGTTCTAAAAGTGGAATATGCGCCTAACAAAGTATTTATGGTTTTTGTTTGATTTTTTATTGAAATTTAATATTTATATTCGATTGAGTTTTAATATTGTATTAATATCGATCACTTTATCTCTATTCTAACACTATTACTCTTTTGCTGATAACAGAAGGGTGAGAGAAAAGTTAAGATTTTGTTAAATAAAATCAAGCAAAGGAAATATTTTTTATTTACATCTAGGCTCATTTTCATATTTTTAATTGTATGCATATATGAAGGGGGAGCTTTGTGTAGAGAGGAAGCATTCAAATAGAGGGAGCAAATTGAATAATCAAATACATTTAATATATTCAAAATCTTAAATATATGTTTATTATCATCAAAAGGGGGAGATTGTTGAATATGCGATTATATGATTTTTGTTTGATGATAATAAACATATATACATATATATATTCATTTAAATGTATTTGTTAATATACTATTTTATTTATACAGATTAAATAAATATTTGATGAATAAAATAAATAACACAGAATTTGAATTCAAATGGATATTTTATTCAAACAAATATTTATTACAATTTTTGTATAGTACAAATTTCAAGCTCTCACTATATATATACAACTTCAATTACAATACAATTTTGATTACATCACAATTTCACATTTACATTGCACCTCACTACATATCACTCATTCACTCAACTCGTACCGATCTTCAACTTCATTCCAATGTGAATCCAGCATCTGAGAAATCTGCAAAAATATACATTGACGAAGTAAAATTGAAAATAAAATATTTTTGCAGTATAAAATAAAATGTGGATTTTGAAAATAATATTTGCCTCAGTTATTTGGGTAGTTCGTCATCATTTAAATTCGAATTCATCACACACGAACAGCTTGTGACATACACAGTGTATCACTGTATATGCCACAAGGCCGTGTATACTGATATATACACTTGATAAAATTACAGGGACAGGTGAGCACAGGTCAAACCCAAAACGCCGGTTTCAACTCAAGTGCAATAAAAATAATGTCACAATATCAGCACAAGGTCAAACCCGAGCTTTAAAGCTGGATTCAACACAGGTGCAGTTCGAATATACAAGTTTAATAAAATGGTCAGGAGCAAGCCAGTCAAAGTGTACACATGAACCAGAAGAGTTCGATTCAAGACAACGACTCAATCAATATGATATGCAACCTGGACCACATGAGCTCAATGCAACGCAACATCAAAGAAACAAATACAAGTTCAATGATTCGACACACAATGAAACTGCACCAGACCAGGCATAAGCTAGAAGTTCATCATGCTCACAAGTTTAAGGCACAGTGCAGACTGACGAACACACTAGAAATGACAACTTGAAACATGAATGTACAAACACCATGATAAACTCAAACAATACAGAAACCATGGAACAACATAGCAACTCAAGCCAGCATATAAAATATATATAGCAAGCTCCAGATGGTACACAAGTAAAAGGCAACAACAAGGGATGCACCAATGAAACAGGCCGCAACATATATAACATAGATAGTGCAATGCAGACATGTCAACAAGACCATATACATGCTTGAATAATACAACTGACTCAATACGACAAAGCAATGGAACCAGACTCATGAAGGCACAGAGGCACCAAAGCATGCACAAGTCCATATGCAGACATAATAAAGCAAGATATAATGCAATGTGTACAGAGAAATTTTACAAGACCAACAATCCAATTGAAATGCAATCTGTCTCGAAGAGTGATACCAGAGACTACAAAGAAATCAAGGCCAGACAGATTCAAGATGCAATCATGTACAACAAAGACTGGAAACAAAGGCAAACCAACTCAATGCAACTACATGATGACTGGAAACATAATACATATATGCAGCCTTGACCAAAGTTTAAGTCATACACATGAAAACAACTCAAATAAGCAAAGTGCAAACCCAGACCAACATACCAAATGAAGACTCGACATGTACATAAAGGCAGCAAATACAACTGATTCAAGTAAAAGGCAACTATACACATGAAGTCAATATGATCAAGGTAACAAGACCAGAACCAAGTTAACAGTTACAATGAGCACAACATCTAACCAGAGCATAGCACAAAAATGGAACGAAGTCCAGAAATCAAAATAGCTTCAAATGGCCAAATTCGAACAAATTCGTGAAGCAGCAGTTTCAAATCAATGCAACGGAGTAGAATCAAAAGTGAACAATGCTTCAGACGAGTTCAAGAATACAAGTCCAATACAGGTTTTACAAATGGCTAAAGTCGAACGAAATCAACATCGTCAAATCAAGTCATAACCGAAGTCACCAGAAAATCAACGCCGTGATGACCAAGGCAACAATGAATGGAATCGAACAGTTCAAAATCAATACCGTGGTGAGCAAGGATAACAACGTCAAAGAAATCAAACCGTGTCAACCAAGTAAACAAATATACGAATTGGAAGAAGTCAGTAATAATCTCAAGCATCCAAACGAAAATCAATGGCCGTGATAAAACAATTGACGAATTCAAATAATTATATACGAATGAAAATACAGGGGTTCGAACCCTATATAAACAGGTAACATCATTGGCAATATCATCGAGTTCAAGTAAGCAAAAACAGTAAAGCGAAATAATAAATTGCATACCAGGTTCTTTGAACAAACTCAACGAAATTGAAGCAGCCATATGCAAAATCGAAGAGACAATCATTCGACAAAGCAAGCATCACAAGATCATAAATTCGAATGATCAATTAAAGCGGCGCATTTAATTTCAAAAAGCCCTAATTTGAGCAAAGGAAAAGTGGAACAAAGACGAGCTACGAATTATCACAGACAAAAGAAAGTCGGCTTATATAATAAAATGGAAAGGGGCAACTCTCTTTAATTATTCATTAGGCCGATTTTATATTTGGGCTTTACTATATTAGGGTTTTGTTTAAATTGTTTTTAAATTATTTTTCTTTTGAAAATTGTGTATTTACTAGTCGTGTGACTAGGGGACAAACTACGTGGCATAGTTTGAGAATTCGCAACTCAGTGGCTGAGTTGTGGCAAGGTTTTGAGCATAGAGTTAAGGATAGTCGATAGCGTGTGTCGCGAGTTTACGTGTGTAAGCGTCTGACTGCTTAATTTCTAGTAGAAACCTTGAGGGCAGCACGTAGGCAGGGTTTTGCCGAAGTTGGGTAAATTCTGTGTCGTTCTATTTCTGCATTTATTATTCTGCTATTGTCTGTGCTATAATTTTGATTTATCTATTTTGAAATATTTTTATAAGCTTTTGCAATAATTTTATAATTAACAGCAACACCCTATTCACCCCCCCTCTAGGGTGAAATCGATCCTACAAATAGATGAGTAAGCCGATCCATCTGATGAATCGTGTGAAGACATTTTGATTTTGAAAAGAAAAGGAGTTTTAGAAGTTCATGTAAAAGAAAAAAAAAATTATTTGAGGTACGGATTTGTTTTGATGGAGAAAGGAGAGCTGAGAACTGAAATATATAGGAGGAAATGCAGTTAGAAAATGATGGTTCAACGTGAAAATTGAAAGAATGAGGATGAGAATTAAACTAGAGTTTGTGGCTGAAAATTTATTTTTAAAATAATTTAAAATATAAAAGAAACAATGTACAAGAAGTAGATGTGAAACACTGAATGGTCAGGTGGAAGTGACATAGGCTTATTAAACCCAAGGTGTAGAGTTCGAGCACCCAATTTTTTTAAAATTAATTAGTAGTTTTTATAATTCTTTTAAAGAAATTATACCTAGTTCTCTTCTTAATTTTATAAAACAATTTTCATCGAGTGGTTTAGTGAAAATGTCAGCTAATTGATTTTCAGAATTTACAAATTCTAAATTTATTATATCCTTTTCAATATTATCACGAAG
Source organism: Allium cepa (assembly GCA_030765085.1). NCBI lineage: Eukaryota > Viridiplantae > Streptophyta > Magnoliopsida > Asparagales > Amaryllidaceae > Allium > Allium cepa. The sequence goes on from CM060942.1 coordinate 117,048,767, forward strand.
AAAATGATGACGAATGTCAATATGTTTAGTTTGCGAGTGATTGACAGGATTTTTAGATAAATTTATTGCACTAGTGTTATCACAATATATTATAGACTTATTTAATTTTATATCAAAATCTTGTAATGTTTGTTGCATGTAGATTACTTGAGCACATGCTAAAACTGCAGATATATACTCTGCTTCACATGTCGATAGTGAAACACAATTTTGTTTCTCACTAAACCAAGATACCAAGGATCGTCCAATGAAATGACAAGTTCTACTTGTACTTTTTCTATTTGTCCAATATAAGGACATTCTTTTGGATAAAATAATCCCAAATCTTTGGTTTCGTTAAGATAATGAATTATACGTTTAACTGCTCGCATATGTGATTCTTTAGGATTTGCTTAAAATCGAGCACATAAACAAATACTCAACATAATGTTAGGTCGACTAGAAGTTAAGTAAAGTAGTGATCCAATCATATTACGATATAGTTTTTGGTCAACACTCTTACCATTTTCATCCTTTTCAAGTTGTATAGTTGTACTCATAGGAGTTGGTTTGGCAGACGTGTCTTCCATACCGAATCGTTTAATTAGATTATTACAATACTTTTCTTGATTAAGGAAAATGCCATTTTGCATTTGTTTGATTTGCAATCTAAGAAAATATGATAGTTCTCCCATATGTAACATTTCAAATTCATTTGTCATGATAGTCGAAAATTCCTTACATAAATGTTCATTTATTGAACCAAAAATAATATCATCAACATATATTTGAATAATTAAAATATCTTGTTTAGTTTTCTTAATAAATAATGTTTGATCAACTTTCCCAATCTCAAAACCAGATTCTAGTAAATAGCTTTTAAGTCGATCATACCAAGCACGAGGTGCTTGTTTTAAACCATATAAAGCTTTCTTAAGTTTATAAACATGATCTGGAAATTTTTCATAAGTAAACAGAGGAGGTTGTTCAACATAAACATTTTCTTTTATAAAACCATTTAGAAAAGCACTTTTAACATCCATTTGATATACTTAAAATTATGAAAACATGCAAAGGCCAGTAGAATACGTATAGCTTCTAGTCTTGCAACTGGAGTAAACGTTTCTTCATAGTCTATTCTCTCTTCTTGGTTATAACCTTGTGCTACTAATCTAGCTTTATTTCTAGTAATGTTGCCTTGTTCATCAGCTTTGTTTTTGAAAACCCATTTTGTACCAATGAATGATTGATCACTTGGTATAGGAACTAATTCCCAAACTTCGTTCCTTTCAAATTGAATTCGCTCTTCTTGCATAGCTATAATCCAATAGTCATCAGTTGAAGCTTCCTTAAAAAATTTAGGTTCTATATTAGAGAGAAAAGCTATATGGCCCATTTGATTTAATTGATGTCTTGTCCTTACATTTGAATTTACTTCTCCAATTATATTTTGAACAGGGTGATCTCTAAGAATTCTTGGAGAGGATCTTATCATATTATCATTATTAATAGTATTTACATTTTCTAAAGTAACATCAGAAGTATTATTTTGAAGAATAATATCATCATCTTCTGAATTATTTGTTAGAATAATATTTGTATTATTTTTCAAATTTGAATTTTTAGAAGAAATATTGATATTTTCATCGAATGAAACATGAAGAGTTTCTTCGATAACTTTATTTCTTGTATTAAAAACTTGATAAGCTTTGCGTCTTTCCGAATATCCTATGAATATTCCTTCATCGGATTTTGGACCAAATTTGCCAAGCTGATCTTTAGTGTTAAGTATAAAACATTTTGAACCAAAGACTTTAAAATATGATATATTTGGTTTTTTACCATTTAAAAGTTTATATGGAGTATGTTTTGTTAATGATCGAATAGAAACATGATTCAAAACATAGCAAGCAGTTGCAACAGCTTCTGCCCAAAAATGTTTAGGTAAAGTGCTTCCATTTAATAGAGATCGTGCACATTCTTGTAATGTTCTGTTTTTCCTTTCTACAACTCCATTTTTTCGTGGTGTTCTAGGAAAGGAGAAATTATGATTAATTCCTTTCTTGTTACAAAATTTTTCGAAAGCTTCATTTTCAAATTCACCTCCATGATCACTTCTAATATTTTTAACTTTGAAATTCTTTATATTTTGAATTCTCTTTGCAAAAATTTTAAAATTTTCAAAAGTATCACTTTTATGTTTCATAAAAATAGTCCATGTATATCTTGAAAAATCATCTATAATAACAAACATATATCTATTGTGATTAATAGATTGAACTTGAGTAGGTCCGAAAAGATCCATATGTAATAGTTCAAGTGGTTGTGTTGTAGATATGATTTTCTTAGATTTAAAAGAAGATTTCATTAATTTTCCTAACTGACATGCATCATAGATATTATCAATTTTGAATTTCGTATCAGGTAGTCCTTTAACAAGTTTATTTTTAGCTAATTTATTAATAGCATTAATATTTATATGACAAAATCTTTTGTGCCATAGCCAAGAATCGTTTTCTGTAGCTACTAAACACATATTTGTTTTATGATTTATATTCTTATTTAAAATATAAACATTTTTATCTCTTATACCTTCAAAAATTAATTTTTGATTTTTATCAGAGATATTACATTTATTTTCTGAAAAAGATATAATAAAACCTTGATCACATAATTGACTTATACTTAATAAATTATGTTTTCAGTTTTTAACTAATAAAACATCAATAATGAGAGGTGAGTTAGAGATACCGTTATTGCTCACATCACCTTTGCCGATGACATAACCTTTTGAATTATCTCCAAAAGTGACCGATCCTCTATTTGAGTAGACTATGTTTGTTAACATGTCTTTATCCCCAGTCGTATGTTTTGAGCAACCACTGTCCAGAATCCATTTTCCTCTCCTTTTAAGTGGTTCCTACAAAAAATAAAGATTAAGATGTTACCCATTTTTCTTTAGGGTCCTAAGAGTTAGATCTTAGAAAACCAAACCCAAGAAGGCTCAGAATTCCCTTTAAAATATAATTCTTATTTTCTATGAACAGTTTCTATAAATGTTTTGATATGTTTATTCCTAATTAAGTTATTATTTGTTTTGGGAATCCATATTTTAATAGTTTTAAAGTCTTTTGAAACTGTTTTCTTTATATCTTTACTAATTTTGTTTTTAAACTTAATTTTAAGCTTTCCAGATTTTATTAGAATTTTCAATTTTCCTAAATCCTAATCCCATTTTATTTGAAGTAGACTGAGAATTTTCTATTATTTTAGAAAGATTTTCTCTTCCTTTATTAAAATTGGAAATATTTTTATTAATATCTACAGCTAAGTTTTAAGACTAGATTTTTCTAACTCTAATACTTTAGTGTTAGATTTTAAATCATTAATTTCAACAGATAAAACATCATTTTTATTCTTCTGAATTTCTAACTCCTGAGTTATCATAGAAAGTTGAAAAGCTAAATTAGAATTAGATTCTTGAGATTTTTCAAGTTCTTCTTCGAGAATTTTCTTTTCATCTCTAAGCATACTAATTTCTAATTCAGATCTATTCAGTTTTCCTTGTAACTCCTTATTATGTTTTTTGCTTTTTTTTACAAAATCTACTAGTTCAGAATTAAGTTCAACTAAATCTTCACAACTTAGTTCACTTACATCATCATTTGTAACCATGGAGCTTACATTTGCTTGCTCTGTGTCACTGTCACTGTCGCTTTCCGATGATGAAGAGTCTAAATCATCCCATGTTACAGAAAATGCTTTCTTCTTGAATTTGTTCTTTTTGAATTTGTTTTTCTGTTTCTCTGGACAATCTTTCTTCATATGACCCTTCTTATGATATTCATAACATTCTATGACAGACGATGATGGTTTATTGCTATTATTGTTGCTAGAGTTATTTTTGTAACTCTTCCCCTTGTAATTCTTTTTGAATTTCAATAACTTTTTGAAATTCTTAGCAATAAATGCCATATCCTCTTCTTCTGAGTTAGAGTCATCTTGTTCTGCTTGAAATGCTAAATTCTTCTTATCTTGTGCTTGAACTTTCTTTGCCTGCAAATTTACTTCATATGACATTAGATTTCCTATTAACTCTTCTAGTTTCATAGTCGAAAGATCGTTTTCTTCTTTAATAGCTAGGACCTTTCTTTCCCATTCATCCGTTAAAGAGTATAGGATTTTTGATGCTATATCAAAATCAGAGAATTTTTCTCCTAGTGCCAATAGTGAATGATATATATCTTGAAATCTAGAATACATGTCATTTATATTTTCATTTGATTTCATTTTGAAATTTTGAAACTGATTTTTCAACATTGAAATTTTGCTTTATTTGACTTTGTTAGTGTGACGACCCACCTTTTTCGACAGTTTAAACCGACGATCAAATACACATGTCGATTCCAAACCATTCAAAAGTGCAGATAGTTATTGGGGTAAATAAGAAAAGAAAAAGAAAGAGAAATAAAGGAAATGAAACAACACAGAATCTCGCAGCGGAACGATAAAATATAATAGTCAAATAAACAGTTCATGAAGTTGTTTACTATACTATGACAATTATTTATACAACATTTATCAGAGTTATACATATACAACAGAACAATTAAAATAATGCAGCAGATAGCATGATGCAAGGGTAATAATAGTAATAGTATACCAAATCTTCGTCTTCATCCTCCAGAATAGATCTTCAAAAATCTGAAAAAACTCAGGACTGACCCGAGCGTAATGAAAAGACAAAACATTCGAGTCAGGGCTACAATATCCTTATGAAAGTTAAATCAATCGTAAATAAATATGAGTGTAACGGCGTCAGAGATGCTTACGGGGTTTGACATCTCATATCCAGTGTCAACGTGCGTGCAATAACTCAAGAGATGTTACGGGATTTTCCATCTCCTAAAGATCCGTTAAACTATCTACTATGTAGTAATATACGCTAAGTAGATAATGTCTATCAGTAATATAAAGTATCAAAATAGCGTTAAGGCGTTACGATAATTGCCCTTAACACATTTTTATAATGCCATAGTCTATACAGCACCGTAAGCCCCACCGTAAACTGGTGGTTATCAGAGGGTACCCCATAGGTATAACACAAAGCATAACGTACTGGTCGCGAATAGGATAATCAGTATGACAAGGTACATGAGGCGATACCAACTAGGATACTAGTAGTTGCGTGATCTGGACTGATGTTGGGCATAGCCAGCAGCCACCCCAACACCGCGAAACAACACTCCCAAATCAAGGGGTGCACCCAAATCGAATCACAAATGTAATAGAAATGGTATCGAAGAAGCGTGTCCGCTAGAGGTGGCGAACCTCAATGGCCCGGCGCGGCTCCTGTTTTAGTCATGTCAGGGGTCATCCAATATCATTCTCTTTCTTCAGTCAACGCGTTCACCAAATCATCCACTTCATTCTGGATCAACACTCCACGTATAATAGTTATTAAAGTGGTGTTCGATATCGACAGAGAGTATGTCCATATCCGATCCTGGTCTCTTTAATAACTACGTATTATTACACCGTTAACTCTTTTACATTTCAAATCGATTCATAATTTATATCAAAATATCATATTCGCTTCAAAATCAAATCCATTTCAAATATCATCATATCTATTCAACTGTAAGATTCCGTTTCAAAAAAACATTTTTCGCATCAATATCTCATTTCGTTTTCAAAATCATTTCGAATTTCAATTTAGCTTGCAACTTCATTTAACTTAATTCGTATTTAAATTCAAGATTTAAACATAAACATTTCACCTTATTAACCAGTTTGGAATCTTAGAAAAAAATAGTTTTAAGTAGTTTAAAAGTAGTTTAAATAATTAAAATACTTAAAATACTTAAACTCTTAAAATGGATGTGAAATAGATAAATTAGTTTAAAATAATTTAAATCGGGTTAAGTATATTTAAAATAGATTAAAACAGTTTAAGTATCCAAAATGGTTTATATAACCGAGTAATTTGGAAAACAAATAAAACAGCTTCAAAACCAATCCATTTCAATTTATAACTTCCCAATTCAAATCACTTTCAATTTCCATTCTACCGATTCAATTTCGATTTCAATTCAAAACAACGTCAACTTTAACTTCAAGTCAATTCAATTCTACATTCACCTTCAATTTATTCAATTTCAATTTTTATCGATTTGGAGCTTGATTTCAAAATATCCATTTATAACACTTAACAAATTTTCCATCAATATTCAAGTTTAAATCCAAATTTCAAATATGGTTCAATTCCAAGCTCGATTTCAAAATATCATTTTTATATCACTTTTACTTAGTAATATTCAAAGCTCGAATTAAGGTTAAATCTTTAAACAAATCAATTTCGAAATTCAATCATATCCTGATTTTAAATTCCAAAGTCTCCACTTAATTTTTTAACAATTTCTTTTAACCAAAATTAATTTCAACATTCCAAACTCAAATTTCGATAAATTCGATTTTTTATAAATTGATTTCTATTTATAACTTTTAAATCAAAACATTTAAACAAATTTCGAATCGACGATTTTTAAAATTATTAATTTAGCCAATCCGGTGTCCGTATATAATTTTCTATCCTATGACCAAGTAATTATTTATTTCAATTAAATGTCAGGGATGAATATATATTACTTAAATCAAATATGTATGCATAACAGTATATATAAGCAAATAAACATCCAAACATTTAAATATCAACCAACAACATCCATCAAAATACATCATCCAATAGACAATACAATTCATAGCAATTTCATAGTTATCAATGTCAGGTAATTTAATCGCAATTCAATTTCAATTTCAATTTAAATTTAACTGTCAATTTAATTTCAACGATTAATTCAAATGACAATCTGTATGACAATTAAATTTTATCAAACAACGACAAATAAAAACATAACACTTCATAATGTCAATTTAACTAGCATAAAGATATTTAGTACGTTGTGAGCGTTATAAAACACTCACATTGATTTTTCGATTTTAAATCAAATCGAACGACGTTCGATTTAACTCAAAATTTCTCTAGCTCCAAATGATTCCAATCCAGTTGTATTGCGTAGAGCTCGTCCATACGATTCCAACGCAAAAAGTTTCGTCCGAATCCGACCTCGTATGAAAGAGATATCAATTTTTAAAGTTTGAACGATGATTAAATATAATCAATTTACAATTAATTTCATTTCCTAACCCAAACCATCATCTGCCGTTAGATTTAGCCTCTCCACATCAGGCCGTTCGGCCCTTCTTCTACCCCTACGTGAAAATCACGTACTAAGAAACCCAAACCGCCACTTAAAACCCTAATACACGCAACCTATACATCGACTTCCAGGACGATCGGGATACGCCATATCGAAGAGCATCTCAAGAGCCACCTGCGCCTGCCATGGGGTGGAGCTCGGCCCCCCCTTTCCCTCTCGAAATGCGTGAAAACGTGTTGACTTTATGGTCAATTTCCCGACGATCCGCTGACCCAATCACGATCATGACCGTTGGATTTGTAGATCTCGTCGAGATCTACAACTTTGTAGTTGAGAGTTTTTGCTAATTCTTCACGGATTTGGAGAAAATTGAGGAGGAAGTTCGACAATTTTTGGTCTTCGAAAATGAAAGTGGCGGCTGGTCAAAAAGAGTTAGTGTTTGGAGCAAATTGAAGAGGATGGGTCCTTTTATAGAAAATTACAAAAACACTATTCACCGAAATTTTTTCGAACTCCAAACGAAGCGTGGCGGCATGCGTTTCTAAGGTGTACCCCATGTTCCGGACACAATGAAATAGGTTTCGGAGGCTAATTCGATCATATGTGTGAGTTACGGTAATAAACGATCAAATTTAAATTAAACCGATTAAACGATTTTCTAGGCGTTTTGGCTTGCCCCGGACAAACGGTAAATCCGATTGACACGAGATTTGAAATCTTACAATAATATCACATTACGGATCCGATGAAATTGTTTCTTCGAAATCCGAGACCGTTTGAAAAATGACTATTTTAACTCGCCAAATTAATGTTAAAACAATTTCAACGCGTTTCGAGCTGCCACGGTCAAACGACAACTCCGATTGCTACGAAAATTGAAATCCGATAATAACTAACTGTTACGGATCCAATGGAACTAGTTTCGTCCAATTCTGAGAATGTTCAAAAATTGGCTATTTTTCAATCGATAATTAAATATTAAAATATTCAATTTTCACAACTAAATTTTAAATTCAGTTTTAAAAGTTCTATAACATCACTATAACTCTAATATGATAAAATAAAATTTTACAAATCATTTTTAATCATATTAAACCCGTTATTCAATTATCCAATAAATTCCAATTTTAAAATCTTATTAACTCCATTATAATCCCGATATAACTTACATTCACTTTGGAAACCAATTTGAATCATATTAAATCAAATTTCAATTATTCACTCTATTTTCATATATTAAATTTCAATATCAAATTAATCATATCAAATTCAGAATTTAATTATTCAAACATTTATAATATTAAATTTAAACAATTTGATTATTCTTAAATCACTATCTTTTGAAATATTCAAACGAACTTATAAAATTTAACAAATTCAAATTATAGAACAACCATTTCATTAAAACAGTTATTCAATTCCCGTTATTCAATTAATTCAATCGATTCCAAATATTAAATTTAAACAATTTAATTGTTCAATATTTGACGGATTTCAATATTGGATTTTCAAATAAAAATTTCATTATCAGTCGATTTACTATATTACATCAAATGAACTCTACATTATTATTAATCAACAGTTAGAGATAATGCACTCAAATAATATATGAACTTTCATTTCAATTTCAATTGGTTCACAAATTCAATTCGACTAACTAAATGAATATGTAACTTAAATAATTATCGCCGTTAACTGTTAATTACTTATAAGTTTATTATTTACAAACAAGCGTCACAATTACCTATATAATACAAATTCATTCAATTACCTTTGACTACATATCATTTCGATTGATTTTGGGATTTTATTCAATTCATAAATAATTAACTTAGATAAAATCTTGTTGCATTTCATTCTAGTTATTATTTTTCCAAACGACTTACAATTTTTTCTAGCACTAAATCATGAAATATTATTAAATTAGCTATTTTAATTATCGAAAATTTACGGGTCGTTACACTCTCCCCCACTCAAAACTTTTCGTCCCCGAAAAGGAAAAAGAAGGGAAAAGGAATGAAGTAAAGAATTCAACATTTGATATATTTTATTAAAAATTATCCACTTATAAACAATGAAATTCCATTTATAAAGTCATAACTACGCTTCCACTAAGTTACTCCAAACGGCTTCCTAACTTTATAAGTTAGTAATCAAAACAAGTTATAAAAATTTTTAAAACTTGAAATTTTTTCTAACACCCGGATTTTACGGAAAATTTCGGCAGAGTCTCCTTTGCGCGGCTCGATCGGGAAAAAATATAACAGTATATATATCACAAATATACATCTCATCAAATGATGAGGCATCCCGCAGGGAAAAAGTGTAAAAATACGATATGTAATCCGAGATATGTACCTTATATATTGTTAGCGAGCATATACGGCTAATATAGCGCGAAAGCGAGCTCCAAATGTGTAGCAAGAGAAATCCGCACCTACTAAATACTCAATAACTAAGTTAGAACCATGCATATAAAGATAGATCGATATACTTAGCCTACACAACATATATATAACATATTTAGCTTCAAAACTGAGATTCCAATTTCAGGACAACAAACAAATCTTAGTTTTAGGACACCTAAACGATAAAATTCGGCAACAGAATCTAAGCAAAAGTTGTTGCATTCATTTCAGTCTTTCCGGAATGTCCAAAATCATCGAATTCGGACCATACGTTCAAAAATTATGGTCGTTTTACTTAGAGGATACGACTCAGCCTGGGCAATGAATTGCGCAGGTCAGCGACGTTCACCCGCGTTTTCGACCTTCTAAACGACATCAAAACACAAAACACTTAAAAAAAAGTTTTAGCTTAAGTTCTTAGCTTTCCAGAAAGTGCAAGATCATCAAAATCTGATAAACCAGTTAAAAGATATGGCGAAAATACTAAGGGTGTATACTACTGATTTTACTTATTTTTACACAGGACAGCGAGTAACATTCAAGTTTTTTAACCTAGTAGACGAAGGAATTTTCTCAAGTTATCTAAACAAAAGTTGTGCTATAATTTCTAAGCTTTCCGAAAAGTCCAAGATCGTTGAATTTCGTTCAGCCATTTAAAAGTTATGGTTGTTTTCGTTTCAGCATATATTGGACAATTTTGGATTTTTCCCAAAAATTTGCTTTTATTATTTCAAAGTGCAAACCATCAAAACTTCAAATTTTCTAAAGAACAATCGTAAACACAAAGTCATTTATTTTCTTATTCATCCATGTAATATGTTTACATTCAATTTTTTTCTGATTTATTCAAGTTTGTTTCATTCACATTTTAAATTCAAGTCAATTTGCTTCAATTTAAATTGAATTCAATTATATTTAATTTCACTTTGCTTCAAATTTGAATTTTATTATTTAATATTTTATTCCATTTATTTAATTCCATTAACACTAATGAATTCTACTTAATCAATTTTCATCCATCTAACAACCAATGCATATCAAACATTAACATCCATCCAAAATCTACACTAAATCAATTATACATTTCCAAGTCAATTTTAATTTCATACACTTCCAAGTTTATTGACATTTAGTTATATTCAAATTTAATTAGTTTCCATTTACCAATTTTATTTTTCATTAATTTTAAATTTTATTCATTCACTTGTAGTATTTCCATTTTATATTAACATAATTGTGAATCACCTTTAAAAGTTAATTAAATTCCAATTATTTACTAACAATTTTATTTATATTTGCAAACCATTAATTAAACGCATATTTCATTATTCAAACCTATACTTGTACATTATCCAATTAACAATTCATATAACATTTTTGAACTTCTTAAATATTTTGGTAAGTTATATCTATGCTATAGGATGAAATTTAATACTATACAAGTTTTACAGTTTCAATTTTATTTTAAGTTCATAATTTTCTAATTCTAAGGATTTATACTTCAATTGATATTATCACTTAGCTCTTAGGTTCATTTCTCATTTCACAATTCAGAAGTTCTTTAATGATTCAAGTCTAAATTCATTTCAATCATTTAAAAAAAAATCATTAATTATTAAAGGACTTAAGAATTCCAATCCCGGTTTCATTTCAAATCAAGTTTTGAAATAATATATACTTATATAATTTATATATCAAATCATACTATAGAGAATACAAAATAAAATAAAATTTGAATCAAAACAAGGTTTAGACAAGCTATTAAGTGGTCTCCCCCACTCAGACTCTCGAAAATAAACGCTGATGATGCGTGCACTCATCACCAAAATCATTTTCTAGCGTCAAGAGAAGGGAATATAACACTTATCATTAAAAAAATCCTTCGAAAACAATATCAACTCAATTATACTATCATATAATACTCATATTATATTTTTCAAATTCTTGTAAGTCAATTTCAAACACCGAAATTTAAATTCCCAAATCCAAGTTAAAATTCATTTATATTCATTATCAATTGTGTTTACAAGATTTCATTTTCCTAAATCCATTGTTATTTAATCAATTGTTGTAAATATTGACTGATCAAACAATAACGATAATAATCTAATATTATCATCTCCTAACAATCAATTCAATCAAAATGAATAAATATTCAAATAATTCTTTTGTATAAAATATATTCCAAAACGATATTGTGTTGGTTTGTCCTATTCGAGTGTTTAGAAATTCCTATCGATGCCTTGGCGTCCCAAGTATCGACCAGAATTCATAAATACTCAACGGAATAAAGTTAACACAATATAAACCATTTTATATCAAATAACAAGTACGCTCTCTCATATACACTCAACTCATTCATATAGTTTACCTCTATTTCAATGAGTTATTCCCCACTAGAGCCAAGGTTTATCGCTAAACCAAAGCTCTGATACCAACTGTAACGACCCGCCTTTTTGGACAGTTTAAACCGACGATCAAATACACATGTCGATTCCAAACCATTCAAAAGTGCAGATAGTTATTGGGGTAAATAAGAAAAGAAAAGGAAAGAGAAATAAAGGAAATGAAACAACACAGAATCTCGCAGCGGAACGACAAAATATAATAGTCAAATAAACAGTCCATGAAGTTGTTTACTATACTTTGACAATTATTTTTACAACATTTATCAGAGTTATACATATACAACAGAACAATTAAAATAATGCAGCAGATAGCATGATGCAAGGGTAATAATAGTAATAGTATACCAAATCTTCGTCTTCATCCTCCAGAATAGATCTTCAAAAATCTGAAAAAACTCAGGACTGACCCGAGCGTAATGAAAAGACAAAACACTCGAGTCAGGACTACAATATCCTTATGAAAGTTAAATCAATCGTAAATAAATATGAGTGTAACGGCGTCAGAGATGTTTACGGGGTTTGACATCTCATATCCAGTGTCAACGTGCGTGCAATAACTCAAGAGATGTTACGGGATTTTCCATCTCCTAAGGATCCGTTAAACTATCTACTATGTAGTAATATACGCTAAGTAGATAATGTCTATCAGTAATATAAAGTATCAAAATAGCGTTAAGGCGTTACCATAATCCCCCTTAACACATTTTTATAATGCCATAGTCTATACAGCACCGTAAGCCCCACCGTAAACTGGTGGTTATCAGAGGGTACCCCATAGGTATAACACAAAGCATAACATAGTGGTCGCGAATAGGATAATCAGTATGACAAGGTACATGAGGCGATACCAACTAGGATACTAGTAGTTGCGTGATCCAGACTGATGTTGGGCATAGCCAGCAGCCACCCCAACACCGCGAAACAACACTCCCAAATCAAGGGGTGCACCAAAATCGAATCACAAATGTAATAGAAATGGTATCGAAGAAGTGTGTCCGCTAGAGGTGGCGAACCTCAATGGCCCGGCGCGGCTCCTGTTTTAGTCATGTCAGGGGTCATCCAATATCGTTCTCTTTCTTAAGTCAACGCGTTCACCAAATCATCCACTTCATTCTGGATCAACACTCCGCGTATAATAGTTATTAAAGTGGTGTTCGATATCGACAGAGAGTATGTCCATATCCGATCCCGGTCTCTTTAATAACTATGTATTATTACACCGTTAACTCTTTTACATTTCAAATCGATTCATAATTTATATCAAAATATCATATTCGCTTCAAAATCAAATCCATTTCAAATATCATCATATCTATTCAACTGTAAGATTCCGTTTCAAAAAAACATTTTTCGCATCAATATCTCATTTCGTTTTCAAAATCATTTCGAATTTCAATTTAGGTTGCAACTTCATTTAACTCAATTCGTATTTAAATTCAAGATTTAAACATAAACATTTCACCTTATTAACCAGTTTGGAATCTTAGAAAAAAATAGTTTTAAGTAGTTTAAAAGTAGTTTAAATAATTAAAATACTTAAAATGCTTAAACTCTTAAAATGGATGTGAAATAGATAAATTAGTTTAAAATAATTTAAATCGGGTTAAGTAGATTTAAAATAGATTAAAACAGTTTAAGTATCCAAAATGGTTTATATAACCGAGTAATTTGGAAAACAAATAAAACAGCTTCAAAACCAATCCATTTCAATTTATAACTTCCCAATTCAAATCACTTTCAATTTCCATTCTACCGATTCAATTTCGATTTCAATTCAAAACAACGTCAACTTTAACTTCAAGTCAATTCAATTCTACATTCACCTTCAATTTATTCAATTTCAATTTTTATCGATTTGGAGCTTGATTTCAAAATATCCATTTATAACACTTAACAAATTTTCCATCAATATTCAAGTTTAAGTCCAAATTTCAAATATGGTTCTATTCCAAGCTCGATTTCAAAATATCATTTTTATATCACTTTTAATTAGTAATATTCAAAGCTCGAATTAAGGTTAAATCTTTAAACAAATCAATTTCAAAATTCAATCATATCCTGATTTTAAATTCCAAAGTCTCCACTTAATTTTTTAACAATTTCTTTTAACCAAAATTAATTTTAACATTCCAAACTCAAATTTCGATAAATTCGATTTTTTATAAATTGATTCCTATTTATAACTTTTAAATCAAAACACTTAAACAAATTTCGAATCGACGATTTTTAAAATTATTAATTTAGCCAATCCGGTGTCCGTATATAATTTTCTATCCTATGGCCAAGTAATTATTTATTTCAATTAAACGTCAGGGATGATTATATATTACTTAAATAAAATATGTATGCATAACAGTATATATAAGCAAATAAACATCCAAACATTTAAATATCAACCAACAACATCCATCAAAATACATCATCCAATAGACAATACAATTCATAGCAATTTCATAGTTATCAATGTCAGGTAATTTAATCGCAATTCAATTTCAATTTCAATTTCAATTTAACTGTCAATTTAATTTCAACGATTAATTCAAATGACAAACTATATGACAATTAAATTTTATCAAACAACGACAAATAAAAACATAACACTTCATAATGCCAATTTAACTAGCATAAAGATATTTAGTACGTTGTGAGCGTCATAAAACACTCACATTGATTTTTCGATTTTAAATCAAATCGAACGACGTTCGATTTAACTCAAAATTTCTCTAGCTCCAAATGATTCCAATCCAGTTGCATTGCGTAGAGCTCGTCCATACGATTCCAACGCAAAAAGTTTCGTCCGAATCCGACCTCGTATGAAAGAGATATCAATTTTTAAAGGTTTGAACGATGATTAAATATAATCAATTTACAATTAATTTTCATTTCCTAACCCAAACCATCATCTGCCGTTATATTTAGCCTCTCCACATCAGGCCGTTCAGCCCTTCTTCTCCCCCTACGTGAAAATCACGTACTAAGAAACCCAAACCGCCCCTTAAAACCCTAATACACGCAACCCATACATCGACTTCCAGGACGATCGGGATACGCCATATCGAAGAGCATCTCAAGAGCCACCTGTGCCTGCCTTGGGGTGGAGCTCGGCCCCCCCTTTCCCTCTCGAAATGCGTGAAAACGTGTTGCCTTTATGGTCAATTTCCCGACGATCCGCTGACCCAATCACGATCATGACCGTTGGATTTGTAGATCTCGTCGAGATCTACAACTTTGTAGTTGAGAGTTTTTGCTAATTCTTCACGGATTTGGAGAAAATTGAGGAGGAAGTTCGACAATTTCTGGCCTTCGAAAATGAAAGTGGCGGCTGGTCAAAAAGAGTTAGGGTTTGGAGCAAATGGAAAAGGATGGGTCCTTTTATAGAAAATTGCAAAACACTATTCACCGAAAATTTTTCGAACTCCAAACGAAGCGTGGCGGCAGGCGTTTCTAAGGTTTACCCCACATTCCGGACACAATGGAATAGGTTTCGGAGGCTAATTCGATCATATGTGTGAGTTACGGTAATAAACGATCAAATTTAAATTAAACCGATTAAACGATTTTCTAGGCGTTTTGGCTTGCCCCGGACAAACGGTAAATCCGATTGACACGAGATTTGAAATCTTACAATAATATCACATTACGGATCCGATGAAACTGGATTCGTCGAAATCCAAGACCGTTTGAAAAATGACTATTTTAACTCGCCAAATTATAAAACAATTTCAACGCGTTTCGAGCTGCCACGGTCAAACGATAACTCCGATTGCTACGAAAATTGAAATCCGATAATAATTAACTATTACGGATCCAATGGAACTAGTTTCATCCAATTCTGAGACTGTTCAAAAATTGGCTATTTTTCAATCGATAATTAAATATTAAAATATTCAATTTTCGCAAATAAATTTTAAATTCAGTTTTAAAAGTTCTATAACATCACTATAACTCCAATATGATAAAATAAAATTTTACAAATCATTTTTAATCATATTAAACCCGTTATTCAATTATCCAATAAATTCCAATTTTAAAATCTTATTAACTCCATTATAATCCCGATATAACTTACATTCACTTTGGAAACCAATTTGAATCATATTAAATCAAATTTCAATTATTCACTCTATTTTCATATATTAAATTTCAATATCAAATTAATCATATCAAATTCAGAATTTAATTATTCAAACATTTATAATATTAAATTTAAACAATTTGATTATTCTTAAATCACTATCTTTTGAAATATTCAAACGAACTTATAAAATTTAACAAATTCAAATTATAGAACAACCATTTCATTAAAACAGTTATTCAATTCCCGTTATTCAATTAATTCAATCGATTCCAAATATTAAATTTAAACAATTTAATTGTTCAATATTTGACGGATTTCAATATTGGATTTTTAAATAAAAATTTCATTATCAGTCGATTTACTATATTACATCAAATGAACTCTACATTATTATTAATCAACAGTTAGAGATAATGCACTCAACTAATATATGAACTTTCATTTCAATTTCAATTGGTTCACAAATTCAATTCGACTAACTAAATGAATAGGTAACTTAAATAATTATCGCCGTTAACTGTTAATTACTTATAAGTTTATTATTTACAAACAAGCATCATAATTACCTATACAATACAAATTCATTCAATTACCTTTGACTACATATCATTTCGATTGATTTTGGGATTTTATTCAATTCATAAATAATTAACTTAGATAAAATCTTGTTGCATTTCATTCTAGTTATTATTTTTCCAAACGACTTACAATTTTTTTCTAGCACTAAATCACGAAATCTTATTAAATTAGCTATTTTAATTATCGAAAATTTACGGGTCGTTACACTTAGTTCCTTCATGAGTTACTTTTAGAGTTCTCCATATCTCAAAAGCATTTGTACACGTACTAACTCTATAAAACTCATTTCTATCTAATGCACAAAATAACATATTCAATGCTTTTGCATTTGTAGTAGCATCAGTTTTCTGCGCAGCGGTCCAAGTTGAAAAATCTTCTGTTTGAGTAGTATATTCGTTTTGAGTAATGTTCCAAGTTTCAAAACCATTAGATTGCACATATATATATATATATATATATTCTCATTCTAGTTGGCCAATAATTATAATTCATGCTATTGAATAGTGGAGGTCGTGTAGTAGATTGACCTTCAATAAAACTAGTGTTAGTGACAGTGCTTGTGATGTTATTTTCCATATTAACAATTGAAAAATTATCAAATAACCGTGTTACGGTTATAGTATAACCTTGCTCTGATACCAAATGAAAGTGACTACTATGTGGCTAGCTATCACTTAGGATCGTGTAATATGGAATATATTTAAAACTAAAAGCGGAAAACAGATGATAATAGCAAAGTAAATAAAAATGAGCACACCATGAATTTTTATACTGGTTCGAACTTCCCGTTCTACGTCCAGTCCCAGACTTTCCTTTGGAATTTCTCACAATAACCCCTCACTTAACCCGGAGGAATAGGTATACAACACCTGAGCAACCGATCAGGACTTTTCCGCCTCTAACAGCCGAAAGAGGACTTTACCCGCCTGAACAACTGAACAGGACTTCAACAGATTCACTAAAAATTACTTTGACACTTTGTGTTCTTGATAACACTGATTTTCCTTTTATAATACAACCTTCCTATAATCTTTTCCTCAAGTATATATGTGTGTGTAAAGATTTAGAAAGGAAAATATCGCTTTGAATCAAAGAATAAGATAATTGATTCAGAGATTCAAGTAATATATGTAAGTTGTGATTGCTTTTCAGAACGCAGAGATAGTAGAAAGTATGATCAAAAGGTAATAAAAAAATCGATGATTTATGAAGTGAATTTTGTGAGTTTATATAGTAGTTAAAGAGATGCAACCATTCACGAAGAGTTCTGATCAAAGGAAGCATCCATACCTCTTCATATTAGAACGTAACTCTTGGCAAAAGGAAGTGTCCATTCAGAAAAAATAGCTATTAGACTGACCCAAAACGACCAGTCAACTGAATGTTCAAAATTGTGCAAAAACAGAGAGGTTCTGTGCACCTGTACAGATTCAATCGACTGGCCATATACGGTCAGTCGACTGACTTGACAGTTAAAGCACAGTCTTCACATATTTTAATAATTTAGAGTTTTAAAACAACCTAACTACATGAGGATAGATTTTAACATTTCTAGGACTAAAAACTTCAATAAATTAACATACTATACGCAGTTTCGTAGCCTTGTCTTCTTTGTAGTTTGAACAACAGAATTCTTTTTCTTTTTGTCGCTTATCCATATAGTCTAATTCACTGCTTTGTCATGATTCAAAATATATGATTCAACAAAACCCACTTCCCTTTTCTTTTTCTTTTTTTTAAAACTTAGATTTGGTTTAAGTTAAAAACCTGTAAACTTAACACTCACGTTAAACCCGAGGATGAACTCGAGCAAACAACACACAATCCCGAGTATCCCTTCGAGATAAGTCCTTTACCTAAATACTGACATCACCGACACTTGTGCACCTGCACAGTGCAACAGTGATGCTCTGATCACCCTAGCTATCGTCGCTGAGTCGACGATGACCCATCCCTTCGTTTTCGACCAACCAAAGTTCGTCTGGAACACAAATTTGAAATCGAGGAAATCTCGATCAACCTGGAACCGAACCATCATAGAAAAACTTCTCGCCACGACAACTCCGACCACCAAAGGCCGTGAAACCTCATCCTAAGCTCCGCCAGCCATCCACTCTTCCATCCCCCAAGACCGATACACTCCGATCATCTAGAGACATCGCGGTGACCCAAATTCCAACGTTGACTAAATTTAGGGTTTAAAACCTATTTCGACCCACCGTCGCCACCATGGTGTCAAAGAAAATCACCTGACATTTTTTCCTGGACTACAAAGCTCCCCTCCACCTCCAGTCAAAAAATCGACCACCCCGAGTACTTCGATCACCAAAAAGACCTTCCATTTCTGGTCATCTTTGAATTGCACACCCGATACAACACTAAAAATTATGATTTCATTTTTAAAAATCATGATTTTTGGTAACAAAACATATTATAAACCTGGAACCAAGAATTATTCAAGTCGAGGATTTGGTAAGTTTTCAATTTCCACTGTTTTTCTAAATTTCCAGATAGTTTTCAACTTATCATGCTTAAATATATTTTTAATACTTAGTTTATGTAAAAACAAACATATTTTGTTCAAATTTCACTACCTATAATTGAATATTTGAAGAGAACTTGATCTTTGATCAAGGTTTTAGCCTGCCAATTATAAAAGAGATATAGATCAGAGATATGCACAGGGTTTCAGACATGCACACTTATGAACCTACATATTTAGAACACGCAAACCAAAATTACACACATACAAACAATTTTCACATCACCTACTTACTAAATACATCACGACAACAATTTAAAACAAAAGTTAGCCGTTTACTCATATGTATAGATGAACAGAGAGCTTTCTGAAATAGTTTGAGATTTTGAAAATGCTTTTGACTGGAACTTTGTTAATGTGATGATTTAAGCTTTGAAACTGAGATGTTCTTGCTTGCTTAGTTGATTTGAGGTAATAGATTATTTGATATTTTTTTCCGGTTTGTAATTGATTACAGGCTTTGAGTTTTCTGGTTTGAGAATTTGTTTTACAGGGTTTGTTCTTTCTTGTGGTTTGAAAATTTGTGTTACAGGGTTTGATTTTGAGTTTTCTTTGTTTTGAAATGTTAACAGGCTCATGTTTTTGAATGAAGATAGGAAAATAAAGGGAAGAGCAAAGATAAATGTTTATATAGTGTTAGTTTGGATTTATTTAAAATAAAAGAAAATAAAAATAAAAAGCGACACTTGTTAAAAAATCTAACATTTGTCATTTGGCTTTTTAATCATCTTACACTTGTTACTAATATGATTTAATTTATTAACACTTA
The DNA here is from genome assembly GCA_030765085.1 of Allium cepa. Classification (NCBI taxonomy): domain Eukaryota; kingdom Viridiplantae; phylum Streptophyta; class Magnoliopsida; order Asparagales; family Amaryllidaceae; genus Allium; species Allium cepa. Next base: position 117,068,750 of record CM060942.1, read on the forward strand.
TCATTATGCATTTTTAATTAATTTTAAAATGGTTTATAAGCTTTTATATTAAATTTTGTAATTAAATAAATATCTTTCTTAATTTATATAAATAAATTTCTTTAAAGAAAATAATATAAAAACTAATCATATTCTAAATAAAATCACATATAATATATTTTAAAATCCAAAATATATTTAAGATATATATCTTTTAAATTTCAAATTTAAATCCAAATTCAAATTGAAATTCAATTTAAAAATCCAATTTAAAATCATCCAAATATATATATATATATATTTTAAACAAACACAAATTCAATTTGAAATTAATAATTCTATTAAAATTTATTTATCTATATTTAGAAACAACCCATTATTTTTATTGTTTGAAAATTACAATTTTGCCAATTTAAATAATTAATAAAGGGGATTATCACATTTTAAATTGCTTGAAATTCTAGGATATCATATTGCTTTCCCATTAAAAGAATTTCTTCCCCGAAATTTAAAACAAAAGATAATCAAAAGCTTTTATTTTATTTCAACAATCCAAGCATACATATCATTCATATACTAACAACCAAACAAATAATTCATCCAAACGAACATTATTAGCTATCCGAACACAGAACCAGATAAGCCTTCCTAAAACTATCCAAAGTTTCCTAAGCACAATCTCGATCCTCGTTCTACTGCACCTTGACTAGCTTCACCACCTTGCTTCTGAGTTGTCTCTCATCTTGATCAATGATCTGGATAGGATGCCTGATAACAAATAAGTCCGTTTCGATCTCTAAGTCTTCTTGCACTGCTGGCTCCACAACAAGAGATGGATCGTGCACTTATTTCCTTAGGTGAGATACGTGAAAAATATTATGAATTCCAACCATCCGGACTGGCAATTCAACCCTGTAGGCCACAACACCAATCCTCGCGAGCACTCGGAACGGACCAATATACCTTGGGGCAAGTTTTCCCATTACCTAATCTAACCGCTCCTTTAATCGGGGAAACATTAACAAAGATCAAATCTCCAATCTCAAATTCCAATTGTCTTCGTCTCTTGTCCGCATATTTCTTCTGGCGATCCTGCGCTTCTCTCATTCTCTTCTTGATAAGCTTCACCTTCGCAATGCCTCTCAGATCAAATCTAGACTAAGAACAAGATGATCTTCTGATTCTACCCAACAGGATGGGGATCTACAAGGTGTTCCATATAAAGCTTCATAGGGTGCCATCTTGATACACGCCCGATAACTGTTATTGTACGAGAATTCCACTAAATGTAGATGGTCCTCCTAAGATCCACCAAAATCTAAAACACAAGCCCTCATCATATCCTTTAGAATTCGATTCGGCCTTTCCTTTCGTTCGCCGGTCTGAGGATGATATGCTGTACTCAAACTCAAACTCGTACCCATAGATGATTGCACGGCCTCCCAAAATTTATTGGTGAAGATAGGATCATGATCACTTACTATGCTGACTGGAACACCATGCAGTCTAACAATCTCTCTCAAGAAAATCTCTGCCAAAGATGCTGAAGTACGGGTTGCCTTAATCGGAATAAAATGGGTGCTCTTGGTTAACCAATCAACAATTACCCATATTCCTTCGTTTCCTTTCTGGTCCTTGGAAAACCGTCGATGAAATCCATAGAAATCGTTTTCCATTTCCACTTAGGAACTTCCAAAGGCTGCAACAATCCCGCGGTCTTCTGTTGATCACCCTTCACCTGCTAGCAGATCGCACATCCATTAACGAAAGCAGCAATATCCTTCTTCATACGCTGCCACCAGATGACTCTCTTCATATCCTTATATATTTTTGAAATTCCTAGGTGGATACTCAACCTTGATTTGTGGCCTTCTCGCAAGACTTCCTGCCTCAAGCCATCCACATCTAGCACACACAAACGATCGTTGTTCCTCAAAACTCCTTGGTCGTCTATCTTGAAATTCGATTGACCGTCCTTAGTTCCAAGAATCAATTCCTCAAAAAATCTATCCTTCACTGACTGCTTATGATTCTTCCCTGATGAGACGGAACAACTTACAATAGAAACAGAACTGCATTCCTACTCAGAGCATCTGCCACAACATTCGTCTTCCCCGGAGTATACAGGATATCCAAATCATAAGATGCCAAAAATTCTACCCACCTCTGCTGCCTCAAATTTAGATCTTTCTGGGAGAAAAGGTACTTCAAAGGTTTGTGATTTGTGAAAATCTCGAACTTTTCTCCCAACAGATAGTGCCTCTAGATGTTCAAAGCAAAGACGACGGCCAACAGCTCCAGATCGTGCGTAGCGTAGTTCCTTTCATGTGGCTTTAACTACCTGCTCGTATACGTAATTACTTTCCCATTCTGCATCAGAACTGCACCCAACTCAACTCCACTAGCATCCGTGTAGACCTCGAACTTACTCTTATCATCAGAAATAGCTAGAATAGGTGCACCGGTTAGCCATGCCTTCAAATCCAAGAAAGCCTCTTCACATTTGGGGGTCCACTTAAACTTTGCTCCTTTTCGAGTCAACTTGTTTAAGTGCGAAGAAATCTTAGAATAATCTCTGATAAACTTCCTGTAATACCCTGCCAAACCTAGAAAACTACGAACTTCCGTCGGAGTCTACGGTTGCTTCCACTCCTGAATAGTAGCTACCTTGGCTGGATCTACAGAAATACCCTCACCAGAAACAATATGTCTCGAAAATCTAACTTTCGATTTCCAAAAATGACATTTCAAAAACTTACCTTCAGAACATTCCTTCTCAAAGTCTCCAACACTATTCCCAAATGCCGCTTATGCTCCTCTTCAGACTTGGAGTAAACAAGAATATCATCGATGAATACGAGAACAAACTTATTCAACACATCCCCAAAAACTCGGCTCATCAAATCCACAAAATAAGCAGGAGAATTGATTAGCCCAAAAGGCATAACCAACCACTTATAAAAACAATTGGGTCCCTTGAATGCAGTCATGGGTATACTGTCCTCAGCTACCCTTAACTGGTGGAAACCAGAAGCTAAATATAAATGGGAGAAAACAAAGCTCCATGGAGTTGATCAAAAGGATCGTCTATACAGGGTAATGGATACTTATTCCTAATAGAGACCTTATTCAAATCCCGGTAATCCACACAGAACCTCAAAGACCCATCTGACTTGGACACAAAGACTACGGCAGAATCCCAACTGGAAAAACTAGGCCGGATCAATCCTTTCTCTAAGAAATCTTGGGTCTGCTTCACAAACCCTTCTCTTTCCTTCGGCGCCATCCTTCTGTTGGGCTGAACAACAGGCACTGCTCCTGGAACTAAGTCGATCCGAAATTCAATCTCTCGATGAGGGGGAAAACCTTTAACTTCCTCTAAAACATCTGGAAAATCTCTGACCACTTCTATGGACTCTACACCTTTAGGAGAAGCCTCGATTCCATGTAAAAGATTACTCAAATGAACTCCAAAACTATCGCAAGTCACTTTTGCGATTCTTCCCTTAAACTCCACTCTGATCCCCTGCATCGCAAAGCCGGAGCTATCCCTTACTGGATAGTTCGAATAAGTCAACCCCATGGTTGGAGCCAACAACCGCCCACACAGCCGAATAAAAAGGGACCTCTAGACAGGGGAAAATCTTATCCAACTTGGGTGCTATCCACTTAGCCTTGCATGCACCTCCCTGTTTTAGCCATTCCCAGTTGATGAGGCTTGAGGCTATGATTACCTCTTAAGAATACATCTTGGAATGCTCATCATCCTCCATTGATGATGGTCTGATAGCACTCATCCATACAAGTTGTTCCGAGTTCGAACGAAACCGAAGATATTATCTCGTTACACTTATTTTGGAATCACCCTTAGAGTTAACGACAATAACCCTTGCACTCTGAAACTCCATCTCGATCTTCACTTGAGATTTCACGACATATCATTTAACTTGGATCGATGTGGTTTTTGGATAATCAAACTTGATATCCGATCCCGGTCTTATCGAAATCCAAACGCCGTTTTAAAGGTGAAGTTGTTTAAGGTTAAACAATTTAATTCAAAACCTTGAATTCACACAGCATTTATCTCAGATAAATAACATCCATTTACCATAGATATATCCAATATCACATCACAGATTATCATTCAATAGATATCAATCAATCCAGACATTCTACACAAACAATCGTCCGTAAGCAAGAATTATTACTCTATATTATAATTAATTTAATTAACTTAAACTAAATTAACTTAACTCTGCTTAATCAGTCGTTAATTAATTACAACCAATAATTAATTAATCACCCCTTAATTGGCTTATAAATCAATTAATTATTCTTTAATTACTTAATTAATTAATCCTCAATTACAACTTAATTACTTAATTAATTAATCTCTAATCATCTAATTAATAATCCTTAATTACAAAATAATTGACCTCTAATTAATTAACTTCTAACCCTTAATTATAAATTAGCTAATCCTTAATCATAAATTATTTACTCTTTAATTATCTTATTAATTTAAATTAATCATTAATTAATTAAACTAATTAATTACTCTTAATTAATTAATTATCAGAACCTTAATTAACTTTAAGATAAATCTTTATCTTTATTAATTGCTTAACTATCATTATCATATAGATTTAAAAACATCTTATCTTGATTAACACTTAATTATATTACTAAATTAAGTTTAAAATAATATAAAAAATTTTAACTTAACAAATTTAAGTTAACAAATTATGTAACTTCTTAAATCAAATGTTAAAGAAAACATTTATTTTATATAACAGTTTAAAACTAGATTCAATTTAAATTTAAAACTTGTTTTACAAAACCTTTTAAAAACTGTTTATAACTTGCTTCGGGTCAAGCCCGATCCTCGCCCGAGATCTACCCCGAGTAAACCCACTTCCCATTTCTTTTCTTTAAACTTAGATTCGGTTTAAGTTAAAAACCTGTAAACTTAACACTCACGTTAAACCCGAGGATGAACTCGAGTAAACAACACACAATACCGAGTATCCCTTCGAGATAACTCCTCTGCCCAAATACTGACAACACCAACACTTGTGCACCTACACAGTGCAACGGTGATGCTCCGATCACCCTCGCTATCACCGTCGAGTCGACGATGACCCATCCCTTCATTTTCGACCAACCAAAGTTCGTCTGGAACACAAATTCGAAATCGAGGAAATCTCGATCAACCGGGAACTGAACCATCATAGAAAACTTCTCGCCATGACAACTCTGACCACCAAAGTTCGTGAAACCCCATCCTAAGATCCGCCAGCCATCCACTCTTCCATCGCCCCAAGTCCGATACACTCCGATCATCCAAAGACGTCGTGGTGACCCAAATTCTAGCCTTGACTCAATTTAGGGTTTAAACCCTATTTCGACCCGTCGCCGCTGCCACGGTGACTAAGAAAATCACCTGACATTTTTACCTGGACCACAAAGCTTCCCTCCACCTCCAGTCAAAAACTCGACCACCCCAAGTACCTCAATCACCAGAAAAACCTCAAAGTTCCATTTTTGGCCATCTTTGAATTGCACACTCGATACAACACTAAAAATTGTGATTTCACTTTTAAAAATCATGATTTTAGGTAAAAAAACAGATTGTAAACCTGGAACCAAGAATTATTCAAGTCGAGGGTTTGATAAGTTTTCAATTTCCACAGTTTTTCTAAATTTCCATATAGTTTTCAACTCATCATGCTTAAGTATATTTTTAATACTTAGTTTATGTAAAAACAAACATATTTTGTTCAAATTTCACTACCTATAAGTGAATGTTTGAAGAGAACTTGATCTTTGTCAAGATTTTAGCCTGTCAGTTATAAATCAGAGATATGCACAGGGTTTCAGACATGCACACTTATGAACCTACATATTTATAACATGCAAACCAAAATTACACACATGCAAACAATTTTCACATCACCTACTTACTAAATACATCATGAACAACATTTTGAAACAAAAATTAGTTGTTTACTCACCTGTACAAATGAACAGAGAGCTTTTTGAAACAGTTTGAGATTTTGAAAATGCCTTTGACTGGAACTTTGTTGATGATATGATTTAAGCTTTGAAACTGAGATGTTCTTGCTTGCTTAGTTGATTTTAGGTAATAGATTGTTTGATTTTTTTTTCTGGTTTGTAATTAATTACAGGCTTTGAGTTTTCTGGTTGGAGAATTTGTTTTACAGGGTTTGTTCTTTCCTATGGTTTGAAAATTTGTGTTACAAGATTTGATTTTGAGTTTTCTTCATTCTGAAATGTTAACAGGCTTATGTTTTTGAATGAAGATAGGAAAAGAAAGGGAAGAGCAAAGATAAATGTTTATATAGTGTTAATTAGGATTTATTTAAAATAAAAGAAAATAAAAATAAAAAGTGACACTTGTTAAAAAATCTAAAATTTGCCATTTGGATTTTTAATCATCTGACACTTATTACTAATATGATTTAATTTGTTAACACTTGTCATTATGCATTTTTAATTAATTTTAAAATGGTTTAGAAGCTTTTATATTAAATTTCCTAATTAAATAAATACCTTTCTTAATTTATATCAATAAATTTCTTTAAAGAAAATAATATAAAAACTAATTATATTCTAAATAAAATCACATATAATATATTTTAAAATCCAAAATATATTTAAGATATATATCTTTTAAATTTCAAATTTAAATCCAAATTCAAAATCAAATTCAATTTAAAAATCCAATTTAAAATCAACTCAAATATATATATATATATATATATATATTAAACAAACACAAATTCAACTTGAAATTAATAATTCTATTAAAATTTATTTATCTATATTTAAAAACAACCCATTATTTTTATTGTTTGCAAATAACAATTTTGCCAATTTTAAATAATTAAGAAAGGAGATTATCACATTTTAAACTGCTTGAAATTTCGAGATATCACAATATGCTTACCTTTACTTACTTTATTCTATAAAATGCACTCTTATTAATATCAACCCAACATAGTGTGATTTTCTTTTTATTGCATGTTTCTTCATACATGAACTAAATTATTCTATGCATTTTTTGTCTTGTCTGAGCGCATGAGAAATTTACCTTTTATTTTCTAGTTGATCATTTATAAGACATTGGACTATTCCGACCAAATATTTAAAAGACTTAATTCACTCGGCTTTTGGAAGTCGTTTTTGTAGCTCAAAATTCTGTAACTGTCCATGCAACTTTTAATTTAGTTCAAATGTTTTAGGCCTCATTTAGTTTGCCCTTTTAATTTCCGGTTTTTATCCGACCAAAAATGCACATGGCTCATGTATTTATAAAGGGTGATGCTACATGCATCCAGCTTGAAAAATGAAGTTAATATATAGAATAGAAAATAAATATATTTTGTTTTCTGTGTTTCGATAAATAATAAGAGAATGAAAAAAATTCATCCCTCCATTATCATAATGACTTAGAATTGTAAATATCCTCCTCCACTCTCCTCTTGTTTTGCAATCCACGTAGAAAATTCTAAATACACAACTTAAAATGACATTAAACGGGCCTTTAATATTTTTAGCTGCTTCCACATAAAGTGTCATCGTGGATAATTTTGCTGGTATGCACTAATGGATGTTACATCTTTACATTATATATATTCATTCATTCACTACATGGAATCCTGCCCATATGCTTATAGATCATCATTATTTCCACTCTTAGTTTTTTTATATTATTAAAAATGGTACTTATTTTTTCATTTTAGGATGCATTCAGGACTAAGTTGTGGTCATATAAGTTGGAAAACATTTGATGTATTGTCTATGAATGTAACCCTAAGCTTCGTTGAATTGCATAAACTTTGCTTTTTGATTAACTCATTACTGATAAAAAATTGTTAGCAATTATACTCTTAGTTTCATGATGCAACTAATTTCTTTGTGAGAAGAAAAACAAAATGATTCCATAATGCTTATGTACAAACACCTAGTAAATATGTGCAAATACCCTGTAATAACTTGGGAATACGTGTTTCGCTATTTCTTTTAACATTTTTCTGGATGAAAATTTTCCCATTAATATATAGTTCTTTAAATATAAGCTAAGATGCACTCATTGTAGTAAGAGTGAATCAATTTTTAGTTGGTATAGAACATCTATATTCAATCCAGCTGAACTTAAGTCATTCCTCATTTCCATTTTAATTGGCATATATGACCATTTACCAGATAAGCAGATCATAACATTTTCTTGTTCCAAAACCCACTTTGTATCCATCTGATGGTAACGTTAGATACCAACTCATTATCTTACTATAATTTCCCTTCTTTTTAGGTTAGTAGATTCTGTGAATTGAGTGCAGGACAATTTGAGGGTGAATTAAGAGCATGTTACTGTAACAGAGATTCTATTAATGTTGTTCGTGCAAGTTATCAAGGTCTATTCTTTAATATTACGCATTTTTTGATTGATTTTTGGATATATCAAAACAAATTAACTTAGTGGTAATTGTTATGTTCTTTGTAACATTTTCCTTTGTAGTCTTTGTTGAAGCTGTTTGTTAGATTTGTAACTTTGTACCAAATGTTCGTTGACTACAACTTGTGTCTTACAAATGTTTTTCTTATTTCCATTTCAGCATAAAAACTCAAATGAATGACAATATTTTTAGTGCAAAGTCGGCGTTCATGTGTGCCTTCAACATATATTAGTTAATAAATATAGTTAATAACAGAGGCGTTTATGAGTGCTTCAATTAATTGTCGAGCTTTTAGTCTTACGTGGAAAACTGAACAATAAGGGCAATTTAAGTGTTTTATTTGCCTCGCTTTGTTATTAGGGACTCTATTTTCAGAGGCATTTCTAAATCTGCCTCCCTTTTGTTTAAGGGAAAATTAATATAATTTGGTGCCCTTATTTAGATTAATAAAGGCAACTTTACTTGCCTTTGATATTTCTAATTTTGGTAGTGGTTCCTCGATCGATTCACATGCACGCGGCGGCGCTAGAGGCTGCATGCGGCGGTGGGGTGCTGGCGGCGGCGGTTTGGTCATGGACTGAGGCGTTCTTCGATCTAAAAAAAATAAGGAGAAACGTGGGTTGCGAGTTGCCTGTCCAATGAGGAACATGCCTGTGGCTTTGCGTGAGGAAGGGATGAGGTCCTGTTTTCATTTGTTAATTATTATTTTTAGTTAGTTTTTTTAATTTTATCGGTATATTAAATATCGTGTAACTTCTTCATGAGAGATTAGTTTCGAACAAAAAAAATGGCAGTGGAATCATATCGATGAAGGCTGCGTCATGGATTTAGTTTGAAATTTATTTGAAGCTAGAAAAATTTTCAATTTCAAATAAAAGTGAGTGTTTTATAATTTTCACGATGTACTAAATAATTTTATGTTAGTTAAATTGAAATTCTGAAGTGATTTAAATTATTGTTTTCTTTTTGGTGAATTTAACTGACAAAGAAATCGATATAGAAATCGATTTGTTAGAAAATTTGAATTAACAGTTAAATGGAAGTTTGAATTAAATTCCTAGTAAAATTTTTGATTATTGGTAATTGGTTAACTTGTGTGATTTATTGATTGTTTTGGATGGTTGATTGTGATGGATGCCAATTGGTTGAAATATTGGATAATTGGATGTTTATTTATTTTTATATGTATCCTGTTATCACCCAGTAAATTATTTACAGTATATAAACTGTAAATTGAATTATCTCGAATAAATTAAGAAATAGGTTGAAATGATATAGACCTATGACATCTGTTTTGGATGAAATGATATATATCCATCCTTGAATTAAATTGAATAATTGATTCACTTGGCCATAGGATAGAGATTTATATACGGTCACCGGTTGGTTAAATTAAACGATTTTCAGAATTTGACTTGAAATTATTTAAATTGATTTTGATTTTAAGGAATAAAATTGAATTTATGGAAATGGAATTGTTTTTGAACTCAAGATCGAAATGTTAAAAATTAACTTGTCAACATAAATTGTTTTATGAATCGAGTTTGAAATATTGAAGTATAATTGAGAAACCATTTGGATGATGGAAATTGATTTTTTTAAATGATTTGAACTTTCACTCGAACTTTGAAATAAATCTAAGTAAAAGTAATTTAAATGGATATTTCAAAATTTGACTCGAAATTGAATTATTTTAAAGATTTGAATCTTAAATAGAGCATTGAAGTTAAATTTAATTTAAGTGAATTATTTCGATATTTTGAAAATCGAACTCGAATTTATATATATCGAAGTGGTTTAAAATTGAGAATTATATTGAAATTAATTCAAATTAGAATTGAATTGGAATCAATTGGAATTGAAATTAAAATTGAATTAATTGAAATTGAAGTCGAAATTGAACCAATTTGGAATCAAAATTGAAATTGATTTGAATTAAAATTGGAATCAAAGTTATTTTGAATTGAAATCGGAGTTGAATCGATTTAAATGGGAATGGTGAAATTGATTTGACTTGGATGATTTGGAATTGAATCAGCTTGACTTTGAAACTATTTTCAAATAAATTATTTTAGTATAAACTGTTTAACAACTATCTTTTTAAATGTTCAAATTATTCTGATTTCAAAGCTATTTTACCATATAATTCATTTTTAATACTTAAACTATTTTATATTGAACTATTTTAACTATTTAACTATTTTAAAACCTATTTTTAAAAATTCAAACTGGTCAGATTGGTAATTGTCTATATTTATATCGTGGATTTAAATACGAATTTGGTTAAAATGAAGTTATAACGTAAATTAAAATTCGAAACAATTTTGAAAGTGAAATCGGGATATTAAGACGAAAATGATTTTGAAGTAATATAGTACATTTTGAGTAAATATGAAATTTCGAAATGAAATAGATTTTGAAGTGAACATGAAATTTTGATATCAAGTACGAATTATGTTCGAAGTATAAAAGTGCTTACCGGCGTGTAAAACAGCATTTAGTTGTTAAAGAGACCGAGGTCTCTTATTGGCATACTCACTATCAATTTTGGAACCACTTTAACAACTGCATACACGTAGGAGACTCCAGAATGAAGTGGTCGGATTTGGTGCCGTTTGCTAGATTTGAAGAAGGAGAACGATGATAGATTGGCCTGACACTTGTGTCAATTAGAAATGACTAAAACAGGAGTCGTACTGGCCAATGAGGTTAGCTACCTTTAGCGGACACACTTCTTCGTATTTCTATCATGACATTGTTATTGATTGGTGCACAGCCTCGGATTTTGGGAGTGCTGGATGCGTCGGGATGTTAGGAGTTACCACCAGCCGGGAAGGGTAAACTAGTAGTATCCTTCCTTAGGTATTGCCTCACGTGCCTTGTCATACCTTTATCCTTATACGAGACTCCTACGATTTTGGTTTAGTGTTATCGTATCTTGGTGCATCACTAACTACCGACGTGCTACTAGTTGTGTCAAATGCAAACTGTACACCAATGCTTAAAAACGCATTAAGGGGGATCAATGTAAATCCTTAATGCTAAGAAAAATATTTGTTTTACCGATTAATATTACATATGTAGCGTATTCTGCTACATATAATATTTCAAAGGATTCTTAAGAGATGGAAAATCTCGTAACATCTCTTGAGTTATTGCACGCACGTTATACACTAGATATGAGATGTGAACCCCGTAAACATCTCCAACGCCACGACACTCATATTATATGCGATATCGATTTGACTCACATAAGAATATTTTAGTCCTGGCTCGAGTGTTTTATCTATTCATTACGCTCGGCTCAGTCCTGAGTTTTTTTGCGCATTGAAGATTATTTTCTAGAAGACGAAGACGACGATTTGGTATATTATTACTATTATTATGCCCTGCATCATGTTGTTCTACTGCATTAGTTATTTATCCCTGTTGTATATATAACTCTGATAAATATTGAATAAATTATAATCAAATGTATAATATAAACAGCTTCATGAACTGTTTATTTGATTATTATATTTTATTGTTCGCTACGAGATTCTATGTTCGTTTCTTCTTCTATTCTTATTTTTCTTAATTAACCTCATTGATTATCCATGTTCTGGATTGTTTAAGTTGGACATTTGTGAATTATGGTCAATTTAAACCTTTCGAAATGTTGGTCGTCACAGTTGGTATCAGAGCTTTGGTTTAGCGATAATCTTAGCTTTGTGGGATTTGACTCATTAGAGATATGGTAGTAATACCCTCGAATGAGTCTGTTTGAGTGCATATATATAAGAGAGCATACTTTTTAGTGTTATAAAATGTTTTATATTGTGTTTACTTATCCATTGAGTTGTTTACGAATTCTGGTTGATGCATGGGATGTGGTGTTGTCGATAAGGGTTTCTAAACACTTAAACTAGTCAAGTCGACATAATATTATTTTAAAATAGGGTAACTGAAATAATTTACCTATATTATATTATATATATATAATTATTATTAATGAAGTTGTTGTTAGAAATGATGATTGATGATATTTAGTTATCATCAATTATTGGTTGGATTAAAATAAAATGAATACGTTATGAACCCTATTTAACGAAGTGTTCGATAATTAAAATTGAATTAAAATCAATTACAATAAGAATTATTTAAAATGAAAAATTGTAAATTAAAGCAATATTTTCATAATAAGGTAATGAAATTATGTAATTATATTTAAAATATGGCTTATAAATATAAAAGATTTAAAAGTTGAGAATTTTATAATTTAAGATACTATCGATTTTTTTAAAGTTATTTTCGAAGCCTTCAAAATTAATATTAATATTATTTGAAAGTGTTTTGACAAGAAATATATTTTGGAAATATTTTCGAAGAAATAAAAGTATTGAAGTCGCCTTGGTCATTGGGAAATAATTCTGGGGATGACTACAGCATCGCCAAAACTCATTTTTGAGTTTCTGAGTGAGAATTGCTACCAAAAGAAATTTATTTCCAGTTAAATCAAGTTTTGATTGTGAAAAATATTCCAAGTATGATTTGATAAATATATGAAAATAGCTTTGAACTTAAAAATTGAAAATAGTATAGATAAAAATAAGTTTGTAGCTTATAAATTTGAACAGGAAAGTAAAATTAAAATTTAAAACTGTTGAATATTTTTGGTTAAACAAATAAAATGAAATTTGAATTTGAGATATGAAATAAAATAATTAACCTAAGAATAGACACGTCAATTGGCAGGGTTCGGTCCGAGTATTATAATATCCGGACCCGAGTCCAATTACAATAATTATAACCTGAGCCTGGCCCGAACCTGCAGGGTATTTCAACCCAATATCCGAGCTCGGCCCTTCGGGCTTTTTATCCCCGCTGGGTAATAACTATATACTTAACTCGTAATATTTATGTTAAAATCATACATTAAAACTGCAAATTTGATAAAATTTGTATACAAACAACGTTAACGTATAAATTGGACGGTAATGTAGTCAAGCTCATAACAAAAGTATGAAAAAACATTACATGTAAACAAACAAAATGGTAAATAAATAACATAAGTACACATGTTTTGATATGATGAAAAATAATAGTCGGGTCGGGCTCTAACCAGGCCTGGTCTTGATAAAACTGTACCCGATCCGGATAGGACTTGATTCAGACGTGTGTAGTAAAAGGAAAAACTCATACCCGTATAAATAGGGAGGGTTCGGAACAGGCTCGGTCCGAAACCCGTACCATTGACAGGCTTACCTAAGAAGTGTTAATAAATTGAGTTAATGAAATGAAGTAAATAAATTTTAACTCTAGGAAGCTAAAATGAAAGTGAATTGTATTTGAAATTAGTTAGATAAAATAATAGAATGAAATTTAAGTGAATAAGTTTGAATAATTTATAGATTAGAGAATATTAAGCTAAAAACAAAATTTTAAATTTGTTGAATGTGAATGATAGGAAAGAAAAGAAAAGTTTAACTTAAATAAAGTTGAATAAACCGGGAAATGAATCAAATGAAATAAAGTTTAATTTAACAAAGATTAAATGAATTTAATTTGATTTGAACATAACTAGATAAATTAGTAAAGTGAATTAATTCCACTCAAGCTATGAAATAAACTGATAGACTGAATACAACTTGGATTATAAAATGAAATACAATTTGAATAATGAAAGAAATTAAATAAAAATAAATGAGTGCAAGTAATAAAATGTATAAATATATTTAAGTTGTTATAGTAAATATTATACACTTAGTTAATGTTGTGGAATTTAATTCAATTAAGTAGAGTTAAATAAATGGAATCATTGAAATAAACCAGTGAAATGATTTATGAGGTTCGATTTAACTTAAGGGATGTTAATGAAAATGAATAAACAAAATCTGTTAAGGGAATAAATTAACAAAATGAGTCAAATAAAATAGAATTTGATTCAAAATGAAAACGCACTTAAGTTGTAAGTTAAATTGAATATAATAACTTTAATCATTGAATGTAAGAGAATTTGATTTCAATGAATGTAAATAAGTGGATGTGAATCAGTTTAAAATGGAAGTGGATGTGAGCGTAACAAAATTTAAATGGATGAAAAACCAGTTGAAACGAATGAATTAAATCAAATTGGAAGTAAGCGAACATGGATGAATGAGATGTGAATAAAATGAAAGAAAATCAATTAGATGTCAACATGAAATGAATGATAATAAGCAAAATAATTGAAATCGAACAAGTTTAATGTGAATAAATTAAATGTAACTAAATCTAAAGCAAGTAAATGGAATATAAACAAATTGATATAAAATCAAATGTAAATAGAAGATGTTGACATAACAAGTGAAATAAATGTAAAACCAATTGGAAACAAATGGAATTTAGTATAGGTCAATTCAATGTAAATAAAACAAATTTGAATAGATGGAAAATGAACCAATTAGACGTTAATAGAAATGGAAGTGTATGAATTAAAATGTTGACACTGAATAATAGTATTGTTATGAATAAAACTTGCATGAACATGGTTGTTTGGATATTTCTTTTATTGCATGACTATGTTTGCTCATGTGGTTGTTGTATAGTTATGTTATATATTAATTTCTCTTTTCATATACAAGTTCTCATGTGCTGTTGAGTGTTTAGTAGGTACCGAGGGTATATGCTTGCTTTTGGAGCTCGATTGCGCATTATGTGATTTTGCTTGCTTAATACGAGTGAACTCGCTCATATTAATAATGATAAGTTACATATCTCAGATTACACACTGCGCTTTTATATTTTTTCCAACAGGATGCCTCATCCTTGATATGAGATATATATTTGGATTATATATTGTATTGTAAAAAAATTTCTATCGAGCCGCGCAAAAGAGAATTTGCCGAAATTTTCCTTAAATTCGGGAGTCAGATAGATTCTGACATTTTAAAATTCTATAACTTATTTTACAAATAAATCATATCAGAGTGGCATAGCAGAAACATGGTAGATAACAAATGATTATAACCTATTTCTATAACTTATTTCGTTCCTTTTCGAGGATAAAAAGTTCTGAGTGGGGGAGATGGTAACGACCCGTATTTTTCAACCATTTAAAATATTAAATTTGATATAATATTTTGAATATAAATGGATAGAAATAAAAAAATTTAAGATGTTACAAAAACATATAAAAGTGAGCGAATGTGTAATAGGATAAAAGATGATAATAATAGAAATAGAATAATACACGTTTACATTTAATATGAAATTTATCGCGTGTTTGTGTTAAAATGAAATAAATGTTTTAAATGAAAATAAAAGAATTTTTTAAGAAAATAAAATATACATTTTCATCCTAAAAGTAAGTAGAATTTTATTAAAATAAAATTTGGGTTTGGAGAATATATTTTACGGCTGTTGAAAAACAGCCGTAATCTATATAAAATTTATTTTAATGCGTAAAATCAAAATTTCAATAAATTGAAGTCGTATAATTAAAACGTGTTTTTAATAAGTTTAATCTATGAATTCATATTTCAAATTTCGTGAATGGTCGACGGTGTAGTTTTGTGTTCCTTGATCGATTCACATATGCACGGTGGCGCTGGAGGCTAGGTGCAGCGGTGTGGTGCTGGCGGCGGCGGTGTAATGGTGACTTAGGCGTTCTTCAATCTAATAAAAAAGAAAGCGAAAAAAATGAGGAGAAACGTGGGTTGTGAGTTGCCTGTCCGTTAGGGAACGTGCCTATGGCTTTGCATGAGGAAGGGATGAGGTTTTGTTTTAATTCGTTAATTATTTTTTAATTAATTTTATTTGTTAATTTTATCGTTATATTAATTATCAAGTAACTTCTTCATGCGGGATCTGATTCGGACGAAATGAGTGGCGGTGAAATAGAATCGACAAAGGTTACGTTATGGAGTTGATTTGAAATTTATTTGAAGCTGAAAAAAAATTTAGTTTCAAATAAAGGTGAGTGCTTTATAACGCTCACGACGTACTAAATTATTTTATGTTAGTTAAATTGAAATTCTGAAGTGATTTAAATTATTTGTTTTTTTGGTGAATTTAATTGACATAGAAATCGATATAGAAGTTTATGTGTTAGCAAAATTTGAATTAACAGTTAAATTGAATTTTGAATTAAACTGCTAGTAAAATTTTCAATTATTAATAACTGGTGTGATTTATTGATTGTTTGGATGGTTGATTGTGATGGATGCTAATTAGTTGAAATATTGAACGATTGGATGTTTATTTATTATATATATATATATATATATATCCTAATATCACTTGGTAAATTATTTACAGCATATAAATTGCAAATTGAATAATTTCAGATAAATTAAGAAATAGGCTGAAATGATATAGACCTATGACATCTATTTTGGATTGAAATGATATATATCCATCCCTGAATTAAATTGAAATAATTGATTCACTTGGCCATAGGATAGAAAATTATATATGGTCACCGGTTGGTTAAATTAAACGATTTTCAGATTTTGACTTGAAATTATTTAAATTGAATTTGATTTTAAGGAATAAAATCAAATTTATGGAAATGGAATCGTTTTTGAACTCAAGATCGAAATGTTAAAAATTAACCTGTCAACATAATTTTTTTTATGAATCGAGTTTGGAATTTTGAAGCATAATTAAGAAACCATTTGGATGATGGAAATTGATTTGTTTAAATGATTTGAACTTTCACTCGAACTTTGAAATAAATCAAAGTAAAAGTAATTTAAATGGATATTTCAAAATTTGAGCTCGGAGTTGAATTATTTTAAAGATTTGAATCTTAAATTGAGCATTGAAACTAAATTTAATTTAAGTGATTTAATTTGATATTTTGAAAATCAAACTCGAATTTAAATATATCGAAATGGTTCAAAATTGAGAATTGTATTGAAATTAATTCAAATTAGAATTGAATTGGAATTAATTGGAATTAAAATTAAAATTGAATTAATTGAAATTGAAGTCAAAACTAATTTGAATTAAAATTGGAATCGAAATTATTTCAAATTAAAATCGGAATTGAATCGATTTAAATGGAAATGAAAATTGAAATTGATTTGACTTGGATGATTTAGAATTGAATCAGTTTGACTTTGAAACTATTTTTAAATAATTTATTTTAATATAAAATGTTTAACACCTATCTTTTTAAATATTCAAGTTATTTTGATTTCCAAGCTATTTTACCATATAATCCATTTTTAATACTTAAACTATTTTATATTGAACTATTTTAACCATTTAACTATTTTAAAATCTATTTTCAAAAATTCAAACTAGTCAGAATGGGAATTGTCTATATTTAAATCATGGATTTAAATACGAATTGGGTTAAAGTGAAGTTATAAGCTAAATTGAAATTTGAAATAATTTTGGAAGTGAAATCGGGATATTAAGGCGAAAATGATTTTGAAGTGAAATAGTACATTTTGAGTAAATATGATATTTCGAAATGAAATTAATATTGAAGTGAATATGATATTTTAATACCAATTTCGAGTTGTTTTCGAAGTATAAAAGTACCAACCGGTGTGTAAAACGTGTTTGATTGTTAAAGAGACCAAGGCTTCTTATTGGCATACTCTTTGTCAATATTGGAACCATTTTAACAATTGTGTATGCGGAGGAGACTCCAGAATGAAGTGGTTGGATTTGGCGTCTTTTGCTGGATTTGAAGAAAGAGAACAATGATGGTTTGACATGATACTTGTGTCAATTTGAAATGACTAAAACAGAAGCCGTTCCGGCCAATGAGGTTAGCTACTTCTAGCGGCTCACACTTCTAAGTATTACAATCATGACATTGTTATTGATTGGTGTGCACCCGCAGATTATGGGAGTGTTGGATGCGGTGGGACGTTAGGGGTTAACACCAGCCGGGAATGGTAAACTGGTAGTATCCTACCTTGGACATTGCCTCACATGCCTTGTCATATTTTATCCTTATACGAGACCCCTACGGTTTTGGTTTTTTGTGTTGTCGTATCACTGACTACCAACGTGCTACTAGTTATGTCAAATGCAAACCGTATGCCAATGCCTAAAAATTTGATAAGGGGGATCAATGTGAAGTTTTAACGCCAAGAAAAATATTTATTTTATCGTAATATCTCTTGTGTTGTTGTATCACGACGCATCACTGACTACCTACATATAATATTTTGATGGATCCTTAAGAGATGGAAAATTCTGTAATATCTCTTGAGTTATTACACACATGTTATACACCGGATATGAGATATAAAATCCCGTGTCATCTTTGACATCACGACACTCATGTTATTGGCGATATCGATTTGACTCACATAAGAAAATTTTAGTCCTGAGTCGAGTGTTTTGTCTTTTCATTTCAGTCCTGAGTTTTTCAGTATGTTGAAGATTATTCTTTAGAGGATGAAGACGAAGATTTAGTGTATTATTACTTTTATTATGCCCTACATCATGTTGTTCTGCTGCATTGGTTATTTATCCCTATTGTATATATAACT
The DNA here is from genome assembly GCA_030765085.1 of Allium cepa. NCBI lineage: Eukaryota > Viridiplantae > Streptophyta > Magnoliopsida > Asparagales > Amaryllidaceae > Allium > Allium cepa. Next base: position 117,087,687 of record CM060942.1, read on the forward strand.
CTGATAAATGTTATATAAATTATAATAAAATGTATAATATAAACAGCTTAATGAACTTTTTAATTGATTATTATATTTTATTGTTCCACTTTGAGATTCTGTGTTTTTTTCTTGTTATTTTCTTATTTTTATTAATTAACCTCATTGATTATCCATGTTTTGGATTGTTTAATTTGGACATATGTGGATTATTATTGATTTAAACCTTTCTTAAATGTGGATCGTCGTAATATGTTTATAAAATAACAATAAAATATAATTTTTTCATAAGGATCTGATACACCCGGCCGAAAATATTATTTTAATTATTTATATTTTATAAATATTAAACATATACATAGATTAATGTATTAACTAATTTATTTATATGACTTATGTTAAACTATATGACATAATAATTGATCTAATATTTTTAAAATGTATATTTATATTAAAATTAAATAATTTTTTTGGTAACTATTTAATATTTTTATTATTATTCAATCATTATACGAATTAATAAATTCATACAAAATAAATTATGTTTCAAAAATTATTTTTATATTTTTTAAAATTAATATGATATCCCATAAGCTCTCGGTCAAAAATATGTATTTTTTACATCATATTTTAATATTTTTAAAAATTAGTTTTGATTCAACTAAAAAGTATTTCATTAATAAAAAAATATTATTTGACTTGGAAAAATTCGAATTTTACTCAGGCTATTTAAAAGTGTTACCGATTTTCTAAAATTTTAAGATTAGAAATATTTATTACATATATATTTCCTATCTTTTATTTATTGTTTCGTGACTAATTAATTCTTAAAATATATATGTACTAATTTAGTAAAATTATATTTAAATTTAGCATTGTTGTATTTGATCTGGAATGGAAATAAAAAAATATTTATTTTAAAATTGTATAATTATATAAAATATTTTGAATCATATTTAAATTTAATAATTATACTTATATCTATAGGTACTTTTTTGAAAATGTTATATTTATAGATACATATTCATACATACACACAGACGATTATGTTACTTTAATACATTTGTGTATTTGATGTTGATTCAACCTTATTCCAGCATTGGTTGTATTTCGATATTTTGTGCGATTATTTTGGCTTTGAACTGGATTTTGATTGTCAATTGGATTTTGCTTGTTAAGTAGGTTTTGTTTACGAACTCCACTTTCATCACATTCCATTTTTCTAAAGTGGATGAATGAGAACAGTGAAATAAAAACTTTCGAAGTGAATGGTGAGCGGAAGGTAAATGGTAAATAAGTAATTTATAGTGGACCTTACGTCCGACGTAAGAGAGTTTACGTCGAATGTAAGTGGCATGTCTGAGAAAACTCTTTGTCTCCAAAGGTTAAACGCTCCTTCCCAAAACAATAAGGTAAACCTTACATCGGCAGACTTAAGAACACTAAACGCTAGGCACTATGCATTTGGCATGTCTAAAATAGGACCTTAGTCTTCTATACAAATACTTTATCTTCGTTGATACGAAAGTCTATTTGATAAAATGGCAAAGAATGTATCATTTTAAGTGTATTAGGTTTATAGTTTTATGTAGCTTTATAACGGAAAAAAAATACCATTTTATTAGTCATCGTTCCAACTTCCATAATTTTATTTCTAGCATCCCTTCGTTCCTTCTTATAAAACTTTAATCATGTGATAACAACACTATACTACCCTCTTATTCTTCTTTTCCACTTCAAATTGTAGAAAAGTAAAATCATAAAAAAAACATTGTAAACAGATGAAATAAATTAGCTGCTTCCTCTAGCCAAAAATTAAACCATACATACCTAGAATATTTAAATTTATGTCCTCATTGACAATATCAGATTAAACTTCCTCACCAACAACATAAGAACATAATTTCTCAACAACAATATCAAAATATTTCACCCCATGACCCGTTTCACAATATTGTTCACATAAAAACCTATATTATGAATGCTTATTAACTATACAAAATTTAATTTAATCAATGGCTCAAAAAGTAAAATCATGGAGATGATGGAATAAGGATTCCATACTATTTCCATTGTTTTTGAAATGTCAGTTCCGAGTTTATTGAGTATAGACATTGATATTTTTAGGATTGTGGATTTTGAGTTAGATATTAGAAGTCAATTGATAAAAGATCCAAAAAGTTAACTTTTTCATATGAGTGAATTAGGTCATGATACCTGTTTCATTGTATCCACAATGCTGTTTCGAAATTTTTTAAGTATAAATATATTCGTAGCTATGGATTTTAGGTCAAGAATTAGGACTCGATCCATAACGATCTAACTTATGCACATGATGGAATTAGAGCTTGATGCCACTTCCATTGTGTCCGAAATGATGTTTCCGAGTCCTTTTTATATACACATTAGTACCTTAAAGATACATATTTTGAATTATGTGGGGGATGAGTTTGCTAGTGTTTACAGAGGATGCTTTTGGACCTAAGGCCAACAAGCCTTGCATATAAACGATCACATCCTCTCCCTCTCTCTTCATCTTTTCATTTGCACGTTACTTTCTCCCTTGGCCCCTATCCCAAATCCCTAAAACTTCAAGCCTTAGATCCAACTAAAACCCATGAATTGAATTCCCAAAAATAAAACTAAATTCATCTAAATTCTTCTCTTGTCTTCCTCTACAAACTTCATTAGTATTGGATCATTTGGAGGAGATTTGATTTTTAGCAAGGAAGAGGCCTAGAGAATGAGATTTTTGATCCTTTGGGATTGCTAATAGCTACTAGGTGGTTGGATATAAAACAGGTAGTTTGTAGTTACATAGAGATACATGTTTTTCTATGAAATATTAAATGAATGCTTGAAGTTGGATTTTCATTGAAATATAATTTGATTTGGTATGGTTTGTGGATTACAAGTAAGAGTGGAATGCCTTCATATTATGTAAATGATAAAAATTGATTTTACAGAAGTTGGTCAGCTATGAAGGGATTATAGCTTAATGGCTTATGGAATAAAAGTAGAAATCATGTACAAAACACGTTAGTAAAGTTTAAATGTTGTAATATTGATAAAATATGGACATTTAATAAAGCTAGCTAGCGATGATATGATGTCCACTTGATGAATGATTTCTAGTAATTGATATAAGATTACTAGTACATGATACATGAAGTTAATTTGAAGTTATATTGGAAAAAGTTGACTTTTACCAAAGCTATAAGCATGTAAGTTGTGAATCATTTGTATGCGAATAAAGAAATGTTGATTAAACTTGCTTTTTGAGATATAAAGATAATAAAAGTATCATTGGATGAGAAATGAACTACTTAGCTAATTGGAGGCTAATTGAAAGAGATTTGGGAAAGTTGGTTGTTTGAAGTTATGATTTTTATAAAGAACACTTGATTGAAAATGGATTTAATGACGAGATTAGTCATGTATTTTATGAAGAGTAGTAGATAAATAACAAAATGAAATACACTGTATGGAAGCATCCAAGAGAGTGAAGGACCAAAAGTAGAGGGTAGAAGATCGGTGTGTATTGAACATTGCTCGACCTTGGTTGGAGCATGAGGAAGCCCTGGACTTTGTCCGGGGCAAGTCATGCACTATTGTAGGGCAGCGGTGCAGAGCTACACCACTGCAGGCATGCAGTAATGCATGTCTGATAAAGTAAAAGGTGTGACCTATGGATAATTATGTAATTTAATTATATAACTTAACTCTCATAGAGAATCTTGTTTAAAATGAAGTATTCTTTTAGTTTTAGTTTTTTGTTATATGTGTTGTTATATAGAGATATAATAATGATATTAAATACATTAAACACATTAAGTAGGAAATCCTTAAGAGAAGTAGTTTATCAATTATAGTTGCGATTATGTTCGTAACAATGAGTTCTGAACCAATATTTAAATAATTATTCCTTAAATGATCCTACTCAAGATGATCGAGAAAATAATCTAATATGTCAATTGAGGCTAGTGTACGAAATTCTCTCCATACGATCGATGGTGAATTACTCATGACTGTTGGGGACACATAGGGGTCACGTACTTGTGGCTCTTTTTAAACAATCATAGAACGAAACAGAGAGGGTCTTATATTTGTTAATACAAATAAGTAAAAATATAAGATCATATGTAACGACAAGCACTAATCTACAGACTTGAGGGTGTTGGAATAGGGCCAGCTTATTGCGTGATAGTTGGATAAATTTCAATTTTTTTTGCCTATTTGGATCTTTAATGAGTTCATTTAGAACTTTTCAAAACTTTTACTTAAATAAAATCAATATTTTATTTGAATTTATAAACAAAGTTTTATTATATATATAATTTGTATTATACTATTATACAGGAAAATAGGCACAAGGTTAAATTTTGAAAAAAAAAGGCTGAAGGACAGAAAGTTTTTTTAGGTTGAAGGACAATTCCGATTTTTTATATTGTAAAACTAAATATAATGCCTAAAACAAAACTATCATATGTTCTTCTGTAGTAACCTGGATTTTCGAACGGTTTATAATTAAATATTGAAATTATTTGAATATTTAAATCTTGGATTTAATGCGAATAAAAATGGTTTTGAAAGCTTATTTAAATTTTTTTAAATAAGAATGACATAGAAAGATTTTAATTTAGAATAAAAAGTGATTAAAATTATTTTAATAATAATTCTTTTTAATTAACGTATGAAATTAGCATTTCGGAGCACTGTCTTGGATTTTGATGAAACTAGTGTCATTAGATTTAGAACAATGAATTATTATATACCGTCGATTTCGTGACGATCGGACGTACTGTGTGGTCGCATGAGCTTAAAAGGCATAGCAACTAATTTCAAGAATTAAAATATAATATAATTAGATTAGAAATGCTAACTTAGTATATGATGGAATTAAGTCCCGATACTAGTTCCATTATGTCTGGAAGGGGGGAAATTAGCTGGTATAGTGAGCATGCCTCGTTTAGAGTTCGGGATTTTGGGGGTGAATAGTGTTGGAGATTTTTCTGTAAAAGTACCTCACTATCTTTGTTTCTAAAAACCTAATCCTAAACCTAGCCTTATCCGATGGCCGAGGTTGATCGGTGCCTCTAGGGACTATTTCAGGCGATGGTCTAAACTAGGAAAATGTTCGTGAGAGTGAGTGGAGTGAGATGACCGGTTGGATCATTGCGCGGTGGCTTGAGGTAGCCATAACTGGCCACGACGGCAGCAACTGGTGTTTGAGATACCATCATTGACGGTGATCTATAGGCGGTGGTGCTAAAGGGAAATGGTAGAGGTAGGCGTAGGCTTCGCGCTAATGGATTTTGGTGGCGTAAGATCAACGACGAGGTGGAAAATCGGAGATGAATGGTGACATGTGGTTTTGGTTCATTCTCATGAACAGGGGCAAGAAAGGGGGGCCGCAAGTGGCGATGGGATGTTGGAGGTCAGGGCTCTCTTCGGTGGGCAAGCGACGATGGTTAGGTTGGTGTAGCAACGGCTGCAAATGGACGAAGTCGCGACATCGTGGGTTTAGAACGTCGGCCTAGGTTTGAGAGGAAAGTAATTAAGTTAATTACCTAAATTAGTAATTAATTATTAATTTAATTATCTCGAGTATTCTAACGGTCATACCTTGCACATACGAGGTCCAATTAAAGTTTCATTTTTGCTATTGCATTCGTAATGGGATTATCTACGCAATGGAGTTGGATTCATCGAGCTTGAAGCTTGTGGGAATTTTAGTCAAAATTGAGCGATGTTCCATTTTGGACTATTCGGTAACGCAAAAGCATTAGCTGGAGACTGGGTGAGTTTTACTCACCAGTTGATTGTACAATTATTGTAATATAATTATTGTTGTAATAAAAATATAAACTGTATAATGAACTGTAAGTTATCACTTTTGGATCCTGCCATGTTTTGTAAAATAAGTGATAATATTATATTGGAGTATAATCTCCATTTGATTATGTAAAATATGTATCGTGGCCCAGACTCACTATTTACATGTTTGATACTACTTTGTGAAAAGTGATAATGCATTATATATGTTTGAAACGTATAGTCGTATCAAACATGCTTTGAAATCCCTGATATTTGACATATGTTAAATTAGATTAATTGTGATATTTTGGCAATATGTATGTGTGCTTGTGTATGTATGTGTATATACATATATATATTTGGTTACACATGTTTTGGTGTATTTGACATATTGGTTTGGACAGTTTTGTAAATTGGAAATGGAAGTTGAAAATATTAGAAACGAAAATGTGATGATGGATGCACTTTGAAATCACTATATTCAGTGATTTTAAAGTTAACTTTGGAAGATATCCTAAGGCTTATACGTATTTGTAATAAGTACTGTTATTGTACATATTATCAGAAAATTACCATAGTTTAAATATATTTCTAAAAATTATTTATGGATTTATAAAGTGATGGTTTTAAATTATAAAACAAGTTTTAAAGTGGTGTTCTAAATAAAAGGTTTTAAAATATGTACAAGTATTTTGAAAGTATATTTTTGGTGTATATATGGTTTTAAAAGTTATCAAAGATTTTTATAAAGATTTATAAAAGGATTTTATATTATAATATTTTACAAATGGTTTATAGTATTTAGTAAATATCTTAGTTTTACAAATAAATTAGTATCTGTAAATATCTATCTTTTTAAAGGTATTTTAATACATTTAGAAATTTAGAAAGGAATTTCAATATTTTGTAAAGGGATTTAAAAGGACTTTTTAGAATATACACTTATGTTATAATGGATTGTTTTATAAATTGATTGAAAACGTATATTGCCTTGGAGAAGTACTTGGAACTTTAAGTAAAAGTGATTTTGGATTTATTGTATCGATGTTTTTACAACATCTGTTTTAACCCATTTAACTATACTTTTGAAAAGAAATTGGATCTTTAAAGTGGAGTTTTAAAGATAATGAATTTGTAAAGTGTTTTGTGTTTTGTCATAAATAGTGTTTTAGAACATTTGTTTTTAAACCCTTGGATAATATTTTAAAGTGGTAGAATATTGTAAATGAGTTTGGGAAATACTTATATCTTTAATAATGGGACTTTAAAGAGAATAACAAGTACGATTTAGTTTTGGGTTTGTTGTGGCAATGTGTTAATAACATTTGCCTTTAACCCTTTTTGGTTATACTTGTTAACGTAAATGAATCTTAAAAAGGAATGTTTTGAAGATAATCTTAAGTGAAATGGTTTTGGGTTTGTAGTGACAGTATTCGAGTAACATTTGTCTTAATCCCTTTGAAGTCAATTTGTGAATATACTTATACGGTTGAGATAAGTATATGAATACTTTTGGGAAGTGTTGAAATATGTTAAAATAAATAGTAATGTTTTAATTAAATAGTGGAGTTTAATAACAAATAGAGTTTCACTTATAAAGAGTTGTTCGGTAAAAACGAGTTTTACTTATAAAAGATGATTTTAATTAATAAAGGAAGATTAATTAAAAGGGGATTAGAAGTCGTTTATATGACTTGAACGTGCTTATGTGTTTCGATCATGCTTTGTTTGTTGCTCACTTATGGATAGTATATGGGACTTAGCTTCTCGTATGCGACTGTTCTCATTATTATTGAATGAACAAATTCTTTGGTTCAGTCTTGAAGAGACCGAGATTGGTAAGCGTTCTACTTATCGAAAACCACTTCAAGACTGAGATATGTATTCTATCCCATGGAAGTGGATATGTTCAAGATGTTAGAATCCATGTGGAGATTCAAGTTATGATGCTTGAAAACATGTAGTTGTTCATAATCTTTTCAGGATGTGGGAATCCATGTGTGATCCCAAGACCTATGGTATAGGATTCCATGTGTGGTTTCGATATCTGTTGGAATATGGAAATCCATATATGTTTATGAATTCTGTTCGGGTAATGAAGACTTGTGTGAAAGATGCCAAACCTAACCTTGACATCGAAAATGGCAGAAAACAAAGTAGGAGCATAGCTTGGGGTTCTGCTAACCCACAACGCGATATATCACTCTAGATCTAGAGTATGCTTATCGATGTTGCACACGGGAGTGATGGTATTCGTGATCACATATTTAGACATGGTCCGGTTATCTTCACCTTATGGTATATTTTATCTTGAGATATATGATGCTTGGAGGTAGTTTTTGACCCTTGTGTAGGAGATTGGATTTTGGCTTGACCAAAGGGATCTTCACACAGCAGGTCACTCGTTGAAGAGTGAGGAACGAACAGGAAAATATATTATTTAAACGTTCCTTATCAGTTTTGATTGTACTTTGGAATATGCTGTTGAATGCAACAAATGTAACCATTCTAGCTATGTTATAATATTTATATTCTACCCATATACATTATTATAGTATCACTGGATCTTATAATAGAAATGGTCTGGTTATCGTAAGGTAAAAAACCATATGTGTTTATTGGCGACATGGTCTTACAAGACACCTTTATCTTAAAGGGTTTTAAGATATAGTAAATCTATATGATTTGAGTTTCTCACGCTGGTTTACTAGACTGATCCGGGTGTTATTGTCTTAATGCTTAGGTCGGCTCGAGTATGTTTCTAGATTTAGCCGTTGTTCATTGGGGCTCTTGAAGAGCAGCTGATGATTTCCTACCATACTTTATTTTCGTTGTATTACTTGGTTTATATCTATCAGCATTTGTGATGATCAGATGTTATAACTGTTCAGGCTGATGATGGGTTAGTTTTTCTCTGATTGATATATGTATATTAAAGTTTCTTTTTGGTAAAGACCTTTTGTGATATTATATGTTATTAATCCACATGTGAGATTCTGATATTGTGTTCTCTTCTTTCTTGTTCTATTTCTTTTCTTTTTATTTATCCTAACAATTTGTCTTTTCAGCACTTGAGTGCTCGGCATGTGAATACCGTTGATGTATCAGTGTCGACATTTGAGGGTTGAAAAGGCGGGTCATTACACTTGGTGTCAGAGCTGAAGGTTAAATGAGAATCTTACCGTTAGTGGGGATAATTCATTGAGAGATAGGGTAATGGAATGCCTTATTATGAGTTGAGTGTATATATACGAGAGTGCATATATGTTATTGTTATGAAAATGTTTTGTACTATGTTGATTGGTTGTAGAGTGGCATAATGATTCTGATCAATATGAGTTGCTATCGTTATTGATAGGGGCTCTAAACACTTAGGTAGGGCAAACCGACATAGTATATTTTTGAAATAGGTAAATGACATAATTTTACCTAGGACTATATTTTATATATAAAAGAATCATTTTCATAAGTAGATTTAATTTATGATGTGTTTGTTTGTTAGGAAATGGTAATATTCGATTGTTATCATTTATTGTTTGATTTGTTGCACTCGACTAGTTTAGGTGCAGTTTTACCTTTTCATAGCATGGTTTTGGTAGTTAGTAACTTAAGGGAACATTGAAATGAAAACCTTATGAATTAAGTTTCATCGTTTGATAATAAAGCGTTCGGCGATAATGTTGGGTTAAAATTTGATTTTTGCGGAAATCGCTTATTATAATCTAAAACAAGATATACACTTGTATAATAAATTTTATATAAGCAAGTGACTTATATAGATATGGTTTATAAGTATTGTTTATAAATACGAAAAGGATTTAAATTGAAAATTTGAGAACTTAAATCGTGATGTTTTAGAAATTGGTTTTCTAAGGTTTTGGAAAACAATACTAGTATTATTTGGAAGTAAATATTTGGGAAATTGGTCTACGAAATTTATATTATGGTACTTATTAATATTTATGAAGTATTTGATAATGTTTCGGAAATGATTTTGGTTAAGTCCAAATAGCATGGTTTAGATGTACTGAACTCACTTCTGTCATTGGAAAATAATTCCGATGATGACTGCAGCATCATCAACGTTTATTTTCAAGTTTTAAAGTAGGGAATGCGATAGTAGCAATTTTCTACAGAGCTGTTTTGGAAAAACATATTTTGATTTAAAATATCAAAAATATGATTTGATATAAGAAAGCGATAAAGATATATTTCAAAATGATTTGAAATAAAAATAGGGTGTTTAGTTCTTAAGATTTTGGTTAAGTTATATTATGGACACATATAGCTTATGCATTATGATTGAATGATCTGTGCATCGTAATTAATGTATTTGGATGATACTTTTCATTTCTTAAAATGGAATGGAATTTTTGATGATTTTGGACAGTCGAAACTTCCGAATTTATGTAAGTAATTGAAGCTAAGTGTTTTGTGAGAATATAAAGATAAATTTATATAACACTTGTACTTTGGAGATAGTAGAATTTTAACAAGATTTAAATTGATTGAATGTCCATGTTAAGTAAAATGAATTGGATGATTTAGTATATACTCTGAGATTGTAGTGGAGTATTATATAAATATGAACTTAAGTTTATAATGTTTAACAACTCGAAGTAAAATTTTTATGTAATGATTCATAAATGAATTTAGTATTAAATGAGAAATACTTTAAGTGATAATGAATGTAGACTAAAATGGAAAGAATTTAGTTTAGTTAAGAAACCAATTGAATAGAGTACGTAAGTTGTACGTAGACCATCTTATTCGCTTGGCATTTTTGATCTAGGATTCGAGTACATGGATTTTTAGGTGATTTACACCGGTCCGAGTTAGGATTTTTCACTCAATTCTCGATGGTGAACACTTGATACTGATCTTTGATATGATCTTGAAGTTTTCTATCATAGCATATGGCTATGTAAGGAAAACAAAGGTTTGTAATCAAGGAACCGGATCTAGGTCCGCACTAGAGGGGTCGTTCATAATATACTAGTTCGGAAGTGAAGTCTATGTGATTGACTTAGTGATCAGAGTTGATATTGCGTATGGATGATATATGAACATCGTACGGGATTTAGTATTATTTACCAAGCTTTTCGGCTGGTGGAGAGTTTGAGGAATGATTCTTTGAATTGTTTGGGGTAGCATGAGTGATCGACTAAGTAATACCTGAGGTTGTTGAGCGTAAGGTTACACTTAGTGGATTGCTTGTCATCCTTTTGCAAGAGAAGGTTTCTGAACTTGGGCGAACCATAAGTTTTGGTTGCTAGTAATCGCAGTACTCATAGTATTGTTATGTGATTGTTTCTATGATAACTAGCAGTTGCAATACAGTTAGGTATCGATGTGTGATTGATACTATGTTGCTTGTGTTGGAATTTCGGGGAGAAATTCTTTGAAGGGGGAAGAATGTAAAAACTCAAATTTTTGAATGGTTTATAATTAAATATTAGAATTATTTAAATACTTAGACCTTGGATTTAATGTGAATAAAAATGGTTTCGAAAGCTTATTTAAATTTTGTGTAAATTAGAATGATATGGAAAGCTTTTTATTTAGAACTAAAAGTGATTAAAATTGTTTTAATAATAATTCGTTTTAATTAAAATGTGAAATTAGCATTCAAGAGCCTGTCTCGAATTTTGACAAGCTAGTGTCATCGGATCCACAATAATAAATTGTTATACCCCGTCGAGTTTCATGGCAATCAGGAGTACTGTGGCCGTGCGAGATCGAAACTCATAACATTTAATTTCAGGAATTAAAATATAATATAATTTGATTAGAAAAACTAACTTTAGTATATGATAGAATTATGTCCCGATACTAGTTCCATTATGTTTGTGATGGGGTAATTAGCTACGAATGCCAGTGAGCATGCCTCATTGGACTTTGGGAATTTGGAGGATGAATAGTGTCAGAGATTTTTCTATAAAAGGACCTCACTCTCTTTGTTTTCTAAAAGCCTAATCCTAAATCTAGCCACATCTAGTGACCGAGGTTGATTGGGGCCTCCAAAGCCATTTTAGGTCATGGTCCCAACTAAGAAATTGCTCGTGAGGGTGAGTGGAGTGAGATAACTTGTTGGATCATCATGCGTGGATCGAGGCAGTTGAAAATTGACCACGACAGCCCCGGCTTGGGTTTGAGATACCGTCGTCGACAGTGATCCATAAGCAGCGGCACTAAAGGGAAATGGTAATGGTTGGCGAGGGCTTTGTGCAGATGGAGTTTGGTAGCGTATGATCGATGGTGGAGGGGGGAAATCGACGATGAAGACGACGACATGGGGTTTTGGTTCATTCTCATGAACATGTGCGAGAAGGAAGGAGCCGCAAGTGGCAGTAGGGTGTGTTTGTACCAAAAATGGGCACAACACTCTCGGATGTAATTGAAGAGATTAGTATGAAGAAATAAAATGGAAAATGAGGCTAATCTAACAATCACACTAAGAAAAATAAGCAATAGTAAAAGAAGACAAGAATTTACAGTGGTTCAGCGCTATGGACTATGTCCACTTTGAAGGATTTGTTGTTTATTGCTAACTATAAACTGAATTACTACAGTACAACGTCTAACACTCGAGTTACAATGGAGTTTCAACAGAGCAGCAGTATCCCAGTCCTTTTATAGTTGCAGTGGAGGTGTTATTTATAGGCGTAGAGCTAGAAATATATGCCTTGAATCTCGGAATACCCTTTCTCATACGTAGGTGGGCCTACAAAATCGATTTAGGGTCATTTAGGATCGATCCTTCATCGATCTATGTCATCTTCGTATCGATCAAGAAATGATCCAATCGAGCTGCAATCGATCAAGGTTGTTCTTGAGGTGATTTGCAAGCTTCTGTGAAAATTTCATGGCATTTGGATTTGTAATTTGGAAGATATGATTGACCCAAGATTGAGTTTGCTAGGGAAACTAGAGCCTACGTATCCATCCTCTTCGCATCGATGATGTGGCGTGCTTGCTTCGTGGAGATTCAAAATTTATGCACAAGGGACGCTTCTTTTGGTTTGACCTCTTCTTTCGTATCCAATCGAGGCCACGCTTTTCGTATCTATGCTTTACTCTTTCCTTCGTATCGATCTTTGGCCTCTCTCTTCGTATCGATCAGGCAGCCGATTGATACGAAACATGCAGCTGTTGGCTGATTAAAGTGTGATCGATCCAAGGAATGTTGAAGTCCATCGATACTGGTTTGAATTTAATGGATACAAATAATGGATGCTGAGTGAAGGAGTTATGCTTATTTCATATCGATCTGGATGGATACGAAATGATGGATATGGGTTGATGGATACGAAATGGATATCTTTCACTTGGATTTTGATCGATCCATTACTAGAGTATACGAACTCCAATTGACCTGAAATTTGGAATGTTGCCTTCCATAGCTTTGCTTGTCATACCATGCTAATTGTAGAAGGATCCGAACTCGGACCAAGTTTGCCTGTATCCAACGTGGACTTATAGATAACTGATCTCTGAGCTGGATTGTCTTTAGTCCCTAGTCAAGTCCTTGATGTCACGGCCTTGCCAAAAGGCGAGATAACATTTGCCCCTGAAGGTACGTCACGTGTGAACATGACGTGTTTTGAGAAGCTGCAATCTTCATTCTGAAAAGGTTCTATCCGATTTGCTGAACAGTTGTTGTCCTTTCATTAAGAGATGCAACCCTCGATTAATTTCCAGCAGTGTAAATTTTGAGTTGTAGACTGCCATTGATCACACAATTTTTGTTGTAACTGAAGGTCGAGTGCTAGCAATTTTCTGTTTGTTGTTCTGGTTGTCACCATGCATCCAAATCTTTTTTAACTTTGAAAATCGAATGTTAGTGTGGCATACATGCATGTATTTTAACCTGACTCCCATTCATGCTTGCATGTTCATGGGTCGTTGTCAAGTTTTTTTATTCGGATCGAGCTTCGTATCGATCCTCTCCTGGATCGATGTGAAATCCGAGTTGCAACAATGATCGATGTGTTTTGGCCCCTTTCTTCGTATCAATCCTCTCTTGGATCGATCTGGGATATATGAAGCTAGTCTTCATATCGATGGTTACTAATACGAGATCGAATTACATAAGGTGTCCCTCATGTCGATGGATATGAAATGTTTGCTTCGTATCGATGGATACGAGATTTTCAAATGTTAATTCATGGGAAAGCTTCATATCGATGGATACGAAATATTAGGCCTCAGATCGTTCACATCCATGGATATGAAGTGTTGGGCTTCACATTGATTGATACAAGATGCTAGGCTCCAGATTGATTCCTGTTGATGGATACGAAGCTTTGCAGTTCGGATGCACTTTGTGTTGACTGGCATGTTGACCGCTTTAAACGGTTTTGTGACTGGGATACGAATCGTCCTTAAGGTCGATACGAAGAAGTATAAATAGATTTTGGACTTAGAATATTTTTTCACTTGTTTCTGCTGCTATTTCGTATCAATTAGAAAAGAAGAAGAGCTGCTAATCCTTCGTCCTAAAATGCTAATTCGTTAACCCTTAACCTAAATTCTTCAAGATAGGTAAATAATCATTAGATCAATGTTTAAAGTGATAAGATTCGAGTCCCATGCCATTCTATTCATGGCAACGGCCATCTCCGGTGTCGTTGGTGCCGAAGTGTGGCTAGAGTTAGGTCGAGGGTGTGTTAATGGCGATTTGGAGAAGTAGAAGGAGGAGAGCAATTAGAAGGAGTCAATGGACTTGGAGTCTATCTAGAACTCGTATCGATGCGAGATGGATAGGTCAGAATACGTTGGAGATGGTTGAAGGCGGCTTTCATGATCGATTCGAGAAGTGTGTCATATCGATCGACGAGGTGTGGTGTGATCGATCCAAAACTAGTGTCTTTGGGCCGATACGAAATAGATCGATACGTGAGATGATCGATACGAGCATTGGATCGATAAAATTGTTGGGTGATATGCACGTTCCATCGATATGAAAAAGACCATCGGCCTACATCTCTGATCGATATGAAATGATGGATTTAGGGGAACGATCCAAAGTGGAAGATGATGGATACGAACTCCATCGCTTTTTGCATATTCGAACACTTAACCTCGTCGAGCTTTAGCCTTGCATATTTGGACTTCATTGTAAAACTACATATATGACTATCCTTCAAAGCTCGTCGATGGAACTATAACTTGACAAACATAACCAATTTTAACGGATCGTTCTTCAAAGTCAGAATGGCACGGTTGAGATGGTCAGTGATGACGGTCGCTTCGGTCAAACCTCAAAGTCTTGTCGTATTACCATCTTTCGACCTTGTAGAAATTTAGAGTACTTTGCAGCACTTCTCTACACAACACGATCATTCACTTTACACTAGGGGGAAAATGGATTTCTTTCCGTCTAATAACAGCTTTTACCAATTTCAATAGCTATGGGTTCTGGAAGCTCAATGCAACAAGAAGGTCAAAGTCCTCTGCTTCCTAGAATCGATGTGCCGGATGTTGTGGCAGATATAGTGAATCCTGCTCCGGATGAGCTGTCGGATGTAGTTGTGATTATGAATATAGAGGATTCTGTCCGGTCCAAGATTTCCGAAGAAACGCTATGTAGAATTTGTCTTAGGCATGGACTGTCTTTGGAGAAAGTCAGATTACTAGGGCCAGAAGATAGAGCGCATAATCCCTCGGAAGGGCTCACCATATGCAATAGATTCATGTATGTGGCGGGAACATTGCTCCCGTTCAATCGGTTTATTCGGGACATGCTATTTTTCTCGAGTATCACGCCTTCTCATCTCCATCCTAATGGATATGCATTACTCAATAGGTTATTCATTATATTCATGGAGCATCTCCTTCGTCCCTCGACTATCAATGAGATCAGATATTTATTTAATGTCAAGAACTGCCAAGTAGTGGTAGGTACATGGAGTAAGTTGAGCAGCTTCAAAACAAAGTGGTTCTACATGAGATGCCTACTGGGTTTTGCAAGATGATGGTTGGTCAGAAGTAAGTACTATCATTTGTACGTCGATTAACTAGGTAATATAAATTGATGCCGAATCCATTATTATACTTCTTTCACAGATCCTATTCCACTGCCTCAAGGAGCACATTTCAAAGAGATAGTGAGGACACTTTCGGTGTTACCTTCCGAACTAAGGGAAATCAACGAAGTCCTTATTGATGACAACCTGATTATCGTCGGGATTATAGAAAGAGGTCAGAGTATACTTCTGACAGGGGTTCCCAGAGTGGCCTAAGACAAAGCGAAAGACGGGCTCTGGTTGTGCCTCCAATTGAGGGAGGACAGAGTGTGCCTGGCATAATAATCATTCAACCTCGCGATGACGAGTGTATTGAAGCTGGTTAGGAGACCGCAGTCGTGCCTCCACAGGGCTCTCAATCATCTATGTTGAAAAGAAAAGGCAAAACTCCTATCCATAAAAGCAAAAGGCAAAAGACCACCAAAGCAACTCAGGTCATTATAACTTCTATAGGTCCGAAGAACTCTTCCCTATAGATGGAAAGTTCATTGAAAGGGTTATCAGACATTCCTATCTCGGATGAAATACCATCATCCACTGATCCTGGGCTAGAGATGCTTGACTCCCCATTAAGAACCGACGTAGGTCTACCTTCAATAGTATAAGGGAGCCAACCCCAATAAGAAAAGCTACTACAATCGATCGGTTGGGGGGTTTGCACATACATACACATACTTCACGGCACCACACGTCATCTCATCACATGATTTCTAATCTCCAACGATGACTAATATATTCCTCCTTTTGTTTTGCAGACACGATGGTGAAGCAAGGTTCCATGCTTAGAAAACTTCGCTCTTTGCGCCATTCTTATGGACCGCACTCTGAGTCACATCGCCGTGAGAGTGGGAGAGACCATGGTCATGGCTATCATTCCAGTCAGGAACGCGAGCGCCACGATAGAGAAAATAGAGATCATATCAAAGCAGGCATCATTCCAGTCACAATCTCTGCCTCCAAAAGGACCCCCTAAACCCTCTGGCTTTGGTATGCCTTCTTCTAAATCTACTCATCAAATAGCGCAGTCTCACGGTTCAAAAGCCGATGATCAGCCCTGTAGAATCGAAACAGAAACTCAAACCAATGGTGGAGTTAACCATTCGCAACACCAAACTGAAGAAAGATTTTCCGAACATATGTTTCGATGGCTTCTACCTTCCTCCCAACTTGAAAAGAATCCCAAGTGACATAGAGAAATTAGTGCAGGACTATATGCATGATGCGTATAGCCAATATAGCGAATGGGTTAAGATGGCAGAATGGGTTTCGGTTGTGTCTTTTGAGCGGGCCAAGGCTATCGAGAAACTAGAAGGAAATCTCTCTCATAAGGACAAAATAATAGAAGTGATTACCAATAAAATTTGGTCTTTGAGAAAAGCCGAGATTGAGATCAGCCAAAGAGTCGAGGAAGCCATGAAGTCTATGGAGGAGAAGAGGAAAACACATATGGACCTGGTGCAGGAAATGGGGCATCACAATACTGTTATCATGCGAGAAAGGGATGCCACATTGAAAGAAGTCGCTGAAATAAAGGAAAAGCCGACTAAGGCCCTTAAAGAGAAAGATGAAGCTAACAAAGTGGCCCAAGAGGCGTGTGAGGAGGCGGTGAGACTTGGGGAAGAGAGGGATTCTACGAAAAAAATGGCCGAAGAAGCCGACACCAGGGTGTAAATGGAAATAAAAGCTGTAGAGGCCAAGGTGAAAGCGAATTTGAAGATATTTTGGTCACCTACAACGCTAATGTCCTGAGAAATTGTAGTCTGAACTGGCTCAGTGAGGACTATCCTTTCCAATCATATAAGGCCTAGAATTGCTTGCTTGAGGATGAAAAGGCGATCTGCAAAGCTGCAACCACCGATGAGTTTGAATTAGAACTCAAGTGCCAATCGAAGATGAGCCTAAAGTCCTCCATGGGACAACCGTCACGCTTTAGAAAGAAAACATGGCCACTAAGTATCTTGAAGCCGGAAAAGGATCGGGGAGTGAACACTACCAAGTTGGTTCCGAAGTGCCTATAGCATCTCAAATTGATCCTACTTTCTCTGTTGATCCCCCAGTCGTCCTGAGGTATGATCCTGATAGACCACATCTCTCTCCGATTATCAAGCGCAGTTTGGAAGGCATATCGGCTCAACATGCGAGCTAACTCAAGGAAGGTATTTTGGACACTTCTCTTATTCCTCTTGATGTAGGATATTATCAAAAGATATTACTAATATATTCTCTTATCTTCATTCAATCTTAGATTCTACACAGGCCGACCCTCCTGCAAGTGAAGAAATCCACCACGAGCAGAAGGCAATAACTACAGAGGCCACAACTGTGACAATTACTTCTTTAGCCGGGGAGATACATGATGGAAGCTATGTGCTTGATGATCAACTAAAGGAAGCGCTCCTCAAGCATCAAAGCGATCCGAGTATTGAAGTGCCTTTCAGTGCAGATAAAGATTTAATTATCATGGGATCCTTGGGTCCAACCGGTAGAATTTTGATGGGTTAGCGCATGGACTGGGAGGAATAGATAATGGAAGAAATCCAAGCCAAGATCTACCAGGCTGAGCAGGTTCGTAGAGCCATGGAGGCATGGCACATCCCAGTCCGGTCCCTAGTCTTGTGGTTTCTCCAGATGGCACCATTATTGAGACCAGTGCACCTCATTCTTCTAGCATCAAGAGTGCCACCATTCCACCGGTTTCATACACAGAGGACACTTCAATCCCTATAAACTTTCAAGAAAAGGCCGCGCCGATTTCCCTGATCGGAGACAAGCCAACTGGAGCGAGCCGAAGAGGCAAGGGCTTAAAGAGAGGTCCGAGAGGTAGCTCGAGCGATCTATGCCAAAGAAAGTAAAGAAGAAATCTAAGGTGTAGATTTGTTGTAACGTTTCCGATTTTTCGTCGCTGAAAAACCGAACTGTTATGGTTAAAGAAGAAGAAAAAGATAGAAGAGGAAAGAGAAAGATAGAACAAAACAGAAAGAACAACAGAACAATATCAGAATCTCACAATCGCAGCGGAACAACATATAATAAATAAATGAATAATCTTTAAAACAAAGAACTGTACATTTTATACATTACATCGTTATTAGAGTTTACAACAACAATAGACAACAAAGTCAATAAATCAATGGACAGTTATATAAACTTATCCTCATACAGAATACACAACGGAATAATACATAGTATAATATCATATACAAGTGGTACGTCTCGATATGCAGCTCGCCTCCTGAGCTCCATAGCACTCCAAAGTCCAGAATAACCTGATAGCCAAACTCTAGACTGCCCGTGTGGAAATTGGTGGGCACCCAGAGTTTAGGAAGGGAAACAATAAACTCCAGGTCAGTCATGTGACTGGTGTGAGAACTTAAAACAGTTATTTATCTTTAAAACAAAGAATAGGAGAAATTTTCAAAGTCAATTCGCAATGTGTTTTGAAAATGAAACTACCATAAGGCCTCCCGCCACACACACAATGCAAACGCAGAATTGGAGGAGATTTCTCCTTATGATAGTCAAAGATGCTTGATACGCATTAAAAAGAAACATTTGATATTATTACTAGTGCATAGTGTAGAAACATTTCGAAAGTAGAATATAAATCTTAGCCAGCATAGTTACCATTATAGTATGCTTACTACAGCTACCATATTAAATGGCAGGTTCTACAACTAAAACCGTACAAGGCACGTATTGTTTTGTTTGGATTTCCAACAAATGGTCGGGCAAAGGAACTTCCCAAGTAAAATAGAACGCCTCTGGAGAAACGTTCCCGGATCTAATGTTACGGTTAGATCTCTGCTACACAAGGCCGGGTTACCTTTCAAACTAGGTAACAACTGACACGAGTATGTCATCCCCCGGTCGTTTGGAACCTTAAACCGAGCGCTCGATAACCAACATCACACAGTAATAAATATAGTGTGTCCACAAAGTAAGTATCTGGGATCCACACCATGATACCACTTATAATCCAGATAGGAAATGACATACCCTATGGAGGAGCGACCCCCAAATAACCTTGCTGCCACGATTCCTGTTTCGACCACAACCGGTCTGTGAGGCTTGACGAAGTCTCGTTCACAAAGCAATGCTTTATATAAAAGTTGTGCTTTAATTCACAAATGCTCAATATCACTTATATGCCACATTACCAACTTGGGAATGTATCACTAGTAACCATCAACTACATAACCTCTGAGCTCGTACGTCTCAAAGAAGGGTGTTAAACTAAGAGAATAAATTCTCCGCCACCAACAAAAATATATTTGATAGAAACCAACTTTACATCTTAAATTGTAATGTCAGACACACATCCATACAAGTATGTTCCGGGATCGAACGTAACCGAAGGCACTTCCAAAGAAGTCCTTGCAATCCGGGTATTCACAAACCCGATCGAATTTTCCATCACAAAGGAAATCTCCATACCGTAGCTAACGATGCGGAAACAATCGATAGGTCATCCTATCGTTTTCACAAATACCCGGTCTTCAACACCGGCCTTCAAATGCAATCCATAACGACGTATCACATATTCGGAGTGGGTTATACGACCCAAAGGTCCTTTCCCGGCTAACCCGAATAGTAAGCGCTTATTTCAAAAATAAGTGTGGCATTAAAATTCAAGCAATTCACAACAAATACCTATTTAAAGGTAAATATTGATAGTCGGTTATTTAACTATCAATAGAGATGCGAAACATCATCAGATTCCAAATAATTTCCCAAATTATTTACTTTCCAAAATATCTTTACTAGATATATAATTTCCACACTTTAACCATTTGAAAACAAATTTTCAAATCACTTTTCAATCCTTTATCACTTTTGAAAACAAATTTCAATCATTTCCTTACTCGGAAATACTTTCATATCCAAATGGTTCATTTAAACCAATTTAAATAAATCCTTACCGATTTACTTATATTTACGTTCCAAATCCGTAAATTTATTCCCATACTTTAAAAATAAATCAACGTTTATTTTTAAATAAATTCCCTTTTCTTTTATAAATTCCATAGTGAATTTACATTCCAAAATATTTATGAATATACGATTTCAAATCGATTTCTAATATCCATTTTCAATTTATCTTTTAAAAAGATAAATTCTCAAAAAACGTTTCATTTCATATTGGAAAAACATTTCCATACTTATTCTTATAATAAGTATTTCACAAACCCATTTATTTTCAATATTTGAAAATATTCGATATACTTAAACCATAGTTAAGTATATATTCCATTCTTTAAGGAAATCATTCTCTTAACACATTTATTTGGGTCAAAAACGAATGTTGCGTAAAACATCGTTACGACGATCCAAAATCACTAATATAAGGATTCAAAGTTTAAATAGATATATAAATCCCAATACTATACAAAATATTTCCTTTCGGAAATCATTTACTATAACAATAGTGTTATAGTCCACCATTTCCTTCTATTTCTCGAAAACGTCTATTTCAGCAATGAATGTTGAAATTTATGATTTCGATATTCAACACATTTTAAAACATCTTTAAAACGATTAACTTCATTTTATAATATCACTTTCCCAAAACATAACCATTTTATTCAATAATATATTCACTGTCCAAAATCGTGAATATACTTCACTAACCCAATTTCAATATTTACAACACATTTTATTTTCAAGAATTTATTCGCTATCCAAAATCGCGAATAAATTACCTTTCATAAACTTCTATATTCAATTTATCAAATTCAATTGATTTTGAATTTATAAACAATGTTTATAAATTCCATTTACATGTCGAAATTTGGTTTATAAGTAAATTACTTATAAACCATTTATTCACAAATCCATTCTTTTATATCAACATCAATTTATAAATCTAAATTCTTATTTACTTATAAATCTAGGTACAAACTTTATTTTAACACTTATAAAAGCTCGTTTTATAATTCCAATATTTTTAACTTATAAAAATCAATTTAAAAAATCTTTTATAATGATTCAAAATTCCAAATTAAACCATTTTATAAATTAATCACTATTTATTTCGAAAAATCTCAATTTGGTTGTATTTTACAAAAATAGTAATTTTTATAATATTAAATTTTATAACGTCAATTTATTTTAAAAGGAATCAATTCAAAATTTTAATAAAACGTATAATTTCAAAAATCACTTTAAAAATTCCTTTTCTAAAATCAAAATCGTTATTTTTAAATTTCAAAATGGATCCGATGATGCAACAGCACCAAATAGTCAATCACGGCAACAAACATCATATATCGATATGACAACAAAATATATGACAATATATGTAAATAATCACTACTATTGAGTAATCCAGTTGGATCCCTCCATTCTGTTTCCCTGCATCCACAGATGTTAGCACAATACCAATTCCGCTCCAGTACGGAATTATCGCGGTATATGGGATTTTATAAAATATTATCCGCTTAATAGACGGCACAATAGGGTCTCATCCGCTATACAATGCGGGAAATCAACAACTGCAATATATACATATGCCAATATATATATATATATATATATATATATATATATATTGCTATTGTATATAATACCAATTTCACATGCGGTGAAATATTCGCGGTATATGTTTTTAATAAATAACCTCCGCTTACTAACGACGCATAATGTCTATTGTTTAACAATCAATAGATAACAATCATCATTCAAACATACATTCAATAATTTTAAATCTAACTATTTAAAATAAAAATCGAAACCGATTCGATTGAGTGAGAAGTTCTCACCTTGATTTTAATTCCGTTTCAGCTTTTATTTCGAATAAAATTAAACGTGCGTTTAATTTTACCCAAAATTTTCACTGATTCCAATCGACTCCAATTCAGTTGCATCGCGAAGAGATCGTCAATACGATTCCAACGCAAAAAGTTTCGTCGAATTCCGACCTCTTACGAGAGAGATACATCATTTTAAACATCGTACAAATTTAAATATAATTAACATTTACAACTTTTATTTTTTTATATTATAACCTAGATCACAGCCGTGCAAATTTGCTTCAGGAAATCTGGGCCACCCACTTCTTCTTCTCCCCTTACGTTTCACGTTCCAATGAACATCACAACATCAACCCATAGCCGCCATTATACTTCGAATTTTTGCAACCTCCTCGACTAACTTTAGCTCGATCAACAACCACTACTCCAAAGCCTTCGCCACCCTCTACCATTGGCTGCAACATTAGCAAGCTCGGCCTCCCCTTTGTCAATGAAAACCGTGCACAACCACCATAGGACGTGACCCTCTAGCTCCCCTAACGTTGCTCCATTTTCGATCAACTCCGTATGAAATCAAAGCTCTCACTTCGCTCTACAATGTTGTAGTTAACAACTTTCATTGATTTTTGACGAATTGAAATAAATTAAAGGAAGAAGAAAACGAATTTTCAGCCCTTGGTTTCGAAGTGGCGGCCTGACTTTGTTTCTAGGGTTAGGGTTTAGTGTTGAAATTTGTGAATGGTGAAGGGTTCTTTTATAGAAGTTCAACAAAAACACTATTCACTTGATTTTCCAAACTCCAAATCTCGCGCGGTGATCGATGTTTCTAAGGTTTACCCCACGTTCTGGACACAATGGAACATGTTTCGGAAGCTAATTCGATCATCTGTGCGAGTTACGGCAATATACGTTCAATTTAAATTTAAATCGATTAAACAATTTTCTAGGCGTTTTGGTTTGTCCCGGACCAACGGTAAATCCAATTGACACGAAATTTGAAACCATACAATAATATCACATTATGGATCCGATGAAACTGGTTTCGTCGAAATCCGAGACTGTTTGAAAAATGACTATTTTAACTCGCCAGATTAATATTAAAACAATTTCGATGCGTTTTGAGCTGCCACGATAAAACGACAACTCCGATTGCTACGAAAATTGAAATCCGATAATAACAAACTATTACGGATCCAATGAAACTAGTTTCGTCCAATTCTGAGACTGTTCAAAAATTGGCTAATTTCACTAGTTGATTAAATATTAAAATATTCAATTTTCACAAATTAACTTTTTAATTCGATTTTAAAAGTTCTATAACATCATTCTAACTCCAACATGATAAAATAAAATTTTACAAATCATTTTCAATCATATTAAACTCGATTTTCAATTATTTCTGAAATTTAAATTATTAAATTATCGATTTAATTATCCAATTAAATCCAATATTTGAAAAATAAATTATTCGACTTAAAAATTTCACTTATTAATATTTAAAATTAATTAAATATTCAAATTTAAATTATCAGAAATTCTGGGTCGTTACATTTGTGTTTCTGCTTCCTCTTTTTTAGATGCTAAAATAAGTTCTCTTTTGCTTTTCGTATGCCATTTATAGACGTGGGTTTGGCCCCTGCTTATAGGAATTCTTTGAACAGATTTTGTACTTACTTTCTCAAGAATAGTGTGAACAAAATTTCTTCTTTGTTTTTAGCGTAACTCTATGTTTTTTGTCTAAGTACTTTAGCACTCACATTTCCATTCAATGCACTCGTGAAGCTTTAGTCTCTGAGTCGAACTTGAGTTCGGTCTTTAAGTCCTAAAGTCATGGCCCGGGTCATAATCAGACTCTGAGTTGAGTCCCAACGTTGCGCTGTCTCGGTCAGCGACTGGAACTTGATTTATGCCCCCAGTTCTGGAGAGAATTGAAGAAGTTATTTGGTGGTCGTCTTCCACCTTCACCCACTTTTATTTAATTTAGTCGGAATAAAGTTAAAATGACACGAGTTTGAGCGGTCGGATTACACTCGCTCGCTTGCTACTATTTTCATCCACACTTTGGGGATGTAGACTTGTATGCCGGCGGTCGGTCATGCCCGCTTATTGTTTAGAATCATAACCATATTTCAGGGATATAAGTTATTTAACGGGTGGTCTATCACACCCATGTAAGTATTATGATCTTATTCGCACTCTGGGAATAAGGAGCTGATCAAGGCTGTGGATGGTCAATGGACGGATCCATCTTCTACGAGCTTGAAAAGAAGCGAGGTCATGGATGGATGGATCCATCCTCCTCGAGCTTTAGAAATAAGCAAGGTCATGTATGAACGGATCCATCCTCCTTGAGCTTTTGAAAATAAGCAAGGTCGTGGATGGACAGATCCATCCTCCTCGAGCTTATGAAAATAAGCGAGTCGTGGATGGACGGATCCATCCTCCTCGAGTTGGATGGTCGATTCACATCTTAATTTTAGAGTTTGCACTTCAGCTCGCCCTTGGGAGCTAGAGTTGGTTAGAGAATTGTCGTATTTCAATTCTCTTTTAATCGGTTGTTGTTTACCCCCCGATCTCAAGGTTTCATCTAGCGAGTGACCGGTCCGATGACGATCACTTTCTATTTGAATGAGTCCCATTGTAAGATGGAACTCAACTCTTCGTATATCATGGCGCTCGCATGATGCATTTAAGAAACATTAATTTGGTTTTATGAGTATGCGCTTTATTGCTGAAATAAGAAATCATAGCAAAATCAGTTGCCTTACTACAAATACAAATTCTCAAATTGCATAAAAAAACTTGAAAAGGAAAGCAGATTAAATAAATGAAAGCCAATCATGTTTAATAGCGACGAAGACTTTCGTTGTTCCATGCTCTCGGTAGTGTGAGACCATCAACAATTGATAGCTTGAATGCGCCATCTCCAAGCTTACGTTCGATGATTTATGGTCCTTCCCATGTCGATTTCATTTGCGGAGGGACCGGATAGATCCATTTGAGTACGAGATCACCCACTTCAAAGGTTCTAGGTCGAACCTTAGCATTGTATAATCGGCAACTCGGTTGCGATGTGTGACTGCCCTCAAATCAGCCTCTTCACGCTTCTCATCTAACAAATCCAAAAATTCTGCAAGCTGGATGGCATTCATCTTTGGATCATAATAAGTCACACGGTGAGAAGGTACCTCTAGCTCAACTAGAATAATGGCTTCAAAGCCGTAGGAAAGTGCGAATGAAGTATGGTCGATCGTGGACTTGTGTGTAGTTTGATATGCCCATAAGGCCATGGGGAGATCATCGACCCACTTACCTCCAGCCTTCTTTAGTCATTACTTCAAAATGGATCTGGTGACTTTGTTGACAGCTTTGACTTTCCCATTCGCTTGAGGGTGAGCTACTACCGAGAATTTCTTCTAGATGCGATAGCATTGGTAGAAATTCTTAAACTAGGTGCTATCAACTTGGGCCTTGGTTGTCAGTTATAATTATTTGTCGGAGGCCAAGACTACAGATGATGTTGTGCATAACAAAATTGATTACTTTCTTTGTCGTGATAGTTGCAAGGGGATCAGCTTCCACCCATTTACTAAAGTAGTCAACTGCAACAATAGCGTACTTTGCACCACCTTTGGCTAGAGACAAAGATCCAATTATATCAATGCCCCATGTGGCAAACGGCCATGAGCTGATCATTTGAGTAATTTCGATTGGCAGGGCTCTTAGAATTATGGCATGTTTCTAGCATGTGTCACATCTCTTAGCATAATCCGTTGCGTCTCGGTTTACGGTTGGCCAGAAATACCCGTACCTGAGTATCTTTTTTGCAAAGGCTTGCCCTCCATCTGATCGCCACACTCTCCCTCGTGCACATCATGCAACACTCGTTTGATCTCATCGTGAGTGATACACCGGAGTAAAGGAATAGAATATCCCCTTTTGTATAGGGCTCCATCCTGGATGACAAATCGCGAAGCCTTTTGGAGAGCTTGTCTTTTCTCGCTCATGCGCTCGGGTAATGTTTCATGCTCAAGATAGTTTCTGATTGTAGTAACCCATGACTTCCTCTCGGGTGTTGCCTCATGAACCCAATTTGTCTCCACCTGATCGATACATAGAGAAGTAAGTGTCTCCATGGGGACGAGTACCATCCGCTGTGCTTCGTCGATGTTGGCTAGTTTTTCTAAAGAATCAGCCTTCTGATTTTTCTCTTGGGGTATACAGCAGATAGTGTAACAGTCAAGCTGGTTCAACACTTCCTAGACCTGCATAAGGCTTGATACTCTTCTTGGACCTAACACACCACCTGTTGTGAATCGCAGTAGATTTCCATAGCAAAGACTCCCAAATCCTTGGCAAGCCTTAGTCTAGCAAGTAGGGCTTCGTACTCAGCTTCGTTGTTAGTTGCATGGAAGTCGAATTTCAAAGCATAGCATATAGATCACTCTTCTGGGGTTTCGAGCTCCACTCCAGCGCCTAAGCATTGATCGTTTGACACGCCATTGGTGTATAACTTCTAGATATGGTTCGAAGGTTCACTGGTTTTGAGCAAGTCCTCCGGTATGGTGAAATCAGCTATTAAATTCGCTAGAAATTGTCCTTGAATAGCTCGCCTTCTGGCATAAGTGATATCAAATTGACTCAGCTCAATGTTCCACTTGAGCAACCTACTAGACGCCTCAGGTCATGTCAGGATCTGTCAAAATGGCCGATCAGTTTAAACAATGACCGGATGAGCTTGGAAATACGGGCGGAGCTTCCTCGAGGCTACAACAAGACAATAAGCTAGCTTCTCTATCTTCGGGTAGTTTCTTTCTACCCCCATCAATCTTTTGATGATATAATAGATCTATCATTGGATCCGATCCTCTTCGTGAACTAACGCGGCATTGATTGCGTTTGCCGAAACCGCCTGATAGACATACAACTTCTCATGATCAACTGACTTCAACAAGATGGGAGGTGTTGCCAGATGTTGTAATAGTGCTCGAAATGCGCCCTCGCACTCCTCAGTCCACTTCAAATTTCGTTTTCCTTTTCTAACAGATCGAAAAAGGGAACGCACTTGTCAATGGATCAAGAAATGAACCTGCTCAAAGCTGCCACCTTCCCATTAAGACTTTGCACCTGCTTTATTGTTTTAGGAGTTTTGAGATTTTGAATCGTCCAGATCTTTTCAGGATTGACTTCAATTCCTCTGATGTTGACACTAAACCAAAGGAATTTTCCAGATGTGACTCCAAAATGACACTTCAACAAATTTAGCTTCATTATGTACTGTCGGAGTATGTCAAACATTGCCTCCAAATCACTGATGTGGTCGTTGGATAACCACGATTTCATGAGCATATCGTCAACGTACACCTCCATAGTCTTCCCGATCTGGTTTGCAAACATCCAGTTTATAAGCCTTTGATAGGTTGCTCTGGCATTTTTGAGTCCAAACGGCATCACCTTATAGCAAATAATGTCCCAGATCAGTGATAAAGCTAGTGTTCTCCTGGTCAGAAGGTGCATTGAAATTTGATTATAGCTGGAGTATGCATCCATGAAAGATAAAAGCTCATGTCCGACTGCTAAATCCATCAGTCGATCGATTCTGGGAAGTGAGAAACTGTCTTTGGGGCTGGATTTATTTATATTTGAGTAGTATACACATGTCCACCACTTTCCATTTGACTTTCTAATGAGTACTGCACTAAATACCCATTCTGAATATAAAGCATCATGAATAAATATATTAGCCTTGAGTTTATCCACTTATTCCTTCAAGGTGGCAGATCTCTCTGGATCCATACCGTGCCTTTTTTGTTTCTCCGAGACGTGCCACATGTCGATATTTAATGCATGGCTCGTGATATTCAACGAGATCCCACATATATCTAAATAAGTCCAGGCAAACACGTCGAGGTTTGCTAAGAGAAAATCAACCAATTTCTGTCCCATTCGCGAGTTGAGCTAAGATCCGATCTTTGCCACTCTAGGATCACCATCATCATTGACCGGGACATCAACTGTCAACTCTACCGGGGAAGTCTGGTAGTCCCTGACTTTCGCTTCATCTTCGTTGCCTCTGGGATCAAGATCTTTAGGAAACTGGTCATGGCGCCCAAGCCTTGGCTTAGGCGTTAGTTGTCAATTCTCCATGGAGCAGATGTAGAGAGATTCCTCCATGCCCTTACCTTTCTCCTTTCGCTGCGCATCTCGCATTTCTACAACATAATAGGCGCGCCCAGCTGCCTGATTACCATGTACTACCTCGACTCCATTATCAGTGGGGAATTTCTGAGCCAAACGCCAAGGGCTAATTGCTTCCCTGAACTCCGCAAGGACCGGTCGGCCCGGGAAAGCATTATAAGGAGAATGAATATCCAACACAACAAATTGCAACATCCAGACTCTTCAGCAATCACTGATACCCAATTCAACAGGTAATTCCACCATCCCAGATGGTATGGTTGCATTGCCATTGAAACCATGTATACGTGACTAACACTGTTTTAGATCGTTTGCTTCAATCAACATTTTGTCGTAAGCACGTTTGAAAAGTACATTAACAGAACTTCCACTATCAACTAAGATCCTCTTCATCCAAGAAGGAGCTACCTGGGCAGAAATAACTAATGGATTAATAGTGGGGTCCTCGACTCTTTCGGCATCATGGTTTTTGAAAACAATGTCGTCTTTCATCGTTCTCTGTTGTTTTGTCGGGGCCACTTCATCAGTACCACTACAACATTCGAAGTGCACCTGCCTAATCGAACTAGCACATGACTCCATTTCCTTGTAGTTCCAATTAGCCAGATGAGGTCCACCACTCATAGTATTAATCACCAGCCTCCCGCAAGTTCATGCGGGTTCTTCAGGCCTAGCCTGGCCTTGGCCCTAATTGGGATTAGATGGGCCCAATCTACCATCCTGTGGAGCCCGAACAAACTGTTCTTACTTTCTTTCTCTAATCAACTTTTCAATAATATCCTGTAGATGACGACATTCGTTAGTGTTATGGCCGTAATAGTCATGGAATTTATAGAACTTTTCGGTTTGAATCTGCTTTCCTAACAATGGTTTCTGAGCTGGCTTCTTGTACTGCCCTGTATTGTAGGTTTGAAGATAAACAATCTCTAGTGACATGTTCAAGAGAGTATATTGATTGAACATAGGAGCCCTAGGTCTCCCACGATGAGGGTCTCTCTTCTTTCCTTGAACTCCATCACCTTTCTATTGACTTTGCTTATTTTGAATATTTAACTGTACTTTACCGGAGCTCTCCCCGATCTGCTTCACTGCAACATTACTCTGGATTCCTACACTATTGGGCCCCGCGAGGTCCTGCTTTCTAGACTATCTAGCACTTCTTCCCTCCTCAAATACTGGGTTGCCTTTGCATAGAAACAGTCCAATGAAGCGGGGGATTTTCTAATCAACCAATCACCAAACTCGAAATCGGGATTGATCCCTTTAGTCAATGCCATCAGAATAGAGTTATCATTAGGATCACCTACTTCGACACAAGCAATATGGAACCTTTTCAGACAATGCCTTAGAGTCTCTCTTTGGGCTTGAGTAACACTAGATAAGATATCAATGTCCTTTGGCCTTGTAGCATTCATACGGAACTGCTCGACAAATTTAGTAGCTAGCTGGTCGAAACATGTAATAGATCTTGGTGGTAGATGGGTGGACCATATAGTCACAAAGCCTCCCAAGGAGATAGGGAAGCTTCTACACTTAACCACATTGTCATCTCGAGCAACATTCATGAGCCATTCATATTTCAGAATGTGTTGGTTAGGATCCGAATTTCCTTCATATATAGGCAAGGACAGCATCCAGAATCGATGGGGTGGTTCCGCATGTAATATATCGTTGGTGAATGGGGTGTGACTTCTAGAAATCCTCCAATCATTATTTGTGAGCCCTTGACTTTCTCTTATTATTTGGCATATCATAGTTGGAATATCGGGCATCTAGATATTCGGGTCAAGGCATGGTCAGGTTCCATGTCACGAGGACGGTCTGGTCACTATCTACTGCCCTTTCCAAGCCTCCTGGGCTTCAAGGAAGTGAGGATCCTAAGCATGAATGTAGTGATGAGGGGATGGATCTAATTGATGCCCTGTGGAAGGACCTATTTCGGCTTGTCCAGAATATGCAGCATATAGGTGCCCGGAGGCTTCTGCGTAATTCCCATCTAATCGACGACGTGTAGATCTATGATTGAAGTTAGATGACGCTGAGCTTTCAGTCAAAGAAAAAGAGGCATTCTCCCTTCTAGATCTCTGTCACCTTTCTTCATTCAGCCGGTTCCTTTCATGTTGGCATGGATCTGCTGAGTAAGCTTTTGATGGCTTTGAGTGAGCTCCTGCATAAGGGTATGGAATTCCTCTTTAGTTACTGGGCTATGTGGGTCTGGAACTCCAACTGATGCTTAGCCTATGGTGGTCAGCTATGTGGGATTTGGCCTATCCCTTCCTTCTCGATCAGCAACATTGGAAGCAGTTCTGGCATTATGCACCATATTGGATGTAGTTCTTCTTAGATCTGAAACAATCTGCATTGGATAGAAGGAACCACTAGAAGATAGATCTGGATCTTCTTTTTAGATTTTAGCATTCCAACAACTGTAGGGGATCCACAGAATCAGATAAAAGCGGAGTTTTCCCAGTGAAAGCACCAAAGCATTTGTACCAAAAATGGGCACAACACTATTCAGATGTAATTAAAGAGATTAGAATGAAGAAATAAAATGGAAAATGTGGCTAATCTAACAATCACACTAAGAAAAATAAGTAGTTGTAAAAGTAGATAGGAATTTATAGTGGTTCATCACTATGGCCTATGTCCATTTTGAAGGATTTGCTATTTATTGCTAATTATAAACTGAATTACAGTAGTACAATGGCTAACACTCGAGTTA
The DNA here is from genome assembly GCA_030765085.1 of Allium cepa. Taxonomy (NCBI): domain Eukaryota; kingdom Viridiplantae; phylum Streptophyta; class Magnoliopsida; order Asparagales; family Amaryllidaceae; genus Allium; species Allium cepa. The sequence continues at coordinate 117,119,180 of CM060942.1, forward strand.
CAATGAAGTTTCAATAGAGCAGCAACATCCCAGTCCTTTTTTAATTGCAGTGGGGTGTCTTTTATAGACGTAGAGCTGGAGATATCTTCCTTCAATCTCGAAATACCCTTTCTCATTCATAGGTGGGCCTACACAATCTATCTGGGGTCGTCTGGGATCGATCCCTGATCGATCCATGTCGTCTTCGTATCGATCAATAAATGGTCCAATCGAGCTATGGTCGATCTTGGTTGTTCTTGAGTTGATTTGGAAGCTTCTGTGTAAGTTTAATGGCATTTGGATTTGTAGCTTGGGAGATATGATTGATCCAAGATTGAGTTTGCTAGGGAAACTGGAGCCTTCATATCGATGGATTCGTATCCATCCTCTTCGCATCGAAGACTTGGCGTGCGTGCTTTGTAGAGATCCAAAATTAACGCACAAGGGCCTTTTCTTTTGGTTTGACCTCTTCTTTCGTATCCAATCAAGGCCATGTTCTTTCCTTCATATCGATCTCTGGTCCCTCTCTTCGTATCGATCAAGTAGCTGATCGATACGAAACATGCGGCTGTTGGCTAAATGAAGTGTGAGCGATCCAAGGAATGTTGAAGTCCATCGATACTGGTTCGAACTTGATGGATGTTAGATGAAGGATTTATGCTCATTTTGTATCGATCTGGATGGATGCGAAATGATGGATATGGGTTAATGGTCACGAAATGGATATGTTTCACATGGATTTTGATCGATCCATAACTTGAGCATACGTACTCCGATTGACTTGAAATTTGAAATGTTGCCTTCCATTGCTTTGCTCGTCATGCCATGCTAATCGTAGCTGGATCCGGACTCGGACCAAGTTTACCTATATCTGTCGTGGACTTAAAGATAACTGATCTCCAGGTCGGATTGTCTTTAGTCCCTAGTCAAGTCCTTAGTGTCACGGCTATACCAAAGGCGAGATAACAGGGTTTGAAGGTCGAGGATCTCTTTGGTGGGCAAGCAGTGATGGCTAGGGCACTGTAGCGGCAGTGGCGAATGGATGAAGTTACGACATCATGGGTTTTGACTGTCGACCTGTGTTTAAGAGGAAGGTAATTAAGTTACTCACTTAAATTAATTGTTAATTATTAGTTTAATTATCTCGAGTGTTTTAACGGTCATATCTTGTTCATACAAGGTCCGATCGAGGCGCCGTTTTCACTGTTGCATTCGTATTGTGATTATCTACGCAATGGAGTCAGTTTTGTTGAGTTCGGAGCTTGTGGAAATTTTATTCAAAATCAAATGGGGTTCGATGGAGCTTGGGTGAGTGTAACATCCCGTAATTTGCGTTAGTTATTTAAGTAGTTAGTTAGCTAATTAATTAGGCTCGAAAATAGAATTTGTGCAAACGATGGAATTTGACCATGAAACTTGCACCATTGCATTCGTGGCAAAATTCTGAGTAGCTTTCATATTTGGAGTTTTGCGACCGGTGTACAAACGGAGAAGTTATGGACGAAAAGCGAATTTCGAACGAAAATAATTAAATAAAAAATAAATGTCTTTGTATTAGTTACCTGAGCCCACAAGTCGACCTGTTGTTCGGGACGGTCGACCCTCAACCGGTGACCCACAGGCGGTCGACCGGGGGCGAACTGGTGGCTCCAATAAACCAAGGCCACGACGTCCCAGATTTAATATTTTAAATCGTAGGGTTCTGGTTAATTCTGGCGCCTATAAATTCAATCCTAACTCATCCTTCTCTTCTCATATTTTTATGAAAGTAGTAGCGAAGCTCTACCATCTTTTCTTCTCTACTTTCTTTCTAAATTATAAAGATAAGATATTAGTGTCTATATTCATACAAATCAGAGAAGAATAGAAATCTAATAAAAAAGAGAAGAGAATCAACCATATGTGTATTTGAGGCAATTTATGTATTTGTATCTATTTTCTTTTCCAATCCCAGATCTCTTCTTAAATCTGTAATTCTAATGTATGTATATACCCTTTTATACATATCTTTTGGATTAAAAAGGATTTGGAGATGAATCAAAGGTTCTACTTCAGATTTGGAGATTTGGATTGCTTTTTAAAAGGTGAATGGGAAATTTTAATAGATTATTATAATATGAAAATTATCCCGTTGGTGTTTATTTGATTTTTTGTGCCTAATTGATTGTATAAGAGTTGTAAGCAATGAATTGAATATGATCTGAATATAATAAATATCGTCTACATATTCTTGTTTGTGAATTGATTTCGCATTATTTACAATCTGATTTGGAAATCAGTCCCAAAACTTCAGAATATTGATTTGTATGAAATTTGTTCCAAATCTGAAATAGGTTATAAAACAATGTTATAAATTTGGATTACTACCCTAATCGATTGAGAATATAAACTTTACTATATTGGAACTATTGGAATTTAGATCTATTTAAAATTAGTTTGATTTATTTCCATTTTAGAATAGAACAGAGTTTGATCTAACAAGAAATAGATGCAAATAGAAATAAAAGGAGATGTTAAAGCATGAATTTATTGTAGTTTACACCGTCTATTTTAGTAATAAAAAGAAATGCTTATTCCTTGTAATTTCAAACAATGTAATCGTTTAAAGTTAAATCTTTAGTTTTGGTCTAATTTATGGAAATTGTAGCACGTAATCTTTTTAGATATGATTTCAACAATTTAACACAGAAAAGAGTATTCTAGTGAAGATATATAAATAGAACATATTTGAAAATGCAAATATTTCTATGTAATTTACTGCGCTTATAGTATTTAAATAAAAAGCTAGTAACGATGCTTTAACATAATGTTCGCATTTAGAATAATTAACTAATGAGAAAAGAATTAAAAAGATTGTGTAACTCTAATAAATGGTAAAAAATAGGGAGTTGCAAGAATTTGATAGGGTAAATGGATTACTGGGACTGATAAAAATGGAACAGATATAAAAGGTTACTAATTTGAAAATTAGTAATCATACATAAATGTCTTAGAAAATGTTCGTTAGGATTTTATGGAAAAATTGACACTTATGAGCATTAATAGGGATTTATGGTTAGATAATGAGGTAAATCTTATTGCCTTAAATAAAAAGGGAATTAGTAAGTTAAGTCTAACGTCTACCTAAAATAATATAAGTAAAGACTGAGGATGGTTAATTGGACTTAGTGGGTTAGTGATGCGAGGTCAGTAGAGTCACTCGATGGAAGACTGCCCTTCATTTTAAAGCTACCAACAGTCGGATGAACTTACTACTGATGTGAGATATCACTAATCCTAGGACCCATGTTGAAGTGAGAGATTGGGCTTTCTATGTTAGTAGGAAAGTATTAAATCGTCTAAATTTGAAATTAGGAACGGCGAGGGATATCTTCATAGGGGTTCTCTTTTGGTTTGAGGTCTTAAATTGTTGTAGGATCTGCCTCTCTCCTAAATAGAAAAATTAAGTAACCTAGTAAGATTTTAAATTAATAAATAAGGATGTCTCATAAAAGGGGTTTACTTCAATGTTGAGTCTTAACTAACTGAACGGTCCGCCTCCATACCGAAAATAAGTAACCCGATGAGATGCCATATTTATAATTAAAGAGTGATAGTGGATATTTTAAGAAGGGTTCGCTTCAGGTTTGGAGTCTTAAGTGACTGCAGGATCCTCTTCTTTCCTATAAAAAAAGTATTAAGTAGCCCACTAAGATTTCCAAGCAATGATGGCTAGATAGTACCATTGAGGAACACACTTCTAGAAGTGGGTCTTAAATGATGGAGTCTACCTTAATTAAAGTCTTAAATGATAAGAGCCTGCCTATTTTCCACTTAGAAGTATTAAATGGCTTGGGTACAGTGCTAAGGCCATAATAACAATAGTACCATTTAAGAGCATGCATCGGGGATAGGTCTTAAATGATGGAGTCTTCCTTAATTAAGGTCTTAAATGACCAGAGTCTACCTGTTTTACAATAAAAGGTATTAAGTGCCTTGGGAATTGTTTATTACATGGCTATGATTTTATTAGCAATTGATGTGGTAATAGTTGGACATTAAATGTTGAAAGCCTTAAATAGTGGATAGAGGTCTTGTAGTAGGACCCATGACCATTGACAACATTGTTTGTAAACCACCTTGGGAATAGATCTTAAATAATGGTGTTTACCTTGAAAAAGATCTTAAATGGAAGAGTTAGTCTATTTCTCTTTTTAAAAGTATTATAGAAGCCTGCCTATATTTAGACATGCTAAGTAGCTAATGGGTTTGGAAGTATTAGGTGGTTGATATGGCTTCATTAGTATTTCATACCTTGGAAAGGGGTAAGTATGTAATCATGTTTGCAATACAAGGTTAGATTAGGATTGCTAACCTTAACGGATGTAACAATTAAATAGAAATCAATTGGTATAAGTTTAAGTTATGGACGGCTTATATTTTCCAGTCACTGGAACGTTGTTCTGACCCCCTCCTCATTATAACCCATAGGATAGTATTTAGAGGAACATGTCACTAGAGCTGGAAGTTCTTTGTTGTTGGAGAAGTCTTATTTCTCTCATGCTTGATGCTGATATGACAATTTGCTATCCAAGGAATACCATTAATTCTAAGGCAGTAGTCATAGGTATTATTCTCATCCTATTATTGTTTTCGCTATGAGTTTAGATTTTTATCAATCTCAGATAATGCTCATACTTATTTACAGGTACCAAATCCACGATCTATGCTTTGATGGGCTTGGATTTCGTTTTTTATCAAAATTTAGGCCCATGGAGGTGCGGGTTGTTAAATTTGGTACCAGAACTTAGGTTAGTAAATCAGAAGGAACATATTCATACTTTCCTATCTAGCAATATTATATTCTTACGCTAGAGTTCCAACTGTAGAAGTTGTTGTAGTTCCACTCCGAAGGAATGGGCAAAGTAACTATGGGTTGGAAATATCTTAGAGCTAGGATTTTTACACCAATTTCAAAGTACCCCATGGAGTGCTGGAGATGCATAAAGCGCTGTTGATGGAGAGCATGAGCATGACATACGGTTGAATCTCAAAGATTGGAGGTGTTCGACTTAACAGTTAAGATTCTAGCTACCTTGTGATTATGGAATTTTAGTTCTAGTTGGAGACACACTATTATTCCAAATGAATGGGCAATTAGAGTCTGTATCTCGCAATTATCCAGAAGCAAGTTTTGCTATGGTGCATTCATTGATCATCTCTTTGATAGCAAACCAGATTTTTATTTGAATAACTAATGTCAAATCCTTAGTTTAAAACTTATGAAAGAATTTTTATAAAGAATATTTTGTGAATGCCTTAGATTTTGAAAAAAGGGTTTTCAAAAGATTTCTTTTCCTAAGCATTTATTTTGAAATTTTATTTTTCTAAAAAACACGTATACCACTAGGTTGGTCATGTTAAGAAATTTTTGGTTTATAAAAGATTAATTTTTGAAATCCTTTAATATTTATATGTACATATCAATAAAGGCTTGATAATTTTTTTGGAAAGAAAACAGTTTTCCAATTTGAGATATTTGTGTTTTAAAAAGGCTTTTAAAACCCTGAAGTATTGATAGATAAATTTGACTTTTGAGGGAATTTTTGATATAAAATGGTTTCTCTTATTTTGAAACAAGCATAAAGGAGCATATATTTAGGTCAGTGATTTTAGGTTTATAAAATCGAGATTTTTATATTTTCTCTCTTTAAGGCACAGATAAAATATGAATGACATTCAATTTTATTGGGGTAGTAGTTTGAAGTGTTGTTGCACCCATCACTATTAGAAGAAACATTTATGTGCGAAGTAGGCATGAAATAGCAGCTGGAGTATTTTTGGGTTTTTCAGTTTTGTTGTTGATCGCAACAATTTTATTGGGACTACCGTGAATGCCGGAGCATGGTTTGGGACTAGGTGGTAGACCTTAACACCGTGGATAAGAATTTTTTGGATCGTGTTGAATCGAAGGAGACAACGCGAAACGAGTATTATTATTATTTTATCTGGCCCTAATTGGGTTTAGGTTCAATTGACGTCCAAAGCCCGTCTAACGGTTGACCACTTAGCGGTAAACCTAGAGTGGTCTACCAGTTAACGAGTGTAGGCACAACTTTAACCTAGAATGGGACTACAAAGTCCCGTTCGAATTTCCCCTATTGCATTCTTTTGTTCTGCCTTCCTCAACGCCAATCTCCATCCTCATCTTTATCCTAGTATCGGCCTCTTTCTTCCGTTCCTCACCTAGGTGCCATCGTTTTTCCCTAGGAGAAGCAACCTCGGCTCCCCTTCGTGCTGTTTTTCACGTTAGATCTCACCCCACAACTACTCCAGATCTAAACCTTATTTCCTTGCTCCAACCATCTCTTAGTCCAAGACACCTTTCTACACCGTCGATTTTTCCTCACACCATTATTGTCTCAAAAATCAAGAGACCACTTGGCTGGATCAAAATGAGAAGAATGTTTTGTAGCTTTTGGGCTAGAAGAGCTATTCTTCGTGGTAGGATTTGCACCGATCCTCTGCTTCAAAACCTTTGAGTAGGATTGTTACCCGTGCCACATCTTCCTTTTCGATGTCCTATTGGAGCAGAATTTTGATGGAGGCAATAGTTTGATTCATACAGAGGTGAAGGCTATCCTGATTGACTAATAATGATCTTACTGAGATTATTGAGGTCTCCGCGAAAGACGTGGACTTGGAGGATTTTGAAGGTACCGACTTAAAGATTTTTGCATCATATCTTTCCCTAAAATTTCGATGTTTGAAAGACGGATAATCTACATTTGACTGTCTATATGATTATGTGCATTATTCAGCATAACATTATCCATAAGATAGGAAGTTACGACTGGATTTATCCTTTGGTGTGAAAAACCACATTTGCTAGTATTGGCGGCATCGCCGTCAATTGGACCCGCACACTTTTGATTCAATTTGTTGATAAAGAATTAGCACTCCGTAGAGTTACTTTCTGTATTTTCACCTATCCACTCTCGTCTTCAGATAATACGGGTTAACCTCCATGGGGAGATAGTTTAGTAGAAGGTTCCGTTTGCCATCATTAGATTCTTCGTTAGGAGGATGGCAATATAGAATCCTTCAGCATCATCAGTAGCGCCAGTGGCATGAGATTGGTTGTATACCGCCATGCTACGATCATTCAAGGCTTGCAGCAATGGATCGAGCTCCAGCCACGGAGCAAGGCATCTCGTAGTATGCACGCATTATTTTAGGATTTATGGTGTTTTTGTATTTTCCCTTCCAACATTTGTTCTTTTTTATAGGTTGCTTGGGTTGTAACTGTTAGTTGTCTCTTATAAAAGACATGCATGATATTATGAGTTTCTATTTATTTTCTATGTTATTGTATCTGGATATGCGGACCGCTCCTACATATATGCATAATAGAGAAGCAATATAAATATGGAAATTTCGTAAAGATACTTAACAAACAGTAAAAGCAATATTAGACAGGAAGTTTAGAATAGTTGGAAATTTTAGCAAAGGACGTGATAAAGTTGTTTTGATATCATAGGTCATTGCTCATGTTCCTTAAAAGCTAACTTTATTGAATAATAGACGTTTTGACATTTTTAAATAAAATGTCAAATTTTACGATAAAGGTTAGCTGTACAACTTTGGAATTTGATTTATACGTTTAGCGCATAACCTACTTCCGACTACGATGAAATTTTTCCTTGATTTATCAAATTTTTTGAGAAGGCAAATATTTTGAAATTTCGCCTTGATTTGAAAAGTTCCCTTTTGAAAAAAAGAAAGAAAGAATTTTTTTTGTGTTTTAGTTATTTTGGATCTTAAATTAATGTTAGAGTTTTTGTTCAAAATTTGATTTCAAGGGAAAATGTGAGTCTAAATATTTTGAGATTTTATTGTCCAAATGACATACAAAGTTGAAAGATTTAGTAAAAACTTTGATTTTGAAGGCCACATGTTAGGCGTAGGGAAGACAAATAGTATTAGGAGTTTGCGAATTTATCGGTGCATTAGGCTCGACGATGCGATAAGGCAAGTGATAATAAGGGAAAAGCTGTTTTAGCATTGGAATTTCTATTTTCATATCTTATCGACAATGCACGCAAGTCTGTTAGTGTTTATTTGATTTTTATGCTTAATTGGATAATCATATATGAGTTACACGCAACGGTCTGAATATGATCTGAATATAATAAATATGGTGTGACGACCCGGAATTTTTAAGCATTTGAAAATGGAATATTTAATTGATTTTAAATATTTGAAAGGTTAATTTTAACTTGAATTCCAAATATCACTATTTATTTGATAATTAAATTATTGAATTTAATAATTTGAAATTGGGTAAATTGTTGAATCTTCAGTTTTAAGCCTTTTAAAAATAATTTGAAGGCTTGTAAAATTTATATTGATAGTACTGAAGATAGTAGAAGTGTTAAAATTGAATTCGGAAGTGCTTTGTTAAGTTTTGAAATTTTATCGTTTAAATTGAATTTAAAAATAGCTTTCCAAGGGACAGTCTCGGAATTCGATGAAACTAGTTCCATTGGATCCGTAATATTGTATTATTTTCAGATTTTAAGTTTCGTAGTGATTGGAGTTGTTGTGTGAGCATACGATATATAAACGCGCTGAAATTAAATCGAAAATTTAATTTAATAACTGGCCCAAAAAGCTATCTTCTCCATACAATCGAACCAAGACTCAAAACCTTTTCCATTGCGTTCGAAATAGGGTATAACATTATAAATTCCTAACAACATGCCTCCGTTAGGGTTTAAAATTTCAAGGTATATATAACGAGACATTTTGGAAGTTTTATAATATAATAAAAATTGGAAGCCAACTAGTCAAAAATATTTTTATAAATGGACACTCGTACTCAAGAAGCCATCCCCAATTTATATTACATCTTCATCTCCCTCTCTATTCTTCATACCGAAGCTTTCTCCTATTCAAAAACGAAATCACAAAAATTAAATGGCGACAGTCCTTATCCTCTCTTTCCTCTTCTTAAAATTGAAGCCGAGCCTTTAAAAAAAATAAATCAATTCATAGTTAATGGTTCCAGAGAAATTCAACTCGCACGCAATCATCATCAAAATTCTCTTATTCAAATTTTCAGAATCAAAATAAAAATCAAAAAGGAAAGGGTGAATGAGCGATTCTCGAAGTCACGCAACATGTGGATTCAAAGTCGAAGTCATTCGATTTCGTGAGAGGGAGGGATGGCGATCTTCTTTAAAGTGGTGGCAAGCGTGTTGGGTAAGGCGGCAAGCTGGAGGTTCGACAGGAAATGCCACGCATGCACGAGGGAGTAAATTGATGGCGGTCGATTCATAGCCGTGGGTGGAGCGGGGTACGCCGTCGTTGATTTGTTACTCTTGAAAGGGAGGAGTTAGGTACGACATCGTTTGATTTCAAATTTACTTAGTATTTCTATAGCTATATGTCCACAAAACCCATGAAAGAAAAAATCGAACAGTTCTGTGTTAGGTACAATTAAGGTATTATTGTAAGCTGAATTTAGAAATACATTCAGTCCTTTAAAATTAGAAATTTAAAAATGAAACAAATTGGGTAGCTAATAAGATTTAATAAATTTGCATATAAGGTTCAAGATTTGAGGCAAACAAATCAAGTCTGGCTCATAGCTGCGAAATCTACAAGGTAGTTTATTCTTAATTAAATTTATTAAATATATATAGATGAGATTTAAATTTGCAATAAGATACAAAACAATTCTGTTTTGAAATTCAATATGTATATATAAACTAGAAATGAAATTTTAAATGTTGAATATTTATATAAAATTAGATTTTTGAGAACTATAAATTAATGTTTAGTATATGGGTTTCAAAAGAAAAGAAATAATTATTTATTTTTGGAAAATTGTTTCAAATAAAATTATTGGTAAATGAAATTTTATTAAATGGTAATAGATAAATTAATTATTTTGAATATTAATAAACCATATAAATGTTTATACAAGGTCCGAATCGTGAAGAGACTGAATCGAGATTGAAGTGGATTGCAAAAGTCAAAGGTGAGTTAATCTCACTTATCTGGATTTTTATTTAAATTTAAATGGTTAAATTTAAATAATTGGTTGAATGATTGAATTGATTTGATGTGCTATATTATACATAGTAGTATATATAGTATATATTGGAGCGATTGATTTCCCGCATTATATAGCGGATGAGACCCTATGCGCCGCATAATAGCGGAGGATATTATATAAATCCCATATACCATAATATTTCACCTTGAAGTGGAATTGGTATTTTATTGTGCTAACATCTGTGAATGCAGGGAAACAGGTTGGAGGGATCCAACTAGATTCATCAAATGGATCCCTCCAAAATATTCTGTGATATAATTATTTGCTATCCTGTGATGAATTATATTGATAGTTGGAAATGTTGGATACTATGGTTGATTTAAAATATTTCGACGAACTGAGTTATCAAAATCTATAGAAATGGGATTTCTGAAAAGAAAATAAAAGAGTGAATTTTGGATAAAATAATCATAGAAATTTGAATAAATTAAAAATGAATTGGAAAAGGATAAAAAGTGATTTTTGAATTCTGATAAATAAAATTTCCAAGTGCGAGAAATGAGATTTTTAAATAAAAGGGAATAAGTGATTTTATTTTTAAACTCAAGTGATATTATTTCAAGAAATAAAGAATTTATTTTGAAAATTCAAAGTATGAATTTGAAAGGATGAAGAAATTTTTTGGGAAATATGAAATTGGTATTTTTAGTTAAAAGATTTTAAATCATAATTAAGAAATAAAATCTGAAGTTAATGGTTTTGAAGTAAATGAGTAAGTAAAGGAATTTATTTCAAAATGGAGTAATTTGGAAATCAATTTGGAAATTGATTTAAGTGTTTGAAATTGGAATTTTAAGAAGGATGAGACAAAGAAATTCATAAACTTGGTTTATAAAAGTGAGTAATATATCAGTGGATATTTGGAAAAATAAATTTACGGTGGGAATTTATAAAGGAATGGGTAAATTTGTTTAAAAATAATCAGTGATTTATTTTTAAAGGATGCAAAAGAGAAGTTTATTTCCTTGGATAGCCATGTACGTTTTCGAAACAAATTTTTAAGTATAAGTTTAAAGTTTAAAGTTGTTTTAAGAAGTATGTTTTATAAAATTTATTATTTTTAAATGTTTAAATTTTAAAGTAAGTCTTTTTCAAATTTATTATAGTAGTAATTATTTAAAAGTGATTGGGTATTATGTTTTAAAAGAAAAAACTTAGTTTATATTTTATAAAGTAGCTTTATTTTAAGTATTCTCAAAGTATATATTTTTGATAAAGTATTAAAGTAGTTTTTTTTAAATTTAAATGTTAAAGTATATTTTATAATATAGTGATTTAAATTATTTTAAAATCTAAAGTGTTTATACTTGGTGATTTCAGTGGGAATCGAAAATATTTGGGGAATTTATTCCGTGAGAGAAAATGGTTTGAAACTATTTTCAAAGGGGACTGAAAAGTGGAAATATATCTTGCAAAGATATTTTGAGATTAATAAATAATTTGGTGAAATTATTTATATTGGATGATTGTTTGTGAATGATAATTGATAGTTAAATAATCGACTATCAATATTGGCTAATGTGCTGATCGTTTCAAATAGACCAGGATCGGGATTTATTTCTTGAAAACCACTTCGACCGGTTTGTACGTTTTCGTAAGGAAGACGAGTTTGGATTAGAAGATGGAGCAGTGAAGTGCAAGGGCTAGTCGCTACTAACCATGAGGATGATTACAAAATGGATGTAGTAGGAGTAGTGCCTTCTGTTCCGTTCGAACCCGGGACAGACTTGTATGGATGAATGCTTTCAGAACATCGTCAGGTGGACGGTGAGCATTCTAAGTGAAACGTTCTAAAAAGGTAACGCTTAGCCTCAAGCCTCATCAACCGAGAATGACTGAAAATCAGGGGTTATGCAGCAAGGCTAGGTGGGTAGCGCCCATTAGGGTGGGGTCATCCTTGTCTAGATGTCCCTTTTTATTCGGCTCAGTGGTGCGGTTGCTGATCCCAACCGTGGGGTGATCTTACTCGGGATTATCCAGTAAGGGGTAGTCCTGGTCTTGTGTTGTAAGGGATTGGGAGTAATACTTGGTATGGTGATCTAGGCCACGTACTATGACAGGTGGTACCCTGGTGCTTAGTCATTAGTTGGAAATCCATTCTCCCTACACGCTTGTACGGTTTTGATTGTGCCCAACTATTGCTGAAACGTGAGATGCAAGCATTTCAGTTAGATTCTATTTTACTTTCTATAGACACTATTATAATATCAATAAAATTTGATAAAAAGTGTTTTGGCTATCGTAAGGTAAAAACCCGACATGTTTATTTGTGACGTGGTCTTACGAGATGCTTTTGTTTTCAAAAGAATTTTGAAACTTTAATAATCAATTTAGGTGTGGTTTTCTCACGCTGGTATTCCAGACTGACTCGGGTGTTATTTAACTATAATGCTCGGGTCAGACCGAGTATTATAGATACAGAAAAGGATGCTGTGGAGCTAAGGAGACGAGCTGGATGGCAATACGTACTTCCGTATTTGTGTTAAATATTCCGCTGTGTATTCAGATTGTGAGGACAGGTTATGATTACTGTCCAGTTGTGTGTTATGTATACTCTGATGATGTAATGCATAAACAGATTTTTTTTTTGTGTAAAGATCATGTATTATCTATTATATTTTATTCCTCTACGATGGTTAGATTCTGATGTTGTTTTCTATTTTCTTCTTCTACCTCTTCTTCTTTAACCCAAATGGTTCGTATTTCAGTTCACCTTGATTTGATTAATGTAGAATAGTATTGACTCAAAGGGTACGGATTTACAGGTCATCACATTTGGTATCAGAGCTTAGGTTGGTGATAACCTTGGCTCTGGTGGAAATTACTCATTAGAGATAGAGTAGGTAGTACTCTACAATGAGTATGAGTGTATAAATAGATATGAGTGCGTATTTGTTAGTGAATATAAAAATTGTTTTTATATTGTGTTGATTTATCGATTGGGTGTTTATAGATTCTGGTCGATATGTGGGACGCCATGTTATCGATAGGGATTTCTAAACTCTTAAACAAGATAAACTGACACAGTATTGTTTTAAATAGGGTAAATGAAATAATTTTACCCAGATTATTTTTGTATATAATGGAAATAATTTTCGGTAAATTATTATAGTTATATATGGATGTTTGGTTGTTAGAAAATGATAATATTAAATTATTATCATTGTTAAGTGAAAATTGAATGAAGAATTAAAATTATATCCAAAGATTAACAAATAAATTCACATACAAATGTGATTTGTAAATGTGATTTATAATTTGAAATAAAAATTCCAGAGAAATATTTGAAATAAATTGAGATGAAAAATCCAGAGGAATGTTTGAATATGGATTGGATGGATTTTGAATTTGGAATATTGGGAAAAGTTCAAATTCCTTTGGGTTTGAAAATGGTTTTCAAAGATTTTGGAGAAATAATGATGATATTATTTGGAAAATATTTTTGAATTGGATATGAAATCTGGTGAGATTTTGAATTTAAAGATATTTGAAATGTTTTGGAAGGATAAAAACACTAAACTCTTTTCGGTCGCTAGAAAGTAACTTTGGTGATGACTGCAACATCATCGATGTTCATTTTCGAGTTTCCAAGAGAGGAATTGCTACCGAATGATTTAATTTGGAGTTGTTTGCAAAACTGGATTGGTTTTAAAAATTCAAGGAATAATTGGAGATGCAATTGAATTATGGATTCCAAAAATGGTTTTTGAAATGTTGAAGTTTTGGTCTGGTGAAACCGTTTTGATTTGTAATGCAAAGGAATATTTGGTTTGGATATAATTGATTTAAAAAAAATGATTTTGAAATATTGAGTAATAGATTAAAAGAGACCCCGGAATTTATTTTAAAAATGTTTATGGATTATAAAAAGATTTGGAAATTATAAAGTTTGGAAATTTCCTGGAATAAAACTAACTTGTAAAAATTAATAAAATTAGAAGAGTAATTCGAATTAAATGAACTTAAGCTAAGTTTAGTAATATTGTGATTGGATTTGAATTAAAGTTGAAATAAAATTGAAATGGTCTTGTTATTAATAAAATAAGTTCGGAGGTGAAATGAAAATGTGAAATAAAGTTTAAAATGGATTGAACGAATATACTAATTGAATTTGATAGAGTGGAATTTAATTAGAAATGGAATGAAATTAGTATAAATTGAGTTGGGATCAATTTAAAATGATTATAAGCTTAAGTAATTGTTTATTCACATAAATATCGCCGAATTTGCATAGAAATAATTGTCGTTTGACGAAAATGAGATTAAATAAAATTCTAGAAATTAATAGAAGTGAATAAAATTGATTGTTTTGAATCAATTGAAATGAATATAAGTTCGTTTGGTTTAAAAATAAATCGTATGCAAGCAAGTGAGTAGTAAATCACTTAGATTGAATAGTATGGGTTGAGAGTTGATTGAAAGCAATTGAAATAACGGTCGAAACCTTACAAATGTGCTTATGAAAGTATATAACATGCATTGTTATAGAATCCATGTTTTAGCTATTTAAATATAAGTGAAATGCTATAAACTTCTTATATTTAGTGCTTACATGTTTAAATTGAGTAAGTACAGGGACTTGAAGGCCGTTTGGCAGGATTTTGGTCGCGCAAATTTGCTAAATAATAAGCCGCTTGCTTAAAAATGCTAAACAGAGGTACGCCTACGCAATAAAAATTAGGAAATATGAACTGTTTTTGTTTTCCGATCGAGTGGGTCGATGTATATATATTTATATCCCTTGTCAAATTGCAAAAGCTCCTCCGTACAAAGAAGACTCTGCCAAAAAATTTCGTAAATTTTGGGAGTTAGAAAAAAATTTAGGAAGATTTTTGTCAGCGACAAAACGATTTCAAATTAGAAATTGAAATAAATTAGTGGATGAAACTAATTTAAAATAATGATATTAATCAGTTATAATGGAAGATAAATTCAATATTCAGAGTTGAAGATAAATTGAATTCATATGGAAATGGGAGAACCAATTTGAATAGAAGTAGATATTAACTAAAGTGGTAAAGTGAAAATAAATATAAGAAGCGTATAAAATACTTATATTGAACTTAAGAAGAAATGGTAGAATGCTTAAGTAATACGAGTGTCGGGAAAATATATTGAATAAGCATTTGAGTGAAGATTTAATAAAAATACGTGAAATGATAAGCGTTGATAAGTGAATAGAAATCAAAATGAATGTGAATAAAAGAGAATGGATATAAATACGTAAGATGTACGTATATTATTTTATTCGCATAGCGATTTGATCCAGATTCGAGCACAAAATTTCGAGGTAGCTATATCGATCCGAGTTAGGATTTTTCATCAGATTTTCGACGACGGAACCCTGGATATGGATTTTGATTGATTCTGGAAGTTCCCTGTCATAGTTATGACTATGCAAGGAGAATGACGGTTTCTGATCAAGAAACTAGATCTGAGTCGGCACTAGAAAGTCGGGTGGAAGATGCTTCTTCGAAAGTGAAATTGTGTGATCGAGTGAGCGATCAGATTCGATATTGCGTACGAATGATATAGGTGCATCGTACGGGCTTGAATGAGTAGATATTGAAATTTTGTAAGGAAGTCAATAAAATGTTTTTGAATGTTGTGATTGGATATTATTGCTATGTAGGATATACAGGTATTATAAAGGAAAAGGAAAATTTGTTTTGATTTCAAAGGATAAATTTGAATTTCTCGACAAAAAGGTATGTGTTTAAGTTTCTGTATGAAATTTGATTGGGTTTTTGATCTAGCCACTTGGCTTTTTATTTTCTTTTGGAATTTGGGAGCCTGTAGAGGCATTTTGTAGTTGTATCGAGCTAGCCGCCCAAAGGAGACACTGGTGAAATTTTTCGAAAATTTAGGGAGTTAGAAAAATTTTGAGAAAATTTTGATAATTCAAATTTTGGTTTTAAATTGAAATTTAAATGATTGAGCAAATCGTATTGTTTGAAAACTACGGGAGAGTTTGGAAAGCTAGTAAGAATGATAATGGTTTTTTTTAAAAAGATAGTTGGTAGGATGTTGAATTATTGATTTTGGAGAAAAGTAAACGGGTATTGGATCATTCTTCCTAAACAGCAATTTCGGGGACGAAATTTTTTTAAGGGGGGAGGAATGTGACGACACAGAATTTTTGTGCATTTGAAATTGGAATATTTATTGATTTTAAATATTAAAAGGTTAATTTTAACTTGAATTCCAAATATCACTATTTATTTGATAATTAAATTATTGAATTTAATAATTTGAAATTAGGTAAATTATTGAATCTTTAGTTTTAAGCCTGTTAAAAATAATTTGAAGGCTTGTAAAATTTATATTGCTGGAGATAGTAGAAGTTTTAAAATAGAATTTGGAAGTGCTTTGTTAAGTTTTGAAATTTTATCGTTTAAATTGGATTTAAAAATAGCTTTCCGAGGGACAGTCTCGGAATTCGATGAAACCAGTTCCATTGGATCCGTAATATTATATTATTATCAGATTTTAAGTTTTGTAGTGATTGGAGTTGTTGTGTGAGCATACAATATATAAACGCGCTGAAATTAAATCGAAAATTTAATTTAATAACTGGTCCAAAAAAACTATCTTCTCCATACGATCAAATCAGGACTCAAAACATTTTCCATTGCGTTCGAAATAGGGTATAACATTATAAATGCCTAACAGCATGTAACGACCCGCCGTTCTGACCGCCCCCAGTCGGTAATTAAACCAACTTGAGACGTTCAAAATGACGGATTGTTATTCAGTTTATAGAGTTTAAACAGAATCAGCCACAGAATCACAGAATAATCATAATATTTCACATAAATGAATTTTCTTACATATATCAGAGTTTATGCAATGCATTAAATTTTTATACAGCGGAATATATCTTTTACAAGTACAATTTTTTTTCGAAAAGCTAAAGTGAAGCAATTTCCCCAACTCTCTCTAACTTCGCGGCCTGAAAATCTTCAAGCTGTAAGATACTGGGTCTGACCCGAGTATTATATTCAAAAGAAAATAATACACAGGTCAGTCCAAACTTAGTTAGTAGTGCATAGAGGCAATAATAATCAAACAACAATTAGACGACAGTCAAATATAAATTTACCTATCCGATCCTTTAACAAGAAATAACACTCAACAGTGTTAAACAATAAAACAGTAGATTCAGATTTTTTTTTTGACGAAGATAGCTGAAGGGATTTTTAATGAAGGAAATTTAGGAAAAACATCAGAATTGCCTGAACGGCAATTAACAACAAAATCATCAAAATTGATTCAAAATATATTGAATTGGCAACAGAAAACAATTTTCATCAAATAGAGAAAAAAAATTAAAACATTAGATTTGGTAGGGCTGTAGTACACGCACTCGCGTATACGGCCTCGCCACATTTAAAATGTTAACTCTGTGTGGCTGCAGTTCACGCTTGCGTGCACTGCCTCGCCACTACCGTAATGAAATAGAAATCATCACAACAGTGAACACTAACAGAAATTGAAGCTGCAGAGGTCAAGTATGCTACAGCAAGAATTTCGTTAAAAATCGAAGTCAACATCGAACCAAGTCGAAGCCGTGATCCAATAAAGAGATGAACAGGCCAGCGACGAGGTTAACAAAAAAAAATCGAACAGTTCAACAACAAGTGCACAAAGGCAGTCATAACCAAAACAATGTAACATGGCAAGGTCGAAATGCAATTGTTTTGCATATACCAAGTAAACTCAAGAAAACAAGTTCCCAACCAACTCATTACTGCACATTTCCAATAAGTGCAAAATTTTCATAAAAATGAAACTGCAAGCACCACAAATATTTAGGGGTAGAACTGCAATAATAACGCAGCCACCACCCGAATCCAAGGGCATAACAAATACAAACTGCAACTACAACATGTTGCTATTGTGCTTGAAAACAAATGCACATCAAACTAGCAGTAAGCAGTGCCAAAAGAACACAACCCAAATGTGCAAGTATAAAAATCAAGAACAAGGCGCAATGCCCAAGCAAAGACAAAGTATATTGCTTTTCCAAAATAAATACTATACAGTGCAAAATTGCAGTGGTACAATTGGTGAAGTATGCAATATGTACACAAATGAATGTACATAACCAACAGCACATGGACAAACATATGAGCAAATGCAGTCATGCACAAGGGCAGGAAATAAGATTAAAACCAACATCATCAATTACATGATATAACACAAAAGTTCTCAACTCCAACATGTCAGTAAACATCAGTGCACAAGGCAATGACACATACTTATACATGAACCAGCAGAAGCAATTGAAGTGCAACAGTGGAACAACAAGGCACAAAGGCTACAAGTATGAATTGAACAAAGCAAGGCTACAGAGCTCGAGCTTATGCAAAGTCAGCGTCACAACATAAATTCAAGAAGGCACCAAACCACAAAACTGAACGCAAAGGTCAAGCCATAGTTGTCATGACTCGACTCAAATGCAAAGCTTCAACAAATCAAAGCAGCATCAAAACTTATGTATGCAGACCCAAATGCTCAAAGCAAAAGAAATACCAATAAAATCAAGGCGGTGTGGCTGCAGTACACACATACATACATGTGCACTGCCTCGCCAACTCGAGTGCACAAGGTCAAATCAAAATCAGATTCAACACAAGTACAAATGGCCTCGACCAAAATTCAAAATATCACTGCAACAATGAAACTGTACATGTACACAGAAAATATAGCAACACTCAAACAGGTATTTAAACATGAACCGAACATCATAACACAAGACAAAAACAACTGGGTTCAAGTAACGAGCAACAAGAGAAACATACAATGCAAATGAACCAGACTTGAGCTTACACCAACTCCAGATATATGTAGAATAACTACAGTCAAAGTACATATGGTTAGCGTCTTTTGTAACCTGATTACACAAAACACATTTGTCATCTTCAAAAATGATATGCCTTTATGGTAGATTCTGTTTTGTTGAAAATCTGTTAAAAATGGCTTTAAATAAACAAATTCTCTTCTTAGTACAATGAATTTTGTCCCATAAAATTCTCATCTTAGGATAAAGAAAACAATCATATATTAATAAACTTATATTTAGCAATATTATTTTAACCGATCAAGCAATTTAACAATCAAAATATAATTATATCAATTCCATTTGCATATATATAAACACAGTTTTTATACTTTCAATTTATTTATTTTACAAACAATTTTGATTTTCTTCCTATCATAGTTTATATTAAAATTCTCCATCCATCTTTTATCATGTTTTTAATTTCAAACAGATACTAATACTCTTTCATCAATCAATAAAAGCAACACAGTCATCAAACTCAAGCATTCAGTGACATGAATCCAAACAGCATAGGCTACCAAGCCACTAACATCTAATATAAATTGGTTTATGATAATCTATAATGCAAGAAAAAAATATAAAAATCATTACTGTTTAAATCAAAGTATGATTCACTATAAACAAAAGTATATTCTTCTTTTTATTGTAAAAACAGCGAGGGTACTATACTCATTATTCAAACAACTGCACTGCATCATGTATACGAGATATGGGCATCAGTGGAACAAAACGTCACAAACTCAAAGAAGATAATTTACAGTGGCATCAGTTCAACTTATATGTCACAGTAACCAAGGAGCATGTTGTACCAAAGACCAACAAGTGATACAAGATCCTATATATGCAGGCACAAAATCATAAAAATATGGAACTACAAAAGTCAGAAGCAGTTTCACATATTAAAGTCGAAGCCAAGGTTAACAGTTAATGGCTACAAGTAAGTTAATGTACAAGCCGAAGTCACAATAATTTTCAATGCAACAAATTCGAACTGTTGTAGCAATTAACAGAATACGAGGCGTTGTCAACATAAAATGAGGACCAGGCAGTGGGCCTAAATGCAACAGAATGTCAACTGACTCGAATAGCTCAAGTCAGAAATCAAGTTTACAATTCAAGAGGGATACTCAAAATTCTATGACCGCAATCAAATGGAGCCGAGGTGGCCTCGAAAACCAAGCTATGCCGAAACACCCAAGCAATCAAGTAGAGAAAAAGAACGAATTGAATCAATCACTGAAATCATAAATCATTTGTTTAAGATTATGAACAGGAGCAATTATCAGTTTTGAACCAAGATAATTGTAGTTCAAATTAAGGCATGCCGAAGTCATTAAAACAAGTTCGAACAATTCAAGTGACCAAAGTCGACAAGAATCAAAATCGTGGTGGTCACGAACGAACTCAATATTGTCCAACCCAAAATCGATTCTCATTTCGAATCAAAAACTCGAACTTAAAAGTACGGCAAGGGATATAGCAGCGGCAACCCTCATTGAAACCCAAATTGAACTCGCAAATCAAAAGGAGGTCGAAGCCAACACAAAATCAAGCAGTATATTTTTTTCCCAAAATCGAACAATATCAAGGGCCGAAGCCAACAAGAAGGAATCGAACCAATCAAAAAAAAAAAATCAACCGAGAAATCATCAACATGATAACTAAATTAAACGACTGAGAATGAAAATAGATGTGAGGGTCACTCACCTTTCACCGAAGCGGTCGCGAAATTTGAAGCCGAAGCCCTAATTTGAAAAACCCTAGCTGTTGAAGAGGGGGACGAACGAAGATGAAGCCGCCGATATTTTTTTTGTTTTTTTTTTGTTTGCGAGGCGAAAGGAAATGGAGGAACGAACGAAAATTAAGGAACGGCAGCCATTTTTTTCTCAGAGGAGTTTGATTTTTTTTTTTTTATGAAAAGGAAGGGGCTTCTTGTTTTAAGGAGAAGGGGAACGTGATTTTAGCGTGGGTTACGGCGAAATTTTTGGGCTTGAGTTATGGCGTGGGTGAAGGCATGGTTTGAAGTGAAGGGTGCTGGTAAAAGTAAGGCAGTGTACTCTTTTTATTTTATTTTATATATATTATTATATTTTTTTTCATTTTTTAAATTCAATTTGTTTTGTGTATATTTTCTTTACTTTGTTTTGTTTTGTTTAATTTTTTTGTTGTTAAAACTTTAACTAAGTGTATTTATTTATTTATTTTTTATTGATTAAAATTTTATTCCTTTTTATTTTAAAGAAAAGAAAAATGTTATTTAAAACTAACCATCCATTTATACATTTACATAAATAATAATTCTTGTATCCAAATTATTTTTCTAAGTCATTAGTTTGAATTTAAAATACAAATTCAATATTCAATTTCAAACTCCAAAGTCAAATTCAAATTTTATTCAACTTTAAATAAATTAAATTCTAAAATTTAATCGCCAATTCATAGTTATATTGGGAATTCAATTTAAACCATCATTCAAATATTTAAAATGAATTAAATATTTTCATTTTTAAATTGTTCAAAATTCAGGGTTGTTACAATCTTCCCTCCTTAAAAGAATTTCGTCCCGAAATTATAAGTTAGGAAAAATGATTGTTAAAATCTCACCGATATTTATACCCTACACAATTTTGCCAAGTTTTCGACTTACAAAACTCAGATTTTTAAACTTGAAATTCTTCATGCTAAATATTTGCATATCATATCTTTTCCAAAGCTGCGTCCTTTCAAGATATTTTAAAAATCTTCTTCCTTAATTCATTAGGTTAGAATTATGTAATTCTAATTTCAGACTATTGATTTTCTATTCAAAGTTTGAAAATACTTGCTAACTCGAAGTTTAACAAGTCCATCGTCGTTCTTACAGACATTAGGCATACACTGGCCAGGCGCAGGACTAAAAATCTCCAAGTACTAAATATACTTGCTTCAACTCCCAGTGAAAATACTTTTAAAATTCTTTTAAAAATGGATATGGAAAGCACGTTCCCCCATGGATCACAGTTTACCCGGCGGTTACGCTACTATCCCAGTAGAATCGCTTGTAACTGTAGATTTCACATCTCTCTTGAATTTCGCCATGGTTGTTGCCATAGATCACGGTTCACACGGCGGTTACGCTACTATCCCAGTAGAATCGCTCGTGACCGTAGGCATCTCACCCCTCAAATTACGCTTCGGCCTCTAGATCGCAGTTTACACGGCGGTTGCGCTACTATCCTAGTAGAATCGCTTGTAACTGTAGGCATCACGCCCCACGAATTACGCCAGCATCAATTCACATAATCCCAACACGATGATCCATCGTGGGGGATTCCAGTCCCAATGGACATTCCACTAATGGAAATTCTACGTAGCTACGATTTCCAATGGACACTCACACCGAGTTCCAATCACCTTCACAAATAATAAATGGAAGGTACATTTCCATATCCTCAGTTTTAGAAAACATATGTCATATACATATAGTACTTCATTTCACATTTCGTACATATCATACCTATGTAAACTTGCATAGGATTTTCATAATAATGACTTTCCAAACTGATAGTTTTCGAATTATTACATTCACATATATAAGTTATGAAAACTCAATTCACATTCATAACAAATAGAGGATTCCAAAATTTTCCATCTCGTTTAAATTTTCCTCTAAATCGATTTGAAAATTTAAGGTTATCTCAAACCTAATTCACATTCATAATCCAATTCATTATCGACTTCACATTCGATTTGGATTTCACGTTACATTGTCAATTCTCAACACATAATTGATGTCTATCGATATATAAACTCTAAGCTCGTACGTCTCAGAGAAGGGTGTTAAGCTAAAAGAATAAATTCTCCCCCACCAACAGATATATATTTAATAGAGATCAATTGCTATGTCATCAATTCACAATGCTAGACATACAATCCAAATCGACTATCCAAAATTCAAAGCTCAACTTATATTGTTTTTTTGATGTCGAAGTTAAACTCAATTTAACTCAAGATTCAATCCTTTTTGAAAAATTCCTAAGTTGAACTAATTGTTCAAATTTCCCAAAAACATCTTTACAAGATATATATAATTTTCCACACTTAACCATTTGAAACAAATTTCAAATATTCATTTTTCAATTTATCTTTAAAAGATAAAATTTCAAACCTTTCATTTCATATTCGAAAACATTTCCATACTTATTAAATAATAAGTAATTCACAAATCCATTCATTTTCAACACGGAAAATATTCAATATACTTGAATTAAAATTAAGTATATAATCCATTCTTTAAGGAAAGCGTTCTTTTAAACACATTTATTTGAGTCAAAACGAATGTTACGTAAAACATCGTTACGACAACTCAAAAATCACTAGTATAGGGATTCGAAATTTAAGATAGATATATAAATCCCAATACTATAAACAACATTTCCTTTCAGAAACCATTTACTATAACAACAGTGTTATAGTCCACCATTTCCTTTTATTTCTTTCGAAAACGTCTATTTCAACAATGAATGTTGGAATCTATGTATTCGATACTTAATGCATTTTAAAACATCTTTAAAATCATTAACTTCATTCCATAATATCACTTCCCTAAAACATATCTGTTTTAGTTAATAATATATTCACTGTCCAAAATCGTGAATATACTTATTTAATCAATTCCGTGTTTCTACACTTTTTATTTAAAAGATTATCCACTGTCCAAAATCGTGGATAAAATTCCCAACCAACATTTACTATCACAGTATTTAACTTAAAGGATAATTCGCTGTCCAAAATCACGAATATATCTCCTTTAATAACTTCTATGTTTCATTTATCAAATTCAATTGGTTTCGAATTTATAAACAATCTTTACAAATTCCATTTCTATTTATAAAACTTCGATTTATAAATCTCTTTTATTAATTCAATTCAATTTATATAACTCGATTATATATCAAAAGTTCATATTATAAGTTAAGTACTTATAATCCATTTATTTACTAAATCATTCTTCAAAACATATGAAATCAATTTTCAAAAGAATTTAGAATCAAATTCCCAAGTTATAGTTTAATAATCCGCCTGGCTATACTAAATTGACATATCATTTTATTTCCCAATTATTATTTTGGAGATATTCAAAATATTTGATTTAAACCAATTCACTAATTCACTTCACTTATATTTTATTTTTCATAAATCTCAAAAATTCGATAATGGATTTTCGAATGAGAAACTATCGCAAACCTAAAATTAGAGAGGGGAATTTTTGAAAAAAATTGAATTTTCAAAATACCTTTTATTTTCAAAGAAAACAATTTCATACTTCTTTTAAATTTGAAAAACATTTTTCTTTAAAGTGATCCTAGTAACTATTCATATTAAACATCATAAACTGAGCTTTGTGTAAACCAAAGCTCTGATACCACTTTTGTAACGACCCGCCGTTCTGACCGCCCCCAATCGGTAATTAAACCAACTTGAGACGTTCAAAATGATGGATTGTTATTCAGTTTATAGAGTTTAAACAGAATCAGCCACAGAATCACAGAATAATCATAATATTTCACATAAATGAATTTTCTTACATATATAAGAGTTTATACAATGCATTAAATTTTTATATAGCGGAATATATCTTTTACAAGTACAATTTTTTTCCGAAAAGCTAAAGTGAAGCAGTTTCCCCAACTCTCTCTAACTTCGCAGCCTGAAAATCTTCAAGCTATAAAATGCTGGGTCTGACCCGAGTATTATATTCAAAAGAAAATAATACACAGGTCAGTCTAATTCAAACTCAGTTATTAGTGCATAGAGGCAATAATAATCAAACAACAATTAGACGACAGTCAAATATAAATTTACTTATCCGATCCTTTAACAAGAAATCGGATAACGGTAAATATAACACTTAACAGTGTTAAACAATAAAACAGTAGATTCAGAATTTTTTTTTTGATGAAGATAGCTGAAGGGATTTTTAATGAAGGAAATTTAGGAAAAACATCAGAATTGCCTAAACGGAAATTAACAACAAAATCATCAAAATTGATTCAAAATATATTGAATTGGCAACAGAAAACAATTTTCATCAAATAGAAAAAAACAATTAAAACATTAGATTTGGTAGGGCTGCAGTACATGCACTCGCGTATACGGCCTCGCCACATTTAAAATGTTAACTCTGTGTGGCTGCAGTTCACGCTTGCATGCACTGCCTCGCCACTACCGTAATGAAATAGAAATCATCACAACAGTGAACACTAACAGAAATTGAAGCTGCAGAGGTCAAGTATGCTACAGCAAGAATTTCGATAAAAATCAAAGTCAACATCGAACCAAGTCGAAGCCGTGATCCAATAAAGAGATGAACAGGCCAGCGACGAGGTTAACCAAAAAAAAATCGAACAGTTCAACAACAAGTGCACAAAGGCAGTCATACCCAAAACAATGTAACATTGCAAGGTCGAAATGCAATTGTTTTGCATATACCAAGTAAACTCAAGAAAACAAGTTCCCAACCAACTCATTACTGCACATTTCCAATAAGTGCAAAATTTTCATAAAAATGAAACTGCAAGCACCACAAATATTTAGGGGTAGAACTGCAATAATAACGCAGCCACCACCCGAATCCAAGGGCATAATAAATACAAACTGCAACTACAACATGTTGCTATTATGCTTGAAAACAAATGCACATCAAACTAGCATTAAGCAGTGCCAAAAGAACACAACCCAAATGTGCAAGTATAAAAATCAAGAACAAGGCGCAATGCCGAAGCAAAGACAAAATATATTGCTTTTCCAAAATAAATACTATACAGTGCAAAATTGCAGTGGTACAACTGGTGAAGTATGCAATATGTACACAAATGAATGTACATAACCAACAGCACATGGACAAACTTATGTGCAAATGCAGTCATGCACAAGGGCAGGAAATAAGATTAAAACCAACATCATCAATTACATGATATAACACAAAAGTTCTCAACTCCAACATGTCAGTAAACATCAGTGCACAAGGCAATGACACATACTTATACATGAACCAGCAGAAGCAATTGAAGTGCAACAGTGGAACAACAAGGCACAAAGGCTACAAGTATGAATTGAACAAAGCAAGGCTACAGAGCTCGAGCTTATGCAAAGTCAGCGTCACAACATAAATTCAAGAAGGCACCAAACCACAAAACTGAACGCAAAGGTCAAGCCATAGTTGTCATGACTCGACTCAAATGCAAAGCTTCAACAAATCAAAGCAGCATCAAAACTTATGTATGCAGACCTAAATGCTCAAAGCAAAAGAAATACCAATAAAATCAAGGCGGTGTGGCTGCAGTACACACATACATACATGTGCACTGCCTCGCCAACTCGAGTGCACAAGGTCAAATCAAAATCAGATTCAACACAAGTACAAATGGCCTCGACCAAAATTCAAAATATCACTGCAACAATGAAACTGTACATGTACACAGAAAACATAGCAACACTCAAATAGGTATTTAAACATGAACCCAACATCATAACACAAGACAAAAGCAACTGGGTTCAAGTAACGAGCAACAAGAGAAATATACAATGCAAATGAACCAGACTTGAGCTTACACCAACTCCAGATATATGTAGAATAATTACAGTCAAAGTACAGATGGTTAGCGTCTTTTGTAACCTGATTACACAAAACACATTTGTCATCTTCGAAAATGATATGCCTTTGTGGTAGATTCTGTTTTGTTGAAAATCTGTTAAAAATGGCTTTAAATAAACAGATTCTCTTCTTAGTACAATGAATTTTGTCCCATAAAATTCTCATCTTAGGATAAAGAAAACAATCATATATTGATAAACTTATATTTAGCAATATTATTTTAACCGATCAAGCAATTTAACAATCAAAATATAATTATATCAATTCCATTTGCGTATATATAAATACAGTTTTTATACTTTCAATTTATTTATTATATAAACAATTTTGATTTTCTTCCTATCGTAGTTTATATTAAAATTCTCCATCCATCTTTTATCATGTTTTTAATTTCAAACAGATATTAATACTCTTTCATCAATCAATAAAAGCAACACAGTCATCAAACTCAAGCATTCAATGACATGAATCCAAACAGCATAGGCTACCAAGCCATTAACATCTAATATAAATTGGTTTATGATAATCTATAATGCAAGAAAAAATAAATAAAAGTCATTACTGTTTAAATCAAAGTATGATTTACTATAAACAAAAGTATATTCTTCTTTTTATTGTAAAAACAGCGAGGGTACTATACTCATTATTCAAACAACTGCACTGCATCATGTATACGAGATATGGGCATCAGTGGAACAAAACGTCACAAACTCAAAGAAGATAATTTACAGTGGCATCAGTTCAACTTATATGTCACAGTAACCAAGGAGCATGCTGTACCAAAGACCAACAAGTGATACAAGACCCTATATATGCAGGCATAAAATCATAAAAATATGGAACTACAAAAGTCAGAAGCAGTTTCACATATTAAAGTCAAAGCCGAGGTTAACAGTTAATGGCTACAAGTAACTTAAGGTACAAGCCGAAGTCACAATAATTTTCAATGCAACAAATTTGAACTGTGGTAACAATTAACAGAATACGAGGCGGTGCCAACATAAAATGAGGACCAGGCAGTGGGCCTAAATGCAACAAAATGTCAACTGACTCGAATAGCTCAAGTCAGAAATCAAGTTTACAATTCAAGAGGGATACTCAAAATTCTATGACCGCGGTCAAATGGAGCCGAGGTGGCCTCGAAAACCAAGCAGTGCCGAAACACCCAAGCAATCAAGTAGACATAAAGAACGAATTGAATCAATCACTGAAATCATAAATCATTTGTTTAAGATTATGAACAGGAGCAATTATCAGTTTTGAACCAAGATAATTGTAGTTCAAATTAAGGCATGCCGAAGTCATTAAAACAAGTTCGAACAATTCAAGTGACCAAAGTCGACAAGAATCAAAATCGTGGTGGTCATGAACGAACTCAATATTGTCCAACCCAAAATCGATTCTCATTTCGAATCAAAAACTCGAACTTAAAAGTACGGCAAGGGATATAGCAGCGGCAACCCTCATTAAAACCCAAATTGAACTCGCAAATCAAAAGGAGGCCGAAGCCAACACAAAATCAAGCAGTATAATTTTTTTTCCAAAATCGAACAATATCAAGGGCCGAAGCCAACAAGAAGGAATCGAACCAATCAAAAAAAAAATCAACCGAGAAATCATCAACATGATAACTAAATCAAACGACTGAGAATGAAAATAGATGTGAGGGTCACTCACCTTTCACCGAAGCGGTCGCGAAATTTGAAGCCGAAGCCCTAATTTGAAAAACCCTAGCTGTTGAAGAGGGGGACGAACGAAGATGAAGCCGCCGATATTTTTTTTTGTTTTTTTTGTTTGCGAGGCGAAAGGAAATGGAGGAACGAATGAAAATTAAGGAACGGCAGCCATTTTTTTTCTCAGAGGAGTTTGATTTTTTTTTTTATGAAAAGGAAGGGGCTTCGTGTTTTAAGGAGAAGGGGAACGTGATTTTAGCGTGGGTTACAGCGAAATTTTTGGGCTTGAGTTATGGCGTGGGTGAAGGCATGGTTTGAAGTGAAGGGTGCTGGTAAAAGTAAGGCAGTGTACTCTTTTTTTTTATTTTATATATATTATTATATTTTTTTTCATTTTTTAAATTCAATTTGTTTTGTGTATATTTTCTTTACTTTGTTTTGTTTTGTTTAATTTTTTTGTTGTTAAAACTTTAACTAAGTGTATTTATTTATTTATTTTGTATTGATTAAAATTTTATTCCTTTTTATTTTAAAGAAAAGAAAAATGTTATTTAAAACTAACCCATTTATACATTTACATAAATAATAATTCTTGTATCCAAATTATTTTTCTAAGTCATTAGTTTGAATTTAAAATACAAATTCAATATTCAATTTCAAACTCCAAAGTCAAATTCAAATTTTATTCAACTTTAAATAAATTAAATTCTAAAATTTAATCGCCAATTCATAGTTATATTGGGAATTCAATTTAAACCATCATTCAAATATTTAAAATGAATTAAATATTTTCATTTTTAAATTGTTCATAATTCAGGGTTGTTACACAGCATGCCTTCGTTGGGGTTCAAAATTTCAAGGTATGTATAATGAGACATTTTGGAAGTTTTATAATATAATAAAAATTGGAAGTCAACTAGTCAAATATATTTTTATAAGTGGACACTCGTACTTAAGAAGCCATCCCTAATTTATATTACATCTTCGTCTCCCTCTCTATTCTTCATACCGAAGCTTTCTCCTGTTCAAAAACGAAATTACAAAAATTAAATGGCAATAGTCCTTATCCTATCTTTCCTCGTCTTAAAATCGAAGCCGAGCCTTTAAAAAATAAATCAATTCACAGTTAATGGTTCAAGAGAAATTCAACTCGCACACAATCATCATTAAAATTCTCTTATCCACATTTTCGAAATCAAAATAAAAATCAAAAAGGAAAGGGTGAACAAGCGATTCTCGAAGTCACACAACAGGTGGATTCAAAGTCTAAGTCATTCAATTTCGTGAGAGGGAGGGATGGCGATCTGCTCTAAAGTAGTGGCGAGCGCGTTGGGTAAGGCGGCAAGCTGGAGACTCGGTAGGAAATCGCACGCGTGCGTTAGGGAGGAAATTGAAGGCGTTCGATTCATAGCAGTGGGTGAAGCGAGGCACGTCGTCGTCGATTTGTTACTCTGGAAAGGGAGGGGTTAGGTACGATATCGTTTGATTTCAAATTTACTTAGTATTTCTATAACTGTATGTTCACAAAAGCCTTGAAAGAAAAAAAATCAAACAGTTCTGTGTTGGGTACAATTAAGGTATTATTGTAAGCTGAATTTAAAAATACATTCAGCCCTTTAAAATTCAAAATTTAAAAATGAAACAAATTGGGTAGCTAATAAGATTTAATAAATTTGCATACAAGGTTCAAGATTTGAGGCAAACAAATCAGGTCTGGCTCGTAGCTGCGAAATCTACATGGTAGTTTATTCTTAATTAAATTTATTAAATATATATATATATATGTATATATATATATATATATATATATATATGAGATTTAAATTTGCAGTAAGATACAAAACAATTCTGTTTTGAAATTCAATATGTATATATAGACTAGAAAGGAAATTTTAAAATGTTGAATATTTATATAAAATTAGATTTTTGAGAACTATAAATTAATTTTTAGTATATGGGTTTCAAAAGAAAAGAAATAACTATTTGTTTTTGGAAATTTGGTTCGAATAAAATAATTGGTAAATCAAATTTTATTAAATGGTAACTGATAATTCAATTATTTTGAATATTAATAAACCATATAAATGTTTATACAAGGTCTGAATCGTGAAGATACCGAGTCGAGATTGAAGTGGATTGAAAAAATCAAAGGTGAGTTAATCTCACTCACCTGGATTTTTATTTAAATTTAAATGGTTAAATTTAAATAATTAGTTGAATGATTGAATTGATTTGATGTGCTATATTATATATAGTAGTATATATAGTATATATTGGAGTGATTGATTTCCCGCATTATATAGCGGATGACCCTATGCGACGCATAATAGGGGAGGATATTATATAAATCCCATATACCGCGATATTTCACCTCGAAGTGGAATTGGTATTTTATTGTGCTAACATCTGTGAATGCGGGGAAGCAGATTGGAGGGATCCAACTGGATTCCTCAAAAATATTTAAATTTGTTAAAATATTCTGTGATATAATTATTTGCTATCATGTGATGAATTATATTGATAATTGGAAATGTTGGATATTATGGTTAATTTAAAATATTTCAGTGAACTGAGTTATCAAAATCTATAGAAATGGGATTTCTGAAAAAAATAAAAGAGTGAATTTTGGGTAAAATAATCATAGAAATTTGAATAAAATGAATTGGAAAAGAATAAAAAGTGATTTTTGAGTTCTGGTAAATAAAATTTCCATGTGCGGGAAATGAGATTTTTTAATAAAATGAAATAAGTGATTTTATTTTTAAACTCAAGTGATATTATTTCAAGAAATAAAGAATTTATTTTGAAAATTCAAGGTTTGAATTTATTTGAAAGGATAAAGAAGAAATTTGGAAAATATGAAATTGGTATTTTTAGTTACAAGATTTTGAATCATAATTAAGAAATAAAATCTGAAGTTAATGGTTTAGAAGTAAATGAGTAAGTAAAGAAATTTATTTCAAAATGGAGTAATTTGGAAATCTATTTGGAAATTGATTTAAGTGTTTGAAATTGGAATTTTAAGAAGGATGAGACCGAGAAATTTATAAACTGGATTGTAAAAGTGAAGTAATATATCAGTGGATATTTGGAAGAATAAATTCACGGTGGGAATTTATTAAAGGAATGGGTAAATTTGTTTAAAAATAATCAGTGATTTATTTTTAAAGGATGCGAAAGAGAAGTGTATTTCCCTGGATAGCCAAGTACGTTTTCGAAACAAAATTTTAAGTGTAAGTTAAAAGTTTAAAGTTGTTTTAAGAAGTATACTTTAGAAAATTTATTATTTTTAAATGTTTAAATTTTAAATTAAGTCTTTTTCAAATTTATTATAGTAGTAATTATTTAACGGTGGTTGGGTATTATGCTATAAAAGAGAAAATTTTAGTTTATATTTTATAAAGTAGCTTTATTTTAAGTATTCTCAAAGTCTATATTTTTAATAAAGTATTAAAGTAGTTTTTTTTAAGTTTTAATGTTAAAGTATATTTTATAATATAATGATTTAAATTGTTTTAAAATCTAAAGTGTTTATACTTGTTGATTTCAGTGGGAATCGAAAATATTTGGGGAATTTATTTCATGAGAGAAAATGGTTTGAAACTGTTTTCAAAGGGGATTGAAAAGTGGAAATATATCATGCAAAGATATTTTGGGATTAATAAATAATTTGGTGAAATTATTTATATTGGATGGTTGTTTGTGAATAATAACTAATAGTTGAATAACCGACTATCAGTATTGGCAAATGCGCTGATCGTTTCGAAGAGACCGGGATCGAGATTTATTTCCTGAAAACCACTTTGATCTGGTTTGTACGTTTTCGTGAGGAAGAAGAGTTTGGATTCGAAGATGGAGCAGTGAAGTGCAAGAGCTAGTCGCTACTAATCATGAGGATGATTCCAAAATGGATGTAGTAGGAGTAGTGCCTTCGGTTCCGTTCGAACCCTGGACGGACTTGTATGGATGAATGCTTTCAGAACATCATCAGGTGGATGGTGAGAATTCTAAGTGAAACGTTCTAAAAAGGTAACGCTTAGCCTCAAGCCTCATCAACCGGGAATGAATGAAAATCAGAGGTTATGCAGCAAGGCTAGGTGGGTAGCGCCCATTAGGGTTAGGTCATCCCTGTATAGATGCCTCTTTTTATTCGGCTTAGTGGTGCGGTTGCTGATCCCTACCGTAGGGTGATCTTACTCGGGATTATCCAGTAAGGGGTAGTCTCGGTCTTGTGTTGCAGGGGATTGGAAGTAATCCTCGGTACGGTGATCTAGGCCACGTACCGTGACAGATGGTACCCCAGTGCCTAGTCATTAGTTGGAAATCCATTCTCCCTACGCGCCTGTACGGTTTTGATTGTGCCGAACTATTGCTGAAACGTGAGATGCAATCATTTCAGCTTGATTCTATTTTACTTTCTATGGACACTATTATAATATCATAGAATTTTGATAAAAAGTGTTTTGGCTATCGTAAGGTAAAAACCCGACATGTTTATTTGTGGCGTGGTCTTACGAGATGCTTTTGTTTTCAAAAGAATTTTGAAACTTTAGTAATTAATTTGAGTGTGGTTTTCTCACTCTGGTATTCCAGATTAACTCGGGTGTTATTTAACTATAATGCTCGAGTCAGACCAAGTATTATAGATACAAGAAAGGATGCTGTGGAGCTTTGGAGACGAGATGGATAGCAATACGTACTTCCGTATTTGTGTTAAATATTCTGCTGTGTATTCAGATTGCGAGGACAGGTTATGATTAGTATCCAGTTGTGTGTTTTGTATATCTGATGATGTAATGTATAAAAAAATTTGTTTTTGTGTAAAGATCATATTATCTATTATATTTTATTCCTCTACGATGGTTAGATTCTGATGTTGTTTTCTTTTTTCTTCTTCTACCTCTTCTTCATTAACCCAAATGGTTCGTATTTCTGTTCATCTTGAGTTGATTGATGTAGAATAGTGTTGACTCAAAGGGTACGGATTTGCGGGTCATCACATATGGCCTATATATTCTTGTTTATGAATTGATTTAGCATTACAACCTAATCTGGAAATCAGTCCCAAAAGTATGAATTTAGAATATTGATTTGAATGAAATTTATTTCAGATCTGAAATAGGTTGTATAACAATATTATAAATTTGGATTATTACCTTAATCTTGTTAGAGTATAAATTTTACTATATTTAGAACTATTGGAATTTAGATCCGTTTAATATGTAAGTTAGTTTGAATTCTTTCCCTTATAGAAAAATACAGCGTTTGATCTAACAAGAAATAGATGTAAATAGAAAGAGAAAAAGATGTGCAAAGCATGAATTCATTGTAATTTACACTCTCTATTGCGATAATAATAATAAAAAGATTAATCCTTGTAATTTCAAACACTGTAATATTTAAAGTTAAATCTTTTTTTGGACTAATTTATGGAAATTATAGCAGGTAATCTTTTTAGATATGATTTCAACAATTTAATATGGAAATGAATATTCCAATGAAGATATATAGCTACAACATATTTGATAAAAGTAAATATTTCTACGTAATTTACTACGCTTATAATAATTAAATGAAAAGCTAATAACGACGCTTGCACTTAATATTAGCGTTTAGAATAATTAAATAACAAGAAAAGAATTTAAAAATTTGTAACTCCTATAAATGATAATAAATATGGAAGTTGCAATAATTTGATAGGGTAAATGGATTATTTGGACTGATAAAAATGGAATAGATATAAAGGTTATTAATTTGAAAATTAGTAATCACACATAAATGTCTTAGGATCCATTAGGATTTTATGGAAAAATTACATTTATGAGCATTAAATGGGGATTTATGGGTAGATAAATATTTCAGGTAGGTCTTTTTGTCTTAAATTAAAAGGGAATTAGTATGTTAAGTCCAATGTCTACCTAAGATAATATAAGTAAAAACTGAAGATGGTTAATTAGACTTAGTGGTTAGTAATGCGAGGTCAATAGAGTCACTCGATGGAAGACTTCCATTCACTTTGAGGCTACCAATAGTAGGGTGCACTTGTTATTGATGTGAGGTATCACTAATCCTAACCCATGTCAATGCGAGAGATTGTGCTTGCTTTCTTAATATGAAAGTATTAAATGGTCCAAATTTGGAATTAGGAAAGGTAAGGGATATCTCCATAAGGGTTTAGCTTCTAGTTTGAGGTCTTAAGTGGATGTAGGGACTGCCTCTCTCCTAAATGGAAGTATTAAGTAACCTAGTGAGATTCTAAATAAATAAATAAGGATGTCTTGTAAAAAGGGTTACTTCAATGTTGACGTCTTAGGTGGCCGATGGGTCTGCCTCCCTACCGAAAGAAGTAACCTAATGAGATGCAATATTTATAATTAAAGAGTGATGGTGGATATTTCGAGAAGGGTTCGCTTCAGGTTTGGGGCCTTAAGTGACTGTAGGGTCCTCCTCTTCCTATAAAATAGGTATAAATTAGCCCAATGAGATTTCCAGGCAATAACGGCTAGATAGTGCCATTTAGGAGCATGCTTCTGGAATTAGATCTTAAACAATGGGGTCTAGCTTAATTAAGATTTTAAATGACCAAATTCTGCCTACACTATGCCATAAAGTGAATCAGACAACAGCGATCACGCAATATAAGGTAGATTTGCTGTTATCCCAATATTTACCACCATTTCACACAACACATGAAAAAATCATTTGTTGTTTTTCATAGTCCATGAAATCTTTGTTCTATCGAGATTTCATCTATGGCATTCAGACAACATTTAATTTGCATGCCGCATTCTATCAATTATTTCCCTCTCATTCTTTTATTTCCTGAGAAAAAATGCCATTCGTTCTCAAATCATTCCGTCCCTTCTCGTCTAAATCTAGGGTTCTCTCATTATTATACCTCCTTCATCCTTCGATTCTCTTATAAATCTAGAGTTCCCAAAATCCTTCCTTTGCCCTAAATAATTTATTGACGAACGAAGAAAAATCACGATGCTTGTTTGGTTGATCGGTGAGTGTATTTCTTTATTCAGATTTTATTGCTGGCTCGTCTGAATCTGATGCTCATGTGGATGCATGACCGTTGATTTGTAGTGATTGCAGTTGCTATCACTTGTCGAGAACTAATGCTTAATTTCTCAATATGATTTATGACACATTTAATTTTGTATTGTTTTCAACTTCAATTATATGCCGATGATGAGTTAGGTATTATTTATAGGGTTTGATTCCTTATATTTTTGGTTTAAGAATTTCAATTTTCTTCTCAAAATTGTTGCAATATGTTTGAATTTGTGTATACATATGTCTTGAGTTCTTTTAGTTTGTAGAATTGCATTTGCCTTAAGTGTTGATCATGAACTTAAGTCCTTAAGTGTTGACTTGTTTTAGTTGTTTCGAATTGAATTGTTTCTGGTTATTGCATTTACACCGTCCCTTGTTTTTCCTAAACATATGTATACATGTATATACATTACATACATATGTGTGTATATGTATATTAATGTCTGTGGAACTACCTTGTTTCAATGGATGAATATGAACTTTTTTAAACTGGGTATTGGGATCTATTGAAACTTGACTTGTTCATAGCTGAATCTTTGAACTGAAATGTTTTGATTATTTTTCATATATGTCTTGTTATATATATTTGTTGTATATGTGTCCAGTTGCTTATGTCTTGTGTTGAATTGCATGTCTATAGCACTGCATATTGTAGTTGAACTTCCAGTTGCTCATCTCTGAATGTGTAATGCATATATACATGTATATACATATGTGTATATGTGTGTTTGCTTCATTGTTGTTGCTTTGTTGATGCCTGAACTGTATTTTTATGTGTGTGCACTCCAATCCTTTGAGTTTTGGTTTTAGATGTATATACATACGTTCACATGTATATATGATTTTATGTGAACCTTAGTCACAACAATTATGTTCGCTGTTCTATTTGTGTACCCTTGTATCTCTAGTCTTGAGTTTGCTGAGATTTTTATGTGTATATGTCCTTACTTGTTCTTGTACATGTTCTGGTCCACTCGTATACTTTACTTTTGTGTTTCATATGTTGCTCATTTGAGAGCCATGCTTGGTGTTTTGCTGGTTGGAGTATCTTTCAAGCTTTTCATGTATATGCATATACATGTGTATATGTGTATATGTGAGATAGTATGAAGTTTCTCCCTTTTGATGCTCCATGGTTTGGCATTCTGTTTTGAGCTGAAACAAAATATGCATGTGTGCTGAAACCCTTGTATGTGCATATATGTGTTGCAAACATATACCTGTATATGCATTTGTTGCTCTCATATAATGATTCCTCACATATACTTGTGTTCGTATGTGTTGCTACACTTGGTTATTGCTTATCTCTGAGGGTTAAGCTAAGTTATCAACTAAGATTACTTAAGCTCGGTTTTTTAAATCGAGCTTAAGTAATAAGCTCAGTATAAATAACTGAGCTTGCTTAAGCTCAATTTTTTTAAACTGGGCTTACTTCAGCTGAATTATTTTTCACTTGTTTTGTGCTTGTTTAATCACAATTACTTAAGCCGACTCCCTAAAGCTTGTTGTTGGATGAATCTCTAAACAAGTTTTGCATATATAAATATATATACATGTATATACATATGTGTATATATGTGTTTCTCACATATACATGCTTGTATGCAAATTTGTTGCTCAAATATACTTGTATATGCACTTATTGCCTGAAACTATTCCAATGCATTACTTTATGGTTTGAACTATACATATATCCATCTTGTTCTAGTGCATTATTGCCTAAAACTGAAACTGATCTGAGCATATTTGATTCATATGTACATGCATGCACTTGGTTGTTTTATTTTGAGTTTACTACACCATATTCACGGCACTTGTGTTCGCTGCACCATATATATACGCATACATATGTATGTATATATATTTGTGAACCATTTGATTGTTTTCATTGTTTTCAGTTCTGAACAATATCTAGTTATGTCAAAATGTGTGTACTTGTATATACACTTGTTTTGAATTTTTTTCTCTTTGGTTCAACGCAGTGTACGTTTGATTGTTGGCACCTAAGTTGAGCTCGAGGAGGCTTGGGCTTGACGTTGTGCATATTTGCACTACGCTAAGCCTACGGGCTTGATTTTTGCAATAGCCCATGATATTTAATCGATGCCCGGCCTTATGGTATTCACAATAATACATTGCGCATATTATAAGTTGTCCGTGCAGTTAACAAATTTGTCCCTATATCTAAAACATGAAAAGGAAACAAACCCATGAACTGAGGCAATATTAATATTCAAATTCAATTTTAGTTTTGCAATTTAGGTTTGTTTCCTTTTCCATTTTACTGCGTTGTTTATTTGACAGGTATAAGAGATGGCTGGACACAAGTTGGAGCAAGCAAATGAAGATCAACATCAAAAATAAACCCAAGTGAGTGTAAACGAGTGCTAATAAAAAAAGTTATACATGAGGGTGTGGGGAATAGTTGTATATATGAAAGTGATAGTGAAAGTTGTATTGTATTTGGAAATGTAAGTATAATGAAAGTTGTACTGTATTTGAAATAAAATATTTGTTTAAATAAAATTGTAATTCATTATTTCATTTTGCAAATGCAACATAAGTGTAATGTGTATGCATATTAGTCAATATATATGTGTTGTGTAATAGGAAATTCTATAAACGATACTATAACATCAAACAATGTATGGTTTTGTTTTCTTTTGATGTGTTAGTGCATATCAAACGACGGGTCATATCTGTGGTCCGATATGTTGTAATAACCCGGATTTTTGAATATCTATAATTGATGTAATAACTAGATTTAATTTATAGAAATACTAATTTTAACTATTAAAATACTGATTGTTAAGAATGAAACGAACAAATCTAAAAATTAATATTCATATCTAGGAAAGTAATTATTTAATAATCTCCTAACACGATTATTTAAAGATGGGAAAAACTTATTATCTTCAACATAAATTTAATAATATGTTTGTTTAAATCAATATATATTTATTTGAATTGATTTTTAAGTTGGATTTTAAATTGAATTTAAATTTGAATTTAAAGGAATATATATATCTTAGAATAAAAATAATAATATGGTTTGGATTTAAAATATATGGATAAGGTTTTTATTTAAATAAGATTGTTTTTATATTATTCTCTTTAAAAAAAATTTATTTATAGAAATTTGGAAAAAAGTATTTATTTAATAGGAGTAAATACAAAAGCTTTTAATTAGTATTTAAAAATGGATTAAATAATTTTATACGATTTTATTTAAAATATAATTGGTTTTCATTTTATTTTCTTTTAAATGTTTTATTTATTTAAAATTAGAAAAGCATTTCTTAATATATAAATGTATTTGTTTATTAGGAATTTGATAAGAAAAGATTTTTATATCATTTAAACATAATATAAATATGAATTATTACAAATGTTAAGATCTAAACCCTATAAAAGAACATGTGTTAAGTAATTAAGTAATGTAATGGACAAGTGTCATCATTTATTTTATTTTCTTTTAATTTTTTATAAAATCTAAATTAACTTATATAAAATCCTATCTTACTCTTCATATTCTTTTTCTTTTCTAAAACTAAGAAAACCAATCCTATATACTATCTTCAACAACTCAGTTCAAACTTATTCAATGCGTTATTCCTTAAACCAAAGTTTAAAACTTGTAATTCATTCCTCAAAACCAAAACCAGAAATTATCAAAGCCTGTAACTCAAATCTGTTGATATTAAAACCAGAGAAAATGTCAATAAATCTGTAACCTCCTAAATCATCAAACCCTATAAGCAAGTTCAAGAAGCCTGCAATGCTTTATCTTCAAACTGATATCAAGTTTGGAGTCATCATCATCTCAGACAACTAAGCTTTTTAAGTTACAAGCAAGACAGAGTTTTCTAGAATTAAATCAACAAGAGCAATGCAAATTTTCAAAATCCCAGTTTTTCTTCAAGATCTCTACAATTTTTCAAAGGTGAGTAAACGGATTATTAAAACAGACTTAAAATCCTGAATTTCATTATGAAAACCATGCTGTTACTGAAATGCTTGGATTAAATGGATGCATGTATATGTATGAATATTGAATGCCTGTGTGTATATAGATATAGCTCTATTGATTTTATCAGAGTTTGCATGCTTTAAAAATCCAATTTCTCATCATTAAATCGCCGTTAGCCTTTGGTTTGTGAATAAAAAATGTTCGAAATCTTGTAACATTACTCCTAAAAATTAGTTCTGGAATTTATATTAAGAATTCTCTCGAAATTTTATAAAGAACAGTGAAGATATAAATTTGGTTAAAAATTTATGAACTCAATTCTAGGAATGGATTGCATGATTGAATTAGTGATAGAAAATCATGATTTTTGGTATGTATATCATGATTTTTAGTTTGGGAATTTGTGTGCATTTTCAAGTTGAACGTTAGTGATATTTTAATCGAATTGCGTCGATCGACGGTGAGTTGGTCGGAGTGGTTGGGCTTGAAGGTAGAGTAGGAGACGTAGATCATGGAAAAAATGCTATCTTGATTTATCAGAGGTCGTGATGACCAGAAGGGATCGAGATAGGGTTTTGCTACCTGTTTTTGTCGATGAAGTTCAGATGGGTTTCGCGATGCCTAGTGGTGATCAAAGTCGATCGCGAATCATCCTGGATATGCTGGAGACATGGCGAAGCTTCGGTGTGGGTGGCGTGGCGTCTTAGGTTAAAGATCGTCGGTGGCGATCGATTTTCGATGGCGTTTGGTTCAGATCGTGTGGGTTGTGAGCTCGATTTTGATTTTGGTTTGAATCGAGTATGATGATGATCGAGATAGGTTTCGTGGATTGTCGGTGAGGTGTCGAGATCATCGACAATGGACGAAGTGCCGTAGTTCGTCGTTGTAGGTGTATGTGCACGTTTCTGTGCACCTATGAAGTTGTTTTGGGGAAGATGTTCGTGTGCTTGGAGTTTTGTTTGGAATTCTCGAGTTTTACTCGAAGCAGGGAGAGGTTCGGAAAAACCTCGGGTTTCGCTCGAGTAATTGAATGGTTTGCTCGAGTGTGCTGTGATGTGCATGGTTACGTTGTATAGGTTTTAATTTTACAGGATGTTAAAGTTTTAAAACAAAGAAATTTGATTCTTTCGAAATGTCCTAAGTTTAAAAACAAAAGTAAAAGGTTATTTTATTTCAAATCTTAATTAAATGATTTAATTAAGTAAGTTAATTATAATGGTAAAATGTTTCAAATAAAAAAATGCTTTAAATAAAAAATGTTAATGGTGATTAAGATATTTGTAAGATAATGTTTTATCTGAAGATGATTAAGGTTATTAATAAATAGTTAATATATAATTAATCAGTTAATTAAAGGTTAATTAATCGATCATAAAAGTAATTAAGGATTGATTACTTTGTATTGAAGGAGATTAATTGATAATTAAGGTTTATTAATTATAATTAAAGAATAATTAATCTATAATTAAAGATTAATTAATTGGTTTATAGGGTAATTAAGGGATGAATTACCCAGTTGTAATTAATGAGATAAATGTGATTAATTAATTTGTTAATTAATTAAAATAGTCACTTGGTAATTGATTAAGTAAAATGACTTAATGAGATTGATAAGTATAATTACTTAGTGAAGTAATTGATGGATAAAATTACTGGATGTAATTAATATAAAGGAAATTACTTAATGTTAAGTGATTAAAGGCTAATTACTTAGGAGAAGTAATTAAGAATTAATTACTTGGCGTAATCAATTAAAAGATTAATATAATTAATCAAGGAGTTAATTAATCAAGGTCAGTAATCACAGGATGGTCAATTACTGTTTATGATTGATTAAGGTTGATTAATGGATGTAATTAATTAAGGACCATTAATTAATGTAATTAATTAATGAAGGCAATTAAAGGTTAATTACTGTAAATGATGAAGAATAATTAATTTGGGTAATTAATTAAAGAATAATTACTTTATTGAAGATAATTAATCAAAGAATGATTAATCAAGATGGATAACTAAAGGATGATTAATTAATTGATTTGTAATTAAATTAATGATTAAGTAAAGGCAATCTAAGTGATTAGAAGATTAGTAACTAATTTAACTAGAGATAAATTAAATTAATTTTGGATGATCCATCTTGCTTATGAATGATTAAATGATGACTAAATGCCTTAAATTGATTGATATCTCTAATATAAAATGTTTTGTGATATGATATGTTTGTATGGACAATGATAGCGCGGTTATCTATAAATGATGAATTGTTGGTGTAAAAAGTGCCATCTTGTATTTAAAGTTGAATTGTATTTCACTTGAATAACTTGAGTTTTAATGACATTGGATTCGAAGAGACCAGAGTCGGGTATTAGTAAATACTCGAAACGACTTCGATTCTTTATAGATTGATATGTGAAATCAATAAGCTGGAATGAATGATTTAAGTGAATTGGACTATTTAATCTAAGTTTTTTGTACTTAGAAATTTATGAATGAAATAAGTGAAGTCTATAACAAATTGTGAATTTGTATATTGAGGCGAGTTACCTCGGGTTTTAATTAAATTCATTGTATTGGAATTTTTTGATAGATGAGTTTACTCACACTGGTTTCCAACCTGATCCGGGTGTTACTTTGATGTAATGCTCGGGTCAGACAAAGTATTACAGCATTTTAGGTAAGGACGTTCTGGAGCCCAGGAGGCGAGCTGGATGGCAGGAACATATGGAGTGTTTCCGCTGTGATATATAGTTTTATATCTAGGACATGTTGTTTTAAACTGTCCAGTGTGTAAATGTTGTAACTCTGATGTATAAAAATGTAAATGTACTGATACAGTTTTTCTTTGTATAACTATTATTATTTGTTATTATATTTTATCCGCTGCGATATGTGAGACGTTGGTGTTTCTGTCTCTTCTTTTTCTTCTATCTCCATTCTTCTTTTCTCTAACTATTTGGAATTTTCTGGATCGAAAATTCCGGGTCGTTACATTTGGTATCAAAGATGAGGGTTAAGCGAGAACCTTGGCTCTGGTGGGATTACCCATTAAGGATAGGGTCAATGGTACCCTAAAACGAGTTGAGTGTGTGTGTGTGTGTGTGTGTATATATATAAATGTATGTGTATATATATAAATGTATGTATGAGAGCGTACTTGTTATTTTCTTATATAAAGATTTTAAATGATTTTATATAAGAATATATTTTGATATATAAAGCAATATTTCTTTCTAATAAATATTAAGGTAATTGGGTGTTAAATTATTGGAATTAAATTAAGTGGTAATAGAAATACAACCAAATTGAAATTAGATAAAGATAAGTTTGAAACGGATTCAAACTGAAATTGAAATCTTGAATTTGTTCAGAAAAGATAATAATGGGTTGGTTTCCTTGGTTATTATCATTGTTGTATTTAATGATAAAGTGTGCATTAATGAGTAAGAAAAATGAAATGTTTTAGGGAAGTAAAACATTTAGGTAAGTATGACTAATAAGTTGGAACTGAAGATGATCTAAATTGTGAAGTTTTAAAATCTAGGTCCAGAATGTAAAAAAAAATTTCAAGTAATAAAGAAATAATAAATAATATTATTTAATGTATTTGAATGAATGGTTCCTATTTCAAACAAGAGTTGTTTGAAACTTTAAAGGAATTTGTTTTGAATTGAAACCAGGACGGTTTAAAATTTGAAGTATAACTTGTTGTGTAAAAGAATTAATACGTATATGTGTGGATATACATAATATCAAAGATGGTTTGAAATAAACACTAAATGTTGATTTTAAATTTGAAATGAGATGTGATACCCAAAGTGATAAGTTTTTGAACTTATAAGTGGAAGGATTATTAATGTGAAGTTTAGAATTTGAAATGGGAATTTAAATTGGGTAAGGTTGGTTGGATTAAGTAAATTGAATTTAACTTTGGGAAAGTTAAGTAATTTAACAAGCAACCTAAATTGGAAATTTCAAGATGAAATTGAGATTTAACTTGGAAAGTTAAATGGTTGTTTTGAATTGGGAGTTTGTGTGATCAAAAATGGGTTTGAGATCTAGAAATTGGAAATGGATGGATGTTTTAAGTAATTTGAATAATACCATCCTGTCGTTATTAATAATCTTTAAGAAGAAATTGGATTTGTTTAAATGAATGAAGAAAGGGGTATGGTAAAATATCCATTATTAAGATAAATTGGGCAATAAATTGAATTTTGAAGATAAAATCATTTCGAACTTAAGTTTGAATGTTTAAGGGAACTTGGAAATTCAAATGGTTAAGGATTGGTTTCAAAATTTAAATTTGGTGATAAATTGAATTTCAAAGATTTAGTCGTTTAAAAAAATATTTGAATTATTATTTGAGCTTTGAAATAGGTTAAAAATGGAATTTGGATTCATAATTAAATGGTTTATAGATATAAGTTGATTTGATTTAAAGGATTGAATCAACATTTAAAATTTAACTCTAATCTATATAATTCAGGATGGTTTAAATTTGAAATTTGAATTGAATTAGTTCAAACTGAATTTGATTTGAATTAATTGGAGTTGTGATTAAATATGGATAAGTTTGAAAATTCAAATGGAAAATTTGAATTGGATTGTTTTGGAATGAAATTGAAGATGACTGAGTTCAAATTCAAATGGGAATTAGGACTAAATCAATTTCAATGGAAGTTGAAGTTATTTAAATTGGAATTGAGTCAATTTAAATGGAAGTGAAAAATTAAATTGAGTTGATTGGAAATAGAGGTTGGAAATTGAACAGTTTGGCTCTGGACTATTTTCAAAATAAATTGTTTTAACATAAATCTATTTTTCCAAACTAATTACTATTTTTCGGCTATTTTACAAATTAATTACTACTTTAAAACTATTTTGCAATTATTTAAAATTTCTATAATTATTTGACTATTTTCCAACTATTTTACAATTACTTAACTATTTTACAAATTAATAAGTATTTTTCCACTATTTATCTATTTTAAACTTTTCAAACTATTTTCTAAATATAAGTTGGACAGAGTGCAAACTGTTTATGATTAAATTTCCAATTGAGATAAGAATTTTAGTTGTAATCCGAATGGGGTTGAGGAGAATGAGAATAAGTGTATAGAAATCATAAGTGATGTGAATAGAAAAGGTAATTGATTTGGTTAATAATCAATGAAGAAAATACGCAGGATGTACGTATATTATTCTATTCGCATAGCGATTTGATCCGAATTCGAGCACATAATTTTGAGATATTTATATCGATTCGAGTTAGGAATTTTCCACTCGATTTTTGAAGGCGAACCTGGATCTATATTGTTGATTGGTTCTGGATATTCTCTATCATAGTTATGACTATGCAAGAAGAATGACGGTTTCTGATCAAGAAACCAGATCTGAGTCCGCACTAGGAAGTCGAGTGGACGATACTAGTTCAGAAGTGAAATTGTGTGATCAAGTGAGCGATCAGATTGGTATAGTGTACGAATGATATGTGTACATCATACGGATTTGAATGAAATTGATATTGAAAGTTTGTGAATAAGAAATTTGAAATGATTTCTTT
Organism: Allium cepa; assembly: GCA_030765085.1. Taxonomy (NCBI): domain Eukaryota; kingdom Viridiplantae; phylum Streptophyta; class Magnoliopsida; order Asparagales; family Amaryllidaceae; genus Allium; species Allium cepa. Next base: position 117,164,010 of record CM060942.1, read on the forward strand.
TGAAATGAAAGTATACTTTGTGAAATATACAATGGATAAAAGCGAAAGTTGGATATTTTTATGATGATAAGTAAGATGGAAACAACTTTATAAAAAGAGTAATCAAATTTGAATATTTGAATTGGATTAAACAAAGTTATATATCTTTGTTATACATATAAGATAAATCTCCCCTTGTTGAATCTATAGCCAGAAGAAAAGGGTTTTGAAAATATTTGAAGTATAAAAGGGGTTTTATACATGTTTGAAGAGATCCAAAGTTTTAAAAAGTTATATATATCTATAAAGGATCTTGTGAGAATGATTTTGAAAAATGTTCTGGGAACCTTTGGATTTGGAAAGGTTTTGATTTTTGGGTAAAATCAAAATTGGATTTTGAAAAGCCTAGTTTGAGAATTATCTATTTTGGGATAATCAATTTTGAGAAAAGAGATTTATATGGGATTCATACTAGGTATATGATTTGGAAGATACTATATGTGTATAGTATAAAGTGGTTTGAAAATGGCTCTGAAGAAAAAGGCGCTCCCTTGAAATGAACGTCTCAGGAGTACCATAGGTTGGTAATTCCTTGAGCCTCTAAGGGGGAGGTTCTAAAATTGATCCTGTGAGGAATCCAGACAAAACTAGTTCCTGAGGATTTTGTATACTGTGTAGCAGAAGTCAAGGGCGCTGAGGCCTACAGAGGCATTTGGGTTATGTTGTGACGACAGTGTAATTCGATGTCACTGCGATCTACTACAGACCATAGCGAAAGTCGTGTGTGCCGATGAGAGCCAACAGTCTGCGTTTGATTTTACATTGATAGACTGCAACCTATGTGGGAGTGGAGAAGTTTCATTTTTGGCGGCGAAAATCGAGGGCGCTGATGCCTACAGTTAGATGGACTTTTGTTGTGATGGCAATGTAACCCTGAAATGTAACTACAATCTGTTGTGGGTTCCATGGCGTAATCGAGGGGCGTGGAGTGCCTACAATTACATGGACTTTTGCTGCAATGGCAACGTAACCCAGGATGTAACTGCGACCATGGATGGGGGTGATGATATTTCCTCTATTTTCAAAATGTTTTCGATATTTTCAATAAAATTATTTTCCAAATATTTTCACTGGGTGTTAAAAATGGGTCTGTTAAGTACTTATAGATTTTCAATCTTACGCCTGATCAACATATGACCGAATTTCAGTGACAACGAAGATAGACTAGTTGAATCATCGAGTTATAAAATGATATTTTATAAAACTATTTTGGTAATATTATATAGATTTTAAAGTGTTTTCAAGTTTTAAATAAAAAGGAGTTTATAGTTAAAATGCTTTTAAGTATTAAATAAATTCTGGCTTCGTTCCTTTTCGAGGACGAAAGATTCAAAGGGGAGAGGAATGTAATAACCCGGATTATGAATATATGTAATTGATGTTATAACTGGATTTAATTTATATAAATACTAATTTTAATTATCAAAATACCGATTGTTAAAAATGAAACAGACTAATCTAAAAATTAATATTCATATCTGGGAAAGTAATTATTTAATAATCTCCTAATATGATTATTTAAAGATGGGAAAAACTTATTATCTTCAACATAAATTTAATAATATGTTTGTTTAAATCAATATATATTTATTTGAATTGATTTTTAAGTTGGATTTTAAATTGAATTTAAATTTGAATTTAAAGGAATATATATATCTTAGAATAAAAATAATAATATGGTTTGGATTTAAAATATATGGATAAGGTTTTTATTTAAATAAGATTTGTTTTATATTATTCTCTTTAAAAAAATTTATTTATAGAAATTTGGAAAAAAGTATTTATTTAATAGGAGTAAATACAAAAGCTTTTAATTAGTATTTAAAAATGGATTAAATAATTTTATACGATTTTATTTAAAATATAATTGGTTTTCATTTTATTTTCTTTTAAATGTTTTATTTATTTAAAATTAGAAAAGCATTTCTTAATATATAAATGTATTTGTTTATTAGGAATTTGATAAGAAAAGCTTTTTATATCATTTAAAAATAATGTAAATATGAATTATTACAAGTGTTAAGATCTAAACCCTTTAAAAGAACATGTGTTAAGTAATTAAGTAATGTAATGGACAAGTGTCATCATTTATTTTATTTTCTTTTAAATTTTTATAAAATCTAAATTAACTTATATAAAATCCTATCTTACTCTTCATATTCTTTTTCTTTTCTAAAACTAAGAAAACCAAACCTATATACCATCTTCAACAACTCAGTTCAAACTTATTCAATGCAGTATTCCTCAAACCAAAGTTTAAAACTTGTAATTCATTCCTCAAAACCAAAACCAGAAATTATCAAAGCCTGTAACTCAAATCTGTTGATATTAAAACCAGAGAAAATGTCAATAAATCTGTAACCTCCTAAATCATCAAACCCTATAAGCAAGTTCAAGAAGCCTGCAATGTTTTATCTTCAAACTGGGATCAAGTTTGGAGTCATCATCATCTCAGACAACTAAGCTTTTTAAGTTACAAGCAAGACAGAGTTTTCTAGAATTAAATCAACAAGAGCAATGCAAATTTTCAAATCCCAGTTTTTCTTCAAGATCTCTACAAGTTTTCAAAGGTGAGTAAACGGATTATTAAAACAGTTTTAAAATCCTGAATTTCATTATGAAAACCATGTTGCTACTGAAATGCTTGGATTAAATGGATGCATGTATATGTATGAATATTGAATGCCTGTGTGTATATAGATATAGCTCTATTGATTTTATCAGAGTTTGCATGCTTTAAAAATCCAATTTCTCATCATTAAATCGCTGTTAGCCTTTGGTTTGTGAATAAAAAATGTTCGAAATCTTGTAACATTACTCCTAAAAATTAGTTCTGGAATTTATATTAAGAATTGTCTCGAAATTTTTATACAGAACAGTGAAGATATAACTTGGATCAAAAATTTATGAACTTAATTCTAGGAATGGATTGCATGATTTAATTAGTGATAGAAAATCATGATTTTTGGTATGTATATCAGGATTTTTGGTTTGGGCATTTGTGTGCATTTTCGAGTTGAACATCAGTGAGATTTTAATCGAATTACATCGATCGACGGTGAGTTGGTTGCAGTGGTTGGGCTTGAAGGTAGAGTAGGAGACGTAGATCATGGGAAAAATGCTATCTTGATTTATCTGAGTTCGTGATGACCAGAAGGGATCGAGATAGGGTTTTACTAACTGTTTTTGTCGACGAAGTTCAGATGGGTTTCGCGATGCCTAGTGGTGATCGAAGTTGATCGCGAATCGTCCTGGAGATGCTGGGAGACGTGGCAAAGCTATGGTGAAGGTGGCATGGCGTGTCAGGTTAGAGATAGGCGGTGGCGATCGATTTTCCGATGGTATTTGGTTCAGATCGTGTGGGTTGTGAGCTCGATTTCGATTTTGGTTTGAATTAAATATATGGTGATTGAAATAGGTTTCGTGGATCACCGGTGAGGTGTCGAGATCATCGACGATGGATGGAGTGCCGTAGTTTATCGTTGTAGGTTTACGTGCACGTTTCTATGCACCTGTGAAGTTGTTTTAGGGAAGATGTTCGTGTGCCCGAATTTTTGTTTGGAATTATCGAGTTTTACTCGAAGCAGGGAGAGGTTGGGAAAAACCTCGGGTTTCGCTTGAGTAATTGAATGATTTGCTTGGGTGTGATGTGATGTGTAGGGTTATGTTGTACAGGTTTTAATTTTACAGGATGTTAAAGTTTTAAAACAAAGAAATTTGATTCTTTTGAAATGTCCTTAGCTTTAAAAACAAAAGTAAAAGGTTATTTTATTTCAAATCTTAATTAAATGATTTAATTAAGTAAGTTAATTATAATGGTAAAATGTTTTAAATAAAAAATGCTTTAAATAAAAAATGTTAATGGTGATTAAGATATTTATAAGATAATGTTTCATCTTAAGATGATTAAGGTTATTAATGAATGGTTAATATATAACTAATCAGTTAATTAAAAGTTAATTAATTGATTATAAAAGTAATTAAGGATTGATTACTTTGTATTGAAGGAGATTAGCTGATAATTAAGGTTTATTAATTAATAACTAAAGAATAATCAATCTATAATTAAAGATTAATTAATTGGTTTATAAGGAAATTAAGGGATGAATTACTCAGTTGTAATTAATGAGATAAATGTGATTAGTTAATTTGTTAATTAATTAAAGATAGTCACTTGGTAACTGATTAAGTAAAATTATTTAATGAGATTGATAAGTATAATTACTTAGTGAAGTAATTGGTGGATAAAATTACTGGATGTAATTAATATAAAGGAAATTGCTTAATGTGAAGTAATTAAAGGTTAATTACTTAGGAGAAGTAATTAAGAATTAATTACTTGGTGTAATCAATTAAAAGATTAATATAATTAATCAAGGAGTTAATTAATTAAGGTAAGTAATCACAGGATGGTTAATTACTGTTTATGATTGATTGAGGCTGATTAATGATGTAATTAATTAAGGACCATTAATTAATGTAATTAATTAATGTAATTAATGAAGGTAATTAAAGATTAGTTACTGTAAATGGTGAAGAATAATTAATTTGGGTAATTAATTAAATAATAATTACTTCATTGAACATAATTAATCAAGAATAATTAATTAAGATGCATAATTAAAGGATGATTAATTAATTGATTTGTAATTAAATTAATGATTAAGTAAAGGCAATCTACGTGATTAGAAGATTAGTAATTAATTTAATTAGAGATAAATTAAATTAATTTTGGATGATCCATCTTGCTTATGAATGATTAAATGCCTTAAATTGATTGATATCTCATATATGAAATGTTTTGTGATATGATATGTTTGGATGGACAATGATAGCGTGGTTATCTATAAATGATGAATTGTTGGTGTAAAAAAATGTCATCTTGTATTTAAAGTTGAATTGTATTTCACTTGAATAACTTGAGTTTTAACGAAATTAGATTCGAAGAGACCAGAGTCGGGTATTAGTAAATACCCGAAACCACTTCGATTCTTTATAGATTGATATGTGAACTCAATAAGCTGGAATGAATGATTTAAGTGAATTGGACTATTTAATCTAATTTTTTGGTACTTAGAAATTTATGAATGAAATTAGTGATGTCGATAACAAATTTTGAATTTGTATATTGAGGCGAGTTACCTCGGGTTTTAATTAAATTCTTTGTATTGGAATTTCTTGATAGATGGGTTTACTCATGTTGGTTTCCATCCTGACCCGGGTGTTACTTTGATGTAATGCTTAGGCCAGACCGAGTATTGCAGCTTTTCAGGTAAGGACGTTTTGGAGCTCAAGAGGCAAGCTGGATGGCAGGAACGCATGGAGTGTTTCCGCTGTGATATATAGTTGTATATCTTGGACATGTTGTTTTAAACAGTCTAGTGTTGTGTAAATGTTGTAACTCTGATGTATAAAAATGTAAATGTACTAATACAGTTTTCCTTTGTATAACTGTTATTATTTGTTATTATATTCGCTGTGATATGTGAGATGTTGGTGTTTCTGTCTCTTATTTTTTTTCTATCTCTATTCTTCTTTTCTCTAACTATCTGGATCGAAAATTCTGGGTCGTTACATATGTAATGAGACGGCACAGAAATAGATGATAGATAGGTATTCATTCAGACAACGGAGCATATCTGTCGTCTGATTCGTTTTTTCTCGTAGTGTTGTTTTCCACTTGGAAGTATTTAGTGGCTTGGGACAGTCTCTTACATTGCTAAGGACGTAATAACAATAGTACCATTTAGGAGCATGCCTTGGGGATAGATCTTAACCGGTGGAGTCTGCCTTAATCAAGGTCTTAAATGACTAGAGTCTGCCTATTTTCCAATAAAAGGTATTAAATGACTTGGGAACTGTTTATTACATGGCTTTGATTTTATCAGCAATAAATGCGATAATAGTTGGACATCACCTGTCGGAAGCTTTAAATAGTGGTTAGAGGTATTGTAGCTAGGACCCACCGACCATTGACAACATTGTTAGGAAACCACCTTGGGAATAGATCTTAAATGATGGGGTTTACCTTGATAAAGATCTTAAATAGCCTACCTATTTCTCTTTGTAAAAGTATTATAAAAGCCCGCTTCATATTTAGAAGTACTAATTGGCTAATGGGTTTGGAAGTATTGGGTGGTTGATATGACTTCATTTGTATTTCATACCTTGGAAGGGTTAAGTATGTAATCGTGTGTGCAATACAAGGTTAGATTAGAATTTCTAACCTTAATGGATACAAAAATTAAATGGAAACCAATCAGTATAAGTTTATGTTATGGAGAGTTTGTATTTTCTAGTCACCAAAACGTTGTTCTGATCCCACTCCTCATTACAACCCATATGATAGTATTTAGAGGAACATGTCACTGGAGCTGTGTAATGACCCAGAATTTCTGTCATTTGAAATTCGTAAATTTAATTGATTTTAAATATTAACAAGTAAAATTTGTAAGTCAAATAAATTTTTATTTCGAATATCTAGATTTAATTGGATAATTAAATCGATAATTTAATATTTGAAATTACAGAAATAATTGGAAATTGGGTTTAATGTGATTTAAAATTGATTTGTAAAGTTGTATTAAATCATATTGGAGTTAGAATGATGTTATAGAACTTTTAAAATCGAATTAAAAGTTAATTTGTAGAAATTGAATATTTTAATATTTAACCGAAGAGTAAAAAATAGTCATTTTTCAAACAGTCTCGGATTTCGACGAAACCAGTTTCATTGGCTCCGTAATGTTATATTATTTTAAGATTTCAAATTTTGTATCAATCGGATTTACGGTTTGTCCGGGGCAAGCTAAAACGCACTGAAATCGGTTTAAGTGAATTTAAAATTTAAAATAGTCGATTTGAAAACCTATCTTTCAAATATGATCGAATTGACTCCTGATATATTCCATTGCGTTCGAAATGGGGGTAAAACATTACAAACGCTAGGCGGCACGCTTCGTTTGGAGTTCGGAAAAAATTCGGGTGAATAGTGTCGCAAGAATTTTCTATAAAAGGCCTCAAAGTTTTATATTTTCATTAAAACCCTGGGTAGGGTTACAGCCGCCACCATTCATTTCAATGGCTGACATCACTCGATTCTTTTCCCCCTATTTTCTTCCTGTCCATCAAATTATACGAAAAACTTTCTAAAGGAAGATCGTAGAGCATCGAGAGAACTATATATCCAACGGCTATGATCGTTTGAAACAAAGTAAATCGACGAAAATTCATCTTGGAAGGTCGCACGTTTCGGTGCGTTGTTCGAGGTCTACAGGCGACTGAGTTGGCTGCTGTTGTAGCCGAAGGTAGAGCTCGTGACGCTCGTTCGTATGGCACTCGCCGATCGTCCTCAAAGTCGACGTGGTGGTCGTGAAAATCAAGGTCAACGGCGGCGTGTTGGGTTGTTTGTTCGCGTTTTACTGATGGAGGGAGAAGAGGTTGCGCGTGCGGCCCTGATCTGCAGTTCAAGAAATCAACGACCGAGATTTAGGTTGAAAAATAAAATAAAATTTTTGATTAATTTATATATTATAAATTCGTTCAAACTTTAAAATGATATAACTCTTTCATACGAGGTCCGTTTCGCACGAAACGAGTTGCCTCGGGTTCGTATTGACGAATACTACGTGATGGAGCTGGATTGGGATTGATAGAAGCTAGTGTGAATTTTGGACAAAATTAAACGCATGTTTAATTTTATTCGGAATAAAACACTGCAACTGTTATTGGAAGCTAAGGTGAGAACTTCTCACTCAATCGAATCTATTTCGATTTAAATTTTAAATAGTTAGATTTAAAATTGCTTGATTTTGTGATTGAATGATGGTTGCTATCTGTTGTATTGAAATAGACCATATACGCCGTATATTAAGCGGATGTTATTATATTAAACACATATACCGCGATATTCCACCTCGAAGTGGAATTGGTATCATATATGTACTTGGAGTCGATTTTCCCGCATTATATAGCGGATGAGACCCTATTGTGTCGCATAATAGCAGATAATATTTTTATATAATCCCATATACCATGTTATTCCATCTTGAAACGGGATTGGTATTGTGCTAACATCTGTGGATGCAGGGACACAGGTTGGAGGGATCCAACTGGATTTATCAAATAATTGAATTTGTTTCAATGTTGGGTGTTGATTATTTATAATCTGTGTGTGATTATCTTTACGATTGAAATCGTGGAAGGCTAAAATTTAGCCGAATATAATTTTGGTATCGTTGGATACCGGAAATAAATAAAAAGTTGATTTTTGAAAATTCAGGTTGAAACTTTATATAAAATTTTTGATGTTTTGAGAAATATAGTTGAAAGGTGATTTTTGGAAATATGAAGCTGATTATTTTATAAAATAATTTAAATAGTGATTTTTGAATTTATTATAAAAGCTTTATATATAAGATTTTAAAAAAATTGGATATTTATAAATCAAAGTGATGGAATTATAAAAGAGTTTTAAAGACGTTTTAAAATGATGTTATAAATGGATTTTATAAAAGAATAGAATCTACGATTTGTGAAGTTATAAAATGAATGAATTTGTAAATAGAGAATTATAAGTAATTTGCTTATAATTTGGATTTTGGCGTGTAAATGGGATACAGATAGAATTTGTTAATAAAGTGATTTTATAAGTTGAAGTTGTAAAAAAAAGGGAATTTATAAACATTGTCTTTTTGATAAGTTAATTATTATAGCTTATTAAAGGAGATATATCCACGATTTTGGACAGTGGATAATCCTTTAAATATAAATGTGTAGAAATGTTGAATTTGGTTAACGAAGTATATTCACGATTTTGGACAGTGAATAATATATTAAAGAAATGTTTTGGGGAAGTGATATTTTAAATACAATTAAAACGATTTAAAGGTGTTTTAAAATGTATTAACTATCGAAACCATAAATTTCAACATTCATTGTTGAAATAGACATTTTCGAGAAATAAGGAAATGGTGGACTATAACACTGTTGTTATAGTAAATGATTTTCGAAAGGAAATGTCTTATATAGTATTGGGATTTATAAATCTATCTTAATTTCGAATCCCTATACTAGTGATTTTGGGTTGTCGTAACGATGTTTTACGCAACATTCGTTTTGACTCAAATGAATGCGTTTAAGAGAATGTTTTCCTTAGAGAATAAAATATATACTTAGTTGTGATTTAAGTATATTGAATATTTTTCAAATGTTGGAAATAAATAGATTTGTGAATTACTTATTATTAAATAAGTATGGAAATGTTTTCCAATATGAAGTGAAATGTTTTGAGATTATATCTTTTAAAAAGATAAATTGAAAGTGAATATTTGAAATTGATTTGAAAATCGTATATCAGCGGATATTTGGAAATTTAAATTCACCATGGAATTTATAAAGGAAAGGAAAATTTATTTGAAAATAAACATTGATTTATTTTGAAGTGTGGAAAATATATCTTGTACAGATATTTTTGGAAAATAAATAATTTGGGAAATTATTTGGAATCTGGTGATGTTGTGCATATCTATAGATAGTTAAATAACCGACTATCAATATTTACCTTTAAATGGGTATTTGTTGTGATTTGCTTGAATTTGAATGCTACACTTATTTTAAAATAAGCGCTCGTTATTCGGTTTAGCCGGGAAAGGACCTTTGGGTCATAAATCCCACCCCGAATGATGATACGAAGAAATGAGATTGCATTTGAAGACCGGTGGTGAAGACCGGGTATTTGCGAGAAAGATAGGATGACCTATCGATTGTTTCTGCACCGATAGCTACGGCATGGAGATTTCCTTTGTGATGGGAAGTCCGATCAGGATTGTGGATACCCTGATTGTAAGGGCTTCTTTGGAAGTGCCTTCGGTTCTGTTCGAACCCAGAAAAGACTTGTATAGATTGTATGTCTGACATTACATTTTGAGATATAAAGCAGATTTCTTTTAAATACATTTCTGTTGGTGGCGGAGAATTTATTCTCTTAGCTTAACACCCTTCTTTGAGACGTACGAGCTCAGAGGCTATGTAGTTGATGGTTATCAGTGATATACTCCCAATTTGGTAATGTGGCATGCTGAGTGCTGCTGATCATTTGTTGATCAAAGCGTGGCTTTTGTGAAAAGCGTAGCTTTGTGGACGAGACTTCGTCGAGCCTCATAAACCGAAAATGGTCGAAACAGGAAAGATGCAGCAAGGTTTCAGGGATCGCGCCCCTAGGGTATGTCCATTTCTTCTGGATAGAGGTGATATCATGGTATGGAGCCCAGATATTTGGCCTATGTGATTATTGCAAATACAATACTTTGTAGTTATTGGTATCGAGCGCTCGGATAAAGGTTGGTTACGACCGGGGATGGAATATCTGAGGTGATACTTCCGGGCTGGGGGTACACCGGCCTTGTGTTTGCAGAGATCCGGTTAGGATCCGGGGACATCCCTCCAGAGGCATTCCATTTTACTTGGGAAGTTCCTTTGCCCAACCATTTGATGGAAATCCAAACGAAACAATACGAGCCCTGTACGGTTTTAGTTGTAGAACCTGCCATTTAATATGGTAGCTATAGTAGGCATACTATAATGGTACCTATGCTGGCTAAGATTAATATTATACTTTCGAAATATTTTCTTGCACTTTGCACTTATAGTAATAATATCAAGAAATTCTCTCGTATCAAGCATGTTTGAATATCATAACAAGAAATCTCCTCCACTTTTGCGTTTGCATTGTGTGTGTGGCGGGAGGCCTTATGGTAGTTACATTTTCTAAAAGCATTGCGGATCTATTTTTAAAATATTTCTTTGTTTGTTTTTTTAAAGATAAAATGTTTTTAAGTTCTGACACCAGTCCCATGACTGACCTGGAGTTTATTGTTCCCTTCCTAAACTCTGGGTACCCACCAATTTCCACACGGGCAGTCTAGAGTCAGGTTATCAGGTCATTCTGGAATTTAAGAGTTGCTGTAGAGATTTGGAGTCAAGCGGGATGGCAAGACGTATCACTTGTATATGATATTATATTTTCCGCTGTGTATTCAGTTGTGAGGTCAGGTTTATATAACTGTTCATTATTGTGTTGTGTTGTATATTGACTCTGATGATGTAATATATAAAATGTACAGTTCTTTTGATTTAAAAGATTATTCATTTATCTATTATATGTTGTTCCGCTGCGATTGTAAGATTTTGATATTGTTTCTGTTGCTTCTTCTTTCTTTCTTTCTTCTACCTCTTCTTCTTTAACCCTAGCAAATTTCGAATTTCCAGCCTTCGATTGCTCGGCAGTTGATACAGTGGAGGAATTAACGTCGATTTTCAGAAGTCGAAAATCTCGAAACGTTACAGTTGGTATCAGAGCATTTGGTTAAGCAACAACCTTGGCCCTATTGGGAATTACTCATTAGAGATAGAGTCGGTAGTACTCTAGAATGAGTGTGAGTGTAATAATAGATATGAGCGCGTATTTGCTAGTGAATATAAAAATGTTTTATATTGTGTTTGCCTATCCATTGAGCTGTTTGTGAATTCTGGTCGGTATGTGGGACGCCATATTATCGATAGGGATTTCTAAACACTTAAACGAGGCAACTCGACATAGTATCATTTTAAATTGGGTAAATGAAATAATTTTACCTCGATTATATTATATATATATAAAGGAATAATTTTTTAGAAATTATTAAAGTGTATATAAATTGATTGTTTGGTTGTTGAAAATGTAAGAATATATATAAGTTAATTAAAGGATGTTTGAACAATCTAAATAAAAGAAATAATTGAAAATGTTGAATCCTATTTATTTTGGAAATTATTTTCAAAAATTAAAAGCGGAATAGTGAAATTCTATAAGAAAAGGACTTATAAATGTGAGTTATGAGTAAAAGGAAATTTTTTGAAAGGATTTAAAACACTGGATTTGCTACTATTGCTGGAAAATAATAAGGGTGATGACTGCAGCATCATCGGTATCATTTTCAAGTTTCTGTGTGATTGATTTGCTACCATAGTAAAAATGGAAATTGAACTTTCGTTATGATAAACAAATTTTGATTTAAAAATTCAAGTTGAAATTGATGAATATAAGTGAAACGAGTTTTGAACTTATAATATGAGATAATAAATTTAGCTTTGGTAAAGTTAAAGGATTTGGGTTAGCATAGTAAAATATGGTGTGAAATTTAACTAAAAGTTAAATAGAATTTACTTTAGAATTGGAATCTGAATTGGATTTATAAGTGGAAATTTAGGATAAGTTGAACAAATGATGTTTGAAATGGAATATAACTTAAGTAATGTTGAATGAAGTTGATTTTGGTAAATTAATAAAGTGAAGTGATGAATATGAACTTGAGTTATGTAATGAAATTCAACTTTTGTGGTTAAATGAATTAGCAATTGAATTGAACTAATGAATTGAATATTAATCAATCTAATGTAAAAGAATTGATATAGAATAATGAATGTAAGTGTCAATTCATTAGAAGTAATGAAGTTGAAAAAAAATTGAATAATTGAAAGGAAAGTCAATTAGATATTAAACCAATTGGAAATTAAAAGTGTTAAACCAAATTGAAATTAGACAAAGTAAATATGAATTGTTGAATGTAAATTTAATAAATTTGGTTGCATTGAATATACATTGATTGTTATATGATTGTTAGTTGATTGTATATAATTCATTAAGTGTTAATGAAATTGAATTGATAAATGGAAAGCTATGTAATTGAATTTGAATTGAAAATGAACTAATGTAAATTGGTTGTAAGCAATTAAAATTTGTATCGAAACCTTATAAAATGCTTATGGGAATTATTTTGATTGCATTGCTTATGAAAACTATGTGTTTTCTATTGGAAATTAGTGAAATGTAAATGAATTTCCTATATATGTCATTTACATGTTTAAATTGAGTAAGTACAGGTACCGGGGCTGTAGTTGGCTGGATTTGGTCACGCTAAAATGCTAATAAATAACTACTTTGCTTAAAAATGCTAAAAAGGTACGCCTACGCAATAAAAATAGGAAATATGAACTGTTTTTCTGTTTTCCGACCATGCGGGTCGATGTATATATATTTATATCTATTGTGATATTGCAAAAGCTCCTCCGTACAAGAGCGACTCCGCCAAAATTTTCCGTAAATTTTGGGAGTTAGAAAAATTTTGAAAATTTTTAGAAATTTTTTGTTAACAAAAAGTCAATTTCTAAATTGAAATGAAAATGTAGGATTTGAAAAACTTAGTAAAGTTATTGTAAGAAGTTTAACTATGGACTTTGGAAAAGTTAAACACTTAAGTGAATTTGAAATCTAATTTGAATGGATGTTTGAAAAGTTAATGGATTCTGTAACTTTTTCTTACTTGGCAATTTCGAGGACGAAATTCTTTTAAGGGGGGAAGTTTGTAACAACTCAGAATTTCTGTCATTTGAAATTCGTATATTTAATTGATTTTAAATATTAACAAGTAAAATTTGTAAGTCAAATAAATTTTTATTTTGAATATCTAGATTTAATTGGATAATTAAATCGATAATTTAATATTTGAAATTACAGAAATAATTGAAAATTGGGTTTAATGTGATTTAAAATTGATTTGTAAAGTTATATTAAATCATATTGGAGTTAGAATAATGTTATAGAACTTTTATAATCGAATTAAAAGTTAATTTGTAGAAATTGAATATTTTAATATTTAATTGACGAGTGAAAAATAGTCATTTTTCAAACAGTCTCGGATTTCGATGAAACTAGTTTCATTGGATTCGTAATATTATATTATTGTAAGATTTCAAATTTTGTGTCAATCGGATTTACGGTTTGTCCGGGGCAAGCTAAAACACACTGAAATCAGTTTAAGTGAATTTTAAATTTAAAATAGCCGATTTGAAAACCTATCTTTCAAATATGATCGAATTGGCTCCCGATATGTATTCCATTGCGTTCGGAATGGGGGTAAAACATTATAAACGCCAGACGGCACGCTTCGTTTGGAGTTCGGGAAAAATTCGGGTGAATAGTGTCGCGAGAATTTTCTATAAAAGCCTCAAAGTTTTATATTTTCATTAAAATCCTGGCTAGGGTTACAGCCGCAACCATTCATTTCAATGGCCGACATCACTCGATTCTTTTCCCCCTATTTTCTTCCAATCCATCAAATTATACGAAAAACTTTCTAAAGGAAGATCGTAGAGCATCGAGAGAACTATATATCCAACGGTTATGATCGTTTGAAACAAAGTAAATCGACGAAAATTCATCTTGGAAGGTCGCACGTTTCGGTGCGTTGTTTGAGGTCTACATGCGAGTGAGTTGGCTGCTGTTGTAGCCGAAGGTGGAGCTCGTGACGCTCGTTCGTATGGCACTCGCCGATCGTCTACAAAGTCGACGTGGTGGTCGCGAAAATCAAGGTCAACGACGGCGTGTTGGGTTTTTTGTTCACGTTTTTCTGATGGGGGGAGAAGATGTTGCGCGTGCGGCCCTGATCTGCAGTTCAAGAAATCAACGGCCGAGATTTAGGTTGAAAAATAAAATAAATTTTTTGATTAATTTATATATTATAAATTCATTCAAACTTTAAAATGCTATAACTCTTTCATACGAGGTCCGTTTTGCACGAAACAAGTTGCGTCGGGTTCATATTGACGAATACTACGCGATGGTGCTGGATTGGTATTGATAGGAGCTAGTGTGAATTTTGGGTAAAATTAAACACACGTTTAATTTTATTCGGAATAAAACACTGCAACTGTTATTGGAAGCTAAGGTGAGAACTTCTCACTCAATCGAATCTGTTTCGATTTAAATTTTAAACAGTTAGATTTAAAATTGCTTGATTTTGTGATTGAATGATGGTTGCTATCTGTTGTATTGAAATATACCCTATACGCATTATATTAAGCGGAGGTTATTATATTAAACACATATACCGCAATATTCCACCTCGAAGTGGAATTGGTATCATATATGTACTTGGAGTTGATTTTCCCGCATTATATAGCGGATGAGACCCTATTGCGCCGCATAATAGCGGATAATATTTTTATATAATCTCATACACCATGATATTCCGTCTTGAAACGAGATGGTATTGTGCTAACATCTGTGGATGCAGGGAAACAGGTTGGAGGGTTCCAACTGGATTCCTCGAATAATTGAATTTGTTTCAATGTTGGGTGTTGATTATTTATAATCTCTGTGTGATTATCTTTATGATTGAAATCGTGGAAGGCTAAAATTTAGCCGATTATAATTTTGGTGTCGTTGGATACCGGAAATAAATAAAAAGTTTATTTTTGAAAATTCAGGTTGAAAGTTTACATAATTTTTTTGATGTTTTGAGAAATATAGTTGAAATGGTGATTTTTGGATTTGTTATAAAAGCTTTATATATAAGATTTTAAAAAAAATTGGATTATTATAAATCAAAGTGATGGAATTATAAAAGAGTTTTAAAGACGTTTTAAAATGATGTTATAAATGAATTTTATAAAAGAATAGAATCTACGATTTGTGAAGTTATAAAATGAATGAATTTGTAAATAGAGATTTATAAGTAATTTGCTTATAATTTGGATTTTGGCGTGTAAATGGGATACTGATAGAATTTGTTAATAAAGTGATTTTATAAGTTGAAGTTGTAAAAAACTATAAATGGAATTTATAAACATTGTCTTGTAAATTCGAAATCGACTTATTTTGATAAGTTAATTATTATAGCTTATTAAAGGAGATATATCCACGATTTTGGACAGTGGATAATCCTTTAAATAAAATGTGTAGAAATATTGAATTTGGTTAACGAAGTATATTCACGATTTTGGACAGTGAATAATATATTAAAGAAATGTTTTGGGGAAGTGATATTTTAAATACAATTAAAACGATTTAAAGGTGTTTTAAAATGTATTCAACATTCATTGTTGAAATAGACGTTTTCGAGAAATAAGGAAATGGTGGACTATAACACTGTTTTTATAGTAAATGATTTTAGAAAGGAAATGTTTCATATAGTATTGGGATTTATATATCTATCTTAATTTCGAATCCCTATACTAGTGATTTTGGGTTGTCGTAACGATGTTTTACGCAACATTCGTTTTGACTCAAATGAATGCGTTTAAGAGAATGTTTTCCTTAAAGAATAAAATATATACTTAATTATGATTTAAGTATATTGAATATTTTCCAAATGTTGAAAATAAATAGATTTGTGAATTACTTATTATTAAATAAGTATGGAAATGTTTTCCAATATGAAGTGAAATATCTTGAGATTATATCTTTTAAAAAGATAAATTGAGAGTGAATATTTGAAATCGATTTGAAAATCGTATATCAGTGGATATTTGGAAATTTAAATTCACCATGGAATTTATAAAGGAAAGGGAAATTTGTTTGAAAATAAACATTGATTTATTTTGAAGTGTGGAAAATATATCTTGTACAGATATTTTTGGAAAATAAATAATTTGGGAAATTATTCGGAATCTGGTGATGTTGTGCATATGTATTGATAGTTAAATAACCGACTATTAATATTTACCTTTAAATGGGTATTTGTTGTGATTTGCTTGAATTTGAACGCTACACTTATTTTAAAATAAGCGCTCGTTATTCGGTTTAGCCGGGAAAGGACCTTTGGGTCATAAATCCCACTCCGAATGATGATACAACGAAATTTGATTGATTTGAAGACCGGTGGTGAAGACCGGGTATTTGCGAGAATGATAGGATGACCTATTGATTGTCTCTACACCGATAGCTATGGTATGGAGATTTCCTTTGTGATGGGAAGTCCGATTGGGATTGTGAATACCCGGATTGCAAGGGCTTCTTTGGAAGTGCCTTCGGTTCTGTTCGAACCCAGAAGAGACTTATATGGATTGTATGTCTGACATTACATTTTGAGATATAAAGCAGATTTCTCTCAAATACATTTCTGTTGGTGGTGGAGAATTTATTCTCTTAGCTTAACACCCTTCTCTGAGACGTACGAGCTCAGAGGCTATGTAGTTGATGGTTATCAGTGATATGCTCCCCATTTGGTAATGTGGCATGCTGAGTGCTGCTGATCATTTGTTGATCAAAGCGTGGCTTTTGTGAAAAGCGTAGCTTTGTGGACGAGACTTCGTCGAGCCCCACAAACCGGAAATGGTCGAAACAAGAAAGATGCAGCAAGGTTTCAGGGATCGCGCCTCTAGGGTATGTCCATTTCTTCTGGATAGAGGTGATATCATGGTATGAGCCCAGATATTTGACCTATGTGGTTACTGCAAATACATTACTTTGTGGTTGTTGGTATCGAGCGCTCGGATAAAGGTTGGTTACGACCGAGGATGGAATATCTGAGGTGATACTTCCGGGCAGGGGTACACCGGCCTTGTATTGGTTGAGATCTGGTTAGGATCCTGGGACGTCCCTCCAGAGGCATTCCATTTTACTTGGGAAGTTCCTTTGCCCGACCATTTATTGGAAATCCAAACTAAACAATATGAGCCCTGTATGGTTTTAGTTATAGAACCTGCCATTTAATATGGTAGCTATAGTAGGCATACTATAATGGTACCTATGCTGGCTAAGATTAATATTGTACTTTCGAAATGTTTTCTTGCGCTTTGAACTTATAGTAATAATATCAAGAAATTCTCTCATATCAAGCATGTTTGACTATCATAAGGAGAAATCTCCTCCAATTCGGCGTTTGCATTGTGTGTGTGGCGGGAGGCCTTATGGTAGTTACATTTTCTAAAAGCATTGCGGATCTATTTTTAAAATATTTCTTTGTTTGTTTTTTTAAAGATAAACTGTTTTAAGTTCTCACACCAGTCTCATGACTGACCTGGAGTTTATTGTTCCCTTCCTAAACTCTGGGTGCCCACCAATTTCCACACGGAAAGTCTAGAGTCAGGTTATCAGGTCATTCTGGAATTCAGGAGTTGCTGTAGAGATCTCGAGGCAAGCGGGATGGCGAGACGTATCACTTGTATATGATATTATCTTTTCCGCTGTGTATTCAGTTGTGAGGACAGGTTTATATAATTGTCCATTATTGTGTTGTGGTGTATATTGACTCTGATGATGTAATGTATAAAATGTACAATTCTTTTGATTTAAAAGATTATTCATTTATCTATTATATGTTGTTCCGCTGCGATTGTGATATTCTGATATTGTTTCTGTTGCTTCTTCTTTCTTTCTTTCTTCTTCTACCTCTTCTTCTTTAACCCTAGCAAGTTTCGGGTTTCCAGCCTTCGATTGCTTGGCAGTTGATATAGTGGACGTAATAATGTCGATTTTCGGAAGTCGAAAATCTCGAAACGTTACAAGTTGGATGTGCTTTGTTATTACAGAAGTCTTATTTGTCTCATGCTTGATGTTGATGTGACAATCTGCTATCCAAGGAATACTATTAATTCCAAGGTAGTAGTCATAGTCAATATTCTTATCCTATTATTGTTTCCGCTGTGACTTTAGATTTCTATCAATCTCTAATAATGCTCATGCCTATTTGCAGGTACCAAATCCATTGATCTGTGCCTTGATAGACTTGGGTTTCGATTTTTGTTGAAATTTTGGCCCACGGGGGTGCGGGTTGTTGTAGTAAGTTTTACTCACCAGTTGGTTGTACAATTTTCATAATATGATTGTTGTATTAAAAATATAAACTGTATAACGGAGTGCAAGTTATTATTTTTAGACCTCGCCTTTGTTTTGTACAGCAAGTGGTAACATTATATTGGAGCATTAGCTCCTTTTGATTACGTAAAACATGTATCATGGTCCAGGCTCTCTATTTACATGTTTGATGCTGCTTTGTGAAAAGTGATAGTGCATTATATATGTTTGAAGCTATATAGTCACATTAAATATGCTTTGAAATCCCTGATATTTAACATATGTTAAATTGAATAAATTGTGTTATTTTGGAAATATACATATATATGTGTGTGTGTGTGTGTGTGTGTGTGTGTGTGTGTGTGTGTATTTGGTTACACATGTTTTGGTGTATTTGGCATAAAATGAATTGGTTTGGACATTTGTGGAAATTAGAAATAGAAGTTGTAAATATTAAAAATGAAAATTCATGATGGATGCACTTTGAAATCGCTATGTTTGGTGATTTTAAAGTTAACTTTGGAAGACATTACAGGGCCTATTCATATTTGTAATAAGTACCGTTAGTATACTTATTGTCGAAAAATTATCAAGGTTTAAATATATTTTTGAAAATCATTTATGGATTTATAAGGTGATCGTTTTAAACTATAAAACAGGTTTTAAAGTGGTGTTTTAAATAAAAGGTTTTAATTTATGTATAAGAATTCTAAAAGTATATTTTTAGTATGTATATGGTTTTAAAAGTTACTAAGGATTTTAATAAAGATTTTTAAAAGAATTTTAAATTATTATATTTTACAAATGGTTTATAGTATTTTATTAAATATCTTAGTTTTACAAATGAATTAGTATATGTAAATATCTATCTTTTTAAAGGTATTTTAGTATATTTAGAATTTTTTAGAAGAAAATTTAATATTTTGTAAAGGGATTTAAAAGGAAGTTTTGGATTATAACACTTATGTTATAATGGATTGTTTATAAATTAATTGAAAAGGTATGTAACCTTGTTTAATGAAACGGGGAAATGCTTAGAACTTTAGAATGGATGTTTCAATGTAAATGGCAAGTATAAATGTGATTTTGGGTTTATAGTGTCGATGTTTATGCATCATTTATTTTAACCCATTTAACTATACTTCTGAAAAGAAACTGGATATTTAAAGTGGAGTTTTAAAGATTACGGAATAGTAATGTATTTGGGATTCGTCGTAAATAGTGTTTTAGCAAACTTTATTTTTAAACCCTTGGATAATATTTTAAGTGGTAAAATATTGTAAATAAGTTTGGGAAAATACTTATATATTTGATGATGGTATTTTAAAGAGAATAACAAATATAAATCGGTTTTGGGTTTGCTGTGGCAATATGTTAATAACATTTTCCTTTAATGCCTTTTGGTTATACTTATGAATGTAAATGAATCTTTGAAAAGAATGTTTTAAAAGACAATCATAAGTGAAATGGTTTTGGGTTTGTAGTGACAGTGTTTGGATAATGTTTGTCTTAAGCCCTTTGAAATCGATTTATGAATATATACTTATACGGTTGAGATAAGTATATGAATACTTTTGGGAAGTGTTGAAATATGTTGAAAATAAATAGTAATGTTTTAACTAAATATTGAAGTTTGGAGTTTCATTTATAAAGCGTTATTCAGTAAAAATGAGTTTTAATAATAAAAGACGATTTTAATTAATAAAGGAAAATTAATTAAAAGGGGATTAGAAGTCGTTTATATGAATTGATTATGGTTATGTGTTTCGATCATGCTTTGTGTGTTACTTACTTATGGATAGTATATGGCGCTTAGCTTCCCATATGCGATTATTTTCATTATTATTCAATGACCAAACTTGTCGATTCAGTCTTGAAGAGATTGAGATTGGTAAATGTTCTACTTATCTAAAACCATTTCAAGGTTGAGATAAGTGTTCTATCTCTTGAAAGTGGATATGTTCAAGATGCTTGATTCTATGTGGAGATTCGATTTTAAGATGCTCGAACATATGTGGTTGTTCATGATGTATTTAGGATGCGGGAAAACCATGTGTGATTCCGAGACCTGTTGAGGTATGAGAATCCATGTGTGGTTTTGAAATCTGTTAAGATACAAAAGTCCACGTGTTGTTTCGAGTTCTGTTCGAGTGATGAAGAGTCGTGTGAAAATGCCAAACATAACCTCGACATCGGAAATGGCAGAAAAAAAGTAGGAGCACAGCTTGGGTTTTGTTAACCCGCTACAAGATAATATCACTCCACATCTAGAGTATGCTTATCGATGTTGCGCGTGGGAGTGATGGTATTCGAGATCACGTATTTTGACATGGACAAGTTATTTTTACCTTACGGTGTATTTTATCTAGAGATATATGACGCTCCGAGGTAGTTTCTGACCCTTGTGCAAGAGATTGGATTTTGGCTTGGCCGAAGGGATCTCCACGGAAAATTCATTACGCGAACGTTCCTCATCGATTTTGATTGTACTCTCAAATATGCTGCTGAATGTAACAAATGTAACCATTCTAGCTATGTTACAATATTTATATTCTACCCCTAGACATTATTACAGTATCACTGATTTTATATTGGAAATGGTCTGGTTATCGTAAGGTAAAAACTCGTCCGTGTTTATTGGCGGCGTGGTTTTATACGATGCCCTTATTTTGAAGAGTTTTAAGATATATTAAATCTATATGATTTGAGCTTCTCACGCTGGTTTACAAGACTGATCCAAATGTTATTTTCTCTTAATGCTTTGGTCAGCTCGACTATGTTTTCGGATTTAGTTGTTATTCATTGGAGCTATCAGAGAGGTGTTGAATGATTTCCTACCATACTTTATTTCTACTACATTACTTGGTTTGTACCTATTAGCATTTATGAGGACATGATATTATAACTATCCAGGCTAATGATAGACTAGTTTTTCTTTGATTGATGTATGTATATTAAAGTTCCTTTTTGGTGAAGACCTTTTGAGATATTATATGTTATCATTCCGCATGTGAGATTATGATACCGTTCTCTCTTCTTTCTTGTTCTTTGCCTTCTATTTTACCCTAATAATTCGTCTTTCCAACACTTGGGTGCTGGGCACATGAATACCGTAGATTTATTAGTGTCGACATTTGAGGGTTGAAAAGGCAGGTCGTTACACCTTCAACCTAATTTTTTTTCAAAGTCTGTCCTTCTGTTTAAATTATAATTAACTTTTTCCTTTAGTCCAAAAATAAAACTTGATGTCCTTCAGCCTAATTTTTTTTTCAAAGTTTGTTTTTTCTCTAATTGTTCAGCCCATGTATAGATGCTGAAATTTACACCACAATAGGCATGTTAGCCCCTCTTGTATTTAGTATGTTGTCTAGCCATGTATATGTTTGCATTGTTATAATATGCATAAGAAAATACTATACACGCGCGCGCACACACACACACATATATATATATATATATTTATTACAAACATTTTATATATAGAACATTTATAATATACATATATATGTATGTATGTAAATATTTATTTAAAATAATCAAAATTACTAAATTAATAAATATTACTTTATAAAGTAAGTTTTTACATATTCATATGTATATATAATATATAATATGAAAGCCATAAATAATTTATTTACATAATTTTTTATTTTAAATTAATTTATACAATACATATAAATATATGTATATAATTTTTTTAAAACTATGTTTCTGCATATTTTTGCTCATGGCCATACACACAAATATATATATATATATATATATATATATATATCATTTTGGTTTTGAATTTCAATACATTTTAAAATTAAAAAACCATGCAAAATTAATATATATATATATAAATATTATTTTTGAAAGTTTTCTATAAAGTATATGTTATACAATATTTTTATGAAATTTTTTACTATTTGTAATATATGTACACAAGTATTTTAAATTAAATAAACAATTTAATATATTTATTCTAAATAAAAAATTAATTTACTATGGAATACATATTATACATGAATAAAAATTTAAAATTTTTAAAACATGTGGTACATAACATTAATCTATTAAATATGGGTTTTGTTTTATTAGATCATTTAATAATATATATTTTTAATTTGTAGGCTGTTAGCATCTAATAAGCATGCATAAAAAATATTTTTTATTATTTATTTTATATTGATACAATATTATACCCAACCAATTTGTGACAACATTTCGATATACAAGATTCGTCATATAACCTAACATCTTATCATATAAATAATATATATAAATATGATATAACAAAATAGAATAGAGAATTACCTTTCACCAAAGCCATTGTGTACACATTGAAGCGTTGAATCGATCCCCTTGAATCCGTTCATAAATCAGAAGATGTTATCTCCTGAACTACCTTTTCACCGACGATTGAATATATTTTGTACTTGAATTTTGGGGTTTGGAGAGGATGGTTACTGGCCGAAAATGATTGAGAGGAAGGAGAACAAAAAAATGTGTAAGAATTGATGTAAAGATGGGACATATAAATAGGAAGTTAAGAGAGTGAAAAGTGTATCCCATTCTAACATTTATCTCTTATTTTTTTCCACTCTTTTTATCTTTCAAACTCCTCTCTTTTTTCCATCATATGGTCGGCCTAGTCATCCTTCTACAATCGAAAATAACATGCTTACATGGGATTCAAATCCGGTCCAAGTTCGAACAATATTCGATGCAATTTTAAATCTTATTAAACGCATACTGATATCGTATAGCTATCGATATATTTATAACTATTATAAATACACTATTTAATATTGTTCAATATACATCAAATAAACTTTTATAATAATGTTTCATAAATATTAATTAATTCATAGATTAATAAAATCAGATGGTAAAAAGGAATATTCAATATTTCGGTTGTGTGACTCTTAGGTGTAATTTTGGTCAGCAATTAATATTGAACATTTCAAATATTAAAGTCCACACATTACTTAATAGGCGGTGCGATATTATAGCCAAATTTATTACTTTTTTGGTTTTGATAAAATCTAATCTTACTTTGTTAAGCGTTACCTAATAGTGAAAATTATTCACACCAATTCTCTTTGCTATAATTATATAACTTTAGATTTATGAAATTTGGTAATGGTCAAAATTCTAATCTCCCTATTCATCTCTATAGACCAAACACAAAGTCCTTGGTTCAATAATAATTATTATTATTAATTGAACTACTTTTGCCAGAGATTTTGACTTTAAAATGACTTCTGTTGACCGTGATACTAACTCTATATAACCAAGAAGGTGAATCCTCTCTTGGATCATGTTTCACTTCCAATACTTCCACTCGACCCAACTATAGTCATTCAATGGACGTCATGTCATGATTTGACAATAATCAAAACGGAGCTTTCATATTGAAGATCGACAGTATTGTTAAGTCAAGAGAATTGTGAAAATTAGTCATATCGATATTTTAAGTATTCCTAACCAACAAAAAACTATCGAATAGGTCACTCCACAGTTATCCAATAACTATTAGTATGTAACCATTTGGTGCCCCCAATAGTCTTGAGCAATACACTGTCCAACATTTGAAGAGAATTACATTCTATAGTCTTAATGGATGCATCAATATTCAATATCAATACATCTCGGTTAGGAATACTTAAAATGACGTGTTTTATTTTATCGTTATACAATGCCCATAATTACAACTATTTGTAATTACTATCACAAACATACCGTTTATGAATTCTCCGTTAAATATATATTTTTGTTATACAATTAATTATTAATAACACGTTATAACAAATATGTAATAGAAAGAAAAACACCTTTATTACGAACGATAATTGGTTATAGAGTTAATAATTTACAATAAATTATAGAATTACCCCTAGGGCATACTTCTAACTTTGTCAATCTCCCACTTGCACTTGAGGCCAATTATGAAATCTCAATCCCATCCTTTTGATTAGCGTCTCAAGAGCCGATTGAGCTAGACCCTTAGTGAATGGATATGCTATGTTGTCCATGGCGTCTGTCCTTTGTATCATGACCCTTTCTTCTCGATGAATTCCCTAATGAGGTAGAATTTTTGAAGAATATATTGCGACTTCTTATGTGCTCTAGGCTTCTTTGTGATCTGCATTGCCGCACTGTTATCACAGAATGATGCTAATGGATTATTTGCATCAAGAATCACTCTGAGCTCACTCAAAAACTTATGCATCCAGATTGCCCCTTTAGCTGCTTCATTGAGGGCGACGTACTCGACCTCCATCGTCGAATCAACCACTATCACTTGTTTGGAATTTTTCCAACTAATGGCTCCATTGTTTAGCATCAAGACATAATTAGACATCGGTTTACTATCATCAATGTCAATCTGAATGCTCAAATCCATATACCCCTTCATAAGAAGGTCTCCATTCTCGTAAATGAGGAATAAGTTTTGAGTATTTCTTAAATAGGGTCTCCTCTTCATGATCTCATTCTCCTCATCAGCATGAGGAGTATCCTTCTTATAGAGGTTAACTCTAGACTATGTTGGAATGTTTCCATATTTGGAATTCTCCATACCGAACCTATTTACCACGGTATCAATGTATAGGGATTCAGACGTTCCAACAACCTCTTACATATATCTGCATATCCTTCACGAAGAAGTTCTCGATAAGCCATGCTTTCACTGATTGCAATAAAGAAGTGTCATTGCTAATCAACGAAAAATCATCGACAAATAGAATTAATAATACGATAGCATTACCATGTTCCTTTTTGTATATGCACGCTTTCTTTATGTTCTGATAAAAACTAAACTATTTGATTACCTTATCAAAACACTTGTTCCAACTCCTTAAAGCTTGTTTTAGTTCATAAATGGACTTTAACAACTTGTAAACCTTGCTCCCACTCCTACTGACCACCAAACTCTTAGGTTGCGATATATAGATGGTTTCTTCTAAATCACCATTTAAAAATGCTTTCTTTACGTCTATTTTCCATATTTTATAGTCATATAATCACTAATGGCCGGCATAATCCGAATATACTTAAGCACATCTGCGGGTAAAATGTTCTCGTCATAATCAATACCTTGAATCTGACGAAATCCTTTCGCAACTAGCTTAGCTTTATAAGTCTCTACCTGTTCATTTGCATTTAGCTTTTTCTTAAAATACAATGGTAAACATGGATTTTATCCCTTTGGGTACATCCGACAAAGTCCATACTTTGTTTTCGTACATGGAATCCATCTAAGATTTCATTGCTCCAAGCCAGAGTGTAGAGTCCTTACTTTGCAGTGCTTGTTGGAAAGATAGAGGATTGTCATCATCTAAGACATGGTCCTTCTTCTTGCCATCTACGCGAAAACCGTAGTATCTCTTTGCTGTGTGAGATTCCCTAGTAGACCTTCTAATAGGTTGTGTGCTTTTGTATACGAGTAAACCCGGTTCTCCCATTGGTTCATCCTCAGTGTTAATTTCTTTTGATAGAAATTTAGTTTCTAAAAAGATAACATGTTTGAGAATGATCACATTTTGTTCCTTCATGTTGTACAAAGTATATCCCCTAGAATTCTTAGGATATACTACGAACTTACACATGGATGATATCGCCTTAAATTTGTTAGGGCCAACATTTTTAACGTAGGTTGGAGAACACCATGACTTCAAATAATTGAAGTAGAGTTTCTTCCCATGCTATATCTCATATATCATCTTAGGCACGTACAGAGCGAGTAACAAATTCAACATATGTGTTGCATGTTGGAACTAGACCAGCCCGTAGCAGAGTAATTGGGTAAATGTCAAACTTTTTTTTATGTCTTTTTAGATCTTTAATGGGCCTATTAGTCTAAATTTATTTAGAACAATTCTAAATTTTTTTTAAATAAAACCAATATGTTATTTAAATTTATAAATAAAATTTTATTTGTATAGTTTGTATTATGTAATGTGATATGCGTATCATATACACTTATGTGTTAGTATGCACGTGCAACATAATAAGGTGTATATGGTTTGATATGCCTACATATACAGATGTTAGGATTTACACCGCAACAGACCTGTTAGCCTGCCCCTCTGTATACAAATCTGATATCATATATATATATATATGTGTGTGTGTGTGTGTATTTCATATAGTAATTGTGAATTTAAATATGAATATTATGAATATCAAATTAAAATTTAAAATACAATCTTTTAAATTTTGATCTGGATCTATATCCACAAAATGAAATATTTTAGTATTTTAAATTCCAGATAATATATTGACCTTATGTAAATATATTTATACAAAGTTTAAAATATTAATTTTTTATATATAATTATGTAATAAAATAATATTTATTTATAGTATGTTTAAATAAATAAAACACATATAAGTATATTTAGTAAAATAATAATTGCATATATTTATGTATAATTATATATATAATAGTTTTGGTTATATGTGTGTATGTGTGTGTAAATCGATTTTTTGGTTCGGTTTTAAATTACTAAATTTATTTATCCCTTCGTACAAAAATGTGAATTTATAATAAATTATATTGTTAAATTTCCAGAACGAATCAAAGAATATAAATTAAATTGTAAGGTATATATAAGTAATTTATAATATATATATATATGTGTGTGTATAATATATATATATATATTAATTAGTTACAATTCTAAATTAGCTAATATTATATATATATATATATTATATGTTTTTTTATTTCAAAAAACTTTATAAGGATATGTAAAAATTAATAAAATAAAAAATACTTCATATATTTATATCTTGTATTTTAATCTATATATTATAAAATAAGTTAATAATATTATTTTACTCGAAAATAAAAATATTTTACCGTGAGAAAGATATATGTATAAATTATTATTTTTAACACACGCACACACATATTTCATCTAATCAAGACAGCATGATGTTATACAGATTCATGACATAATTAGTTATTATATAAAAAAATATATGATATAACGAACAATATATATATATATGTGTGTGTGAGTGTGTGTGCATGTATGTATGTGTGTGTGTGTTTATATATCATTAGAAAATGGAGTGGTACCTTTTACGAAAGCCTAATAGATATAACTTGAACTTTTGAATCATATCACTCCTTGGATTAAATCTTGAATCCAGAAAATGCTAATATTTTGAATGCAACTACCACCATAGCTCGAATTTTGATTTAATTTTACGTTGGAATTGCTTGAATTAGTGGTGAAGTGAGTAAATATTTTCAACCAGCAATGGAGATGAAGAGGAGCTAAAAAGTTACTTTTGAAAATGAATGTTGCAGTGTTTAAATAAGAGAGAGCCTAAGGAGTAAAAGGAGGATCCGCATCCACCTTTTTCTCTTATTCTTTCTTCATTTTGAACCCAAAACCCAAGCCTCCAACTCCTTCATTTTGGCCTGCGTGCCTCATCCAATCCTAGCAAAAGTTTCAAGCTCTCTTATGAGCCTCTGACTTATTTCAAGCCCGATCAATATTTATCACATTTAAATCTAATTTAAATGTGTATCGATATCGTATGTCGATCAGTATATTTATAACTATTATAAACACATTGTTCGATATTGTCCAAATCAAGTAAAATTTTATAATTAATATTTCATGAGTATTAAATAATTTATTTATAATAATTATAAATTAATTAAACTAGTGGGTAAAAGGAGTATTCAATGTTTCGGTTGTGTGACTCTTAGGTGTAAACTTGGTCAACAATTAATATCGCACAATTTGAATATTAACGTTCATATGTCATTCTGTAGGTGGTGTGACATTATGACCAAATTTATTATTTACTTCGCATTCGTAAAATCAATTTTTATTTTATCAAACTTTAGCTAGTTTTGACAATTATTCACACCAATTCTCTTTGTCAAAACTATATCACTTTGGACTCATGGAATTTGGTCATGGTCAAAATTCCAATACCATCCATATTCAACTCTATAGTCTAAACACAAAGTCATTGGTTCAATAATAATAATTATTATTAACCAAATTTCTTTGATCGGAATTTTTTTACTTTGGGTTGACTTTAGTTCATCATGATACTAACCTTATTTAACAAAGAAGACGAATCCTCTCTTGAATTGTATTTTACTTCCAATGCTTATACTCGACCCAACTGTAGTCACTCGATGAATGTCATGCCACGATTTAACTATAATTAAAGCGGAGGTTCCGCATTAAAGATGAACGGTGTTCTTAAGTCAAGAGAACTGTGTAATTTTGTCGCATCAATATTTTTTATTTGACCTTAGTTATATAAACAAATAGAATACTATCAAGTGAGTCATTTAATATTTATCCAAATCGGTATGTAACCCCTTGGTTCCCCTAGCAGCTATGAGTAATACACTGCCTAACGTTTGAAGAGCGTTTGTAACGACCCGTAATTTAATCACTTTAAATAGGAATATTTGATATATTTTTAGTTTTTTATTAATGTATTTTATAACTTGAATAAAACTCTTTTCAATAATAAATAACGATGGTGATGTTATTTTAAATTTTTGGTTTACAAAACTAATCAGTTCGGAGAAAAATCGAAAATGTGACCTAAAATCATTTTTTGGATTTTCGACTTTTCGTCATCTAAAAGTTTTTGGAAAATATTATGTACACTAGAGTATACATACATACACAGACATATAAATAACCCATGCTTTAGTTAAGAAACAGTTAGAGTTAAATATGGTAAAATAATCTAATTAAAGTAAAAAGGTAAATTTGACTTTTCTTTCCTTTTGATTTAAAAAATGTGTAAAAGGTAATATAACATCAGAAAAGAGATGACGTGATGAAATAAAGTGGAGGCAATGACTTGCGTGTGAGAGGATAAGGGAGAAGGTGAGGTGGCAACTTCATATGGAGGGTAAAGGGCAAGGGGTAAAACGCTAACCTTCGCATTTCATTTTATATAAAATCATTTTTTTTAAATTTCGTTTCGCTTCACTTTTATTCATTCCAAAACACTTATCTTCTTTTTCAAAGCTCTATCCTTCTTTCTCATAGCTTCACTAAAGTTTTAAATTAAAAATCTTTCTTTTTTCCATTTGCAAAACTTAAACCAAACTAAAATATACTTCTTTTCCTCTTTACACCTCCTCTCATTAGAATACAAGACCCAAACCCATATTCAATTAAGGCCGCACCCCATCAAAGCCAAGGCCAAGTCCACTCCAGCATAACCTGAGCCCATCTTGCCTTTCTATGGCTCCAAAATCAAGTTTTTACAAAAAAAAATCAAGTTTGAGTGTTGGTGCAAGGTATGGTAGTAGTTTGATTTGATTCTTGTGAATTTGGGTGAGTAAATCTCATCTTTGAGAAAGAAGGTTATAAATTTATGTTTGATGATAATAACAATTGGTAGTTGTTGGTTCGAAAAGTCACATAGCTTGTTTTTGTACATATATGCATTTATATGTGATGATTTTTTATAAATGGAAAATGTAGTCGATGTATTTAAGTGATAATGTACAAGTAATAATCTTTCATCGCTTTAGGAATGTTATTTACCCTTGTATATATATGTATGTGCTAATTTATATGGATGTTTGAATGTTGAATGGAAAGTTAACACCTGAATTAGTTTATTATCGAAATCGAAATCTTGTGTATTTTAAAAACTTGTTTGCTTCTTTGTCCTTTTGAAATGTTTTCTAAAAGTTTTCAAACTTTACTTTGGGCTTTAAAACCTTTATAGAAAGTTATATAAGTAATTTAAATGAAAAGGAAAAGGTTCAAAGGCTATTTTGATACATAAAGTAAGTTAGAAAGTTATGGTCTATATAGCGATACTTGTTATGGACGCAGTTCGTAAATCGAGCACTTTTTTGTAAACTAAAAGGAATATTTACTTCAAATATGTTTAAAAGGTATTTTAAAATATATTAAGTATTAAAAATGAATTTTAAAATATTAAATATTTTCAATAATTAATTATTATTTAATTATTAATTAAGTGAAGGTTTAATTATTATTTAATTATTAATTAAGTAAAGGTTTAAGTATCAATCAATTATTAATTAAGTAAAAGGTAATTATTAATTAATTAAGTATAGAATTAATTATTAGTTAATTAAATAAAGAATTACTTATTAATTAATTAATTAAAGTACTAATTAGAAATTATTTAAGAAATGGTTCAATCATTAATTAATTAAGTAAAGGTTTAATTCTTATTTAAATATTAATTAAGTGCGTGTCTAATTATTATTTAAATATTAATTGAGTAAAGGTCAAATTATTATTTAAATATTAATTAAGTAAGAATTAATTATTATTTAATTATTAATTAAATAAAAGGTTTAAATTTATTATTAATTAATTAATTATGTAAAGGTTTTTAATTTTAAATCGCTTTATTATCGAAGGTCGGTTTATTTAAAAGCAACTTTCTTTTATAAATGATGGTTTTTAAATACAAAGGATTTCTTTGTCTATGCCAGTACGTATCCAAATAAATATGATAAGTTATGCTAAAACTTTGACATGTTTTATGGAAAGTAAGTCCTCTTGTATTTAGCACTAAAAGCCGATGAGTAGACTTTCCCCTATCTATGAGATCTAGAACTTGATCTTCTAGGTGAGGGATAGCGAAATCGAAATGTCGAAACTGTGATAAATATAAGGGTGTTAATTTCGATAAATGGGTCATGGTTAATTTAGTATATAGAATATACTTCATTGTATACTTAATATCAAATTCTGAGGTATGCAACTCGTTTCCATCCCAAGAAGTAAGAATGTATGTTGAGTCAAGTTTAGTTTTATATCTTGTCCGACTTTATTGTTAATCAAGAGATAGTACCGTTTGAAATTGGAAAGTGGAGATTAATATATGATGTCTTATTTTTCATTTGAAAATCTGTACAAACCCAAGATAGTGGATTTGTCCACCATCAACAACTTGGCCCGTTTTAAAATTTTCGAATGTTGGTTCATAGGGACCGTGATAAGATAGGCATGGAATACCGAACTAACGAAAGCATTCGAATTAGAAACATCTTGAAGATGATGGAATCAAAGACATATATTTTTGAAGTGCAAGGGCAACCTACTACCAATCCTGAGGGTGATTCTAAAATAGATGCAGTAGAAGTAGTGCCTTCGATTTGTTAATATCCGGACCAACCTGTATGGACGAATGCTAGCATTGCATTATCGTTCAGAGGGCAGTGTTAGCATTCCAAGTGGAATTGGAAAGGTAAAGCATATCCTCAAGCCTCACAACTGGAAATGACTAAAACTGGGATATGTAGCAGGGCTATGTGTGTCGCACCCATTAGGATATAGTCATTACCTGATCTAGATCGATATTTCCAAATGATATATGCTAGTGACCCGTGTATGGTTATTGATCATAACCGGGGTGGTGACATATTCGGTACTATCCAGTAAGGGGTAGGACGGTCCTGTGTTGGCGGGGGATCTATATGAGGTCCTCGGAACATTTATCTGGAGGTGTACCATGGCAGGCGGTACCATAGTAGCCTTGTCTTTGTATGGAATCTATTCTCCTATAAGTGCCTGCACGGACTTAGTTGTATACATATTATGCTGGAATGTAATTAATGTGATCATTTCGAATATGTTCAATATTTATTTTAACCTAGACATTATTATAGTATCATTGGATTTTCTATTTGGAAGGTTTTGGTAATCGTAAAGTAAAAACTCATCTGTGTTTATGTGCGACATGGTCTTATGAGATACCTTTATTTTAAAAGAGTTTCATAAGTATAACAATTCAGTTGTTTGGAGTTTACTCCCACTAGACCCATGTCTGACCCAGAGTTTTTCTTTCTTTCCCTAAAACTCTTGGGTGCCTAAATTTGTATGAGTAGCTAAGTAGTCTAGGTTCTTAAAGATGCATTTTGGAAGAGCATGAGGCTTCGGCGTTAGCTAGTTATCTATTTTATTTTTGTTGTGTATGTATATTTTGTATTAACATTATTGGGGAAGACAGTTATAAATGTCGATGGATGAAGTTAGTACCGATGTTCATTATGTTAGTCACCATATGTACTATCTTATATTCTATTATATATGATTTCCTTTCATTGTGAGATTCCGCGTTTCTTTCTTTTTTCTTTTCTTTTACCCTAACAGCTTGTCTTTTGGACACCTAAATGATTGGCACTAGAATATCATGGGTGTATTAAGTGTCACTTTAGAAGTAAGGAAGATGGTCATTACAACGTTACGTGCTCTAGTATTGACAGATGCATTGATATCTGGTATCGATACATCTTGACTTCGAATATTTAATATTGTATATTTAATTTCATTGTGCTAAATCACTCATGGTCACAACAGTTTGTAACTACTATCCAAAACATATCATTTATGGATTTTCCATTCAATATACATTTAATTTAATTAATTAATATAACACATTACATCAAGTATACAATAGAAAGAAAACACAATTTATTTTAAAAAGATTGGTTATCGAGTTAGATATATGCAATAAATTTCATAATTGCCCTTAGGGCATACCCCTGCCTCTATCAATCTCTCACTTGCATTTGGAACCAATTATGGGATCTTTGTTCATCCCTTCAACCAGTTTGATGAGAATTGATCGATTTAGACCATTTATGAATGGATTTTCTGTGTCAATTTAATTATCTGATATGTCAATCAATTCTCTTCGATGTTGATAAACTATCTTTATCATGCAGAACTATTTGAAGTATGGTTCTTGACTTCTAGTGAACTCTTATCATTGATTCTTATCATATGACAATAATGTACTATTCTTAATACTTGGTTTCACCCTTAGCTTGGTTATAAATTTGTTCATATATATATATATACACACACACATTGCTTTTATTGTGGTGTTATCTAAGGCGATGTACTTAGCCTTATCATCAAATCAACCACAATGTTTCGTTTGAAACATTTCCTACTTAAAGCTTCTTAATTAAGGTTTGAATCATGAATTTGATATTGACATATTTTACACGATATCACTTTGGAAGTTTAAATCCGTATACTCCTTCAAAAAAAGTTCGTTGTTTCTATAAACAATTATCTACTATTTCATTAATAATTGAGAAAACTCTAAACTTCCATTTAGTGATATTAGTTTTTATTTGATATTTGCTTCATGCTTCAAATACATAAGTGAATTACGATAATGTAGAAAATACAACATGTATAATGATTCTTGTTATCCATACATAAGGAATCCATCTTACATGTTCCAAATTAAACATTTAATAACATGTCTTTGCATATCATTTGTGACGTTTCCAACATCCTTTATGCTTATCATAAAAGATATAATTTAAAAATACACTAACAAGTATTAAACAACTAAACTATTACGGATTTTAATATAAGTACATTACTAATAATCAATAGTATGTTGTTTACCTTTTAGAAATAATTTAATACCATAATATTTCTTTCTTATGGACATATGCTTGCTTTGCATTTTGATTGAAAATCAAACTATTTGATATTTCTATCAAAATACTTATTCAATTCTGATGCTTATAAAATTCAATATCACTCTAATTGACATTGAGACACTTTAGTTGTCATGTGCAAATAGTATATTCTAAATCATTATTTATAATTTTACATTTCAATATATATGTACCAAAACACAAAGTCACATTAAGCAATAACTTTGTGAGTAAATCCGAATTAACTTTAGTACGTCAAATAGCGAATCCGTTGTGTTGATTTCAACAATTGAAATTTACAATATTATTCTTATTAATGTTTCTCACTATGTTTCAACTGCATTAGTCTTTCTCTTGAAGACACGTTGGTGTCTGATGGATCATATCCCTTCGGGTATAACTACCAAAATCATATTTTTATAACATACTTGGAATCCTTTCGGATTTGTGCATCATAACATATGGCAGATAGAATACTCTTAGTGGTTTAATTGACAGCTGAAGATTATCTATTCTTGACATTGATAAGAAACTCATAGTTTCTGTTCAATGTGAAAGAATACTTTTTAGACAATCTAATGCATTGTGTTCATGTAGGTTACAACCACTCTCTTCATCCCAACTATGCCTTAGGTTACATCAATATATTCGATTTCTTTTCTAAACGGTCGAACCATTTAAAGGAAAACCTTACTACAATTTCATAACGGACTCTTTACAAAAGTGCATATGGTTATCCTTAACTTTTAGGGCTATCAAAAAAGTTGCACTTTACATAAACTGATCAAACTGACATTTCAATGATCGAATTATTAGATTCATCTTGTATTCTTTGGTTCAGCGTTACATTTTACACACCAAGGTCATTATTGTAATCAATCATATATATATATATATATATATATATATATATATATATATATATATATATGAATCTCACACTACAATTTACTTGCTTATTTCAATAAACTAATTTCATTAGGGTTTCGTACGTTATGAATTATGACTATTCACAGTGTAACATTTCTATGTTATCGTATATGGATCAAATATCCATATACTTGTATTGCTTTTATAGTTCGAAACTCATTAAAGACATTACATAGTACTAGGCAAGTAAACTCTTAATTGACCAAGTTACGAATGCATTAGTGGTTGTACATTTTGGCGCTTGCATATATCAACATGTAAAAATTTATTGGTGGGTATAATTTGTATTTCTATTTGTCAATATTAATTCAATTCATTTGTATATTTAATTGATAAACCTTATAATAATTAAATTAATTGCATAATTAATCAATGTAAATTGTTATAACTTTATATAGAAGATCTTCTTACAATATTAGAAAGGTTAAATATTACGATTTTATTTTTCTAATAAGGGTCCCGCCAGTCTTTTATGTTTCTCCAAAACCTTTTTCGACTTCACCAGTGGATGTTAGGACATATCTGTCTTGAGATTCTGACCTTGATTTTGCTCAACAAGTCAGCCCCATAAACGAT
The DNA here is from genome assembly GCA_030765085.1 of Allium cepa. NCBI lineage: Eukaryota > Viridiplantae > Streptophyta > Magnoliopsida > Asparagales > Amaryllidaceae > Allium > Allium cepa. The sequence continues at coordinate 117,199,613 of CM060942.1, forward strand.
GGATAGCTCCTTATCAGTTGTATCATGTACAACTCCTAACTCATGGTTTGTTGTCCTAATCTCATTTCGATATTGAGTTTGCTCCACATATCGAAAGAAATTATTCACTCATACCTACGATTTTGTAACAAGCTAAGTAAAATATATCTACCTTGAGTTTGCTCAACAAATCGGAGGAAATTATTCACTCGTACCTACCATTTTATGATGACCTGAGTATAATATATGTACCTTGAGTTTGCTCAAAAAATACATGTAGTTGTCTTACCTCGTTAATATATTAATAATACTACAGGTAACATCTCTAGCTTGAGTTTGCTTAACAACCAAAGAGTATGCATGTGATTTATTAATCTATAAATGGTGAAGGACAACACTTATATCAAAGATTCATAATGTTTAATATATTTAATTAAGTGATACTGACTTGTGCAATAATGTACTTTTTATGAAATACCCTCATGATTCAAGTATCGGATACATCAAAAACCACGGTACACTTACTTTTACGTAGGCACTTATTCCTTGAGTCCATCTTGGGTTTCTTTAATGTTGCACCTTTAGTTTATACATGTATGTTATATAAGTTTTATTACTATATAAGTTTTATACTTTATTTAACTCATATAATATTTTATATATAACATTATACGAGTTAAATCTTATTTAATTAGTTTAGTTGACTAACACTTTAATTAATTATTATATTATTCAATTATAACATATTACATTGAACATACACACATACTATGACCTTTATAATAATACACACATATCTTATATATATATATATTAATTTATTAAATAAATTTTATTTAATTTCTTATTAATTTCGAAATTTTTTTTATATACACATGTATACTCATATTGTCATAAAAAATTCAAGATAACATAACATATATCATTATATATATTATACATGTATGTATATTTAATTTATTAACTTATTAATTAATTCATTTACTTAATTAATCTTATTAATAACTAATAATTTCAAAATTAATTTTATAATATTTTCAAATGTTTTGAAAAATTGTGTTATAGCTTTTATAATATGTGTTTTATTTTAAGTTCAAATTTTAAATTTATAACTTTTATTTTAATTTTTAAAATAATTTGAAAACTCGTATTGTAACATTTATAATATTTTCATATTTAACTATAATTTTTAAATTTAAATCTATTTTAACTTCAAAATAATTTTGAAATTAGCTTAAGACGCAATTCAAATTGGGCCCTTTTCTATTAGGAGCAACCATTGGGCTCATATAATTATTCGAATCAGGCAGGTAGCCAAGGTGGATATGATACTTAATTACCTAGCAATCCAACCTAAATACTACCTTTATTAGACACTATACTAACTAGATTGTTAGCTCAATTAGTTAGCCCAAATATGACTAATTTAGACTGCATAGGCTATTTACTTCGGATACCATTGTTGAAATTGGACCAACCCATAATGGAGTTATTGGATAAATTTCAATTTTTTTTTACCATTTTCGATCTTTAATGGGCCCATACAATCTAAATTTATTTAGAACATTTTTAATTTTTTTTTAAAATCGAAATTTTAATTAAATTCATAAATAAAGTTTTATTTGTATAGTATGTATTATGTAATACGATGATACGTGTATCATATAAACATATGTGTGAACATGCATATGCAAAATAATAAGATGTAGATGGCTTGACATGACGTTATATTATTGGGTTTTACACCGCAACGGACACATTAGCCTCTCTTTATACATATGTCTTGTCAATATACATACATACATATATGTGTGTGTGTATTTCATATAGTAATTGCAAATTAAAATATGAATATTATGAATTTCAAATTAAAGTTTAAAATACAAACTTTTGAATTTAAACCTGGATCTAGAGATCTATAAAAGGAAATATTTTAGTATTTTAATTTCATAATAATATAAACTTTATGTAAATATATTTATAAAAACTTTAAAATATTAATTATATATATAATTATGCAATAAAATAAATATTTATATATAGTATGTTTAAATAAATAAAACACATATACGTATATTTCATAAAATAATAATTGAATATAACCATATATATAATAATTTGGTTTCATATATATATAAAATCCAATTTTTTGGTTTGGTTTTAAATTGCTAATTTTTTATTATTATTTTGTATGAAAATTTGAATTTATATTAAAATTATATGATAAAATTTCATGAAATGGACTTGAGAATATAAATTTAATTTTAAAGTATTTATAAGTAATTTTTAATATATATATGTATGTATATAATTTATATATATATATATATATTGATTAATTATAGCTTTAAATTAATTAATAATATATATATATATATTATATCATATATGAATTTTTTGATTTTTGAAAACTTTATAAGTATACACAAAATTCATAATATAAAAAAATAATTTATATGTTTATATATTGAATTTATTCTAATCTATATATTATAAAACAATTTTATAATATTATTTAATTCGAGAATTTTTTTTTCTGTAAGCGTTTATCTATGTATAAATTATTATTAATATCATTTTAATATATATATATATATATTTCATCTAATGAAGATGACACAATGTTATACAGAATCGTGATATAATTTATTATTATATGGCAAATATATGACATAACGAATAACACACACAACACATATACATGCATACATACATACATAAACATATACATACGTCATTATAAAATGGATTGGTTCCTTTCACTAAAGCCTAATAGATATACCTTGAACTGTTGAATTTGATCACTCCTTGGATCAAATCCTGAATCAAGAAAATGCTAATATCCTAAATGTAGTTACCACCAAAGCTAGAGTTTTGATTTAATTTTGTGTTGGAATTGTTTGAATTAATGGAGATGTGAGAATGTATTTTTGGCTAGGAAAGGAGATGAATGGGAGGCTAAAAAGTTGCTTTTGAAAATGAAAATTGGAGTGTTTATAAGAGAGAGTCTAAGGAGTAAAAGGAGGATCCGGATCCACTTTTTCTCATACTCTTTTTTTCTATTTGAATTCAAAGTCCAAGCCTCCAACTCCTTCATTTTGGCCGGCCTATCCCATCAAATCCTAGCAAAATTTCAAGCTCCCTCATGGGCCTCTGACTTATTTCAAGCCTAGTCAATATGTATCATATTTAAATATATTTTAAATGCTTATCATTATCGTATATCGATCATTATATTTATAACTATTATAAACAAATATTATCCAACGCATCAAATAAATTTTTATAATTTATATTTAATATATTAAGTAATTTAATTAATATATAATAATTACAAATTATTTAATTAAGTAGTAAAAGAAGTATTCAACGTCTCAGTTATGTGACTCTTAGACGTAAATTTAGCAACCAATTAATATCGAATAGTTTGGATATTAACGTTCACATGTCACGTAGCAGGTGGTTTGACATTATAGCCAAATTTATCATTTGCTTGGCATCGATAAAGCCCAATTTTACTTTATTAAGTGTTACCCAGTTAGAATAATTATTCGCACCAATTCTCTTTGTTAAAACTATACCACTTTGAACTTATGGAATTTTATCGTGGTCGAAATACCACTATCCCCTATATTCACCTCTGTAGTCCAAATACAAAGTCATTGGTTCAATAATAACAATTATTATTAACCGAACTGCTCTGACTTGAGACTTTTGACTTTGAGTTGACTTTGGTTGACCATGAACTAACCTCGTATAACCAAGGAGACAAATCCTCTTTTGAATTATGTTTTACTTCCAATGCTTCCACTCGACCCAACTATAGTCATTCGATGGATACCGTGCGAAAATTTGCTATAATCAAAGCGAAGCTTCCATACCGAAGATCAACAATATTCTCTAAGTCAAGAGAACTATGTAATTTTGTGACATCGATATTTTCTGTTCAATAGAAAATTATCGAGTGAGTCATTCTATAGTTATCGAATAATTTTCAGTACGTGGTGGCCCCAACATGCATGAGTAATACACTGAATAACATTTGGGGAGCACTGCATACTCTACTCTTAACGGATGCATCGATATCCAATCTCGATAAATCTTGATTAAGGATATTTAAAAGAGTGTATTTAATTTCAAATGTGATAAATCATTCATGATTACATCACTTTGTAACTACTATCACAATACATATCATTTATGAATTTTCTATAAGATATACTTTTAGTTAAATTAATTAATTAATTAATATAACTTATTATATAAAGTATACAATAGAAAGTAAATACCTTTTATTTTGAACAAGATTGGTTATCGAGTTAAATTTATGTAACAAATTACATAATCTTCCCTAGGGCATACCCTTGACTCTATCAATGCGGTTTCCAATGCATAACCCTAATAAGACAGTGATAACTCAGCCTTACTCATCATTGAACATATAATATCTAAAAAGGTTCTGCTCCTTTGCTCTAAAATGCTGTAATGCTATGGAGTATATGATGGAGTAACCTGAGAGATAATCCTATTATTTTTTAAGTATTGCTAGAGTTCTTGTCCAACGTACTCACCTTCTCGATTGGATCAAAGAATTTTTATCTTTTGGTTCTTCTGATTTTCAGCCTTATTCTTATATTTTGTAAATTTCTTACAGCCATTGGATTTGATCTTCATATGATACACATACCTAGTATTGAGAAATTACCAGGGAAGATAACAAAGTAAGACTTGTTATCGTAGTGATTACATGTGACACCCAGCACCTTTAGGCACTCCGAAAATTGGACATGACTAGAAGCATGGAATGTCGGGTGAAATAAAAATCCGTAACATAGCATAGCGACTAAGAAAATAGCATAAAATGATTAAAATATTATAGCAGAAGAATTGTTTTACTAATTATAAATTAATAGCAAAACAGCTTCATATAAAACAACATTATGTCAAATTTATTTCTGAAACCAAAAGTACCAAGTAGTCTCCACCAAAACGTAAAACATAACAAAGTTCATAATATTGGTCCCCGTATATAGAGTAGAGTACGGAAAAGAGAAACGAAGTACATGAAACAAAAGAAATAAAAGCTGAAGATAACAACTGCTCCAATGACCCTCCAAGCTGTAAAGAACTGCAACCTAGACCTGCCCTTCCGTGATTTGGGGAAAATAGAAAAATAATCAGACATAAAGTCTGGTGAATGAAAAATAAATAATGCAGAAAGAATAAAATAGTTTAATTTCAGGTCTTCCCCGGATATCGCAGAGGGTAAATAATATAATGTAGTGAATCCTTCTTAGATAAAGTTCCTAAGAAGCCAAAGTTCATGGTCACTCTAGGGAAGTCAACCATGTAGTAATACTAAACGTCAATCGGCCTGTCGGACCTGTTGTCCTTACCTATCTACGTGCTACAGCGTGAAAGTCATGCTCTTCACCCATGCACTATGACTTAATGCCTCTTACGTCTGACCGGCGTCAACTCAAACAACCTCGTAGGACCCTTAAGTTGTGCTCAGGCTCCGCCAAACTGGACTCCTATCCTAGTGCCTCCTCGATCACCAACCGGACTTGCCTCTATCCAATGTCCGTCCTTCGAAAGAGCTTCCGCAGCTGGGTCGGCTACGCAAAATCCTCCAATGATCTTCCTAGAGAAGCCTACATCGGAGCACACTTGTCATGTTCCATCCGCGTCGATCTGCCTGAAGAAGCCTATGATTGCGGGTGTTATCTATCCTACATACTAGCAACCTATGAAAGGTAACAAATATCCTTGCGAACCTATTTACCTGCTCCTAGTACGTACCGCAAAAACTATATTTTGGTCTTAACTGCATGAAACACCTATCCAAACATTTACAAGGTCTGCCTATCAAATCGCTTCCAGGTTAAATAATTTTACCATTACAGTTAACATACTGTTTATTTCCATTAATCTGCTTTAGGCTATTTTTACATCCGAATTGGTTATTTCACAATTTCCCTTTTTCTTACATAAATAGTATTTCAATTTCACGTCCGTTCAGTCCGTATGGTTTGTAAGTAAATTTTATACCGTTTTGTTACAGATTTACACTAGCCCTTAAGAACCATTTAATTTACATTTTTTTCTATCCTAATTTATGTTCTTCTTTTATAGATTCAATCTGTACAAAATTTTTATCCAATAGCCACAAACTGTTTAATTACACAAAATTCCACTTTTACATTTTTAGGCCACACATGAAACAAACAATTATGCCTATTAGACTTTCCAATTATGTTCCAAAACCATATTCAATATTATGTAATTATATCAATAAAAACTATAATTTTATTCAAGTAACATATTCTGAATTTATTCAACTAACATGCTACCATTATAAATTGAATGACAATTATAATTCAATTTAATTAAACCAATCTTATTTATGCTAGGAAACATGAATAACAATTTATTTCTTCCAAATTTCATCCAAAACATGAATTAGAATTGGGAGGTGGAAGAAGAAGAAGGTATAGTAATTTACATAAATTTCAATCTTAGTTATGTCATAAAACGTGAATAGACAATTTATATGTCCTATATTTTAAACTAAACATTAATTAGATTTGAGAAGTGGAAGAAGAAGTTGCAATAATTTACATCTATTCCCAATTAACAAAAGAAATTAATTCATATTAACGTGGCAGAAAGGAAATGAAATTGAACTACTTTATTTTTCTATTTCATATTAATTCTCACTCACCTGACACTTGAGCTTGTATAAATTTGAAAAAAGCTTTTCTTTAATCTTTCTCCCTTTGATTCGTCTAAATTCCCCAAATTACTTGAATATATATAGATAATTTAATTTGGTAGAGATTTGTTTATTTAGTAGAGAAAAGGAGGAAGAATAATACACACAAACTTTACTATAGAATTATGACGACGAATGAATAAGAGATAAGATTTAGGTTAGATGGTTTATTTATAGATTATTTTAGATTAAATCTAATTCTTTCATACACTTAATGGTTATTGATTCTAGCCCATACACATCACTCAACCAATAAAATTTAGCCATCTCATCCTATTACATCATTGGAGAAATGGGAAGCCGCCACATGTCAGAAACAACGTTGAAATACGTAGAAAAATCGCTGGAAACAAACTAGCTAAAAAACATTGCTCCAGATTTTGGGCGACAATGGCACTTGATCCCTGGTCACTAAGGAAGTCAACATGCGCCTTTACCACTACGTCAAATGCGCTTTTAATTTATTGTTAATTATATTTGTCGTAAAATATCGTGGTGTTACACTCTCCTCCTTAAAGGATTTCGTCCCCAAAATCTCCAAAGACGAAAGAACATAATTAATAACCATCATCCAAGAATTACATCCACCTACTCAACCATAAATCATTTCTACCATTGTCCATATTTTTAACTAATGCAAGTTATGACTTATGTTAAGTGAAATGCATATGAACTTACATAATGCGAAAAGGTAGTCAGTCTACTGATTCAGTTGACCTCCTGTAATGCAAGTATGCTTATGTCATGCAACCAAATGTATGCAATTACCCTAGTATAATTGATAATTCTATATGTATGTTTCAATCATTCACTAAAATGCACCATCCATATGTAACATCCATTTATAGACACATACACAGATACACACACGCAAAACCATGTGCAAATGCAATAGGTTATAGACATGCATATGCAGGTGTGTGTACCTAGTCGGCCGATTATCCTAATAAATATCTATCTAGTGCATGCCATGCATCCATTTGCAAACATTGGCATCCATTTGCAATCATTTTCATCCATCAAACATAACATGCCCTAATGACATGTTTACAACCAAGCTATCATCCATAGGTTTCACCAAAAGATTATCGAAAAGATCCTAACTAAGGAAAGATCAAAGATAGGATATTTGAAGTGTACCTTCAAATAGAAAAGGATAAGAAGTTCAAATTCTCTCCTCAAATCCCATGCACTCCTTGGGGTCATCTCACCACTGAACCTTCACTGGACGAACTTCCTCGTAATCTCTTGACGTCGTGTTCCAATATACGGGCGGGTGTACGGCACACAAGTGCTTCGCGCTCTACCTCCACTTCCCTAAATAATCGGGTTCTACTACTACTGCAGAATCATATAGACACTTCCTCAGGTGCGAAACATGAAAAACATCGTGAACTCCTGCCAACTTATCTGGAAGATCAACTCTGTATGCCACTTTTCCAATCCATGCGGTAATAGGGAAGAGTCCGACAAATCTCGGTGCCAACTTACCCACTAAGCCAAATCTCGTAACGTTTCTCAGAGGAGAAAACTTGACAAAAACCATATCTCCAACCTTAAACTCCAAATCTGAACATCTTCTGTCGGCATATGAGTTTTGTCTATCCTGTGCAGTCTTCAAGATCTTGCGAATCAAATCCACTTTCTCGAAAGTTTTCCTCACTAAGTCTGGTCCAAGTAAGATCCTATCAGTGGTATCTCACCAACAGGCTGGTGATCTACATGGTCTACTATAGAGGGCCTCAGACGGTGCCATCCCAATGCTTGCTTGATAACTATTATTATACGCGAACTCCACCAAAGTTAGGTGGCCTTCCTAAGAGCCTCCAAAGTCAATGATGCACAATCTAAGAAAATCTTCCAAAACCCTATTTACCCTCTCTGTCTATCAATCTATCTGAGTGTGATATACCATACTCAGATTCAATTCCGTTCCTAATGCTTGCCGAAGACTCCTTTAAAACTCACTGGTGAATAATGGATCTCTGTCGCTCACAATGCTGGCGGAAACTCCATAAGGCCTAACTATCTCCCTTACATAAAGAGTCGCCAAAGAAGCTGCCGTCTTATTACTATTAATGGGTATAAAATGAGCGCTCTTCGTCAGTCTATCCACAATGACACAGATGCTCGTATTCCCTCTCTGTGATCTTGGTAATCCATCCACAAAGTCCATAGAGATGTTCTCCTATGAATATCCAATGGCTGCAATAGTCCTCTAAGCTTCCTCTGTTCCGCCTTTACCTTTTGGCAAGTGATGCATTTCGATACATTCTCAACCACCCTCTGCTTCATTCCAGGCCAATAGAATACCCTCTTTATATCCCGATACATCTTATCACCATCGGGGTGCACTGTTATCCTAAAATGATGTGACTCGGCCAACATCGCATCTACTAAATCCTCACTACAGGGAACACAAAGTTTACCATCCCTTCTAAACCATTCCCTAGTGCCCATGGTATAGCGCCTAAGATGTGGTGATGACTCTCCTCTACCAAGCTTATCTAAAATGTCCTTTAACTCTTCGTGCTTACCTTGCCTTGCTCCAATCTGCTCCATCAAAGTAGGTTGGACGTCGAGGGCCGCTAACTATCTTGGAGCTAAATTCAATGGAGGTCTAAAATAAAAGGTAGCAATGTACTCCAAATGCTACCATTCCAAAAACAGAGGACTTAAAACCACTTTGCTTCTACTCAACGCATCTGCCACTACATTACCCTTGCCAAGGAAATCTCAAAGTCATAAGAGGCTAATAAATCCATCCATCTTTGCTGTCTCAAATTCAAATTTTTTTGAGAGAATGGATACTTCAAAGACTTATGATCCGTGAAAAGCTCAAATCTTTCTCCTAAAAGATAGTGCCTCCAAGACCTGAGAGCAAAAAATATAGCTGCCAACTCAAGATCATGCATCAGATAGTTCTTCTCATGCGTTTTCAACTGTCTACTTGCATAGTAGCTACCCTACCCTCTTGCATTAGTACCTCCCCTTGCTCCGTACCATAAGCAGATGTATAAACTAAGAAAGGCTTGGTTCCATCTGGTAATACCAATACGGGTGCGGTAGTCAAAGCTTCCTTTAATCGCCAAAGACATCCTCACACTTCGCATCCTAAACAAAAGCCGAGTTCTTCTTGGTAGGGCGGGTAAGTGGAGCTGATATCCTAGCGAAGTCGTTAATGAACTTCCTATAGTAGCCTGCAAGACCAAGGAAACTCCTTGTGTCCGTGGCATTTTTAGGGGTCTGCCAATCTTGTATTGTTGCCACTTTCGTTGGATCTACTACAAGTCCATCCTCCGAAACGACGTGTCCCAAAAAGAGACCAAATCCCTCCGAAAGTGGCACTTGGAGAACTTCGCCTTCAACTTATATGCTCGCAGCATCCTAAGCACTTTTTCCAAGTGCTCCTCCTTACTTCGCGAATAAACCAAAATGTTGTCGATGAACACCACCACAAACTTTTTCAACAATTCGTGAAATACTCGAATCATCAGGTCCACAAATATGTCGGAGCGTTGGTTAGTCCAAATGGCATGACTAACCACTCAAATAACCCATCCGGAGTCCTAAAAGTGGTCTTCTCAGTGCTATCCTCCGCCACACGCAATTGATGACGTCATACGGCCAAATCGAGCTACGAAAATACTTTGACTCCTACTAGCTGGTCAAAGAGATCCTTCATACGGGAAAGAGGATAATGATTCTTCTTCGTCAGCTTATTAAGGTCCCTATAATCCACACAAAGTCTGAAAGAGCCATCCTCCTTAGTGGCAAAGACGTCGGGTATGCCCCACTCGGAAATTCTCCTATGAATGAAGCCCTTCTCTAAAAGCTCTCCAATCTGCTTGCTCAACTCACGATGTTCCTTAGGATCCATATGCCTTACCGGTAAAGCAACCAGCTTGGCATTGTCAACAAGATAAATTTTAAACTCGATCTCTCTTCAAGGTGGAAGGCTAGCAACCTCCTCGAACACATCTGGAAATCCTCTAACAATGGGTACTGAACTCATACTATCTAGCGGTAAGCCAAGAGAATAAAGGTAGCTCAACATGACTGATCCTCAAGGGACACAAGATACCTCCAATGTACATCCACTACAAGTGCCTAACCTCACTACCCTTTTATCGCAATCAAGAACATCACCATACATGGATAGCCAATCCATACAAAGAATCAAACTAAACCCGGAAAAGCCCAACACAAAGGCACTACAGTCAAATTCAACCCCAAAAATAAAAAATTTCAAATCCCGACATAACATGGACAAATAGGCCGATCTTCCTACGGGATTTGATACTACTACCGTGTCGGTCACTAAACAAGTATCAAGACCAAGACTCTCTACCATAGTACTAGATATAAAAGAGTGTAAAGCTCCAGAATCAAATAGAGTACGAATAGAAAAATCAAAGATAAATAACACACCTTCAATGATCGCCTTCTTTCCCATGTCCACAACCGGATGAGTACTAGAGGAAGAAGCTGCGTCTAAAGCATAAGCTTGAGCAGGCTGTGAAGGTGTTTGTAAACTGTCCTTGGGCTTCCACGGACAGTCCTTTTTCATATGCCCCATTTTATTGCAAAGATAGCACCTTAGTCTCAGTCGCTCTCCTGCCCCTCTACAATCCTTAGCAAGAAGACCTGGTTTCCCATAAGTATTGCACTTCCAGTCCTTCCTTGGAACAATCCTTTTTCCACCTGACCCTCCACCTCCTCTCCTCTTTCCTTTCCACTGCTTCTTCCCATCACTCTTCTGCACCACATCTCCTTTCTTCTCAGTATCCGCAAGTAAAGCCATTTGTACCAATCCTTCAAAAGTGGCTCCCATCGGAATGTGGCTCCCCACCAAACTCTACAGTGGCTGACTCAAACCGTTAGCTAACTTCAGTGCCTTCTTGTGAGGAGTATTAATCAAGTCTAGTCCAAATCTGGCAAGCTCATTGAATTGATGAACATATTCCTTAACCGTTATATCCTCTTACTTGAGATGTATAAATTTCTCTAGCTGCACTCCCTCTTCATCTTGCGATAAGAATTTCCTCTCGAACCTAGTATGAAAATCCGCCTAAGTCAAATTATCAGCCTCAGCCTCCATAATCTCCCACCAACAAAGAGCCTCTCCCTACAACTGCCTCCGAGCCAAGTCCTCTAATCTCATATGTTCAAATATCTGCCCACAACTATGGATCCAAGCTCTCGCCTCGGTATATGGCTCGGTGCCTAAAAACGGCTTGCCTCCTCAGCTGATGTAGTCCTTACATAACTTGGGAAAATCAGGAATGCCTGGCGGATGGGCTGGAGCCCCTTCCACCGGAGCACCACTAGCTGGTGGCTCTGCTCGTGCAGTAGCCTGCAAATAACGTCTGAACCAAGCAGGCATGTTAAGGATTGGAACTTTGGTGATATCTTATGGTTTAAACATTTCTACCTGTGGATATTAAAAAGATGGCATTAGGTATTCTATAAATAGTTCAGTAGATAGGGAGGAAGAGAAATGAGGGATCCATTTCTAAAATTTCTTTTCTTTCTAAAATGTATACATATACTTTTAAAAGTATTATTTGGAATATCCTTTAAAAATTATTCGAAAACCTTTATATTTTTAAAATATTTTTAGCATTACCAAAACCATAGCTCTAATACCAACTATGACAACCCGCCCCTCTAGGCACCTTGAAAATCGAACATGACTAAAAGCATGGGTGGTCAGGTGAAATAAAAATCCATAACATAGCTCAGAGACTAAAGTAACAACATAAAATGATTAAAATATTACAGCGGAAGAAAACTTTCACTAATTATAAATTAATAGCAAAACAACTTCATTAAAAACAACATTATCCCAAATTTATTTCTGAAACCAAAAGTACCAAGTAGTCTCCACTAAAACATAAAACATGACAAAGTTCACAATATAGGTCCCCATATATAGAGTAAAGTACAAAAAGAGAAACGAAGTACATGAAACAAAAGAAACAAAAGCTGAAGATAACAACTACTCCAATGACCCTCCAAGCTGCAAAGAACTGCAACCTAGACTTGCCCTCCTGTGATTTAGGGAAAAATAGAAATGGGTAAGACATAAATTCTGGTGGATGAGAAATAAAATGAAGCAGAAAGAATAAAACAGTTTAATTCCAGGTCTCCCTCGGATATCGTAGAGGTTGAATAATATAATGCAGTGAATCCTTCTTAGATGAAGTTCCTAAGAAGCCAAAGTCCACGGTCACTCAAAGGAAGCGAACCATACAGTAATATTAAACGTCAATCGACCTGTCGAACCTGTTGTCCTTACATATCCACATGCTACAGTGTGAAAGTCATGCTCCTCACCCGTGCACTATGACTAAATACCTCTTACGTCTGACCGACGCCGACTCAAACAACCTCGTAGGACCCCAAAGTTGCACTCAGGCTCCACCAAACTGGACTTATATTCTCCTATCTCCTCGATCACCAATGTGGACTTGCCCCTATCTAAAGTGTCAATCCTCCGAAAGAGCACCCGCAACTGGGTCGGCCGCGCAAAATCCTCCAACGATCTGCCTAAAGAAGCCTACGTTGGAGCACACTTGCCCTGTTCTGTCTGCGTCGATCTACGTGAAGAATCCTACGATTGTAGGTGTTATCTATCCTACGTACTAGCATCCTATGAAAGGTAACAAAAATCCTTGCGAATCTACTTACCTACTCCTAGTACGTACAGCCAAAACTATAATTTGGTCTTAGCTGCATGAAACACTTGTTCAGACCTTTACAAGGTCTACCTACCAAATCGCTTCCAGATTAATTAATTTTACCATTACAATTAACATAATATTTATTTACATTAATCTGCTTTAGGCCATTTTTACATCCGATTTGGTTATTTCACAATTTCCCTTCTTCTTACATAAATGGTATTTCAATTTCACGTCTATTCAGTCTGTATGGTTTGTTTATAATTTTAATACCATTTTGTTGCAGATTTACAGTAGCCCTTAGGGTCTATTTAATTTACATTTCTTTCTATTTATCCACCCTAATTTACGTTCTCATTTTAGAGATTTACTCTATACAAATTTTTATCCAATAGCCACAAACCATTTAACTACACAAAATTCCACTTTTACATTTTCAGGCCACACATGAAACAAACAATTTTGCTAATTAGACTTCCCAAATTTTTTCCAAAACCATATTCAAAATTATGTAATTATATCAATCAAAACCATAATTTTATTTAAGTAACATATTCTAAATTTATTCAACTAACCTATTCTACCATTAGAATTTGAATAACAATTGTAATTCAATTTAATTAAACCAATCTTATTTACGCCATGAAATATGAACAACAATTTGTTTGTTCCAAATTTCAGCCCAAACATAAATTTGATTTTGAGAAGCATAAGAAGAAGAAGATACAATAATTTACATAAATTTCAATTTTATTTATGTTATAAAACGTGAATATACAATTTATATGTCCTATATTTTAAACCAAACATGAATTAGATTTGAGAAGTGGAAGAAGAAGAAGAAGTTGCAATAATTTACATCTATTCTCAATTGATAACAAAAATTAATTCATATTAACGTGGCAGAAAAGAACTGAAATTGAACTACTTTATTTTTTTTATTACATATTAACTACCACTCACCTAACATTTGAGCTTCTATAAATTTAAAAGAGCTTTGCTTCAATTTTTCTCCCTTTGATTCTTCTAAATTCCCCAAATTGCTTGAATATATATAGATAATTTAATTCGGTAGAGATTTATTTATTTAGTAGAGAAAAGGAGGAAGAATAATACACACTAATTTTGCTGTAGAATTATGAAGACGGCTGAATAAGAGATTAGGCTTAGGTTAGATGGTTGATTTGTAGATTGTTTAAGTGAATATAATCCATTATATTATTTTAGATTAAATCTGGTTCTTTCATACACTTAATGATTATCCATTCTAGCCCTCACACATCACTTAACCAATAAAATTTAGCCAACTCATCCTATTACATTACTTGGGCAAACGGAAAGCCGCCACATGTCAGAAACAATGCTAAAATACTTAGGAAAGTAGCTGGAAACAAACTGACTAAAAATACATCGCTCTAGATTTTGGGCGACAATAGGACTTGATCCTTGGTCATTAAGGAAGTCAACATGCGCCTTTACCACTGTGCCAAATGCACTTTTAATTTCTTCATAATTATGTTTCCCGTAAAATATCAAGGTGTTACGTTACAAGCATCTAGCTACACATATCACTATGAACTAACCCTAAGAGTTTATCAACTATTAAATTGCTCCCACTGAAGGGGTGCTTAGTCATTTTTCTTTTGAGACATGATTTACACGTGTCAAATGATTCAGAATCAAGTATTGGGAGAAAACCTTTGGTTTTTAGTTTGTGCAGCCGTTTCTCACGAATATGACATAGTCTACACTGCCAAAGATATCTTTCATTTATTTCGTTAGAAGAACTACTCACAGAACACACATAATTAGTATAGATCACATAAATTCCATTTTCAATAATACCACCATGGACATTATTTCTATTCAAACCAATGTTCATAACATTATTTGCACGATGAAATATATATCCATTCTCAAACAATCTAGAAACAAACACGAGGCTACGAACAAAGTCTTTTAAAAAATAGCAATTATTTAATATCAATACTACTCCACTAGGCAAACATAAATGATAATATCCTACCACAGTTGCATCTACGATAGATCCATCAGTAACTTCGAGCCTCATCTCTCCTTTTCCCACGTAGCGCCAGTTCCTAATCCTTTACAACGAATTATGTATAGGGGTTTTAGGCTCAGGGAAAAAGTTGGAGAAAAATGTAGTTTCAGGGACAAGAAGTTTGGTTTTTAGGTTGAAAGACACTTTTTAGTGTAAATCACAGAATGATAGTTGCAACTATCATTTTCTGTTCAAACTAAATAGTGTCCTTCAGACTAAAAAGCAAACATGTTGTCCCTGAGACTAAATTTTTTCCCAACTTCTTCCCTATGCCTATTTTCCTGTTATGTATATAAGTTCTAGATCCAGTATCTAAAACCCAAGTCATTTATTGATTAAAAAACAGTTTTGAATCATAAATTTACCTGATGGAGCTGTAGAACCATTCTGCTTTCTTTTTTTAACAATCTTTAGGTATTCAGGACAATTCCTTTTCCAGTGACCTTATGACATTCACCATTGCCATCATTCTTTTTGTTGGAATTGGGCCAGCCCATAGTGGAAGAAATGAGTGAATTTTTTTTTTAAAAATCATTTTGGATCTTTATTGGGCTTTTAAAGTCTAATTTATTTATAACATTTCAAAATTACTTTTAAATAAAATTATTATTTTATTTAAATTTATATTATAGTTTTATATGATGTATATTACATATAAATGTGTATCATATACACATATATATGTGTATGCATGTGTAACATAGCAATTCGTTCAAGGTTTGAGATGCCCATATATCAATGTTCAGATTTACATCTCAACGGACATGTTAGCCCCTTTAGTATACTGATATACTATCTAAGTGTACGCTTACATGCTTTAATTTATATATATGTACATATAATATTATATATATATTATTTTGAATAATATATATATATAGAATTTATAAAATATGTATAAATATATAATGTATATTTTAAATCATTTAAAATTATATTAAAATTTATTTATTTTCTTGTAAAACAAAAAAAATTATAAATTAATGTGCATAATATATATATATATATATCATATAAATAATTTAGTAATATATATATATATATATATATATTTATACATAAATGAAATACATATGAAATATATAAAAATAAATTTATACACATTATATAATGCTCAAGAAAAAATTATTTTTCTAGTTTTAATTTTCAATATCAATTAAAATTAAATTTCCATATTGAAAATAATGAATATAAATAAAAAATTATTTTCAAAAGATAATTCTAAATTTTAATATTTTACAAAATTTCTAAATGTTATTTTAATATTTAACTATTTAATATATAATTTATAATTTAAAAATCAGTTTTAAATTCAATTATTAATTTCTGCAAGTATTTAAATATTTAAATTATATAGAATTTTTTTAATTTATTTACCATTCAAAAATATATTAGGTATAAATTTAATTTTATAAAATTTAGTACATATTTACCACTTCAACAGCAACAACCTTGACTGATCCAACAGGGCTGAACCAACATAGTCGAGCCAACATGGTCGCAGCATTCGTGCTGAACCCTCCAATGTTGGGCCACAAAATATCGAACCAAATGAACCAATTTCTCTATGGCCGGTCCACTCAGTGCCAGACCACCCTCGCCGAGCGATCTTTCCTTGGACATCTCGACCGAGCCATCCTGTTCTCCCTTCCTTGACCGAGCGATATGTGCTGAATTCCTATAGCTTCCTTCCCTGGCCGAGCGACACACGTCCTCTATTACTCGGTCGAGCCATGCTTGAAGGCCGAAACACTTTGTCTTCATGCATCTTGGTCGATCCTCCAAGGCCGAACCGTTATAGCCGAACCAAATGAACCAAAACTCTCCGAGGCCGATCCACAAAATGTCGAGCCAACCTTCCTTAATTATTTTGACTGGACCACTACATCTGCACTCCAATGCCGATGCGCCTTGGCTGGGCCATCTTGATATATTTCAACACCGTACTACTCCGGATGAGCTAGCAACAAACATTTCGACCCAGGTGTATAGGACGATCCATACTTAAGTTTTACCGATCCATCATACTTCCACCCCTTTCCTAGCTTGTGTCCCGTCCAAATTCAGATATAGGCTTTGTGACTATCGCCACATAGCTGGGCCATAGTGCGGGGTAACAAGCCCATATAATATTTATCACATTTAAATCTAATTTAAACGTGTATCAATATCATATATCGATTGATATATTTAAAATATTATAAACAGATTTATTAATATTGTTGAACTAATCAAAAAAATTATAATAAGATTTTATAAATATTAGTTAATTTAATTAATTTATAACAATTATAAATTAATTGAATCGTTTGGTCAAATGAGTAATCAACGTTTCGTTTGCGTCATTCTTTATGTATTAAAAACGGTCAGTATCTACATCGAACTATTTGAATATTGTTGTTCACATGTCACTTAGCAGCTGGTGTGACATTTTGACTAAATTTATCACTTACTTGATTTTGGTAAAAAGCAATTTTACTTTGTTAAGCCTTACCCGGTAGTGATTGTTATATACACTAATTATCGTCGTCAAAACTATATCACTTCGAACTTATGGAATTTGGCAATGGTCAAAATTCCAATATCGTCTACATTCAACTCTGTAGTCCAAACACAAAGTCCTAGACCCAATAATAACAACTGTATTAACCGAACAACTCTAGTCAGAGATTTTGACTTTCATTTGACTTGAGTTGACCATGATACTAATCTCATATAACTAAGGGGATGAATCCTCTCTTGAATAGTGTTTCACTTCCAATTCTTCCACTCCACCCAACTATAGTCATTTAATAGACGTTGTGCGATGATTTGACTATAATCAAAGTAAGCTTTCATATTGAAAATTAACAATATTCTCAAGTTGAGAGAACTATGTAAATTAGTCACTTCAATATTTTCTGTTTGACCTTAATTATATTAACCAGCATAAAACTATTGAGCGAGTCATTCCATATTATCCAATAACTATCAACACGTAACCTCTTGGTGCTTCCATTAGTCATGAGTAATTCATTTTCCAACATTTGGAGAGCATTACGTACTCTAGTCTCAACGGATGCATCGATATCCATTCTCTATGCTTCTTGACTAGGAACATTTAAAATAATATATTTATTACATTATAATACAGTACTCATGATTACAACTATTTATAATTACTATCGCAAACGTAGCATTTATGGGTTTTATTTTAAATAATTTCAATTAAGTATTTAATTATTTATAACACATTATAACAAAAATATAACATAAAGAAAAACACTTTTATTACGAAAGAGAATTGATTACAAAGTTAATTAATTTACAATAAATTACAGAATTAATCCTAGGGCATGCCCTTAACTCTACCACTTCTCACTTTTCTTTTTCTTTTATCTTATCTGTTTTGCTTCTTCGAACCTTTCAAAGATGAGGCACCACCCTTTATAGCAAGCTCAAGTTCTTGATCCTTGGATGTAGACTCGACCGGCCTCAACATATTGAAGAGCTCCTCGAGATTTACATTCAATTGGTTCATATTGTAGTTTAGTATGAACAGCTCATACTGAGATGTAAGAGAACCAATAATCAAATCCACTTGTAATTCATTGCTTATCTGTACATCCAATTGTGAAAGCCTATTAATATAGCCATTCATCATCAATACATAATTTTCCACTTTATGTCCTTCTATCATTTTGTTATTGAGCTTCTTCATAAGACCGTGCCTTACGGAATGTGACTGTTTACCAAATAGAGCCTTGAGACTATCAAATATCTCATAGACAGACATGTTTTTATGCTGTCTTTACAACAGCTTACTTAATGTAGACAATATGAAAACTTGGATGATCTCTAAGTCTAAAACTAATTTCTCATAAGCAAGTTTAAGTCTCGGGTCTGCATCATAAATGGGTTGTTATTTAGGATCACGGATAAAATGTAACACCCCATATCTAAAGGCCCAAAACTAAGCGCTACATTTGCTATAGTCACCTGTATTAGCTTTCGGCGACTAAATACGGCTAGGCTAATGGTATCTATAATATCAGAAGCACTTGAATATGAAACAAAACATGGATTTCAAAATAACATTTCTTCATTAAATTTCAAAACAGATGTTCCATATTCTTAATACATAATCCCAACACGTTCCCAGGCACAGATAAAATATATTTATTACAAAATACGCCATGAGAAGTATATGAAGATACTTCTTTAGATGATCAGAGTTATATAGTCATAATTGACTTAACACAAACACAACAGAAATACAATAAAACATAAAAATGCAACTCCTAAATAGCTACCGTTTGCCTTTTGCACGCCTCCGATAGCCGTCATCCTACTAAAACCTGGAAAAGACCTTAACACCTCAGCATACTCAAATCAATTCTGAGCACTCGAGAGTTTATGGGGAAAACATAAACTTCGAGTTGTACACAAAGCCTGATGTGAATAATAATATACATCCCGGTTTAATATGTTAAGTGATGCCACATAGAGGAATGGGTTTCCCTTACTAACATCCTTTTAAATCATATCTTTTGCAAAACCTTTTCCTGCAATGAAAACTGGTTAAATAATATAAAGCATCATTATGTAAACATACATAGACATGAGGTAATAACTGAACTATCTATTTAAAAACATAAGTTTTGTTTGGCTAACTTTAACCTTTGGCTGACTCGGACCTACCAGATAATATAACAAAATTAGTCTGACATCTGTTAGATACTCCTCATCTGGACGACCTGTCATTAACTATCTGTTAAATACTTCTCTTCTGGATGGTCTATCCCTAACTTAATCATCTCCCAGGTCTTCCTGATCCTAATGGTTTTTCGAGCTCACCAATAACCTATCTGTATACAAACATAGATTCCTTTCGGTGTGTGATCATAATTTTAGTCTACCGACGACCAAGCCCTACACATTGGAATTTTAGACAACAATTAGCTGGGCTCAATAGCTAATGTATAGGGCGCCACCCTATACCAGTCCCATATTGTATTCTAATATCCTAGTCATTTTCTCTTAGGGGTCTTTTCCTATAATTTTCCTTGAAAATCTTTTCAAAATGATTTAAAACCTTTAAGTTAAACTAATACAAGGAAAATATATAATCCTTATGCTTTACTCAAAGTCACATTGCCATATTAAATATAAATACACACACACACACACACACACACACACACACACACACACACTTTACTCAAACCTTTGTTGATGAACACATTTAGACATTTGAAAGTGCCCCTTTCAATACCATTGAAAGTACCCCATCTAAATCCTTTTGAAAGCATCTCTTTTGAAACCAAGTAAAACCATATATTCATCTAGGCTAAAAGGCCAAAACCTTTTCTTTCTAAATCATACTTCAACCCTTTCGAAACCATTAAAAATCTTCCTTTCGAAAGCATTAAAAACCTTAGACATCCTTTCTTAAAACACTTTAAAACATTGCCTTAGAAAACCTTGAAAAAACTTTCCATTTCAACCTTTTCAAAACCATTCATAAAATAGGACCTTTCGACCTTGTCGAAAGATACCTTTTGACCCCTTCAAAAGCTATCTTTTGCCTCCATCGAATATTAAAGACATGTGGAAAATCCTCCTTTCGACCCCTTCCAAAGAAACCTTGGAAAAACCTTCCATTTCAACCTTTTCAAAACCATTTAGAAAATAGTACCTTTCCAAAGTATTAAACCTTTAAAAGGTAAACCTTTCGTAAGCTCTTTGTGATCAATTTAAAAACATATGGAAAATCCTCCTTTAAAACCTTTCGACCTTTTCGGAAGCTTAGCCTTCGAACCCTTCGAAAGCTCCCCTTCAAAAGATTTTCTTTCGACCCCTTCAAAAGCTTAAAACCCTTTCTTTTAAAATAATAGGCTCCAACTTTTTTAACACTTTAAAACACCTCTTTCGAAACCTTGGGTTATACATCAATTAGAATTAAAAAAAGTAAAGCATATAAGTCAAAATCTTCCTTTCGAAAGTTTGGGAGAAGCGGCTAGGTTTTTAAAAGATAAGTATACCTTTTGATCTTGTGAAAGCACAACTTCGAAAGGTTGAAAGATCGCAGTTAGGGGATTTCGACCCCTTTTAAAGCTTATTTACCTTTCGACCTTTTCAAAAGCTTTAAACCTTTATTTTAAATATTTTACCTGGTCGAAAGAAACCAAGTCGAAAGCTCCTTTTCGAAAGCTAAACAGGCGTTACTTATGGCTTATAAGTCAAACATACTCCAACCTCTTCGACAACTAAGGTTTCAACCAAGTACCATTCAACCTTGTTCAGTACATTACGTTCCAAGTAACTTGATACCATTTGCATCGGTTTCGACCTTGTTGAAAGCATGCTTTTGTCCTTGTCGAAAGGTCTGGGTCGAAAGCTTTACTGCCACAAATGGTCGAAACATCCTAAAAGTATGATTTTCTTATTTTTAACTTAAAAGAGATAACTTTTCAACTAACATGCCTATGTTTGTCAAATTCTTATTGGTTAATAAATATCTTTTAAAAAGTGCTCCCAATAATTTCAGAAATAAACAATGATTTAATTTTATAAAAAGCCCATTCTTCTTAATTAAATATATAAAACATTTAAGTCCCGTACCTTAAATAATTTTATATATTCACCGAAATACTTATGAAAAATCTGGAAAAATTCCAAAAAACCCATTTCAGTATGCTTTCCAACTTATAAAAATTTCAAGCCTAAATAATTATTATTTTAACAGTAATTAATTTATAACCTAATCAATCATTTTCTTCACTAGAAAATTTATGTAAAATTGATATTAATTCAGAAAATTAAAATCCATTTCTAAAATATCATTTCAGACCTACAGTTAAAATTTCATGGCATTTGGATGTAATTTAATAAGGTTTTCATATCAAATATACCATAAAAACTAATATCATGTATAATTCACCAACAAGCATATATATAAATTTAATCATCCAAAACATGATATAAACTTGTAAAATAATTTCAGATATAACTTAAAATCGAAAACCAAAAGAAAATGGGATGTTTTAATCATTCATCTCAACTTGAGATTAAAAGATGTGAGATTTGATGTTGAATAAGTTGATTAACTTCTTTCTCTTGAATCCTAGCTTTATCTTCTTTTGAGAATGGAAATGGTGGTTGGCCTTGATATATTTTAGTTTGATTAAATGAAATGAACATGAGCTTTATTTCCTAAGGGTTTAGGGAATAAGTCTCTCCTATTTTCCATTTTGCCCTTCCTTATTTCCTAACACATTAGTTCACGTTGTTTTATTTTGATTTCCATTTAACATGGCACGGCTACCCTTAGTTAAATCAAATCTCAACCTATTAATCTTCACATTATTTTATTTAATTCAACCAATTATTTAGTATAAAAATATGGGGTGTTACATAATATATGACTAAAGATGCTGGTATGTCAATGCTATCTTAATCGTTGTTGACCAATCGATGCAGTTAGATCCGTAATCTTATCGCTTTCATAAAACATTTTTAGGGTTGACATCTTCTATGAGTTTAAATTAGTGGATTATTAGAACAATTTCATAGTAGATGTTTATATAATATTACTAAGGTAAAATTTATGTTTAACCTTACTTATAAGCTCCCACTAGTTTTTTATGTTTCACCAAACGCTAAGTCAAAACATAAAAGTCTCTTGACTTCACTAGTACGTGCTAGGACTCGTATATCTTGGGATTCTGACCTTGAGAAAAGCTCAATAAATAATCCTTCCATATACGATGGATAACTCCATATCGGTTGTATCATAACCCATGGTTCCTTATCCTAATCTCACTTTTACCTTGAGGAAAGCTCAACAGGTAAAAGAGATTATTCACTCGTAACCACCATTTCACGACGAGCTAAGTATACTATACATACCTTGAGGAAAGCACAATAAATATGTATAAGTATCTTTAGCTGTCTAGCCTATACGTTAATAACACTACACATAACATCTATAGCTTGAGGAAAGCTCACCAGCTAGGGAGTATGCAAGTACTTTATTAATCTATAAATGGTAGAGGATAACTTTATGTTGAAGATTCATAATCTGCAATATATTATATCAAGTAATATCAACTTATGGAATAATGTATTTCTTATAAAATATCCTCGTGATTCAAGTGTTGGACACATCAGGAATCATAGCATACGTACATTTATGTATGTATTTATTCCTTAAATCTATTTAGGGTTTCCTTGATTTCCACCTTTAGTTTATACATTCATATTATATAAGTTCTATTATAATAATTTATATTAGCATATATAATAATTTTATATAGAACATTGTATTAATTAAATCATATTAAATTAATTTTCATTAAATAATTTTTAATTAATCTTTTATTATTCAATTTTAACATATTATATTGAATATTTATATCTATTATAACCTTTATAGCAATGTACATATTATATATATGTGTGTGCGTATTTTAGCTGATTAATTAACTTTTAATTAATTAATTTAGTTAAACTATTTTCATTAAATTTTATTAATTTTGAATATTATATAATATACACATACATGTATACTTGTATTGGTTTAAATATTTCAAGACAACATAACATATATCAATATATATTATACATGCATATATGTTTTATTCAATTAACTCATTAAAGATTTAACTCTTTTATTAATATTATTAATAAAATTTTATTTCAAAATTAAATTATATTTATTTTCAAACATTAAAAAAAATATGATTACAGTATAACTTTTATAATATATATACGTATATCTTATTTTAAATCTTTTAAATTTAAATTCTTATTTTTTAGTTCTCAAACAATTTTGAAAATTAGCTAAGTCCCAACTCAAATTAGGCCTTTTCTATTAGGGACAACCTTTGGTCTCACATGTCTATTAGGGCTAGGCCAGGAGTCAGGTAAGGTAGAGTATTTGATTACCTAAACCCAATCCTTCGACACTGCCTTTCTATAAACCTACTATTAACTGAGTTTTTAACACAACTGAATTCAAAGGAAGTCAAAATAGCTTGGTCGAGTTAGAATGGTCCAAGAGCCAACCAAAAAGACTAGAACTACAAATCAAGAGAAATCAGAGAAACAGAAAGCGAAAATACGCAAAGGTGATGGATCGTTAGCGATCCGTCATCTATGCGCTAGCGATACATAATCTTGGCTTAAGGATTCATGAATTCACTTGCATCATGGTCCAATGGGTATTCTAAGGAAAATGGCTAAGTATGATGAGATTCTGAGCTAGTTAAATCGAGAGACAAGCATTCGTCTAGTTCAATCAGCAGTCTAATGCAACCAGCAAACAGACCATCATCAAAACAAGGCAACAATCTACAAAATTACTTAGATGACACCAACACGAAACAACAAATGCAACCCAGAAAAAAAGTCCAAAAATCGGCTAAGTACATGGATCTATAGCGATCCATACCATTTTTCCAGGTCGCCATGAACTTTGAGGTAGAAGGTAAGGAAAGCATCCCAAGTCGTTGGGTGGCCATCGACCCAGAATCTATGGATCGTTAGCGATCCATAGCCTATGGATTGCTAATGATCCATCAAATTAGCTCAGTTCATGGTTATGTTTTTTGCAGTGCGCCTTCCTGTAGTGATTTGCAAGCATCTAGCAAGAAGGCCTAACCCAATAGCCCTCCAACCTCTATAAATAATCACATACCTGCAACTAGAGATGGATCTTTTTCAAAAAGAGGACTGCCATTACTCTGCTGGAATTCCTTGACTTCTTCAACTTTCTTCTCCCTCATAACATTCATCAAGGGGGTCACTGTGATTCTCCAGTCAACCCTTGTACTTGTGACTTATTCTAATTCATTTTAGCTTAGATCTATGAACTAGCCAGTTGATATCCAGAATCATAATAAAGATTGATTAAAGTGGACGTAGGCCAGAGTCATCCGAACCACTATTAAAATCATGTGTCTCTTTTCTTACTTCTATTGTTTATTTGTTGTTTATCTATGATTTGTGCTACTGCTTATCTACACTGGTGCTTTCACACTTAATCTAGGGTGTTTATCCATTTTTTGGGTTAACATTTTGGTGCTTTCACTAAGAACAAAGGTAGGTCCAAAAACTTGGAGTTCGAATTTGTGATTGGGGAAAAAATGAAGAGACCTAACATTAGATCTAAAACTAGAGCAAGTCAACCACGGCCTGGGGACAATCGAGAAGTATCCTCAAGTTCTTACCAATCCAACTATGTAGTTAGAGAAGAAATGGAAAGGCTGATGAAAGAGATGGATGATGGAATCTTGGCTAGGAAACAAGAGACGATGGAGGGATTCTTCCAAAGGATGGGACAACAAGGAACTGCTAGAGCTACAAGAATTCAGATACTAGGAAACAATACAGGAGCTTCTAGAGTTGGACTAGAATGTAATAGGACATTGCCTCAATGCCTAGAGCAACCGATACTTGAAGGCAAATGGGAGTCAACATGGAAATCAACATTGATGATGGGAACAATACTGAAGCGTCATCGAAAGGGCCAACAATAGAGTGATTGTTGAAACTCTGGGAACTAGTGGTATGGAAGCTAATCCGAATACTAGAGTGGAACCAACAGAGGATTATCTTCCAGGGCTACCCCAGAGGAGCCAAGAATAGAATGAGACTAGGAGAGTAGGGTTGAACACTAGTGTTCAACCAATGGAGTATGCATCGCATTTCCCTTGCCAAGGAAGGGTTCGGAAGATGTGAACAGTGTAGGATCGATTTCACCCTAGAGAGAGGGTGAATAGGGTGATACTAATAATAATAAAAACTAATGCGGAAATATATATAATAATTGCAGCACAGATAATAGCAGAATAATAAAAGTAGAAATAGAACAACATAGATTTACCCAGCTTCAGCAAAACCCTGCCTACGTGCTACCCCCAAGGTTTCTACTAGAAGTTAAGTAATCATACACTTAAGCATGTAAACTTGCAACATCCGCTAACGACTAACGTAACTCTGTGCTCAAAACCCTGCAACAACTCAACCACTGAGTTGCGAATTTTCAAACTACACCCCGTAGTTTGTATTTAGTTACAAAACTAGAAATTTATACAATTGAAAAGGAAAATTAAACAACTAAACAAAATAAAAACCAAAACCCTATTATTTTAAATAATAAAGGCCTAATATTAAATATAGGACCGACCCACAAAAATAACACCGCGGTAAAAAAAATAATTCGTTCCTTTTTCTCTTGTTAATGCCTTCGGCTGGTCCCTTTCTCCTTGTGATGAAATTAGGGTTCTTCAATTTGATGTCGCCGCCTTGAAATACAAATTCGAATTGTATGCTCTTATAATATCTTTGGCCATTCTTTCTTTGATCCTCTTCAACGATTAGGGTTTTGTAATTGAAATCGCCGCCTTGATATCAATCAATTGCTGTGATGAAATCAAATCTGCTTTGCTTCGTCCATCGATCCCCAGTTTGAGTGCATGCAGTTGCTTCAATTGTCAAGTTCGAATTAGTGCTTTAAACTGGTATGTGAATTGCCTTTGTTTAGTACAGTTGTTACACTTGAAACTCAATTCAAAATATGCCGATGATGATATGGGAATTTATAGGGATTAAAACCCTAAATTATCATTGGTATATTTTTTTGAATTCTTTGGTGATTTGCACTTGTCCATTAGATCTTTGATTGAGTGCTTGTGATTATTCTGACTTTTTCATCTTATATGTATTACTCCATGAATTTGAATTTTGCTCGTTTATTTCTCCTATGACTTGTTCACCATTTTATTAACTACGTGTTCCATTTCTGGCTTTGACTTTGACATTAAATTTTTGAAAAACTAGACTTTGATTTGTCCAATCGTATAACCATTCTCTGTTCACCACAAGAATTAGTTGCGTTAATTAATAACGTTTCAAACCATATGCAACCGTCTTCCATTTTTAATTATAAAAATAAACGATTGAACGCTACTCATAGGTTCCCACCAGCCATTCATAAAAATTTGGATAAAATTTTTCATGACTTCTCGTATCGCATTTTAACACATAGCATTTTCCCGTCCTCTTCTCAAAAAGTGCAAGGGAAACAATAAAATCTTATCTTCAATCCCTCAAAACCCTCATCTTCATCTCCAATATTCCTCATCTTGGTCATCCTAAATCGCCTCTTCTTAAACCTCCTTCTGCCTTCATCCTAACCACCGCTTGCCATCGTTTTCCACCTCCCATCTTCAACTGACCCCTTTTATTGCTTAACCATCGTTTTGCTGCGACCCCCTCGAGCCTTCAGCCTGTTGACCATCTACTAGCTGTCACCGACTTTGTCACTTCTAACTATGATTTGACCTTCTATTTTTATTTCTAGCATCGAAAAAGATAAGAATCAACAGGTAAAATTTTCGAATTTAGTTTCGTTTGTTCTTTTGTATCGTCGAATCTTATATAAAATCGACACTGATAGTTATTTGGTTAAAGCCAATTATGGTTTAATCTCTGATAAACCTAATTCCATGATTGGGACTGTAATTTTTATTCAAGAATCCTTTTTAGTTATTCTATCAATAAAATGTGGACCTTATATATAAAGACAAGATGATTCTATTTTGAGCAACATGAAGTTATTTTTTTAGTATTCTACTTTGATTCAACGACTATTCATACTGTTCTAATTTGAATCAACTTCCTTATATCTTGTTTAATTAAGATGACAGATAGATTCCTTAATGGGCAGCCAAGATGCTTATGTAGTCTTATATTTAATACATATTTTTAGATCAGAAAGTGTGTGAGTGTCTTTTTTGGGCGCTTTATATTGTACATATAGAATTCATGTTTATTGTTATTGGAGCAATTTTCTTAAAGTAGTGTTCCATATTCAGTACTATGTTTATCTAAAGTAATTCTAATTCAGATGGAAAAAATGGACTTAATGAAGATGATGAGAAAACAAATATTGAAACCATCTTCTAGAGTGCCATGGATATGCTTTCTGATGATGACAAGAAGCTTCCTTAGGTAAGATATATTAATTTCAACTAACACCATTATTATGCATGTTAAATCTAGTTATGCCCCTATTATGGTACCCTGTAACCATAGTCATGTTGGCTCAACTTCAAAATTTTATTCTATTTCTTGTTTTTCACAGGCTTCAAATATACTGCCATTGCTAAAGCATGGGATTAGTGTACATCATTCATGCTTGTTACCAAGTCTGAAGGAATACTCTTTCAAGAAGGACTCATCAAGGTTTGTATTATTGGTTGCTTGTTGAATTGTTTACAGGCATCTATATTTTCAATGTATGAGACATGATTAGGAAGCCATTTGACTCTGCCAGCACTAGCATACTGCTATTTAGAATACCTTGACTTGTCATTAGGATATTATGCAAGGCATATGAAATTACAGTGAAGCGCACGTTATACATGGTGCAACTTCTTTTTTTAAATATAAATATTTTTACATTGGCGTACTGATGTGTACTATACCCATGCTAATTATTTGTAGAAAGCATAAGTAACTTTCATTTTAATATGAGTTCTTAGAACTTGTTATGCTCTATTTGGAAGCACTAGTTGAACTTGAATTATTAACATAAACTTATTCCTTTTCTAATTAAACAAACAGACTTGTGAAATATCTAAAGATGGAGAAATGTTCCAAAATATTGTTGAATTCTCAATCAATTGTGCCTCTGGATGTTTTGTAATTCATTTTATTTTTGCTCTTAAAGTTAGCTGATAATATCCATACTGGACTGGTGAAATTTCAGTCTCTAATTTTGTTTGTAAGCATCTTTCAAATCAACAATTGGCTTATCTTTGATTTACCATAAGTTTTCTTTCTTGGCATGCTTGTATTGCAAACATAAAAATTATTTCAACCAGTATGTATGGACTATTGTAGTCCATATATACAATACATCTACACACACATAGAGAGGGAGGGCGGGTTTGGGGGAGGGTGATTTTATCAAACACTGA
This sequence comes from Allium cepa, assembly GCA_030765085.1. Taxonomy (NCBI): domain Eukaryota; kingdom Viridiplantae; phylum Streptophyta; class Magnoliopsida; order Asparagales; family Amaryllidaceae; genus Allium; species Allium cepa. The sequence continues at coordinate 117,229,082 of CM060942.1, forward strand.
TCATTTTTAATGATTATTAATTTATGGGTTGAGTTGTTTTTTACACTATACTTATGTAAGTTCTTTTAACAAGTGAAGATCAAGAATGGTAGCATTGTCACAGAAACATCTCAAAATCCTGCTTCATTTATTGCCATAGAAACCACTGCAGCATTGGCAACAACTTATTATTTCCAAGAACTCAGACAGCGCATATTTTATGAAGTTAATATTTTATGAAGTTACTTCAAATTGCTATGAAAGTAAGTTAATCTTTTGTTCATGAAAAGGTTTGAAGATATGTTTACTTGAAGATAGGTTCTAGGTTCAGTTGGCCTCATATTCCACATGACTGATTTCGTGAATACATGTATATTTGAAGAGGATTGAAGGCAGACTTGAATGCATGTTGAATTCCTGATGCTTGCTTGCTAACGAACATGTTAGAATATGTGCCTGGATGAACATAGGTGAATACCTTGCTTACTTGAATGAACATAGGTGAATACCTTGCTTGAGAACTAAGTTTTGTTAAAAATAAACAAGTTTTATAAAATTAATGAAGTTAATAAAAATTAACTAAGTTTTGTTAAAATTAAACTAGTTTTATAAAATTAACTAAGTTTAAATTAACAAATTTTATAAAGCTTATGACTGTAAGATCCATAACAAAAGTTGCAGCAGAATTGAATAGTTTCACTAAAAAATGTGATTAATGAACTACTTAGTTTTATCAAGGTATGAATACAATAGCTTTGTTTAGCACATGTATGTCAGATTGTTATTAAATACATCATTTACCTTTGGCAAATCTATTTGACTACCTTGTGTTGGCAAGAGTCGATGTTAAGATCTGAAACTAAGTCAGATACATCAGTGAAATATTATTTATGTTGTATGTAAAATCATCTTAAATTCTCGTAGTATATGTTAAGATCTGAAATCATTTGTGGCTTTTTGTTGAAATTTAACAATCTTCGATTTAAAAAGAAAGCACTTCCTCATAGCACTATGGGTTGGTAGTTGCTTGGAGAAACTTCAGAGTTTTTAAATCAGGGGCCAGATTTCATGAAAAATCAAAGATCAATGTAATATTGCTTATTACATTTTGATTTTATTATTTATTTTTCTGTAAGTACGTTGTTGTTCAAATTCATTCTGTTTATAATCTCTATTTCATTGCTTTATTATGCATGTGTGCTACTATTTGAGATATTTACTTTGTTTACTGTTTTCGCATTATTAAGTAAAGCTACCTCTTATAATATAAACTACTATTGTCTTTTCAAGCCTTTTCTTTTCACTGAGTTTAGTTGCATGAACGATTCATTGAATAAACAGTGACTATTGTTTCCTATACTTCAAAATTTGTTCCTTTGTTTTCCTTTAAAAAAAATTGCATATCAGTTTTAGTAATTGTGAAAGGTGATCTAGGTGAACATTACTTTTTGCCAAGTAACTGGTATAAACAACTGCCATCCCAAATTCGCAATGAAGCATTTTGCTTAATCACAATGCTATTCTCCTATTTGTTTTATAGGTATGGAAACCTATTTAAGACACACAAACTGGGTAGCCCGATTATTATATCAATGGATCCAAAGATCAATCGGTACATTTTAATGAACGAAGCAAAAGGGCTTGTTCTTGGATATCCACAATCAATGTTGGATATTTTAAGAAAATCCAATATTGCAAGTGTTACTGGTACTTTACATAAAGCCATGAGAAGTGCATTGCTTGGACTGATCGGTCCTGCAATGCTTAAAGATCGAGTCATTTCTTAAATTGATAAGTTCATGAGATCTCATGTTAGTGATTTCAGTGGTAAAGTAATTGATATCCAAGTGATTACCAAAAAGGTTAGCATAAATATTTAACTATCCTTCATTTTTAAATACGTCTCGTAAATACTGTTTTATAAGATTTATGTTTTCTTTACATTACCTGATGTGGTTGCTCTCTACTTTAAGGTTGATCTTTAATCTTGAAAGTGGTAGAGTTTTAGAAGTTCTAGAATCAAAGATTAACAAACTGGTTACTGGAACTATCTCACTTCCTGTCAATTTACCTGGAACAAACTATAATAGAGGAATAAAAGTAATTATCATTTGCTCGACAGGTTTCTACCTTTAGTTCGTATATAGTGATAGTGAAAATTTCTCATGTATAGGCAAGGAAGAAGATTGTAGGCATGCTTGAAAGATTAATTCAGGAGAGAAGAGATTTAAACAAAAGTAGGAGAAATGATATGCTGGATGCATTGCTGTTTAATGACGATGGAACTAATTCAGATCTTAATGATGAACAACTAATTGACTTGTTGATCACATTCATTTATTCTAGATACGGGACTGTGTCGACTACTTTAATGATGGCTATCAAGTATCTTTATGACAACCCAAATGCCCTAAAGGAATTATTGGTGAGTTAAAGCAATGTGACATATTTTACACCTTGTCAATATGAATATTTACTATTTGGGCACTATAACTAAACACATGATTCCTCAACTCGTACGTTAAATTACAACGACGACGACGACGAATTAACTAAGTTTATAAAAATGAACTAAGTTCATAAAAATTAACTGAATTAATAATAATAATAATAATAATATAATTAAGTTAATCGAGTTTTAATAGTAGTAGTGATATTGATTATAAATTAACTAAGTTAATCAAGTTAATAAAAATTAATTAATTTTTGTTAAAATTAAACAAGATTTATAAAATTAACTAAGTTTAAATTAACTAAATTTTATAAATAACAATAATATAACTAATTTAACAAAGTTTTATAAATAATAGTGATGATGATGATGAATTAACTAAGTTTATAATAATAATATAACTAAGTTTATGTTAACTAAATCATATAAATAGTAATACTATAACTAATTTAATAAAGTTTTATAAATAATAATGATGATAACGGTGATGAATTAACTAAGTTTATAAAATTAACCAATTTTATATTAATAATAATAATACTAATAATAATACAATTAAATTAACCTTGTTTTATAATAATAATAATAATAATAATAATAATAATAAATTAACTAAGTTAACCAAGTTAATAAAAATTAACTAAGTTTTGTTAAAATTGAACAAGTTATATAAAATTAGTTAACTTTAAGCTAACAAAATTTTATAAATAATAATATAATTAATTTAACAAAGTATCATAAATAATAACAATGATTATGATGATGATGATGATTAACTTTGTTTATAAAAATTAACTAAGTTTATAATAATAATAATAATAATATAATTAAATTAACCGAGTTTTAGTAATAATAGTAATAAATTAACTAAGTTAACCAAGTTAATAAAAGTTAACTAAGTTTAAGTTAACTTAATTTTATAAATAATAATAATATAACTAATTTAACAAAGATTTATAAATAATGATTGATGATAAATTAACTTAGTTTATAAAATCAAACTAAGTTTATAATAGTAATAATAATATAATTAAATTAACCGAGTTTGAATAATAATAATAATAGTAATAATAATAATAAATTAAGTTAACCAAGTTAATAAAAATTAACTAGGCTTTGTTAAAATTAAACTAGTTTTATAAAATTAACTAAGTTCAAGTTAACTAAATTTTATAAATAATAATAATATAACTAATTTAACAATATTTTATATATAACTATAAGATTGGACTTTATTTATTTCATTTCTTTTATAAATTTGATTATTTATATGACATTATTTATAATATGATATGCTCGTACAATGTTGTAGATGTTTGATACTAGATTTGAAGTCCTACGAATTAACATAATTGTTTGACTATATGCTGTGCTTTCACTTGTGCAGGCATTGGATTTCCAAAGAGAGCAAGGTTGGACTTTTATGGTGCTAGCTTTCAATTGTGCATGCAACAAAGAATTATGGGTAATCAAGCGTTTTGTCAGCACCAGTTTGGTATAACATTTTATTAGTACTAGGTGTGTAAATTTGTATACGAATAGTTATTGTATGTGAGTTTAGTCATTTTATCAAAAAACTATTGTATAAGAATGGTTATGGATATCTTATTTGATTATATGATCAATATTTTTTTTAATTGTTTGAATATGATGATTATGTGAGTGATTACTGAATGATATAGTAGAAACAAAATAGACCACCAACAGGAAATAACAACATAAAAAAATGGTGCAAAATGATCAACAACTTTTAGTAGCATTTCAAAAACACTACAGAAATACATATAGCGGCGTTGAGTAAACGCAACCGTAAAATAAGGAAAAAGTTGGAAACTCTATTGGTAGCGCCCAAAAAACCTTTGGTGGCGTTTTTAAAACGCTACAAAAAGATTTATGGTGGCGTCTGAGAAATGCTGCAATAAAAGAATTTATAGTGGCGTTCAAATAAATGCAACTAAAAATCATGGATTTTTAGTTGCGGGCTTTATCACAGCGTTTATCAAAACCTGCCATAAGTTTTGGTAGCGTTTTTTGTGTGCCACCAAAAATAAAATTTCTTGTAGTGGTTTTTGCTACCTTGACTTTGTTCGAAATGCAACTTTCAGAAATTTTGAACACCGCTGCACTTTCATACTATGTTTGCTTATGTGTGTCATCTCCATGTCTATACGTATGTACATGTATGTATATATATGTGTGATGGCTCGACATTAATTCTAGTTTCATGTTGAAGTGTCCACTGCTCTATTGCTTTGCACTTTGTACATGGTTTTGTTCATGTCTTTGAAACTGATATATATATATATATATATATATATATATATATATATGCATGTATGTTCAAGTATTTTGCGTTCATGTGGTTTGCACTATGTACATGTCTTGATTTAAGACTTCATATTGCATTTCATTTATTCTGGGTTGATAAACTGAGTTTTGGTATGAATTCTTGTATGTGCGGTGGTGTTCATGTTGCAGTTGGTTTGGGTTGGAGTCATTTATCATTTGTGCCTGAATCTGGTCTGTGGTTGCCCTTGCATTTGAAGTTTGTTATAGTTAAATATGATCAAGTCATGTTTGTTGAGTCCTTTCTTTTGTAGACTTATTCACATGTTGTTTGGTCTGATTTCTTTGATTCTGATTCAATTGCTTTATGTCGAATAGACCTGGTCTATGTTGTATCCCTTTTGTAGCTTGTTAGTACATTTTGCATTCATGTTTATCATGTTGTAGCTTGTTTATGTATGGTTTTGTCATTTCATTTCTCTGGTCTGGATTCGTTGTTTCCTCTGATTCATGTGCACTGGCTTGCTGTACGTGTTGAATGTTTGCAGTGGTTTTTTTCTGACATTTTCATTGAACTTGTTCATTTGGACTAGGTTGCCTTGGCAATCTGAAACTCGAGATGCTATCATGTTGTTCTTTGTACATTTGCAATCTGGATTGATTTCTTTGTGTAGTCTTGCATTTTCTTCAAGTTAAATTTTCTGTTTCTTTTAGTCATCTCATTCATGTTATACTGCTTGCTCTCTTGTGTGTACATGGCTTACTCGAGTCTGGTTGTTGCAATCTGAAGATAGCTGAATGCATTTGAAACTGGATCATTTTTTTTAGCTTAGAGTTGAATTGTGTACATATCCATGCTCCAGTTTGCTTGCATTGTTTTCAGACTTTGAGTCCATCCTTTTTGAATCTGCACTATTTTGGTTCATACTACTTTTAATTATTTTGATAGTATCTATACATACATACATACATACACATATATATACATACATATACATATATATAAAAACAAACACACACATACATGTGTGTATATATGTGTATGATTACTTTCTGATTCTCTGGCTTCATGATATATTTGCATTTGAGGTTTGGCTGTACATATTTGTACCCCTTTGTAACTGGAATCTTTGTCACTGCATATTTTTTTGATTCTCTGTTGAAGTTTTCATATGAGCTTCATGTTTACTGTTCTGGTGCTTTTGTATCCTCTGAAATATATGTGAGGTCTGGTTCAAGAATGTTAGAGTTTGTTCTAGTCATTGAAACTTGTACTTAACCATTCTATTTTTATTTATGTATTGCACCCTGAGTTGAATCCAACTTTGGCTCGTGTTTGACCTTGTGCTCACCTGTTCCTGTAGTTCTAACATGCAAGTGCATATCGGTGTGTACGGCCTTATGGCATGTACAGTGATACACTATGCATGTCACAAGTTATTCATGTAGATGAATTCAAAAGAAATAAACGACAAACAACCAAAATAACCGAGGCACATAACATTTTCAAAACACACATTTTATTGTACACTGCAATTTTTTTTAATTTTTCTGCATCAATGTTTATTTTGCAGATAATTCAGATGCTGGATACAAACTGGAATAGAGTCGAAGAACAGATACGAGTGAATGAACAATATGAAGTGAGATGATAAATTGCAAAATGAAATTTATGATGTAATCGAAATCATAATGTAATTGAAAAATGTATATATGTAGTGAGAGCTCAGATTTGTACTATTTGGATTTTTAATAAAATATTTGTTTGAATATGAGTTTTGTGTTATTTATTTTATTCATCAAATATTTATTTAATTATGTGAAAAATAAATTAATACAATAAAAAAAATATTTAAATGAATATATACATACATACATACATACATACATATATATTTAATATCATCGAACAAAAATCATATACTACATATTCAACAAACAGAAACTCGTTTACTTCTAATATCCGAAACGCGAGAAATCTGCCTGATTTCAAGCTTCCCGCGTTGGAAATGTATGATGGAAAGGCCGGTCCAATGATTCATCTAATGAGATATATCCGACAACGGAAGTATTGAGTGCTTCTAAGGAAGTAATGGGGTGGTGCTTCCCATTATACTTAATCAGTTTGGCGGCGTAGCCAGTTGGAGAATGGGTCCATTAGCACGTGGACCGAGTTAGTGGGTAGATTTTTAAGATAATTCCGAGTTCACGTCTCACAGCCGAAGAATGTGATGACATTAGCAAATATGAAACAAAGTCCCGGGGAGACTTTTAGAGGTTATTTAACAAGATTCAATGGAGTGGCGGCTGCGTTAATAGGCCGGACCCATCAGTGACATTGATGGTTGCAGTGTCGGGGGTTGCGAGCAAGACCGACTTCGGGGTTGCACTTAAGAGGGATCCTCCAATGGATCTTACTAAGTTTTATTATGAAGATGAGAGATATTTAAGTCAGGAGGATGCTGAAGATGAAGCTGAAGATGGCGAAATTTATGTTGTGGATGGCAAGGGATCCTTTGGAGCAGGATTTGGGAAAGACAAAGGGAAAAGAGAAGTTGATGATGATTCTAGAGAACTGAAACGACAAAGGAGGGAGTCCAAATTCTCATCCTAGTCTAAGTTGACTAAAACGTTGGAAAGGATATACCCATACACTATGGGGAAAATTCCCTATCGAAAGCCTTCAATAAGAGAGCCTACTGATTGAGAGAAATTTATGTAAATATTTATATAAAATAATTAAATCTCTAAATTAGTAAATATTACTTCATAATATAATTTTAAACATACTCATATGTATATATAATATAAAAGCCATAAATAATTTATTAAAATAATATTTTATTTTATTTTAAGTTAATTTGTCCAATACATATAAATATAAATATATATATATAAGTAGATATATAAACATATTAATATAAATAATAAAATCATTTATTTTAAATTATGGTTCTACAAATTATTGCTCTCGACTAAAAGTAAAAAAAAATTGTTTCTTTTTGGTTTTGAATTTTAATACATTTTAAAATTAAAAGTCCATGTAAAATTAAACAAAAAATTATGTTTTGTTAGATTTCTGGTTAATCTCTTGTTCTTACAATGGAGGGTGAATATGGAGAACATAATGGTAAGATATTAAAGGATAGAACTTGGGGTAAGCGACACATTTTTGACAAGAATTCTATGATGTTTGATCCTAAAGTTGCATTACTATTTAGTGAGTATATAAATGTTATAGGGTCTGATTCATCCAAGGACGAGTGTGGATCTTCCTCTTTGTAGGAAGACTAGTATTCTTCCTAGTTCCTCAGGGTCTATCCCTCACCCCTGTTTTTTCTTTGTTAGTGGGCTGCAATTATAAAACCATGTAGTTGTTGTAGAATGTTTGTCAAACACTTTTATTATCTATTGTAAAGTGGTACGACCACTATAATCCGGTTGCTTTTGCAAAATAATAATTCTTTGTTTTACCTAAAAAAAATATAAGTATTATTTTCGAAAGTATTCTGTATAATATATGTTATGTAAAATTTTTATGTAAAATTTTGTTATTTGTTATAAATATACACAAGTATTTTTAAATTTCATAAACAATTTAGGTTAAATAAATAATTAAGTATATTTGTTAAAATAATTTTTTATTACCAAATACATATTATACATGAATAAAAAATTTAAAATTTAAAACATATAATACATAAAATTAATCTATTAAATAAGGATTTTGTTGATTAAATCGATTAATAATATTATTTATATATTATTTTTAATTTGCAGGCCGTAAGCATGTAGTAGGAAAGCATACAAAAAATATTTATTTTATTTTATATGGATATAATAATGCACACATTCAACCAATTTGTGACGTAAGTTCAATATATAAGATTCGTTATATAATCTAACATCCTATTATATAAATATATATATACGGTATAAGAAAATAAAATATATAGTTACCTTTCACCAAAGCCCTTGCATACACGTTGAAACATTGAATCGATCCCCTTGAGTTAGTTTACAAATCAGAAGTTGCTAGCACCTGAACTGCTTTACCACCAACGAACGAATCGAAGAGCTTTGTTAAAATTTTATACTTGGATTTTTGGGGTTTAGGGAGGATGGTTGCTGGCTGAAATGATAGAGAGGAAAGAGAACAAGAAAATGTGTAAGAAATGATGTAAAGAGGTTGCTACAAATAGAAAGTTAAGAGAGTGAAAATTGGAACTCATCCTAATATCTCTTTCTTACTATTTCAACTCTTTTAATCATTCAAACTCCTCTTTATTTGCCACCATATATTTGACATAAACACCCTTCTACAACCCCCAATAACATCTTATATAGGCCTCAAATCTGGCCTAAATCCGAACAATATTCAATGCAATTTTAAATCTTATTTAAACGCATACAGATATCGTATATTGATCAGTATATTTATAACTATTATAAATACATCATTTATTGTTATCATTATACATCAAATAAAATATTATAACTAATATTTCATAAATATTAATTAATTTACAATAATTTATAAATTAATTGAACAAATGGTAAAAAGGAATCTTCAATGTTTCGGTTGTGTGACTCTTAGGTGTAATCTGGTAAGCAGTTAATGTCGAACATTTCAAATATTAACATTCACACATCACTTAGCAGGCGGTGTGAAACTATAGCCAAATTTATCGCCAACTTGGTTTTAGTAAAATGTAATTTTAAATTTACTAAGCGTTACCTGGCAATGATAACTATTTACACCTATTCTTTTCATCAAAATGGTATCACTTTGGACATATGGAATTTGGTAACGGTCAAAATTCCAGTATCGTCCATATTCAAATTTATAGTCCAAACACAATTTTCTTGGTTTAATATTAACAATTATTATTAACTGAACTACTCCAGCCAGAGATTTTGATTTTGAGTTGAATTCAGTTGAATGTGATACTAACCTTGTATAACTAAGGAGACGAACCCTTCCTTTAGTAGTGTTTCATTTTCAATACTTCTACTTGACCCAACTGTAGACATTCGATGGACGACGTTCCATGATTTGTGTTATCCCACTTTTTGGTCAAAACTGGAATATCAACAAATTGGCAAGGGATGATGGATATTGGGATTGGAGATCGATTGGAAGCAAGAGGGCGATCGATGTCGTCAAAATTTGGTTTAACTCCGATCGGGGCGAAATTGATTAGAGATGATGATAAGGATTAGGAAAGGCTAAGTTTCAAATTTTAGGTTAATTGGAGTTCATATGAAGGAGTTATGATCGATGCAAGGTAGGAAAGTTATGCTGTTCGAATCCATCAAGGGGTCAAGGTGATGTTCGTTTCGAATCCATCGGATTCGAACCCATCAGGTTCGCATCGGTCAAAGGCACGGCACAAGGATGGTTCGAATCGATAAACCTCGTATCGATCAGGAAGTGATGACTTTGAATCGATACCTTTCGTATCGATCAGCTTGCACACGGCTCGATGGTCTTCGTATCGATCAGATAGGGAGGTTAAGTGGGCTTCGACTCGATGGCAACATAGGCTCCTTCGAATCCATCAAGTAAGAGGCTCCTTCGAATACATCAGGTAAGAGGCTCCTTCGAATCTATCAGGTAAGAGGCTCCTTCGAATCCATCGGGTAAGAGGCTCCTTCGAATCCATCGGGTAAGAGGCTCCTTCGAATCCATCAGGTAAGAGGCTCCTTCGAATCTATCGGGTAAAAGGTTCCTTCGGATCCATCAGGTAAGAGGCTTCTTCGAATCCATCGGGTAAAAGGTTCCTTCGGATCCATCAGGTAAGAGGATCCTTCGAATCCATCAGTAGGGAAACCACTAAGACCATGGATTCGAAGCATGGGTTCGAACCAGGCAGAGCGCACGAAGCCTTGATCTCGAATCGATCATATCTTCCAAACCGTTGATCCAAATGCAATGAAATTTTTACAGGAGCTTACATACATGTTGAATAATGTTCTCTTCAAATTCCAGCTCAATTGGATGATTTCTTGATCGATTCGAACCTTACTTCGAATCCATCCTGATGTGGGCCCGGACCTCCAGATTTCGGGCGCGTGGGCCCCCCTCACGTGCTTGAAGCGGTCTACCGGATTTTTAGGAGAAATATCAGCCTCCTACGCCTATAAATAGAGCCCCTGGTCATTCAGAAAAGGGGTCGGAGAATTTGGAGAAAGAAAGCATGCCCGGACGATGCCAGAATCACTCCATAACATCATTACTGCTATTTATTTCGAGTTTTGGACTTTGTAACTGGTGTAATCACTTGTAACCAGCAAGGATAATCAATAAAAAGGATAAAACTTTGGAGTGAACGTAGGCCGGAGAGAGCTGAACCACTATAAAACTTGTGTCTCTGTGCTTTACTTTTGGATTGCTGTTTAATTTTTGCTGAGATCTGAGATTTGTGTTTGAATATTATTGATTTGTATTCATACACTGGTGTTTTCACGATATTTTGGGGTTTGTGACCAATTTCGGCACAAACAATTTGGCTATAATCAATTGGAGCTTTCATGCTAAAGATCGACAATATCATCAAGTTAAGAGAACTGTGTAACTAGTTACATCGATATTTTTTTGACCTTAGCAATATTACCGAATAGAATACTAACGAGCGAGTCATTCCATAGTTATCCGTGGAGCTGTCTTTACTTAACTACCGGACATGAGTAATACACTATCCAACATTTGGAGAGTGATGCGTAGTCTAATCTCAACGGATGCTTTAATATCCGGTCTCAATGCATCTTGACTAGGAATATTTAAAATACCGCGTTTTATGTTATCGTGATACAATACCCGTGATTACACTATTTGTAATAACTATCACAAACACACCACTTATGGATTTTCTATTAAATATATTTTAATTAAACATTCGATTATTTATAACACATTATACCAAACATATAAAAGAAAGAAAAACATCTTGATTATAAATGAGAATTGATTACAGATTTAATAATTTACAATAACTCTAAATCTCGATCTCCGAATCAGACATGTCGCCAGGCGTTTATAAGGCTTTACCCATATTCCGAACACGATGAAACATGTTTTGGAACCTAATTCAATCGTATGCGTGAGTTATGGAAGTAAACGATCAATTTTAAATTAAATCGATTAAAATAGTTTCTCTGCGTTTTGAGCTGCCAGGGTCAAAAAACAACTCCAATTGCTACGAAAATTGAAATCCGATAATAACTAACTATTACGGATCCAATGAAACTGGTTTTGTCAAATTCCAAGACTATGCCTCGGAAGGCTATTTTTAAATATCAATTTAAACGATATATTATTAAAACTGAACAAATCACCTTTAATTTAAATTTCAACCATTCTATTATCTTCAGTATCATCGTTATAAATTTTATAAGCCTTCAAATTATTTTTAATAGGCCTAAAACTGAAGATTCAATAATTCACCCAATTTCAGTCTATTAAATCTAATACCTTAATTGCTATTAATAATAATATTTGAATTCAATTTAAAAATTAACTTTTAAATATTTAAAAATCAATTAATTATTCCAATTTAAATTGTTAAAAATTTTGGGTAGTCACATTCCTCCCTCCTTAAAAGAATTTCGTCTCTGAAATTACTAGTTAGGAAGAATGATTCAATATCATTGCTATTTTCCCAAAACTAAACAGGTTTTTATCAACTTGCCATATCCTATTTTTTAATTAAAGACCCACTATCACTTCAACCAATTTTCCAAAACCTCTATAGTTTCCAACAACATTATTTATTCCACTTATTCAAATTTAAATTTAAAATTCAAATTTAAATTATCACAACTTTCTCAAAAAAATTCTAACTCTCTAAATTTTCGAATTTTTTTGCCAGCGCCTCCTTTGCGCGGCTAGCTCGGTACAACTACAAAATGCCTCTACGGGCTCCCAAATTCCAAAAGAAAACAAAAAGCCAAGTGGTTAGATCAAAAACCCAATCCAATTTCATATAGAAATTTAAATACATACCTTTTAGTCAGGCAATTCAAATTTATCCTCTGAAATCAAAACCAATTTTCTTTCCCTTTATAATACCTGCATATCTTACTTAACCGTAATATCCAATCGTTACTTTTCAAATCATTTCATACATTTCCTTACATAGGTTTCATATCTGTTTCAAATTAGTTTTTCCCATTTCCATATTAATACAATTTATCTTCAATTTCGAATATTGAATTTTATGTTCCATTTATAACTGATTCGTATTAGTTTCATCTACTAAGTTATTTCAGTTTCATATATAAAATTGTTTTGTTGCTAACAAAATTTTTTTTTCCCAAATTTTTTTCTAACTCCCAAAATTTTCAGAAAATTTTGGCAGAGTCTCCTTTGTACGGAGAAGCATTTGCTATTTGACAAGAGATATAAATATATATACATCGACCCACACGGTCGGAAAAACAAAAATAGTTCATATTTCCTATTTTTATTGTGTAGGCGTACCTTTATTTAGCATTTTAAACAAGCAGCTTATTTATTTTAGCACTTAGCGCAACCAAATTCAGCCAAACAGTCTTTAGGTACCTGTACTTACTCAATTTAAATATGTAAGTGCCATATATAGGAAATCTATTAGCATTTCACTTACTTACAATAGCTAAACACATGCATTTCATAAGCAACAAGCACTAAACGATTTCCATAAGCGATTTATATGATTTAAAGCTAATTCCATTTGCTTCCAACCAAATTTATATGCCATTTCATTCAATTTTAATGGTTTACAACTCAAGTGCTTACATTCAATTTATTTTTAATCCAAACAAGCTCATATTCACTTCAATTAATTCTGAAACCAATTTATTTAATATTTATCAACTCATAAAATTTAATTACCTTTGTTTACGTCAAACAACAACTATTTTTATGTAAATTTGGCGATATTTGCTTAATAGAGTGTCCATTTTAATTTATAACTACTTCAATTAATTTTAACTCATTCTGTATGTAATTCCATTTCATTTCTAATTTATTCACCAACCATTCATTGCATTTCATTTCATTTCCACAATTGTTCCATTCGAAACAATTTATTAAGCTTGGCATAATCAATACTTATAAATTAATAACCATTTCCAAATTAATTTAACCCAGACTTTTATGATCTTTCACTTTTGCTCGAAGCCAAACTTCTATTAATTTTAAACTTATGTTAATTTACCTTCAAATTATTTCAACTTCATAACTTAAGCTCACATTATTTGCAAATAAATTTTCTTTTTCATCTTAACTTGCAAATTTCGTTAAATATTATTCATATCACACTTGAATTTTATTTGTAATTCAAACCATCACTATTTCGATCCAACTCGATTTTATTTTTATTTTTACAACGTCTCTTCTTATTCATTCAGTATCGAATCCAAGTCGAATTCTATTCATAATTCGAATTCATTTCCAAACGCCATTATAATTTACAATCCATTTATTAACATACTCTATCAAATAGTTATTTAGCTAATTAGCTTACTTCCAACTTTTATTACAAAAATCACTTCATTAAATTTTCCTGAATTCAAAACTTCTTCTTTCTGATTCCAGTTTGGATCTTCTTTTATTTTCCAAAAATTCCAACACTTTTATTTTAAAAATTTTAGAAATGCTTTTAAATTCACATAATATTATTGAAATAGCTTTTTAGAAAAATACTTCTTATAACTCGATGTTTTAACTAGTCCATCCTTGTTTTTATAGAAATTCAGTCATATGTTGATCAGGCGTAGGACTGAAAATCTATAAGTACTTGGTAAACCCGTTTTCAACATCCAGTGAAAATACTTGAAAAATAATTTTATTGAAAATATAGAAAACAGTTTTGAAAATAGAGGAAATATCTTTGTGAGAATGCTCTGGAAATCATCACCCCCATCCATGATCGTAGTTACATTCCAGGGTTACGTTGCCATCGCAGCAAAAGTCCATGTAACTGTAGGCACTCCGCGCCCCTCAATTACGCCATGAAACCCACAACAGATCGCAGTTACATTCTAGGGTTACGTTGCCATCGCAGCAAAAGTCCATGTAACTGTAGGCATCAGCGCCCCTCGATTTACGCTGTCGAAATAAAACTTCTCCACTCCTACATAGGTCGTAGTCTACCGATATAAAATCGAACGTAGACCGTTGGCTCTAAGCGGCACACATGACTTTCGCTAGTTACCATAGGTCGCAGTCTGCCGATATAAAATCAAATGTAGACCGTTGGCCCTCAGCGGCACACACGACTTCCGCTATGGTACACACTACTCATAATCCTCAGGAACTAGTTTTCTCCGGACTTCTCACATGATCAACTTTAGAACCCCCCCGGGGCTCAAGGCAGCACCACCCGGTGGCACTCTTGAGAAGTTCATTTCAAGGAAGTGCCTTTTTCCCCAAAGCCATCATCAAAACACTTTATACTATACACATATAGTATCTTTCAAATCATACACCTAGTATGATCCAATACAAAGCTCCTTTACACAAAATCGATTATCCCAAAATCGATAATTCTCAAACTAGGATTTTCAAATTTCAATATTGATTTTACCCAAAAATCAAAAGCCTTTCCAAATCCAAAGGTTCCCAAAACCTTTTTCCAAAATCCTCATAAGATCCTTAATATATATATATATATAATTTTTAAAACTTTGAATCATTTCAAACTTGTATAAAACCCCTTTTATACTTCAAACACTTTCAAAATCCTTTCCTTCTAGCGATAGGTTCAACATGGGGAGATTTATCTTATAAAACAAAGATATATAACTTTTTTTGTTCAAAATCAAATATTCAAATTTGATAATTCTTTCCAATATCAATTTCATTCAAAACTGTACAATGTACACTTATCATCCGTACGCTATACCAATCTGATCGCTCACTCGATCACACAATTTCACTTTCGAACTAGTATCATCCACCCGATTTCTTAGTATGGACACAGATCTAGTTTCTTGATCAGAAACCGTCATTCTCCTTGCATAGCCATAACTATGATAGAGAACATCCAGAACCAATCAACAATCCATATCCAGGCTCGCCGTCGAAAATCGAGTGAGAAATCCCAACTCGGATCGATATAACCATCTCGAAATTCTGAACTCAAATCTGGATCAAATCACTATGCGAATAGAATAATATACGTACATCCTAAGTATTTAACTTCATTGATTATTAGCCAAATCAATTCCTCTTTCTATTCACATTTCCTTTAATTTCCGTTCACTTATTTAGAATTGCCTTAATCCCTATTTGGATTATCACTTCAATTTTTACCTCAGTTGGGTATTTAATCAATAACAGTTTGAACTCCGACCTGTTTATTTTTAGAAAATAGCTTGGAAAGTTTAAAAATAGATAAGTAGTTGAAAACAATTAATAGTTTATGAAATAGCTATAAAATAGTTTAATAATTGTAAAATAGTTGAAAAATAGTCAAATAGTTTCAGAAATTTTAGATAATTGCAAAATAGTTGTAAAATAGTTAGAAAATAGTAATTAGTTTATAAAACAGTTGAAAAATTGTTAAATAGTTCCAAAAATAATTGTAAAAACAATATAAAATAATTCGTCTTTAAAATGAAAAGTTATATATATTAAATAGCTCGAAAAAGTAAGTTTATATTTAATACAATCTATATTGAAAATAGTCCAGAGTAAAAACTGTTCACTTCCCCAACAATTCAACTTAAATTTCCACTTCCATTTAATTGACTCAATTCTAACTTGAATAACTTCAATTTCTATTGAAATTTATTTAACCCCAATTCAAGTTGAATCAATCTTGATTCCTTTCCTAATTTAAATAAAATTCCATTTGATTTTAATCCTGTTCAACTTTAATTATAATTTCAAATTATTCCAATCAATTTGGACTAATATCAATTGAACTCACTTCAATTTCAATATCTTTTCAATTTAATCCAATTCAAATTTTCCATTTAAATTTTTTAACTTATCCATCTTTTATCACAAATCCAATTAATTCAAATCAGATTCAATTTGAACTAATTCAATTTCAATCTCAATTTTAGACCATCTCGAATTATATAAATTCGAGTTAAATTCTCAAATATTGGTTTAACCCTTTTAAACCAAATTAATCTTTATTAAAAGTTTTTAAACAATTTAATTTTCTGAGCTCAAATTCTAGAATTTCATTTTCAATCTCAAATTTCAAATTTAAATTGTCTCGAATTATATAAATTCGAGGTAAATTTTAAATGTTGACTTAATCCTTTTAAATTAAATCAACTTATCTCTTTATACCATTTAATTCTGAATCCATTTCAAACATATCTTCAATTAATTTTAATTTGGTTGTATTTCTATTACCACTTAATTTAATTCCAATTCAAGATTTCAGTTTGATTGTATTTTATATTACTTCTTAATTTAATTCCAATAATTTAACAACCAATCTCCTTAATATTTATTAGAAGAAAATATTGCTTTATATTCAAAATATATTTTAATATAAAATCATTTAAAACCTTTTATATAAGAAAATAACAAGTACGCGCTCATGTATATATACACTCAACTCATTCTAGAGTACTTTGGACTCTATTTAATGAGGAATCCCCACCAGAGCCAAGGTTCTCGCTTAACCTTTCAGCTCTGATACCAACTGTAACGACCCGAAATTTCTGAAACCGAAAATTCTAGATAGTTATGAAAAAGAAGAAAGAGATAGAAGAAGAAGATCAGAAAACATCAACATCTCACCTTCGCAGCGTATAAAATATAATAATAAATAATAATAGTTTTCAAAGGAATAATATTCTGTCGATTACATTTTAATACATCAGAGTTACACATATACTCAGACACTGGACATATACAAATCAACATGTCTTAGATTTACAATAATATGATACAGCGGAAATACTCTACACGTTCCTGCCATCCAGCTCGCCTCCTGAGCTCCAGAACGTTTGCACCTGAAAATCTGTAATACTCGGTCTGACCCGAGCATTACATCAAAGTAACACCCGGTTCAGGCTGGAAACCAGCGTGAGTAAACACATCTAACAAGGAATACAAAGCATTCAACTTATATAAAACCCGGGTAACTCATATCAATTCACAAATCCACAATTTGTTATAGACATAACTTATTTCACACATAAGTTTTCTAAGTACCAAGATTTAGATTTAAAATAGTCCAATTCCTTTAAATCACTTCACTCCAGCCTATAGATTTCACATATCAATCTATAAAAATTCGAAGTGGTTTCGGGTATTTTCTAATACCTGATCCCGGTCTCTTCGGGCCTCATGTCACCCTAATCTAAGTTATCCAAATGAAACACACAACATTTCATATCAGAGCTATCAACTTATTCAAAGAATCCAATACCATTCAATCATTCATAAGCAAATTTGATCACTTCCAAATTTATTCAGTTGACTCAAATTGAATTTCTAACCTCAATCATTTAGATTCTTTCATTTAACATTAATTAATTCCAAATCAATTAATTAGTCAACCCTTCATTATTCATCTTAATTAATCACCCTGGATTGATTATTTTTCAATTAATTTCAAGATACTAATTATCCTTAACTCAAATCAATAAGTAATCCTAATTACTTCATAAATTAATTAACTATATTTAATTACATTAATCCTTAATTACTTATATTAATTAATTACTCATAAGTCACTTATGATGGATTAATCAATTTTAATTCATCAATCTTTAATTACATCATTAATTATATAAATTAATGATTTTCAATTGTATTTATATATTTTTCTAATCTAAATTAATTATATTAATTAAACCACAATATTAATCAGACTTGATTTATCTCCACCTGAAATTATCTACCTTTATATTTACTTCATTAAATAAATTAATTCTCCTTTATTAATTATCTTAATTTATCTCTTGATTAATTGCACAAAGTAATTGTATTTTATTAATTACATTAAGTAATTACTTATTAAACCACCCAATGATCATTCTAAATTAATTTTAACTTAATTAATTTACCCGAATCATTAATAAATTGAAATTAATCGTTCATTTTTAATTACCCTACTAATTTGATGAATCATAAATCATCAAGCCCTTATTAACTTTAAAATGAAAACATTTCTTATTTGTGATTTAAGTTAAACAATTTAAAACCCGAATACTTCGAGTCAAACAACAATTAATACGAGAACCAACCAAAACCAAAGTCATTCGATCATCGATTCACAGTGCACATCAATCAATTTAATCATGCAGCCAAACACATAAATTTAACCGTTTAAATTTAAATAAAATCCAACAGAGTGAGATTTACTCATCTTTTTACTGTTTGCAATCCATTCCAACTGGCTTGTTCCCTTGATTTTAAACCTTGTATGACTAATTACAGTTTATTAAGATTCCAAATAGATCAGAAAATAAATTTCCATTTATTTATCTAATTTAAATTAAATTTAATTTATCTAAAAATTAAAATTTTAAAATAACTTTCTTTTAAATAAAATATTCTTTAGTAACTAAAAATAGTTAAATAGATTAATACAACAAGTAAATCGTCACATCCATTATTTAAAAAAAATTCTTTTCTACATAAAATTCTCTGGCTAATAAAACCTTCTGTTCTAACCTATGTATACGTATATATCCCCTCTTGTACATGTATATAAATTGCATAACTATATCTTACTTTAAATAATTGTCTTTCTGTAAATATTCTTAAAATAAAATTAACTGCTAAATTCTATCAGCTTCCCATTAAATATTCATACATGTACTATTTAAAACAAAATTAAATTGGAAGAAATAACCTGTAATTACCTCAAAAAAAAAACTCGCAGCGGCCTTCCCAAAATGCGACCTGATTCCGACCAAGATTTCGCGAGCCACCACTCCAACTCGTCGTTGCCCCCAACTACGCGTCCAAACTGCCAGAACTCTCGCGACATCAGATCCACGTTTCACGCACGATGACGACTCGAGCACCAAGCCCTAACTCAACGCAACCTCATCGCCTATCATCCTCGAGCTTGAACTTGAACTTTCGACATCAACTCAATCGCACGCAGGCGATTTGAGGCTTCGAGCCGATCTCGAAGGGTGGAGGAACCACGCGCGAACAATCAGGCTTCTGATCCAAATAGCTTGCACCTACGATGGAGTTCGCTTTCGATCGAGAGAAGGAAGAAAGAGGTTTCAGTTTTTCTTTAATGAATTTGAGGAGAGGGAGGAGATAGGGTTAGATTGTGATTTTGAAAAGGAGGAAGCCATTTTCATTCTGAAGAATTTTTTTTAATCTCGGTTTCAAAGTACTTGGCTTCCATAAAAAGAAAGGAGATATTTAGGTCGACGCGATTCAGTTCTAGAGTGGCTCGAGTACAATATAGGGTGGCTGAGTTGACCCTTAAATTTTTTTTATTTATTTCCAAAATATCTCGTTTCGCATAACTCTAAATCTCGATCTCCGAATCAGACATGCCGCCAGGCATTTATAAGGCTTTACCCGTATTCCGAACACGATGGAACGTGTTTCGGAACCTAATTCAATCATACGCGCGAGTTACGGAAGTAAACGATCAATTTTAAATTAAATCGATTAAAATAGTTTCTCTGCGTTTTGAGCTGCCAGGGTCAAACAAGAACTCCAATTGCTACGAATATTGAAATCCGATAATAACTAAATATTACGGATTCAATGAAACTTGTTTCGTCAAATTCCGAGACTGTGCCCCGGAAGGCTATTTTTAAATATCAGTTTAAACGATATATTATTAAAACTGAACAAATCACCTTTAAATTAAATTTCAACCATTCAATTATCTTCAGTATCATCATTATAAATTTTATAAGCCTTCAAATTATTTTTAATAGGCTTAAAACTGAAAATTCAATAATTCACCCAATTTCAGTCTATTAAATCTAATAACTTAATTGCTATTAATAATAATATTTGAATTCAATTTAAAAATTAACTTTTAAATATTTAAAAATTAATTAATTATTCCAATTTAAATTGTTAAAAATTCTGGGTCGTCACACCTTCTATGTAGAAGGTCTGTGTCATCATATTAGATAGTCAACTTAAAGTCAAAATCTCTGATTACAACAAATAAATTAATCGATAAATGTTATCAGTTTGAACCAAGGACTTTAAAGTGTTTCACATAATTAAATATATCCATAAAATTATTATTAGAGTTTTTGACCACTGATTAAAATCTAGATATCTAAGTTATACAGTGATAACAAAAAGAAACATGCACAAAATATTGTTTCAAGTGAAGCTTAACAAAGATTAATAATTTTATTTCACTGTGATCTATAAGCAACTAAACTTATAACCGATACCGCATTTCAGCAAAGTCTATATTGGCTTTAGCATTTAAATTATTTAAATGTTGACTAAGAACCGAGTTCACACCAAGGAGTTAACACAACCGTGTTATTATCTCATTTCCAAGTTCAACCACTTTAAAATTAATTTATAAATATTATAAATTAATAAAAAATCATTACGAATGTTGTATTGAATTTTTTTGCCTTTTAATTATTTATTTGAAGTCTCAAAATTAATTAGTATGATGTATATTTGTTACATATTGATTTCATTAATGTATGGGCTAAAATAAATCAATTAAATAATTAACTTATAGGTTTATAGTTAGGAAGCCCAAATCAAGTGGAGGCCAACCATGCACAAGAGAGAAGGGGTTAAAAGACTTATGTAGTGTTTGGTTTAAAAATAAATTTTGTGTATTTGGATTCAATATGTATGTCAAATATAAGAAGACTGGAGGGACGACGAAGAGGATGAAAGAAAGACGGATGGAAGGATGAAGGAGATAGAGGGACGACGGAAGAATGCATTATTTCACGTGCTTATGTCATTTCCCAAAACACGAAAAATAAAAAAGTTGTTTTTTATTTTGTACGTTAACTTCGTTTTCTAAATTGATCGTTTTCGACAATATACATGCGTCATTTGCATTTTTATATGGACGAAAATCCAAAACTAAAACAAAAAACCATACACTACCTTAGTCTCTAGATATGGAGAAAGAGATCTCAGATATTTGATATTTGGTTGACTATAAATAGTCATACTCTCTATGTTTTCAATACACAACAGTACCCTAGCTTCCATAAATACAAAGGTAAGTCCATGTAGGAATGCTTACAATCCATAGTCGAGGACAGAGAACTAGAAATTTAGAGAGGAAGTAGCTAACCACAAAGTTGTCGACAACTGATGGAATCAATAAAATGGTACATGCTTCATTTTATAAAATAATACACACACATATGTATGTATACACGCACACACACATATGTATGTATACATATATTCTCATATTTTCGTCTAGCAAACAATAAATTTTCGGCCATATATAATTTTCAAAATTTAAAATAATAAATATTTAATAAAATTTTATATTTATAATAATTCATTTATAAAACAAAAATGTAAGTCACGGTTTGTGTGTGTATCAAGTATGGTTTTAATATTTAAATATAAAAATAATTTAAATTTATATTTATGGATTTAATGAAAAAGATGATTTTGTTTCTTGAAAAATAAATCTGGATTTAATAGACACACGCACACTTATAGTTTTAATTAAAATATGTGTATATATATATATTATTCTTTTTGATATTTATAAACAAAAAATAAAAATTCAAAAACGTTGTAAACCCTAGAGTATAAACATTCACATACATTTATAAGTAATTTAGGATTATGTATTATAGTAGTATATATATGCTTAGGATAATATAATTAAAGGTTCTGTTATATATGTAAAGAAAACATCAAAAAGTAGAGTGAAACATTAATTGACAATAAGCACTCTTAGACATCAAATCATGTTGGGTCATGTTTGTGAAGGAGGGGGGGAGTCATGTTGGGGGCATGAGCACATGGGAAAAGGTGGCATAGTGAAATGGCAAACATGGAGTGGAGGTTATGTCCATTAAGGGTGGTTTGGTAATTTAATTTATTCCTTAGTATATAAATAAATTTCCTAATTCTTTTTCTCACTTTCTCATTCTTATATTATTTTCAAACCTTCATTTGAGTTCTCATGAACACTTTAATGGCATCTAAGGGTCCTTAAGTTCAAAAATCCATTCTCCTTTTAATTTCTTCCTTAAGCAAAATCCATAAAACATCACCCTTTCTTATCTAAATCACTTAACCACTCCAAAAAAGTCCATGCACATCCATATTCATCTAAGCTGAGCACTAACCCTCCTAGGCCAAACCACTTTGGCATTTCATCCAAAAATCCATTTTCCCATGTTAGAAGCAAAGATCTCGGTCCTGCTCAACTTCGTGTGGAAGTTAGAGTTGAATCTGCAATTTTTTTGTGAATAAAGTTCACCTTTTTGAACTAAAATTTTAAACTTTATTTCCTTCATATTATAGTCATTTTTTTTTGCTTGGTTAGGAATATTTGGATGTAAAGTTTGTGACTTGGTTTGTGTCATAAAAGATGACATCTATGTAGTTAATAAACCCTTAGAATTAGTTGTAAAGTTAGAAGTAAAGTTTGTATAAGTGTTGCCTTCATATATTCATGAATATCGTTTACTTTATATATATGCTATGTTTGTTTTATGTGATGTGATGCTTGGACGAAAATCAATACGACATAAAAGTAGTTCTTGAAGTGTCTATATAGCGACTATCGCTATATCGGCACTTTCGGGAAATACCATCTCTTTGAAATTTTTTGTTTTACTTTTGAGCTTGGGTTTTACTTTACAAAGATAATTAAATTTTTGAATGAAGATGGATTTAAAAATAATTTACTAATTTAATAATGATTTTAAATTAATCGATTATTTTAATTAATGAGGATTAAGGTTAATTAATTAACTTAAATGATGCGTTTAAAATTAATTAATTATGTTGTAAATGATACTCAAAACTAATTAATTATTTTATCTAATGATGAATAAGGTCAATTAATCAGTTAATAATGATGGATTAAATTTAACTAATTATTCTAATTAATTGTGTTTTGGAATTAATTAACCCTTTTTAATTAATGACTTTTAAAGTTAATTAATTGGTTTAAATTTAACTAATCTTTTCTTTAATGATGTTTTAAATAAATTAATCATCTTTAATTAATGAAGTTTAATTTTTGTTAATTAATTTAATTTACTATACTTAAAATTATTTAACTAATTTAATTAAGGATGTTTTCTAATAGGTGATTAACCCACATATTTGATGGTATTTAAATTTAATTAGTAAACTTAATTATTGAAGTTTTAAAGCTGATTAATCATTCTTATTAATGATAGTTAAAGCTAATTAATCATTTTAATAAGGATGTTTTAGGTAATGAAATCCTTTTGGCAATGTTGGTCTTAAGTCGAGGAACCCTTTTTAACAAGCTGTTTAAGGTTAACACTTATAAAGTGAAGCCCAAGCATGAATTCAGTTTTAAAAGTAAAAGTTTGATCCGTTTATGGAAATGAATTAATTTCTTAAAGCGATATCACTTATATGAAAAGGATTTAGTTATATACTTAACACCAAACGTCGAAGAGGAAGACTCGTCTCTATCTCGAAAGTTAGGAATGTAGGCTGAGACATAACTTGGAGGCAACACTACCTTTACTTGTCTGGAATCACTATTACTCAAGGGATAGTACAAGTTTGAAATCGACGAGTGGTGATGGGTATACAAGATTTAATACGATCATTTTGTTATCTTCGATAGTCAGTTTGTCGACTATCGATTGCCTCGGCCTTCTTTGTTTTTGGTTATTCTAAGATGATACATTTCTCGTTTGAGTTATGTTATCATTTATCTGAAATGACTAAACCCAAAATGTGAGTGGGGGCCAAGCTATGTAGGTTTGCTCCCATTAAAGTATTTTCACATCCACTCTAGGTTGGATACGGTTGTGTGCATTGAGATGTGAAATACTCAAATACTTGGTAAAAGTTGGCAGGGTCCGGCTTGAAGGTTTCCGATAGCCATCGGAGTTCTCAATTATATTTCTAGAGGTATACTTTCGGTAAGGGGGTGCACCTTTCTAGTCATTGTTGAATTTTTTTTCCTTTCCTTATTAGATTCGAGCCTTCGAATTTGTTTTCCTTAATTTAATTGGGAAGAGTCTAACACTCTTTATGATGTTTAATTATTTGTATCCACTCTTTACATTTGGATGTTGTTCTTGTTAGAGAAAACCTGTTCCACATTTGATGGCGTGTTCTCACATGTTACTGTTTAATTACAATTATTGTCTAGAGTTTTACTCATGCCTGACATATTGTCTAACTCGAATTGTTTGTTTTCCCTCAATTCTCGGGTACTCATTTGTATTTGAGTAGTTCAAGAGTAGTAGGTCTTGTATTGGTTCTTTTGAAGATGATGTCCGAGTAGGAGGCCTTTAGCTATTCAGTTGTCTATTTTCGTTATTTGTTTAGTTCTTGTAAGTATATTTTGTTCAACATATATAAAAGCAAGTTGTTATAACTACCTATGTTGATTGTAATACTTTTGTGTAACTCTGATAACTCCATCCTAAAAAGTAACCTTATGTGCTATTTTACTGTTATGATATATTTAACAGTGTCGTTATGAGATTTTTATTGTTCTATTCTTTTTATTTTACCCCACGACGATTCATCTTTCGGATGCTTGGGCGATGACACATGAAGGCCGTAGATGTATGATGTGTCATTCCTATAGGTCAGAAAGGTGGGTCGTCGCAATTGGTGTTAAAGAAATTCATAAGAAAATAACAGATTTAATTTGGGAGCCATGTCTGAACTCTTAGAATATCATCAGTTTCAATATATTTAGTTATACACTATTTTCGATGCGATCATTCACTGTAGCGTGGGCGAGGTTTATGGTTGCGATTTAGTTGGGGGATGTGGGCTTCAAGTCATGGAGATGGTAAGAGAGAGCACGTCAAGGAGGAACCGCCGCCGAAGTCAATGGGTGATTTTGTAGAGAGATGAGTGTGTGAGTATGGAGAGATCATTTGGCCATTTTGCCGTGTACATCAGGTTGGAAGTGGGAATTGTATTTGAGAGGGAAAAAAGTTTAATTTGTTAATTATTAGTAATTAGTTGTATTAATTAGGTAATTTAACTAGTTAATATAATTAATTTGATTTCTTCTAAAACCAATAACTTTTTCATAGTAGGTCCAAATTTGATGTGGTCGGTCGCGTTAGATTCAAATTGACAATATCTACAGTACGGAATTGGATTGACGGAATTTGGAGTTGTACAATTTTATGCTATAATCGAACGTCCATTTGATATTAGTTCGAACCGGAACGCTTCGGTGGTAACTGGTGTAACGACCCTTATTTTTGGGTCTTCAAATTTGAATATTTAATTTGTTAAAATATTCAGATTCGTATTTAAATTATAATAAAAATCTATGTTTCAAATTAAGATCTGATTTTTGATGACGTATTTTTAATTTAATTTATTTGGAATTTTCTATAATTTTTAATTTGAAAAAATAATTAAATATTCGTTTAACGCTTTTTACAACAAACGTCGGTACTTTTGAAACTCAAACATAATAAGTTAATTTGTCTATTTTATTATTGTTTTATAATTGTCTCATATTGTTTTGCGTGATCATATATATATTTCTGTCTTTTGCGGCTCTTACGCGAATGAGATATTTTATAGCATGCAACTCTGCAACTTTTTCAAAAAATAATAATTAGACAACATAACCCATGCACGGACACTTGTTTGTTGTCACTTTTTATGCAATGTTTTATGGATTTTGTAACAAAACTTCATCATATTTTTTTTTTGTTACAAAAGAATTACGCATGAAACGAAGATAGAATTCAACACATATCTTTGTATACTAATGCACGTACACAACACATATCTTTGCCATACCTTTACATGCGCATGCTTTTCTTTTGCTTTTGACTTTTGAATTCATAACTATTTTAAACTACTTAGCTTGAAAGTATATTTGTTTACACACACACGTACATTTGTACATTCACGGATAAAAGAAAAAAAAAAAAAAAAACAGTATACACACTTAGGCACGCATGTGAAGGCACGGGCACACTTTCTCTTCCTTCTGTAAATAAAAACTCACGCATGAACACATGTTTGGACATAGTTCATTTCTTAATATTTTCATGCACGTACGCTAATTTTTTCCCATACGTAGCCACACATGTTGTCCATTCCACTCGGACTGCACATGTTTCCTTTTGCTTTTCATTTCTTAGCTCCTAAGCATATTTGCCTATATATCAACCCATACACTCAAACACAGAAAAACCGCACAAAAATATACACTTTTTCTTTTGCCCTGCATAGAAAATATACTCAGCAACATGAAGGATGAAAGAAAAAAAATATAAAAGAGACGCACACCTGGAGAAAAAGAAGGCAGTGTCCAAATAAAAATCGTTCAATCGCGTTAGGATCGCATTGACGTCAGGTACGCTTTGGGATCAGTTCAATAAAATTGGAGTTTGTCGAATTTCACGCAAAATCCAACGTCATTCGATTTAGGCGAAAATCGAAACGCCTCGGCAACAACTGAAAATAAGGTGAATTAAACTCATATTTTTGGCTAACCAATAATATATATAGTTGATAAAAATTATTGATTGGATGTTTGGATGATATACTTTTTTATATTGTTCGTTAGGATATATTCCCACCCTTTGAGCGGATGAGACCCTATTACGTTCTCGTATAAGAGCGGATGACCATTTGTATATAAATCATGTCTCGAAGGGTCAATTTATATTGTTGATTGTATACTGTATGTAATGCAAGGGGACTGATTGGAGAGATCCAACAGGATTTGTTACCTGATGCAGCCCAGCCGAGTGACAAAGCAGTGGAATTCACCAACTCATTGGATGTGAGTCGTTCCAAGGCTTTAGGTCGCTCACGATCTAATGTGGAGGTAGTGGAAATAGGTCGGCAGCGACCTAGTGTGAAGACAGGTCGTTCAAGCGACCTAAGGAGTCTAAAGGTTCAACCCAGCGAGTTAACAAAATAGTTTTTAGGTCGCTTTCGACCTAGTGGAGACTCACGACATAACGAAGGTGGCTCGCGAGTCAACGAGCAGAGCATGAAGACACTCAGGCGAGTTAACGAGCTAAACCATAGGTCGCTAACAAGTTACGATCTAACGAAGCAACGACCTAACGGACTAGGGGATAACGTGTTGCGGTCTATGAAATCTGAACGACCTAGTGTTAAGTCGCTTCTGGAGATGGGTTTTGCTAAGTCATTTACTCACTAAGTCGTCCAAGCTTAGGTCGCATAAAGATAGGTCGTTGATCTTATGCTGAAGAGATATGCCGCATATATTTTAGGTCGTTATTGGTTGAGTCGCTCACTGTTGTAAATACGTTTGAGTAGTGTTTGTTGTAACTCGTGAAGGTTAAGTCGTAGATGTGATATCCCGGAAATTTGGGCAATATAAATTTAATAATCTGTGTTTTAAATTTAATTTAACTTGATAATTTTAATAACAAATTTGGAATTTGATTTAATAATCATGTTTTAAGAAATATTTAAATGGAAAGATTTTATTCTTTTAAATAAATAAATTGTTTTCTGTTTATAATATATATATTTGTATGTATTGTAGATTGATAAATTTTGATTTTTGAATTTAGTAAAGGAAGTGATTTTCTAATTCTAATTTATTTTTAGTAAATGAATTAATTTTCTAGCTTTAATTCATATTTGGTGAATTGGAAGATTTGATTTAAACTTAACATTTAACTTTTCAAGACAATTAGTAAATAATTATATGGTTTATATTAAAGGAAATTCTTATCTGTTTAAATTTATATTTTTAGTTAACTTAAATATGAAGTTAAATTTGATTAACATCAAAGCTTTGTTTTATTTTCTTTTTAAAGTATTACTCGAAATTTGATAAGAAGTTTAAAATACAAATTACATATGTCTTAATTTATTAAGTAATAAAAGTAATTTATAATCTCTTTTATAAATTTATTTAGAATTGCTTAATTTGTTATTTTTAAATAAAAATTATAATGCTTAAGTTCTTATGAACATAAATAGTTTTTGTAAGGGATAAAATTTGTTGTTTTTAATTTTAATAGAATTTTATATGCATTTATATGTAACTTGATTTATTAAAATTTGATTTGATAAATTTATTTAAAATATGAATTTAATGTATTGTATTCAAGGGAATAAACACTTAAAATATTTGAATAAGAATTTTATTCATAGTTGTTTGTCTCATTTCTTTTTAATAAATTAAAAAGAGGTAAATTCATGTATATATACATAAGCATGATAAATTGAGGTTTTAAAGTATTTATAAACAATTTAAAATTAAAGTTTAAATACAAAATTACATATGTAAATTTATTTACCATCTTAAAGGACATGTGTTAGTTATAAAATAAACTATTGTGACAAATGTTAAGGATAGAGACAAGTGTCTCATTAAATTTCTTTTTCTTTTATTTTTAATTAAATCAAGAATTTTGTTTATATAAACATATCTTCTTAACTTCATTTTTCTTTTCCCTATTCTTCTTTAAACTTAAGAAAGTTTCAGATCTAAATCTGAAAATTCTTGTGCATGCAAAATCAGTAATCTTCCCTCAACTATTCAAATCAAAAACAATTCTTAAACCTGCAGTCCTCTAATTGAAATCACTGCATTTCTGTTTGAACTTCATCAAATTTGCATGCATCTGGAAAATTCAATTTGCAACTAAAAAAAAATATAGGAGAATACAAACCTGCATGCAACTATGCTGCAGTCCTCTGTTGAAAACCATATTCAAAACTGCATGAATCATGGGGACAAGGAAATAAATTTGCAGTTTTAAAGCAAATAAAAGATGAGACTGTAAATAGGCAAATGCAGTATAAAGTAAGAAGGGGGAAAACAATCATGCAAAATGATATCTGCATTTTTACCAACCTGGAAACAAGCATGCAAATGAAGTATGGAAGCAATCATGCAAATGTAAATCTGGAAAAAAACAAAGTGCTACATCATTTCAAGTTTAAAAAGAATCTGAAGTCCAAAGATTTCTTAAGCAAAGCTTCTGCAGTTTTTAAAATAAATGAGATCTGAAGTTTTCAAATTTAAGCAACCATCAGATTCTAGTTCTTCTTGAACACAGAGGCTCTGCTCATATAGGTGAGTAACATTTTTAACAAATATAATTTAAGTAATTATAGTTGCTTAGTTTATTCAGTGGTAATCTTTCTGAAGTGGATGAATTAGATGTTATACTCTGTTATATGCATGTTGCACAGTGATATTGTTTTGCCTGTTTTAGTTTTCCAGGTTATTGTTATGTTCAAAAACATGACTTCATGAAAAAGAATCAATGTTATAGTTTAAGTTTTTAAACCTAGTATGTTATGCAATATAAATTAGAGTTTCATCTTATAAAAGAAAAGAAAAATGAGAATGAAGTTGTGATGACACAGGATAAGCAAAATCAACAGAGTAAAATTTATAAAATCAATATGTAAATGTTCCAGATTTAATTATTTAAGCTTATAAACAAGTTACTTGATCTTTAACTTGATTATTAAGACTATAATCTAAAATTTTAGTTTGCAGTCAATGAAGTATTTCTGGTTTAACCAGAAAATACATTTTGGTTGAGTTCTGTCAATTTAGAGAAATGTAGATGCCTGAGTTTCTTTTGTTGTTGTAATGATGTGTGTAGATTGTAGTAAAAATAATAGATGGTGAAATTAAAGCAGTATGGCAGAAGAAATTTGGGTTTGAAATTATGAACCCTAGTTTTACCGTGCCTAAGAAATTGGATCGTTGGAATCAAAGTAGATAACCGAGCTTTACCAATTTTGAGTTGATGATAGATTGTATATGGGAGTGGAAAATCGGGTCGTCACAGGATCGGATTTGCTACACTACAGCGTGATAGGGGGTTCTCGCTTTGCGTTAGGTGGCGAACGGGAGACTCTTACCCCTACATGCCCCCGGGGATAGTATAAGGTCTTGCGGGGTTGGTTGCGACTCGAGAGGGTGGCCGTAAAAGCAAATTCGAGGTATCACTGTGAGCCACAGCGGGGCTGGGATGGTTGAAAAGCCTACCGGTCGTGAGCCATTGCTGATGGTTGAAAAGCCTAGGACGTCACAGTAGACGACCTAAGTTAGGTCGTAAGTCGTATGTCGTTGATACTATGTTGTAATATGTTTGAACTTTCTGTTAAGTCGCGTGAGTTGTTAGGTCGCATACGACCTAAGTGTTGTAAATATGTGTTGGGTTGTAATGAGGTTATGGCACTGTGTTAGGTCGCGTACGACCTAAGTTGAGTCGTGTGGTGTTAGGTCGGCAACGACCTAGTGAGTGTATCGCCTATAAATAGGCCGCGTGGGTCATTTGTAAAGGGTTGTTGATTTTGAAATAAACTCTTGTTTGTTAGCTTTGTGCTTTCATTAAATTGGTAGTTGAGTGTGATCTCCTATCTCCACTTACGGTATTCGAGTGCGCTCGAATCAACGTTCGTTGAAGCCAATTCGCGGAATCAAGTGCGCTTGATCAACGCTCGAAGAATTGTAGATCTTTTTTCACGGTATCGTGCGCGATCAACGTGTCAGAGATAGCTAGAATTCGGTATCTTTGGATCAACGAATTTGGACATTGCAGTATCTTTCAATCCACCGATTGCTACTTTCACCGTTCCATCTAATTTTCGTATTATCCGCTGCGTCAGTTTGGTATCAGAGCTAGACTTAGCCAATCATAGCTAAGCCGAGTCTTGGAGCCAAGGAGTTTGAAGTTGGTGTTCATCGTGTTCATCTTGAAGTTGCAACAAGTTAGAAGCTTCCGATCCATTTCATTTTGGATCAAAGTTGGAAAGGTGTTTGAGTTTGAGCCGAGTTGGGTAGAGCCGTGCATCACTTGTTTAAGCCGAGAGTTTGAAGTGTAGGCCGAGTTTGTATTGAAGTGTTGAGCTTGTGCGAGCTAGTTGAAGTTTGATTTGTAGAAGATTTGTGAAGTTTGAAGTGTTTGTGTTGATTTAATCATGCCACCAAGGAGAGCTAATCGTCATCAAAATGTTGAAGCGTTGTATAGAAGAGAAGAAGCCGAGCAAATGGAACAACGCATTAATGAGAAATTTGATGAAGGTATTGGAAAGTTAGAGAAATTGATGAATGACTTGAATCAAAGTCAAAGGAAAAGGTCGCCAGTCTCGAACCATGGAGGAAATAGAGTTTCGCCATCGGTTACGGAAGCGAGAAGGGTGTCGCCGCAATCTTTTAGAGAAAGAAGAGAAACGTCAATTTCATCGAGAAGAGATCACCATGAATATAGACAGGAAGAGAGAAGAACTCCACGTGAGTTTGAAGATGAGCCATATAGGGATGAAGAGAGACATAATAGAAGAGACATGCGTGATCGAAGGGATGTTGATGGTCGAGATCGATATAGACGTACATTTGAGTTGGATGAAGAGGGTGATAGAGCTAGCATTCATTATCAAGATCGAGACCAAGTTCGAAATTCATATCAGGATGTAGATGATGATCGTCGATGGGAATCGGGTATGAAGATGGAGATTCCAGAGTTCAAGGGTGGAATGGTAGCTGAAGAATTTCTTGATTGGTTGTCTAATGTCGAAGAGATCTTTGATTTCATAGAGGTTCCTGAGCATAGAAGAGTGAAGTTGGTTGCTACTAGGTTGAGGGGTAGAGCTATGGCATGGTGGCAGCAAACTAGACTTACACGGGAGAGAATGGGGAAGTCGAAGATTGAATCATGGAAGAAAATGAAGAAGATGATGAAAGCTACATTCTTACCTTACAATTATCAATCACTCATGTATTAGAGGTTGCAGAATTTGAGGAAAGGGACGAAGACTGTTAATGATTATGCTGATGAATTTTATCAACTGATTGCTCGAAATGACATAATGGAGACAGAGAAACAATTGACTGCTAGATTTATTGGGGGGTTGAGAATGCAGATAAGGATATGGTGAATATGTTTGATCCTAGATCTGTGGCTGAAGCGCACCAGAAAGCGTTGGCTTGGGAGAAGCAGGGAAGACGTGGAGGTGATGTGTTTA
Organism: Allium cepa; assembly: GCA_030765085.1. Lineage (NCBI taxonomy): Eukaryota > Viridiplantae > Streptophyta > Magnoliopsida > Asparagales > Amaryllidaceae > Allium > Allium cepa. Next base: position 117,261,892 of record CM060942.1, read on the forward strand.
CAAGTTCCAATATTCAGAACAAAGGTGCTAGTGGGAGTTCCAATGTTTCGAAAGCTGTCAGTAAACCTGTTGTAAATGAAGTTGCGAAGGCGAAGGTCAACAACAGTTTCAAATGTTATAATTGCCAGGAAGTGGGTCACAAGAGTAATGAATGTCCGAAGCCGAAGAAACGAACTATGATTGCTGAAGTTGAAAGTGAAGATGTTGGGGAAGGTTATCCTAGTCCAGTTGAAGAGGATGAACAGGATATCGCGTCAGGAGATGAATGATGTAATCTTATGATGAGGAGATCTTGTTTAATACCGAAGCAGGAAGAAGAAGCTAGTTGGTTGAGGAGTAACATCTTTCAGTCAACATGCACTATTCTGGGAAAGGTCTGTAAATTTGTGATTGACGCTGGAAGTTGTGACAATATTATTTCTACCGAAGCTGTGAGAAAGTTGAAGCTGAAGACGGAGAAGCATCCAAATCCTTACAAGTTAGCGTGGTTGAGAAAATGAGGAGAGGTGAAGGTGGACAGGCGAGTACATGTTCCATTTTCTATTGGGAAGAAATATAAAGACGAGATTTGGTGTGACGTTGTGGAGATGGATGTTTGTCACCTGCTTTTGGGAAGACCACGGCAGTATGATCGACCAGTGCAGCATGACGGTCGAACCAATAGCTACAGCTTTATGTTTGAAGGTGTTAAGATTATTTTGGTTCCGAAGAAGAGACAACAAGGAGAAAGCAAATCAGAAGAGATTGAGGAGCTGAAGACTTTGTTGACTTTGAAAGAATTTGTTGAAGAAGTAGAAGAGATTCCAGAGGTATTTTTGTTGATTGGACGCGAAGCTACTGAATATGTTGAAGTCCCAGAGGAAGTGAAGCCGGTATTGGAAGAATTCAAAGATGTGTTTCCTGAAGAGTTGCCAACGGAGTTACCACCGTTGAGGGATATTCAACATCATATTGATCTTGTGCCAGGGGCAGTATTACCACACATGCCACATTACAGGATGAGTCCTAAAGAACATGAGGAACTGAGAAGGCAGGTGGAGGAGCTGTTAGAACAAGGGCGTGTTCAGGAGAGCTTGAGTCCTTGTGCAGTGCCAGCTTTATTAGTACCAAAGAAGGATGGTTCGTGGAGGATGTGTACGGACAGTCGGGCTCTAAATAAGATCACTGTGAGATACAGATTTCCTATGCCGAGGTTTGATGGTTTGATCGACCAATTGAGTGGAGCTGTTGTGTTCTCGAAGATTGACTTGAAGAGTGGATACCATCAGATTCGTATTAGACCAGGTGATGAGTGGAAGACTGCTTTCAAAACCAGGGAAGGTTTATACGAATGGTTGGTTATGCCGTTTGGTTTATCGAATGCACCAAGTACTTTTATGAGAGTGAAGAACCAGATTTTCAGACCATACATTGGGAAGTTTGTGGTAGTTTACTTTGATGATATTTTGATCTACAGTGGGAGCATGGAAAAGCATGTCCAACATTTGCGTGAAGTACTGTTGATTTTACGGCAGGAGAAATTTTATGCTGCAACAAAGAAATGTGTGTTCATGACGCATAGTGTTTTGTTTCTGGGATATGTTCTGTCGAAGGAAGGCATTCAAGTGGATGAAAGTAAAGTAGAAGCTGTCAGGAGTTGGCCACAACCCAAGACAATTACTGAAGTGAGAAGTTTTCATAGGTTGGTATCTTTTTATCGAAGATTCATTCCACACTTTAGCAGTGTAATGGCACCTGTAACCGATTGCATGAAAGGAAAGAAGTTTGCATGGTCAGAGAAAGCAGGGGTTGCTTTTGAGAAGATCAAGACACTATTGACGACAGCACCAATTCTAGTATTACCGGATTTTCAGTTGCTGCTCGAGTTACATACCGATGCATCTAAAGTTGGGATTGGTGGAGTATTGAGTCAGAGTGGAAGACCGGCTGCTTATTTCAGTGAGAAGTTATCTGGAGCCAAGTTGAGATATAGAACTTATGATGTGGAGTTTTACGCGATTGTCCAAGTCGTAAAGCACTGGAGACATTATCTGTTTCAGAAGGAGTTTGTTCTCTATACCGATTATGAAGCTTTGAAGCATTTGCAAGGGCAAATTAAAATTTCAGCTAGGCACGCTTCATGGGTCGCGTATCTACAACAGTTTACTTTTGTTGTTAAACACAAATCAGGGGTGACGAATCGTGTAGCTGATGCATTGAGCATGAGGAATCATTTGTTGACGACAATGAAATTTGAAGTGACAGGGTTTAAAGTATTGCCAGAGTTGACTGAAGAAGATTCTTACTTTACGAAGTTTGTTGCGAAAGTCAAGGATGGGAGTACTGATGAATTTGTGTTGGTAGATGGATTCTTATTCAAGGGAAATCGACTATGCATTCCAGATTGCAGTTTGAGGATGAAAATTGTGAAAGAATTGCATGAAGAAGGACATGTCGGACGGGATCGCACATTGCAGTTGATTTCTCAGTCTTATTTCTGGCCATCGATGAGAAGAGAAGCTGAAAAGTTTGTGAAGAGATGTCATGTTTGTCAAGTTTCGAAAGGGACAGCTACAAATGCGGGGTTGTATATGCCTTTACCTGTTCCTACAAAACCGTGGGTTGATGTAAGCATGGATTTTGTGTTGGGCTTACCGAGGACACAACGGGGAAATGACTCTATATATGTTGTAGTGGACCGATTCTCGAAGATGGTACATTTTGTTGCTTGTAAGAAGACGGCAGATGCAGTCCATGTGGCACAGTTGTTCTTTAGAGAGATCTATCGCTTGCATGGTTTTCCAGAATCTATAGTTTCAGACAGGGATACCAGATTTCTGAGTCATTTTTGGCTAAGTTTGTGGAAGATGGTGGGAACGAAGCTGAATTTTAGTAGCGCTTATCATCCGCAAACAGATGGACAGACAGAGGTGGTGAATAGATCGTTGGGAAATTTATTACGGTGTCTTGTGAAGGACAATCTGAAGAGCTGGGACGTGAAGTTATGCCAAGCAGAGTTTGCACATAATCATGCAGTGAATCGTAGCACGGGTTTCATTCCATTTCAGATTGTATATTCAAGCTTGCCGAAGGGGCCGTTGGATTTAATGATAGTGCCGCAACCGAAGGGGATAGTTAAACGAGCTGCTGATTTTGTTGATGGTTTGACGGAATGCCATAAAATCGTTCAGAAACGATTGGAGAAAACAAATGAGAAGTATAAAAAATCTGCAAATCTGAAGCGACGAAGTGTTGAATTTAACGAAGGGGATTTAGTATATGCTGTACTAACAAATGATCGTTTTCCAGTGGGAACATATAATAAACTTAAAGCTCGAAAGATTGGTCCTGTAGAGGTTATGAAACGGATCAATGAAAATGCTTACAGGTTGAAGCTGCCGGAGGATGTGTATACTTCTGATGTGTTTAATGTTAAACATTTAATACCTTATTATGGGGATGAACAGACCGATGTGGAAGAACTTTTAAATTCGAGGACGAATTTTTCCTAACCAGGGGAGGATGATGCAGCCCAGCCGAGTGACAAAGCAGTGGAATTCACCAACTCATTGGATGTGAGTCGTTCCAAGGCTTTAGGTCGCTCACGACCTAATGTGGAGGTAGTGGAAATAGGTCGGCAGCGACCTAGTGTGAAGACAAGTCGTTCAAGCGACCTAAGGAGTCTAAAGGTCCAACCCAGCGAGTTAACAAAACAGTTTTTAGGTCGCTTGCGACCTAGTGGAGACTCACGACATAACGAAGGTCGCTCGCGAGTCAACGAGCAGAGCATGAAGACACTCGGGTGAGTTAACGAGCTAAACCATAGGTCGCTAACGGGTTACGACCTAACGAAGCAACGACCTAACGGGATAGGGGATAACGTGTTGCGGTCTATGAAATCTGAACGACCTAGTGTTAAGTCGCTTCTGGAGATGGGTTTTGCTAAGTCGTTTACTCACTAAGTCGTCCAAGCTTAGGTCGCATAAAGATAGGTCGTTGATCTTACGCTGAAGAGATATGCCGCATGTATTTTAGGTCGTTATTGGTTGAGTCGCTCACTGTTGTAAATACGTTTGAGTAGTGTTTGTTGTAACTCGTGAAGGTTAAGTCGTAGACGACCTAAGTTAGGTCGTAAGTCGTTGATACTATGTTGTAATATGTTTGAACTTTCTATTAAGTCGCGTGAGTTGTTAGGTCTCATACGACCTAAGTGTTATAAATATGTGTTGGGTTGTAATGAGGTTATGGCACTGTGTTAGGTCGCGTACGACCTAAGTTGAGTCGTGTGGTGTTAGGTCGGCAACAACCTAGTGAGTGTATCGCCTATAAATAGGCCGCGTGGGTCATTTGTAAAGGGTTGTTGATTTTGAAATAAACTCTTGTTTGTTAGCTTTGTGCTTTCATTAAATTGGTAGTTGAGTGTGATCTCCTATCTCCACTTACGGTATTCGAGTGCGCTCGAATCAACGTTCGTTGAAGCCAATTCGTGGAATCAAGTGCGCTTGATCAACGCTCAAAGAATTGTAGATCTCTTTTCACGGTATCGTGCGCGATCAACGTGTCAGAGATAGTTAGAATTTGGTATCTTTGGATCAACGAATTTGGGCATTACAGTATCTTTCAATCCACCGATTGCTACTTTCACCGTTCCATCTAATTTTCGTATTATCCGCTGCGTCATTACCACTGTTGATTATATATATATATATATATATATATATATATATATGAGTTGTAATGGATGAGAAAACAGGTTTGAGGGATCCAACGAGATTCCTCGCTATTGTTGAATTATTTCAACAATATTCCTTTTATGTGGATTATTGAAAAATAAGCCTAGTTGTGGACATTATTATTATAACATTGTTATATGGTTGAAAACTAAAACCCATTAGTGATAGAAAATAGATAACGATATTGGTTAAGTGTTGGGTAGCTATTGGCCTTAAATTAGTATTTTGAAATATTATAAATTGTCATTGAGTTGGAATTGGTTTTGAGACGGGAAATGATTTTAAATCGGAAACTGGGTTTTCGAAAAATATTGTTTTAGAGTCATTTAATTATAGTAATATTATTTAAAGTTATTTAATTATATTAATATTGTTATAAAGTTTTTAATTATAGTAATATTATTTTAAAGTTATTTAATTATATTAGGTGTTGTTTTAAGGTTATTTAATTATATTAGTATTGTTGTAAAGTTATTTGTTTATAGTTAATATTATTTTAAAGAATTTATCAAAATGTTAATATTTTGAAAGGTTAATTATTTCAAAAATAAATACAGTTTGAAATTTAGTGATAAAAATTTACTAATAAGGTTTTTTAAATAAATTATTATTATTTATATAAAATGGTAAATATTAATTATTATTATTTATTTAATAATATTTTGAAATGATTAATTATTATTTTTAAGAAGTTTTAAAGCTAATAATTTTCATTTATTTATAATGTTTATTGTTAATTTTTTTATTATATAATGGTGTTTTGAAGTAAAAGACTTTTAATTATATATAAATATTTCCTAGATCCATAAATAGAATATAAGACTTGGATTTTATAAAGGACTTTATAAAATGGTTTGGAAACTTAAGGGATGATTATTTATAAAGTGAAAGAGTTTCATAAATGGTTAGGTATCTAAAAACGAGTTTAAGAAATGAATTTATAGATTTATAAAAGGAGTTTTATAAATGATTTTATGGATTCATAAAAGATTTATAAATAATTCTAGAAAGGTACAATTTTTTTTATAAGTGCTTGAAATTTATAAAAAGGATTATAAATGATTTTCAGAGATTTATAAAATGGATTATAAACGGTTTTAAAGAATCATAAGGAGTTTATAAATAATTTTTGAATCGAATAAAAAGGAAATCTTTCTTAGTTTGTAAATATACTCATATCATTAAGATAAGTATATGAGTATATTTTCTAAGTTGTGAGGCGTAATATGTGTGAATATACTTATACCTTTGAGATAAGTATATGGATATTTTCAAAGTAATGAAAATACAGGGATTGGTGGAGATATCTTTGTAAAAGTAGTTTTGTACAAGTAATTTACAAAATGGTTATAAATGAATGCAAAATTTATTAAAGGAGGTTAGTGGTTGCTTATGTGCTTAATCGATGTTGTTTTCCCCTATGGGATAAATTTTTGTTTGAATGCTTGTTTATTTGATAGTTAAATAACCGATTAACAAATTTTAGCTTAAATATGCAAACCTTCTTAATTTAGGTGGTACGAAAATATTCCATACTTAACACCAAAGGATTTTAACTTGGAAATTATCAAGGTGATACGCGGGAATTATATGATACAGTTAGCATAAGTGGTGCTATACTATACGTATGAACTTGTTTCGTTCTTCTAGGACAAATGAGGTTGAGATCCGTCCACTTAAACGGTTAGGGGGTGATCCCGGCTCTTGAGCGTTGTTTGATTATTTCCTAAAGAACCGATATTGAGCATTCCAAAAAATCGACGATTTGATTTTGGGGCACCAGGGAAATAGAAGAGGATACTCATAAGAGATGACTCGAAAACCGTAACCAGTCTAATCCTATATACGGTTCTATAGAGGATTTTTGTGATATATTGATATGTTGGAATTCATGTGGAATTCCGTAATCTATTTGGTGGCGGTGCATGAGTTGGAACACCGGACGAAGCCTCATCAGCTGTAATGACCAAAACCAGATATAGGAGGCATGACCAGTAGAGTTGGCAAACCCATAGGGTGCAGTCGGCTCCACCAAGACATTAGTTTCAGTTGTTATGCATGCATGGGTTGATGCATTCTGTCTTAGCGAGGCCGACTATTTTTCTCCTATGGTACATCACTAGGGATGTATGCTGCTTCAGAAGGATATCTCCGATCCTTGTGCAGGAGGACCGTTCTTGAAGTAGCGAGGGCACCTCTATGGAATCCTACATAATTAACGAACTTGTCTCATCAGTTTTTGATTATATACCTAGTATTATTGTGATGTACACTCACAAGCATCACAACTGCTTGATTATTATTTTTTTACCCTTAGGCATTATTAAAATTTAAATGGATTTTCTATGGAAAAGGTTTTGGTTATCGTAAGGTAAAAACCCGTCTGTGTTTATATGCGGCATGGTCTTATGAGATACTTTTGATTTCAAATATTTTTATAACTTTAAAATCTAGTTGGGTATGTTTTCTCACGCTAGTTTTCCAGACTGACTCGGGTTTTATTTTATTATAATGCTCAGGTCAGACCGAGCATTTTTACAGATTTTAATAGGAAGCTTTGGAGCTTCAGGAGGCGAGTTGGAGGCCTAAAGACATATTCACATATATGGTTATTTTCCATTGTTTTCACTATTGTATCTATCAATAAATTGTAAGGACAGGCTGTTATAACTATCCAGGCTAAAATATGTTAGTATACTCTGATTGATGTCTGTATATACACACATTATAGTTTCTTCTTGTGTAAAGATTTATTATATATTATAGATTATTCATTCCACTATGAGATTCTATGCTGTTTAGTTTTCTTCTTATCTTCTTCCTTCTTTCTTTTGCCCTAACAATTGGATTTTCCGGCATTCGATTTCTTGTCATGCAATACTGTGGACGTATTAGTGTCGATTTTCGGGGGTCGAAAATCCCGGCTGTTACAATTGAAATTTCTGTGGATTAAACTCACCTTTTTGGTAAATCAGTACATTATATAGTAGATAACAACTATTTATTGCCTTCTTGAATGTTAGTTTATATTGTTATTTGATTGATTGTTTGGATTGGATTCCCATTTTGGAAATTCATATAACTATATATATTATTTTCTATTCCCACCTAGTAGAAAATGGCACAAATAACCATTTTATTGTAGAGTACAAAAAGAAAAATTCGAACTGTTATCGTAGCGAACCGGTCACTATGTAACACATCAAAAAATAGACATACATATGTATGTTTTACAGGGGACATTTATAGAGAGACCCAAAAGGGTTTATCGCCATTATTTATTTACTCTGCATCTCATTTATGTTCTTTTATTGCTTATATTGATGTTTAGTTAAAATAATTGGTGACCTTCTACTCGAATATTTTAAGTGTCATTATAGCGATTTTTCGCTATGTCACCGCTTTTTGAATATCATCTCCTTAAATCTTTGTGTGTTGAATTTAAGCTTGTAGTTTCACAAAATAAATGTTTAAAATTAATTAATCATTGTGATTTGATGATATTTGAATTTAATGAACCATTTTAATTTATGATCTTTGAATTTAGTAAATCATTTTAATTGATGATAGTTAAAATTAATTAATCATTTTAAATAATGGGATTTAAAATTAATTAATCATTTTAATCAATGATGTCTTAGATTTATAATCATTTTAGTTAATAATGATTGATCTAATTAATCATTTCATTTTAATGATATTTAGATTTAATTACCAGTTTTAAATTAATGATGTTTGAATGTAACTAATCCATTTAGTTAATGATATTTGGATCTAATTAATGTTTTTAATTAATGATGTTTTTAAAAGTTAATTAACTAATTTAATAAAAGAATTTAAAGCAAGTCAACTAATTTAATAAAAGTGTTTTAAATTTACTTAATATATTTAATAAAAATGTTTTAATGTTAGTTAATTAATTGGACAAAAATGTTTAAAGATAATTGATTAATTTATTAAAAAGATTATAAAGTTGTATATCCTTTAGGATAAATTAACATTGTTTTAAATTTATAAAGGTATTTAAATTGATTAATTATCATTTGGGATAATAAGTGTTGTTTGAAATTTATAAATATAGGTCTATAAATGAGAAAATCTTTTGATAGAAATCATTTAAAAATAAAGCTAAGTGTAAATTATTTTGGTTTTATTCAAAACAAATGTTTTAACAACATTTGTTTTGACCCTTGTTTTAATACACTTAGTATTATAATTTGCCCTCTTAAAAGAATATTTCAAAGAGTATTTTAAAAATGTTTTGCAATATTTGAAATGTGAAAATCAAGTCCAAGTGTGGATCAAATGTTTTAAAAGTTTGATTCATTTATTAGTGGTAAGTGTATGTGATTTAGCTCTTGTACACCAATCACTTTGTTATTTTCGATAGTAGTTATATCGACTCTCGATTTTGACTCTGCTATCTTCTTTCTATTTCGTTACTCTAAGATGATGTGTTGCTCTTTTCTGAGTTTTTATATCCATTGTCAAAAATGACTAAAACCAAAGCGCGTGTAAATGGAGGGTGCTCCCTTCTAGTCATTTTTGTGATTCGCCATTCTAAGACGATTTGTCACCCATTTTGAGCATTGGTATTTAGCAACGAATAAACTAAAACCAAAGCGTGAGTGAAAGCCAAGCCATATGGGTCTCACCCATTAGGATATATTCACATTCATCTAGAGAAGTCAATAGCGTGCATGCATTATTGTGAGTATGTTCGGATGCTTGTGGATTTAATGGGGTCCAGCTTAGAAGTTCTCGAGAGCGACACGTATGCTCTCAATTATATTTTATCTAGAGGTATACTTTCGGTGTAGTGGGGAGCACCCTCTTAGTTATGTTAGATAAGTTTATTTCCTTTGTTTCTATCTCGAATCTCGGAATTGATCTATTCAACTTTTGTGTTACATCAATTTAAGACGATTTATTGATTATCTGAGTGTTGCTATCCTTTGTCGAAAATGACTAAAACCGAGCACGAGTGGAAGCCAAGCTATGTGGAATTTTTTCCATTAGGACATCTTTACATCAACTCTAGATTGGATTTGGTGGTCTGTGTTCGAAGATGCGAAATACTTGGATTCTCGATAACCATTGGCGGGGTCGGAATTGGTATTGTATGAGAGCCATCATAGCTCTCAAGTATACTTCTTGAGGTATACTTTCAGTAGGGTGCACCGTTCTAGTCATTTGTTGAAAAATTTCCCTTTCTTTATTCAATTCAAATCTTTGAATTGTGTTTTGTAATTTGCATCGAGAAATGTCTAAAGCACTTCTCGATGTCTAATTATATTTGTCCATTCTATAAGTTTGGATTTTGTTATTATCTAAGCACACCCTTTCTTGTTTGGATTGTTATTATGATTGTTTCTCATTTGTTAATATATGGATGTTGTACTTGTGACGTAAAAAACTGTTCCACGTTTAGCGACATGGTTTCACATAATTATTAAATGTTAGCGTTATTACTTGAGTTTCCTCATGCTGTTTTTCTAGACCGATCCGGATGTAATTTATTATAATGCTCGGGTTAGACCGAGTGTTTTTTCATGTTGGCTTTAGTGATATGGAGTCCTTGGAGAGGAGATAAATGTGCATCTATCGTAGTGCTTTATTTTTCGCTGTATCATATGGCATACCTATCAACAATTATAAGGTCAAGAATTTATAACTATCCAGCCGATAAGGTTTACCGCTGTGAGATTCTGTTTTCCCCAGTTCTTTATGTGTTATTCTTTTATTTACCTTAACAATCCGCCTTTCCGACGATTGAATTTTTGGCCTTTGAATACTGTGGATGTATTTGGTGTTGATTTTCAATGGTCGAAAAGGTGGGTAGTTACATTTGGTATCAAAGCTGAAGGTTCAGCGAGAACCTTGGCTTTGGTAGGGTATGGCTCACTAGAGACAGGGTTAGTAATACCCTAGAGTGAGTAACTCATTAGAGATAGGGTAAGTGGTACCCTAGAATGGGTTTGAGAGTATTATATATACGAGAGCGTATTTGTTGATGCTACAAATACATATTGTGTTAATTGGTCTATTGAGTTGTTTATGAATTCGAGTCGAGACATAGGATGCCTCGGTGTCGATAGAGATTTTTAAACACTCGAACAAGGCAAATAGACACTATATTGTTTTTTGAAAATTTGGTAAATGAAATATTTTATCCAGGATTATATAATATATAAAGGAATAATTTTCAAAATTTATATAGTTATTATGGTGTGTTTGTTTGAAGGTGATAATATTTCTTTATTATAACTGTTGTCTGTTTAGCCACGCTCAGATAGTTTAGGAGCATTGACGATTGTTTGTTAATTTACATTCGTCCAACTATGAGTATTTACTGATAATTGTGAGTGCATTAGAACGAACCCCCTTGTGAATTAAGTTTCACAATTTGACTGTAAGATATTCGGAGAAATTATTAGGTCAAAAGTCATCGTTTGATAATATTAAGTTAAAAGTAAACTTTTAACAAAAGTTGTTTAACGTAATCTAAATGGCAGGATAAGACAATTAGAGAATAAATACTTGAGATTATTTTATTATAATTAAGGAGACTTATTATAATATGAAATGGTTTTATATAAAGGTAATTTTATATAAATTTGATTTCTAAAATGTGTTTTAAAAAGGATTTTTGAATTTAAATCCCAAAGTTGTTTGAAATAATTTCAAAAAGGGTTTTAAATATTCCAAAAAGTAATAAGGATATTATTTGGAATATTTCTGTAACGACCCGTAAAATTTTGTTCATTTTTAATGGTTTTATTTAGCGTATTTAATTTGATTTTTGAGAAATTTTTAAATAATAATATTTTGAAATAAAATTTTACATTTGGATTACGTATAGTTAAATGTGGCAAATGAAATTTTCATCAAAAATTAAGGAATTATATTTTAGGGTGTGATTCTGTTCAATTTAAGTCAGTAATAATTGATATTCATAAAATAATTTATTTTGGGAAATTCAAGGCACAGCTGTTTTATTTGCCATAATTTCTTTTATTTATTTTCAAACGGTTCATTTTACCTTTATAACGTGTCCTTCCATATTTATTCTTGTTGTCCAATCAAGCTATTAATTGCTTTGATTGTTTCTAAAACAGTGTGTAGCTGTTACTTTTTCTACCATTAAAATTTCAATTGCTTAATAATTTTTCCAATTCACAGATAGACTTCCCCATTCCTAGCCATTAATAAACTTTGAAATCATCGTCCTTGCCTTTCCTTATTCCCTGTTTTATAATAATAATTGAAATTTATAGCCATTTTAGTATATAACTTTTACACGTTTTATACTCATTTAATTTCAGCAGTCCACTGCCATTAATTATTAAATTGTTCCATTTTCTTCCCAGGCAACAGCTCACATTCCATTTCGCTTATAAATCAGTTTCCACTTTTACTCACATGCTCACCTTTTCTTCCATCTATCCGTTTAATAGTTATATATAAGTTATAATACGTTTCCCTGATTCATCTCCTTTCCTTTTTTCATTGACATATTAATTCTGGGAAGTGATTAATTTAAAAACCTATCGTCCCCTCATTTCTTTAAACTTTCAGCTAAATTTTAGCTTGTGACCGTTGCTGTACATTTCATTAAAGAGGTACGTTACCTTATTAATCTTCGAAATTTAAGGGTGAAAATTTTATTTTTCTAACCTTTCCTTTCCTACGCTCCCTGTTTCCACTTCTTTCATTATGACAGTTCATTATATATATACACTATACCTGAAAAGTTATAAACGTATAAACTTAGATACGTTTTGTATTTATTAAAAATTTAAAGCTTACCTTAAATTGTGCAAAGCATTTTTCCTCTGCCTTTATAACTTTGGGTTTATACCTACTGTTGCTTCCTCTTCCTCCCTGAAGCCTATTTTCTTTCTTTCCCAAGTTGTTACAGCGCCTCTTCAAAGCCATAACCGCATACCCCTATCGCCATCACCCATCAGACACTCGTCATCACTAGCTTGCATACGTTCGTATATATTAGGTACAGTACTTCTGTCTATTAACATATATATATATATATATATATATATCTGTGAATTTGTTACATGGGTTATATTATCTTGGGTTTCCCTGTTTCCAGTTTAATAATATATTATACAAATTTTGCAGCGTCTATTATATGGTTTATATATATATGTCAAAGTTATTCTTTTACATATATAAATGTATTTGTGTATATATGTATGTATGCTGTTATATTAGTTTACAAAATAAAATTTTCCTTTTTCGGCTGCTGTATGTAAAGATGCTTTTTGATCTAATTTGTTTAAGATTAGTATTTTTTTATATTTTAAACGTGAATTTGATTTAAGTGAAGCTGTTCGTATCATGTTATTAAATGAAATAATATAAGGTGATTTAAAAAATATATATACTTTTTTTTTCTTTTTTTTGGTTTTTGAATCTTTTTAGGGTTTTGTTATATATTACTCTTTCTTAATGCAATATACTGGAAACAACAAAATAGGTGAGTGAGAAAAAGAATGAAAACCATATATATATCTAAGCATTCGAGTTTATACATTTGGTCGGTAAGTATATGGTATTTATAACGGTTTTGAAAGTAAATTTTAAGCATGTCTGAGCGGTTTATGTCGTAATGTTTATATTATTATTTAAATATAAGTATCACATGCGCAGGTTTTAAGTGTATATAGTATATTTATAATATAAAGTTTATTAAGTTATAAAAGTTTAAAAGTCATATACGCGGCAGTTGATATGTTGCAATGAACATACATTATATATAAGTTTTTATTTTAATAAGTATTATTTCAACATATATATTGCATATATGTTTGATTTTTTTTATTGTATATGTGTTTGGTTTAAAAACAATGATTTGAAATGTATGTATATTAAATTTAGAATATGTTTTATATATGTAAATAGTTATATATAATTATATATATAATTGTAAGTTCACTTATATAATTCATCTTCATCGATCTAGTTCTAATTTGAATTCGATTTTTTTCTCTTCCATTTATCAGCTTTGTTCGTCATGTCTGTTTTCTTCGTCGAATCGTGTCGATCTAGCGTTGCTTTGGAATTCGTAACTTAACTTCATTATCTATTCTCTTTAGCCTCGAAAGGTGAGCAATCACTCATGATTAACGTTCTTATATTTATTAAATTTGATTTCAATTGAAACAACAATTGAAGTATGCTGCTGTAGGTATTTAAATTGTTATATTTATGCTATTATCTATAACTGTTCACTTGTGGGATATGACACCATATCCTATTGTTTATATTATACTGTTATTGATGATATATGCATGTTGTTATATTATTATCATATCTTTTATCACTCTGCAAGTGCCCTGTTAGTATAGCATTCACTATGGGTTGAAATGATACATACCCGAACGGACTTTAGGATTGGAGAAAATCGTTATGGATTGAAATGATAAACCCAAGCGATTTTCATTTAATTGAATTTGGGATTACGGGTTGAAATGATATCCACCCGTATATATTTAGTGGACGGATTGTAATGATAAATATCCATAGCACTTGACCATATGATAGAAAATATATATACAGACACCGTTGGTCCATATATAAATATTTTGAAATAATTTCTATGATTTTGGAAAGATATATATGGTTAAATAAATATTGATTCTTAAGATGGAAATTTTATATATAGACTTAGTAGTAATATTTGATTTAAATTAGAATTGATTTAATACACATAATATGGTTAATTTTTATGTAAATCTATATTTCAAAAAGATTTTCTTGTAATAAATTGAATAATTAAGATTAGGAGATAAATTTGGATTTATTAAAAATGGTACTTAAATAAGGATTTATTTAATTAAATCGATTTGAAATTATTAAATGGGAAATCTAAAGGTATGATTTTTATAACTGGATTTTTGATTTAAGCGATTTAATGAATATTTCACGTTTAAACAAATTAAAATAAAATATTGAGTAAAATGTAATTTAAGATTACTTAAATGGTATTGAATCAAATGAGGGAGCATTTCAAGACTAAATAATAATGAGGTAATCGAGATCTTTATGAAACTGTTAAATTGAACATTTAAATATTAAAGCTTTGAACTATATTGGAATTTAAATGGGTTATTTTGAGATTCAGATCTATACTTGAAATCAATATAGTTGAATTGTTATTTAGAAACTAAATTGAATAAAAATGAGAATTTAGGTTGAACCAAAATTTGAAATTATTATTTAGAAAACTAAATTGAATAAAATTTAGTTTGAAACGTTGAATACTTAAAGTTTGTAATATATTGAAATATAAAGGGGTATTTTGTGATTACAAATCCGAATTTTGAGATCGATAAAATTGAAGTGGTTATTTAGGAATTGAGTTGAATTTTTAAATTGATAAATTGAGATTTGACTAGATTTGAATTTTTGATTGGAGTAGATTTGAATCGTAACTGTGAAAGTGATCAAATTTGAAAACAAATATATTTGAAGTGAAATGATATTTTGTTTTTGAATAATAAATAAAATTGAGATGACCACGGTGACATAGTGTATATTTCTACCCTATAGATAGTTCCAGGGATCCTTAGAGGATGGTTATCCCAAACATCCTCTAAGTTAATTTTATTTCAGTTGATATTTCACTTGAGTTGGATTTATTGATATAAGAATGTTAATCTTGACTCGAGTGTTTTGTGTTTTGCTTTACGCTCGGGTCAGACTGAGTGATACAGCATTGAGACTCACCTTTGGAGTTTGGAGCTTTGCTTGTAGATCCAACTATCGCTTAGCTTTCAGCACTTCTAGTTGATTCGTTAAGAGAAGTCATATGTTGCATTGGAGACTTCACTGTATCTGGGATATTCTGATGTATTTTATTTCTAACTTTGTTATATAGTAGCTTTATGAACTACTATTCATTTATTCCGCTGTGTATTATTGTACTACTCTGTATCTGTGATTCTGTAATTGATTTATTACTGTATATGTTTTGCCAAATTTAAATTAACAATTCGGTATTTTGAACTATTCAAGTCGGACATGTATGGTTTTATTGTCGATTTGAATGGTCCAAAATAGCGGGTCGTTACAGTTGGTATCAGAGCTTTGGCTCTAGGCAAAACATAGCATATATGGTAATTTATTTACAGAATCACTTTCGTTCGAGTTGAATCTCTTCCTTTTTGACTCAATTTCCTTTGAATTTTGGAATGTCCCTCGGTTCCGAAATTCATTCTTGTCTCTTCTATTTATATTCGTTTGATTCTGGAGTATTCCATAA
This sequence comes from Allium cepa, assembly GCA_030765085.1. NCBI lineage: Eukaryota > Viridiplantae > Streptophyta > Magnoliopsida > Asparagales > Amaryllidaceae > Allium > Allium cepa. The sequence goes on from CM060942.1 coordinate 117,277,888, forward strand.
CTCCACTGAATGTTTTGTAAAGGGGGTGAAAACTCCTTTACAATCGGCATTGATTCATCGAAGATTTATATATCCTCGGTTTAGATGCTGCTATCTATGGTTATGCTGAATTCTATATATGGCGATCGAATGTCGATTTGCCTTGGAATTCCGCATCGATCATATTCATGAAGTCACGGTTGACCCGGTTAAGGTCGCCCGCGATTTATATCCATAATCTATTTTGTAATTTAATTATCTCATCTTCGATCGAGTCTTTCTTCGAATCAGGATTCTATTGATTGGAGTTCTTCTAAATTAAGTCAATCCATTCTTGAATCATCCTTTGAAAATCGGGTTTTGTTTGTATTTTAAAATTGTTTAATATGCCGAAATTTTTATTTGGGTAACTATGATTTTATTCTATATATATAAGAGAAAATGTTTTCGATAAGGATTATATAGCTTAAAAAAACGAGAATTTGAAGTTTCGAAAAGATTTGAAATTTTGAAAATATTATAAGAAAATTTATTTATATAAAATTTATTTATAACTGAAAGGTTTTGAATTTGAAATTCGAGAGATTGGACTCCAGTATTTTTGAAAATTGGTTTAAGATTTTGAAATATATAATAATAAGATTTGAAAGTATTTTCTGAATAAAAAATGTTTCGAATAACTTCAAACGAGTTCCAAGGATTTCAAAAAAAAAAATTCGAAGAAGTTTTCAAGAAAATAGAAGTCCATAACTCACTTATGTCGCTGGAAAATAATTTCGGCGATGAGTGCACGCATCATCGACATTGATTTTCGAGTTTCAGAGTGGGGAGATGCCACTTTAATAGCTTTGCTATGCGAGTGACTATTGTGAAACAAATTTTTGATTTCAAATTCCGAAGTATGATTTGATATTCGAAAGATATAGGTATATATATATTTGAAATAATTTAAAGTAAGCCGGTGTTCAATCCTCGAGTTTTCGATTTGATTTAGTATAACTCTATTTATATAATAAAAAAATTGATTTGCTGATTTGTTGCTGATTTCCAACTCTTGGATTTGAAATTTGATTTCACCGACTATTTTGAAGGTTCGAGCACTTCCAAATCAAGGTTTAAAATTTTAAAACCAAGAAATTTCGAAGAGTATAAAATATTTGATAAAGAATATAAGTTTAGTTTTGTATGTTTAAAGTATGAAGAGTATGACTTAAGTAAATTTGAAACTTTTGTTATATAAATAATTTGAAAAAGGAAAATTGGATTTTTCATATAGAAATAAATAATTTAAAGGTTTTAAAGGGATAATTATAAATTTAGAAACCATTTTGAGTATAATTGATTTTGAGAAGAATATTTGGTTTTGAAATTAGATTGGAATTAAAACCGGTACTTATATGGTGATTTTGGAAATGAATTTGTTTGACCTAAATTTTGTTGATTTGGAAATTTGGATTATTTTCTAAACCTATTGTTTAAGAAACTTTGAAACTGAATATATTTAATTTGGAAGAAAATTTGGTGAAATCATATATGATCTTGAAACTGAAATGTTATTGAAACCAAATTTTTTTTGAGAACCTTGATTTACTAAATACTTGATTAGGGAGTGGTCGAACTTATATAAAATGGATTTGTATAAGTATGAAGTTGATTTGAAATCTATTGATTTGAAAGATACTCAATTTGGAAAGAGAATTTTTTTATAATCGAAGTCTATATAAGTATGATTTGATATACTGTTGATTTGGAAAGTATTCGATTTGGAAAAGGAATCCTATATATAATGGACTTTATATAAGTATGATATTTGAAAGTATTTGGAAAGGCACTATATGATATATATTCTTTCGAAGTAAAGATATGGAAAGTGCCTTTTGCTTGATATCCGCTTTGTGGCCACATTGTGAATTCATTCTATCGATATTATTCTCTCTGATTTTTGGTTTTTCGGATGTGATACTCGAGTGTTCCCACCGTGGCGTAACCCGTGGTTTATTTTCTCTTGCGACTCCATATCGCAACTGCCTGGCTGAGTCTGGCCTAGGGGTACGGATTGTTTCCTGGGGAATCCAGGCGTAACCATTGTGTATCCTGCAATCTGTGTAGGTCGCACTAGTAACGAAACTGCCTGGCTGAGATGGCCTAGGTGTACGGATTGTTTCCTCGGAGACCCAAGCGTAATCATTGTGTATCCTGCACCCTACTAGTCATCATGGCGTAACTCGTAGGGCTGAGAAAGCTTACGGATAAGGATTTTTTCTTGGGGGATCCAGGCGTAACCATTGTGTATCTGCGAACCATGGTTGGACAAAGGTTTTGGTTTGATTGTTTTGTTTGGATTGTACTTTCCATATCTGTTTTTTTAAGGTTTTTCAAGTATTTTCACTGGGTGTTGAAACAGGTCTACTAAGTGCTTGAAGAATTCTAGCTTTGCGCCTGATCAACGCAGGGCCAGAGTCTGCAAGAACGAGGATAAACTTGTTGAAACATCGAGTTATAAAAGTATTTTTGAAAGGAAAAATTCGTTTTGATATAGAAGTATTTTATTATAAATGTATTTCCAATAAAGAAATTTTGTATTAATATTTGAGATTAAAATTTTATGGTTTGATTTAATTATTCGAGCCCGATACTATCCCTTGGAACCTACCTTATCTGCTCAGCCTTATTTATTCACCTATATTCCGTGTTTCCGAATCTACCCTCCTTTCCTTTTTGAATATAATCTTTAAAATATTGTTTATTTATATACTACATGGTTTAATAGTAAATCATTAGTGTCCTTAATATTTCAGAAGTTATAAATTTAATATAACATATTTAAGAAATGAGTATTAATTTATTTATAATGTTGAAAGTGTCTTAAGATAAATTAGTAAATTTGTAAACTATGGATTTAATGTTGTCAAATGACTTCCTTGAAAATATAACCAAGGATGTGAATAACTGTTCCAAATAGTTTTCATATATAATTTAAAAGGTGTTATTTAAACATATAAATGTTATTTATAAGGGAAGCAGGAAATTTTACAAATGGGTTTTGAAATTTTTTAAAGTATTAAAGATAATTGAACTGCAAATGAAGTTTTCAAATGAATATTTCTAGAAAAATTTATATGGTCTTAAATTAATTGTTTATCCTTGTCTTTCAATCTATTTATCTTTCTGGTTGTTTCTATTCTCCTACCTTCTTCCTTTTCGGGGACGAAAAGTTTTGAGTGGGGGAGAGTGTAAGGACCCGTAAAATTTTGTTAATTTTTAATGGTTTTATTTAGCGTATTTAATTTGATTTTTGAGAAATTTTTAAATAATAATATTTTGAAATAAAAATTTACATTTGGATTACGTATAGTTAAATGTGGCAAAAGAAATTTTCATCAAAAATTAAGAAAGTATATTTTAGGGTGTGATTCTGTTCAATTTAAGTAAGTAATAATTAATATTCATAAAATAATTTATTTTAGAAAATTCAAGGCACAGCTGTTTTATTTGCCATCATTTCTTTTATTTATTTTCAAACGGTTCATTTTGCCTTTATAACGTGTCCTTCCATATTTATTCTTGCTGTCCAATAAAGCTATTAATTGCTTTGATTGTTTCTAAAACAGTGTGTGGCTGTTACCTTTTCTACCGTTAAAATTTCAATTGCTTAATAATTTTTCCAATTCACAGATAGACTTCTCCATTCCTAGCCATTAATAAACTTTGAAATCATCGTCCTTGCCTTTCGTTATTCCCCGTTTTATAATAATAATTGAAATTTATAGCCGTTTCAGTGGATAACTTTTACACGTTTTATACTCATTTAATTTCAGCAGTCCATTGCCTTTAATTTTTAAACCGTTCCATTTTCTTCCCAGGCAACAGCTCACATTCCATTTCGCTTATAAATCAGTTTCCACTTTTACTCACATGCTCACCTTTTCTTCCATCTATCCGTTTAATAGTTATATATAAGTTATAATACGTTTCCCTGATTCATCTCCTTTCCTTTTTTCATTGACATATTAATTCTGAGAAGTGATTAATTTAAAAACCTATCGTCCCTTCATTTCTTTAAACTTTCATCTAAATTTTAGCTTGTGACCGTTGCTGTACATTTCATTAAAGAGGCACGTTACCTTATTAATCTTCGGAATTTAAGGGTGAAAATTTTATTTTTCTAACCTTTACTTTCCTATGCTCCCTGTTTCCACTTCTTTCATTATGACCGTTCATTATATATATACACTACAGCTGGAAAGTTATAAACGTATAAACTTAGATACGTTTTGTATTTATTAAAAATTTAAAGCTCACCTTAAATTGTGCAAAGCGTTTTTCCTCTGCCTTTATAACTTTGGGTTTATACCTACTGTTGCTTCCTCTTTCTCCCTAAAGCCTATTATCTTTCTTTCCCAAGTTGTTACAGCGCCTCTTCAAAGCCATAACCGCATACCCCTATCGCAATCACCCATCAGACACTCGTCACCACTAGCTTGCATACGTTCGCATATATTAGGTATAGTACTTCTGTCTGTTAGCATATATATATATATATATATATATATATATATATATATATATATCAATGAATTTGTTACATGGGCTATATTATCTTGGGTTTCCCTGTTTCTAGTTTAATAATATATTATACAAATTTTGCAGCGTCTATTATATGGTTTTTATATATATATGTCAAAGTTATTCTTTTATATATATAAATGTATTTGTGTATATATGTATATATGCTGTTATATTAGTTTATAAAATAAAATTTTCCTTTTTCGGCTGTTGTATGTAAAGATGCTTTTTGATCTAATTTGTTTAAGCTTTGTATTTTTTTTAATATATTTTAAACGTGAATTTGATTTAAGTGAAGCTGTTCGTATCATGTTATTAAATGAAATAATATAAGGTGATTCAAAAAATATATATACTTTTTTTCTTTTTCTTTTTGTTTTTGAATCTTTTTGGGGTTTTGTTGGTTTTGTTATATATTACTCTTTCTTAATGCAATGTACTGGAAACAACAAAATAGGTGAGTGAGAAAAAGAACGAAAATCATATATATATTTAAGCGTTCGAGTTTATACATTTGGTCGGTAAGTACATGGTATTTATAACGGTTTTGAAAGTAAATTTTAAGCATGTCTGAGCGGTTTATGTCGTAATGGTTATATTATTATTTAAATATAAGTATCACATGCGCAGGATTTAAGTGTATATAGTATATTTATAATATAAAGTTTATTAAGTTATAAAAGTTTATACAGTTTATATTTTATAAGATTAAGTTTAAAAGTTATATATGCGGCAGTTGATATGTTGCAATGAACATACATTATATATAAGTTTTTATTTTAATAAGTATTATTTCATCATATATATTGCATATATGTTTGATTTTTTTATTGTATATGTGTTTGGTTTAAAAACAATGATTTGAAATGTATGTATATTAAATTTAGAATATGTTTTATATATGTAAATAGTTATATATAATTATATATATAATTGTAAGTTCACTTATATCATTCATCTTCATCGATCTAGTTCTAATTTGAATTCGATTTTTTTCTCTTCCATTTATCAGCTTTGTTCGTCGTGCCTATTTTCTTCATCGAATCGTGTCGATCTAGCGTTGCTTTGGAATTCGTAACTTAACTTCATTGTCTATTCTCTTTAGCCTCTAAAGGTGAGCAATCACTCACGATTAACGTTCTTATATTTATTAAATTTGATTTCAATTGAAACAACAATTGAAGTATGCTGCTGTAGTTATTTAAATTGTTATATATATGCTATTATCTATAACTGTTCACTTGTGGGATATGACACCATATCCTATTGTTTATATTATACTGTTATTGATGATATATGCATGTTGTTATGTTATTATCATATCTGTTATCACTCTGCAAGTGCCCTGTTAGTATAGTATTCACTATGGGTTGAAATGATACATACCCGAACGAACTTTAGGATAGGAGAAAATCGTTATGGGTTGAACTCATAAACCCAAGCGATTTTCATTTAATTAAATTTGGGATTACGGGTTGAAATAATATCCACCCGTATATATTTAGTGGACGGATTGAAATGATAAATATCTGTAGCAGTTGACCATATGATAGAAAATATATACAGACACCGTTGGTCCATATATAAATATTTTGAAATAATTTCTATGATTTTGGAAAGAAATATATGGTTAAATAAATATTGATTCTTAAGATGGAAATTTTATATATAGACTTAGTAGTAATATTTGATTTAAATTAGAATTGATTTAATACACATAGTATGGTTAAGTATTTATGTGAATCTATATTTCAAAAAGATTTTCTTGTAATAAATTGAATAATTAAGATTGGGAGATAAATTTGGATTTATTAAAAATGGTATTTAAATAAGGATTTGTTTAATTAAATCGATTTGAAATTATTAAATGGGAAATCTAAAGGTATGATTTTTATAACTAGATTTTTTGTTTAAGCGATTTAATGAATATTTCACGTTTAAACAAATTAAAATAAAATATTGAGTAAAATGTAATTTAAGATTACTTAAATGATATTGAATCAAATGAGGGAGCATTTCAAGACTAAATAATAATGAGGTAATCGAGATCTTTATGAAACTGTTAAATTAAACATTTAACTATTAAAGCTTTGAACTATATTGGAATTTAAATGGGTTATTTTGAGATTCAGATCTGTACTTGAAATCAATATAGTTGAATTGTTATTTTGAAACTAAATTGAATAAAAATGAGAATTTAGGTTAAACCAAAATTTGAAATTATTATTTAGAAAACTAAATTGAATAAAGTTTAGTTTGAAACGTTGAATACTTAAAGTTTGAAATATATTGAAATATAAAGGGGTATTTTGTGATTACAAATCCGAGTTTTGAGATCGATAAAATTGAAGTGGTTATTTAGGAATTGAGTTGAATTTTTAAATTGATAAATTGAGATTTGACTAGATTTGAATTTTTGATTGGAGTAGATTTGAATCGTAACTGCGAAAGTGATCAAATTTGAAAACAAATATATTTGAAGTGAAATGATATTTTGTTTTTGAATAATAAATAAAATTGAGATGACCATGGTGACATAGTGTATATTTCTACCTTATAGATAGTTCCAGGGATCCTTAGAGGATGGTTATCCCGAACATCCTCTAAGTTAATTTTATTTCAGTTGATATTTCACTTGAGTTGGATTTTATTGATATAAGAATGTTAATCTTGACTCGAGTGTTTTGTGTTTTGCTTTACGCTCTGGTCAGACTGAGTGATACGGCACTGAGACTCACCTTTGGAGTTTGGAGCTTCACTTGGAGATCCAACTATCGCTTAGCTTTCAGCACTTCCAGTTGATTCGTTAAGAGAAGTCATCTGTTGCATTGGAGACTTCACTGTATCTGGGATATTCTGATGTATTTTATTTCTAACTTTGTTATATAGTAGCTTCATGAGCTACTATTCATTTATTCCGCTGCGTATTATTGTACTACTCTGTATCTGTGATTGATTTATTACTGTATATGTTTTGCCAAATTTAAATTAACAATTCGGTATTTTGAATTATTCAAGTCGGACATGTATGGTTTTATTGTCAATTTGAATGGTCCAAAATAGCGGGTCGTTACAATTTCTAAGTATGAATATTTTGGAAGAGAAATTTTAGTGGAATGCATTTTCTTTAGGGTAATTCGGATAAAATCGTCTCGATTTGTTGTGGTAATCTAAAAAATCTTCTAAGTGACAATCAGATTTTTGCTTAGGCAAACGTTGTGGGGGCACTGAGTAAATTATTCTCTTTATCATTGTGTGATCGAAATGAGTTCAAATCCAAATGAACCCAAAGTGGATTTTAATAAATAAATTGTTGAAGTTATTTCATATAGAAATATTTATGGAATATTTTCAAAAAGGAAACTGGTTTAAAATAAAAGTTATTTTGAATAATAATTGGGAAATGAAAATTTAAACTCTTGAATAAAAAAGTGATAATTTAACTCAAATTTCAAAATGAGTCAAATTTGATGGGGAAGTTTTAATGGATGTGGTTTTATTAAAATGATATCTTTTGTTAAAACAACTGTGTGGTGTATAACTATTTTTTGTTTTGGGGTCAACCCATAGACATCTTTCATTATAGTACACTAAGTGAAACAGGTCGAAAGATTGACTCACTTTTAAAATACTTATATTTTGATTAGGTCTCAATCTAAATTTTGAAAAGTAAAATAAAATTGGTCTTTTGTTTATACTTTTAGGATCTAGAAGGGTATTATACAAGAAAATAAAATGAAGTAAGTTTTACTTGATGCCTATAAAGAAATGACTTTATTAACTATTTGTAAACGTAGGTCAAAAATTTATGTAATACTTCATAAATAATATTAGTATTGAATGAAATACTAAATGAAAAATCTAAATGATATAGAAAAAAAATGGCATGGTTAAGAAACCAGTAATATATTTTTAAGCTTTAGGTGACTTGGAAGAATTCAGAAAATAACTTTTAAATTTTGTCTAAGAGCTTAGAGATCTTCTAAGCAATATCCAAAAGCTGATGGGCAAAATGGTATGCTTAGGGAATTATCTATATCGTTGAACAATCAAGAAAGTTTTAGAACCTAAGCTGGGATTTGATTGTTTGTCATTTAAAATTTTAAAATAATGTTATTTGTTAGATTTTTGCCTTATGGAATTTAATTGATTGAGAGCGTTACTTTATTCCTTTATGCAATTTGATCTGATCTGATTGATTGTGTGATTATAGATACTATGTATATTTTATAAGCCATAGGATTTTTGAATTATTGTTGTTAAGACTTAAATCTCGGTCCTTTTGGAAAAAAAGTGATTTCGAGAAAAAAAATTGTGGAAAGAAATAATAAAAATATTTTTGAAGTGGTTTTTCAAAAATTTTGTTATGACTAAATTTCGAAAAATAGGGTTTCCCGATTCAGGAGACTTACTAGTGATATATTTGTTTACTCTAGTGTTGTTTGTGAGGAACCAAAATACCATTGGATACTCCATATTGTTTTATTCTAAATTTATACCAGCTTCGATACAGAGAGCCCTCTCTTTGTCATAATTAATTTTGGTTTTGATGTATTTCTTTTTAGAGTAATTTGAAAATATTTTGAATATAAAACCTGGCATTTAGTTCTAAATTTATCTTCTGAAAATAGTGGTTGCATAACACCTATTACAGAGCATTCTCTGTATTTTGTTACATATGGTTGTTATGCTGCTTTTGATTGAATGTAGATTTATATCAGGCTAGTTTTTGCATGTAGAGTTGCATCATTATTATTTGTTGCATCATATTATTCTTTTGTCAGCCTGATTATCTTTTGGATTATGGAAGTATAGGTAAGCAAGAGATTTCTACTTAGTTTCTTACACACTTGCATATGCATCGAGTTAGTGAGTTGCTTGCAAAATATAAATCAAACATAGAAAGGTACGTAATAGATTAGAAATTGAAACTGGTTCATGATTTCATGCCCAAATGTGAAAGGTCACTTGGCTTTTGTTTTCTTCTGATTGGTTTGGGCCCGTAGAGGCAATTTGTAATTGTTCTGATCGAGCTACACAAAGGAGACGCTGTCGAAATTTTCCGTAATATTTGAAAATTAATTAAGTAATAAGTTTATTAACTCATTTTAGTTGATAGTTTTAAACTTAAGGGTTTGGAAACATTTTCTTCTTTGGAGGATTTCAGGGGCGAAATTCTATTTAAGGGGGGATGGGAATGCAACATCCTAGAAATTTGGTCATTTTGATTTAAATATTTAATTAATTTAAATATTTAAATAATTAGTTTATAAAGGGTTAGTAACTTTAAAATTCAAATATAGCAATTATCTAAATATTTGAATGGTGATTGAAATATTAATTAAATGGATTTGATAGTTTTACTTAACTCCTTTTAGTTAATGAACAATATTGGTGAATTCATTTTGTAAATTTATTTACTATAATAAATTGTTGGAATAAATAATCATACATTTAACTTTCATTATACGGATCGATTTCTATTGATGTATTTATAATTTAATTTATTTGATTTTTCTATAAATTTTAATTTGGAAAATAATGAAAATTTTCGTTTAATGGTTTATCAACAAACGGCAGTGTTTTTGAGACTTTACATAACTCAATAACCAAAGTATGTTATTATTGTTTTGGGATTGCATCGTTGTTCTACGCGTGGCCATATTTTCGTTTTGTCATTCGGGGTCTATAGGCGAACGACAAAACTGTGCAATGGAATGCCGAAAATTTTGAACTATAACCTAATTTACAACATTTTGGTACAAGCAGCACACAACTTTGTCTACCTCGTACCGTTTACCATTTATTTCATGCCAAACGAAGAAAACAAGAAAAGAAAGCTCCTCTTAAAAAATTTAAATAATTCAAAAAATAAATCTAAAAATTATAAAATCTGCTGCTTTGAGTTTGTTTTGGCTAGAACTTCAATTCTAGATGATGTGGCAGTGAGCAGCAATAGTTTGAGAGGGCTCAACTGTTTTACGGTAGGGGTATTTAGACGGGTTTTGATGTTTAGCGAATTGGAAATGAATTAGGAAATTTGAACCTTGGATTTGGATTTCTCTAGGCGAAAAACACCTTGAAGCCAAAAATTGGAAGCTTCGATCAAGCATGTTGGAATGCGTCTATTCATTGTAGCGTAGGTGAGTCCCGGGGTCACAATTTAGGAGGAGGATGTAGGCTTCAAGTCATGGTGACGGACGGAGAGAGCGGATGAATAGGGAGCAGCTGGTGAAGACGGTGGGTGAATTCATGGAGAGATGAGTGCATGAGGATGGAGGGACAGTTTGGCCATGTTGTGATGAGCATCAGGTTGGAAGCGGGAATGTATTTAGGTAAAAAAAGGTTTAAGTTATTAATTATTGGTAATTAGTTGTATTAATGAAGTAATTGATGTTAATTATTTAGTATAATTAATTCGATTTCTTATAAAACTAATAACTTTTACATACTAGATCCAAATTTGGCGTGGTCGGTCATGTTAGATTCGCATTGACGATATCTACGGTATGGAATTGGATCGGCAAAACTTGGAGTTTGTTGAATTTTGTGCTAAAATCGAATGTTTGTTCGATTTTATTTCAAACCGAAACGCTTCGACGGTAACTAGAATTTTTGTGAGTTAAACTCATCTTTTTGTCTGCTTGAATGTTAGTTTATATTGTTGTTTGATTGATTGTTTGTATTGAATTCCCATTTTGGATATTCATATAACTATATATATTATTGTTTGTTCCCACTTAGTAGAGGATGACATAAATAATCATTTAGTTGCAAGGGACAAAAAGAAGAAGTCAGAGTGTTATCGTAGCGAACATGTCGCTATGAAGCACTAAGAAAAATACACATACATATGTATGTTTTATTGGGGACATTTGTAGAGAGACCCAAATGGGTTTCTCGCCATTATTTATTTACTTTTATCTGCATCTCATTTATATTCTTTTATTGCTTATATTGATGTTTAGTTAAAATAACTGGTGACCTTATATTTGAATTGTTTAATTACAACGATTTTTCGCTACATCATCACTTATTGAATTTCATCTCCCTAAACCTTTGTGCGTTGAACTTGAGCTTGTATTTTCACAAAATAGATGTTTAAAATTCATTAATCATTTTGATTTAATGATATTTGAATTTAATGAATCATTTTAATTTATGATATTTGAATTTAGTAAATCATTATAATTAATGATATTTAAAATTATTTAATTATCTTAATTAAAGGGATTTGAAATTAATTAATAATTTTAATTAATGATGTTTTAAATTTAATTAATCATTTTGATTAATGATGATTGAATCTAATTAATCATTTTTAATTAATGGCATTTGGATTTAATTACTCATTTTAAATTAATAATATTTGAATGTAATTAATCCATTTAGTTAATGATATTTGGATTTAATTATTAATTTTAATTAATGGTGTTTTTAAAAGTTAATTAAATAATTTAATAAAAGAATTTAAATAAATCAGCTGATTTAATAATAGTGTTTTAAAGTTACTTAGTTGATTTAATAAAAATGTTTTAAAGTTAATAAATTAATTTGACTAAAGTGTTTGAAGATAATTGAGTAATTTATTAAAAGATTATAAAGTTGTATATAAATTATCCTTAGGGACAAATTAACATTGTTTTAAATTTATAAAGGTATTTAAATTGACTTATTATCCCTTGGGATTATAAGTGTTATTTTGAATTTATAAATGCTGGTTTATAAATGAGAAAATCTTTTCATGGAAATAGTTTAAAAATAAAGCTAAGTGTAAATTGTTTTGGGTTTACAGTAAACAATGTTTAATGACATTTGTTTTTAATCCTTGTTTTAATCCACTTAGTATTATAATTTTCTCTCTTAAAAGAGCATTTCAAAGAGTATTTTAAAAATATTTTACAATATTTGAAATGTGAAAATCAAGCCCAAGTGTGGATCAAATGTTTTAAAAGTTTGATTCATTTATTGGTGGTAAGTGTATACGATTTAACTCCCGCACACAATTCACTTTGTTATTCTCGATAGTTGATTTATCAACTCTCGATTTTGATTCAGCTATCTTCTTTGTATTTCGTCACTCTAAGACGACGCGTTGCTATTTTTGAGTTTTGATATCCTTTGTCGAAAATGACTAAAATCATAGCGCATGTAAAGGAGGGTTGCGCTCCCTTAGTCATTGTTATGCTTCATTATTCTATGACGATATGTCGCTCATTTTGACCTTTAGCTATTTAGTTGCCTATTTCCGTTGTTTGTTTAATTCTTTTAAGTGTATTTTGTTTTAGCATATGTAAAGGCAGGTTGTTATAAGTGCTTAAGCTGATTGTATTACTTCTATGTAACTCTGATAACTCCATGGTAGAGAGTAATCTTATGTACTCTTTTACTGTTATAATATATTTAACAATTTATTATGTGGTTTTCTATTCTATTCTTTTTATTTTACCCCACGACAATTCATCTTTCGGACGCTTGAGCAACAACACACAAATACCATGGATGTATTAAGTGTCCTTCACAAGGGTCAGGAAGGTGGATCGTCGCATTTATTATAAAGTAAATAAAGAGTTTATTTCTTATAATAAAGTGATTATGTTTGTTGAGAAGATAGAAATATTTTGGTATAGATATTTATGAATTGTTTTATATAACATATTATATAAAAGAGAGATTTATAAATGGTAGTTTATAAATAAAAGAATAGATTTATAGAGGAGTTTTATAAATAAGTTTTAAGAAAAATTTATAAATAAAAAGGAGTATTATTAATAGAAAGAAGTTTTACAATAGAGATTTATAAAAGAATTTTATAGATCGAAAGGAGTTTTGTACAAGAGGTTTACAAAAAGAATTTTATATATAAAAAGGAGATTTATAAAAGGAGTTTTGTGAATAAAAAAAGAGATCTATAACAATATGTTTCATGGAAAGAATGGAACTCAATTTCCATAAATGATCATTTTAAATTATGGTGGTAAGGAAAGTATTCTTTTCATAATTAGCACCAAAAAGAGAAAAATGGTTTGGGTTTATATTTAACAAATTTTTCAAATGAAATTTGTTTTTGGCCCATTTAAGTATGATTTTCGAATGAATTCTTTCATATGTGTTTTATGAATATACTTATATCATTGAGATAAGTATATAGTTACATATTCAAAGTAATGGAAGTGTAGTGTTCTGTGAATATGCTTATACCATTGAGATAAATATATGAATATTTTTTTAAATAATTTAAAAGTGGTTTTAATTAATGAAAGGATTAATTAAAGAGGATTAGTGGTTGCTTGTCTGCTTAATCATGCTTGATTAAATCTCTGATTTGATTGTTTTGTTATTTGATAGTTAAATGACATATTATTAAATCTTAACTAGATATAACTTTGGAAATATCTAGAAGAAACACAAAAATTATATGATACAGTTATCTTCGTTGATACTATACTATAATATAAACTTATTGTGTTCTTCGAGGACAAATGATAAGGAAATCCATCTGTTTAAACGGTTAAGTGGTGATCTCCTCTCTTATGTATTGTCTGTTTATTTTCAGAAGAATCGAAGTTGAGTTTACCGAAAACTATCGATTTGTTTTGGAGTGAACGGTAAGCGTGGGACTGTACTTATATGAGATGACTCGAAACCATAACCACTCCAAAACCATATGCGCATTTTACGCATTGGAAGAGATTCATGGTTGATTCGAGATAGTGGAATCAAAGATGGACTTCTATGAATTGCAAGGGCTACTTGCTACTAATGATGAAGGTGATTTTAAAAAGGATCTAGTAGAAGTAGTGTCTTCAGTTTGTTTATATCTTGAACAACTTGTATGGATGAATGCTGACATTGCATTCTGCCTTGAGGCAGTGTTAGCATTTCAAGTGCGATTTGCTAAGAGAGGAAAAAAGTAACCTTGACCTCACAAGCCTCACAACCCGGTAGTGACAAAAACAGAGGATATGCTTCAAGACTATGTGGTTTGCTACCATTAGGAGCGTCATTCCTCGATCTACATCAATATTTATGGATTTTGGTATGTGTGCACATGAAAGAGTGGGGCCATAGCCTGGTGCATCTATTTGCATCCTTGGTACCCGAGGGGCAATATAATCTGGCTTGTCATGATAGAGGGGCATGCCGGCTTTGATTCACAAGGGTTGATAGGTTCGATCTTAGTGCATTTTCCATAGGTTACAAAATACCATTTCCATACGTGCCTTTACATGCCTTATCATTGATAGAATCCAATTTCGAATACAAGCCTTAACGGACTTAGTTATGTCCAAATAAGCTGGAACATAAGATACAAGTATTTCAGCTATGTTATATATTTATTTTAAACCCTAGACATTATTATAATATCATTGGATTTTTTAATAAAATTGTTTGGTTATCGAAAGGTAAAAACTCGTCCATATTTATACGCGTCGTGGTGTTACAAAATACCTCTATTTTTGGAAAGTTTTATAACAGTAAAAATCCATATGATTTGTGTTTGTCACGCTAGTTTAGCAGACTGATCCATTCGTAATTTTCTCATAATGCTCGGGTCAGGCCGAGCATATTTTCAGATTTAGTTATGGATGCTTCGAGGCTTCAAGAGACAAGCTAGATGCATCCAAGACGTATTCACATATATTTTATTTTCGATGAATTTTTGTTTTGTATTTATTAGAATCACAATGAGGACAGGTTGTTATAACTGTCCAGACTGTATGTTAGTTTATTCTGATTAATGTGTATATATATTGTTGTTTTCTTTTGTAAACACCATTAGCATGTTATATATTACTCGTCACGTTGTGAGATTATGTTCTATCTTTTTTTTCTTTCACTTCAACAATCTATCTTTTTAGCACACAAATGCTCGACACATGAATACCGTGGATGTATTAGTGTCAACTTTTGATCATCGATAAGACTGGTCGTTACATACAATATCCTAGTATAAATCATTAATAATTAATATACAAGGTTACTCATATTGTTGCAATATTATTCGTTCGATGGGTAAATAAAGTTAGGGAGAAGCAAACACACATCAAAAGGTAAAAGCCAATCATGATATCATTTAAATTTTGGTAATTAACTCCATAACCACTATAAGGTGCGTTTAGTCAATTATAGGCAAAGAATGACAAGAAGAATGATAAATATGAGTTATTGGATTGGTGTAAGCCTGATGAAATTATTGCAGAAGGAAGATTTCTGTCAAGTAATCCAAAGGTGCTTTTGCAACAAATCCCTTTAGGGTCAAATTTTATAAAAATTATTATAGACAATTTGAGAAAACTAGATGCTTTTTCATAGAGGTCTACACTTAGTTTGACACAGACTGAAAAAGTTGAAGATGAGATAGTAGTATGACCGATTAATAGAGTTGTTTTGCACAACATAGATCAATTTGAGAAAGAAAACATCGAGGTAAAATTTAAATTATTTAGTAACTAACATTTAATTTGAATACATAAAAAATTACTTTGTTAATATTTTTTTCTTTGATAGAGTAAAATTACCATCATAAATCGTAAATTCAAGTTGTATGATTGGAGTGAGAGTGAAGAAATAGTTGCTGAAGAAGGCTGCACTCAAATAATCCAAAAGAACTTGTGAACAATCTTCTTTTTGGACCATCTACGATGGCGGTTTGGGTAAACAATTCAAAAAATCGAGTTATTTATGGAGACCAACTATTGGTTTGACACGAGCTGGAGAAGTTGTTGGTATGAAAGTGGCATTGCTTGAATCGAGAGTGGCTGTGGAGCAGGCTTACATAGTAGTACCTTCTACTCATAGAGTTAATGTTGATGTTTTCGGAAAGGTTTACTTATTTATAATTAATTCCTTTTTTTTGAAAGGAGTTAAACGGGCCAAAGCCCAACATAACGGGTTAAATAACCCGAAACCTAAACACACAGCTAACAAAACTCACACAAAACCCTAGCCGACATAAACACACTACCTCTCTACAAATCGAAACAATGGCGAGAGGAGAGACGGTTAATTACTACTCCGATTCTCTATCTTTTTACAAACACCACTCGACTCTCCTCTCTCCTAGTAGAATAAGAAACTATTAAAGCCACCGCGCATCCGCTCGATGTTCTCTTTAAAGCTATGATTTCTCCGATGAGTTAATATCGAGGGTAAATTAGCAGATCTAAGTTCTTTACAACTTAGATCTGTTAGTTTCTTACCCCTCGCAGCCTTGTTGTCAAAAATTGAAAGCCAGCTCTGCCTGGTTGTCTCTCTAGTTCGCTGACAGAAGTCACTTTCAGTAGCTAATGATCTCTGGAGAGGGTCATTAGCTCCATATGAATGATGTTTGCCATGAGACTCCTTTGCGTGAGCGAGAAATAATTCCAGTTGTTTGCTGCCTGCTTCGTGGCTCCAAACATCGGCTAAGAAAGAAAATTTGGCTTGATTTCTGATTTTTTTCTGAGATTTTTGAAGAATAATTCTGCTCTCAGTCTCGATAAGTATCCACTTCTGCTCTTTTTCATACTGCTTTTGTTATGAGTTTGGAAGTTTCTCTCTTTCCATAAATGGAACACTGCAGTAGGTAATAAAATGTGCGCATAGTCTCTTTTATAGCTTTTAACTTTAAAAATGCTGTTGGTATGATGTATGGCTTGAATAAGATCCATCTGACCATTGTTAGTGATATGCAAAGTGCTTTGAATGTTATTCCAGGTGTAGTAAGAATAGCTGCATTCAAAAAACAAATGATTAGCACTTTCATTAACAAGATTGCATAGGGAACATAGTGAATTAGTGGATTTTCCCCAATTATTAATTCTATCCTAAGTTGGCAATCTATTGTTGACTGCAAAAAAGGTACAGAAGGCCATTTTGGGGCAATTCACTTTGTTCCATATGCAATCATACCAGTCAACACTAGGAAGTTTATTTCTAATACTTTCCCAAGTAACTTTAAAAGAAAACTTCCCTCCGGTATTTGCTATCCATTCCCAATAGTCACTGTCTGCATGAACATCAATAGGAATTTGACATATATTGTTTTTATGTGGGTAAGTGATAGGATGCAGCTGAGGCTGCCATTGATTTTCTTTAATTATCATAGCTACAGTATCATTAACCCCCCCAAGATAACAAAACTATCCCAACCCACTTTATTAATAAATGATTCATTTTTAAACCAGGGGTCAAACCAAAGACAGGTTTGATCACCAGATTTAAATCTTCTTTCCAAAAAAGTCTTACCTATATTTCTGCTTTCTAAAATCTGTTTCCAAGCAAAGGATTGGTTATTTTTAGGTAAGACAGTCCAAAAATTATCGTTTTTAAGATATTTGGATCTCATCCATCTGGCCCAAAGAGAATCTGCATTTAAAAATCTCCAAAATAATTTTAAATGGCATGTTAGAATAAGATCTTTCATATTTCTAATACCTAATCCCCCTTCCTTTTCGGGCCTACACACTTTATCCCAGCTGATTTTATGGTATTTACCCCTCTATAAAAAAATCAGCACATCTACTTTCAATTTTTTAATAGAGGCAGCTGGAATATGAAATGTTTGAATCCAATATAGAATAATTGCATATATTACAGTTTTAATAAGCTCCAACCTGCTAGCTATTGAAAGAGGTTTACAAGACCAAGTTTCCATTTTATCTTGAATTTTTTCTGTAAGAATAGAGCAATCAGAATCTCTAATTTGATTTATAGATAAGGGAAGACCATGATATTTAATAGGTAGACTGCCTTCTACAATATTTAAAGATTCTAAAATTTCAATTTTATATCTGCTGTTTTTACTGAAATATGCCTTACTTTTAAATTCATTGAGCTGAAGACCAGCATACTTAAACAGATTACCAAAAATTTTCCTAATAGAATCTGCATTAGTCTTATTAGCCTTGACAAAAACCATGAGATCATCTGCATAAATAAGATGATTAATATAGGGCTGGACTTTATTCATTGATGTAATATTACCTTTAAACACTTCCATTTCCATTAGAATAGAAAAATACTCCATAATCATAGTAAAGAGATAGGGAGATAATGGATCCCCTTACCTAATACCTCTATTACTTTTGATAAATCCCTCTGATTTGTCTTGAATGAGAATAGAAAACGTAGGAGAGTTTATACATTCAAAAACCAAATTACAAAACTTAATAAGAAAACCCATACATTTCATTATGTGATATATGAAGGGTCTATTAACTTTATCATAAGCCTTTTGCAGATCCACCTTAATACATACATTTTCAACACTTTTAGAATTAAAGTTTCTGACAAGTTCATGGGCTAAAAGGGAATTTTCATAAATGAGTCTGCCAGGAACAAAAGCATTCTTATTTTCAGAGATGATAAATGGCAGAAGTTTTTTAATCCTATTACTTAAAACATTGGCAATTATTTTATAAATAAAATTGCAACAAGAGATAAGTCTATAGTCACTAATGCAAGAGGGATTTTTAGTTTTGGGAATTAAGGTTATAAAGATATGATTTATGCTTTTAAGAATTTTACCTTTATCAAAAAATTCATTTACTAAACCCAAAACCTGATCTTTAATGTTATCCCAATGAGTTTTATAAAATTTGGCATTAAAGCCATTAGGGCTTGGACTCTTATTGTCACCAGCCATGAAAACAACATATTTGATTTCTTCCATAACAACAGGAGAAAGTAAGATTTCAGAAGCATTAACATTTAAAATATTTTTACAAATAATATGAGGAAATTCTTTAATATTGGAATCAGAGAAAAAAAGTCTTTCATAGTATTCAACAGCCTCTTTAGCTACTTTATCATGTGCATTAGTAAGATTACCAGTTTTGTCAATAATATTACCAATGTTATTCACATGTCTCCTGGTGCTCATTTTAGCATGAAAAAATTTGGTGCAGTCATCACCCATTGTTAACTAGTCTACCTTGGCTTTTTTTTTAGCATTCAAAGTGTTAATATATAATTCAGTTGCCAAAACTTGTTGATTGAAAAAAAAATCTTTGACTATATTTACATTCCTTGGATTGTTATCAATAGTTTCCCACAACATTTTTCCTTCTTGCCTTAATATTTCCAGCTTGTTAAGTTTCATTAAACCAATTTTATTCCAACTTTTAAGGTTATGTTTAGTACTTTTCAAAAACATTTTAAATTGGAATTGTTTAGTACCATTACAGGAGAAATTCGTACATTCTTCCATAATGTTATTATAGTTATCCTCTAAAATCCAACCATTCTTAAATCTAAAGGGAGAAATTTTTTTAACAGAAGCTGAATCCCTAAAAAGAGAAATTAAAATTGGGGTATGATCACTAGTATTTTGTTCTAAAGTAGAACATATAAAATTGGGGAAAATGTTGGAGAATTCTTTATTAATCAAGGCTCTATCTAATCTACAATGAATATTCTTTTCCAAACCAGATTTCCAGGTGAATTTGTTACCACTAGTACTTGGTTCTATTAATCCAGTTTCTATTAAGAATTTATTTAGTCTATCAAGCTTGCTCTGGGGGATTTTAATACCACCATATTTTTCAGAGGCATGAAAAACAGTATTAAAATCCCCTAAAATTATCCATGGGAAATTATAATTTAAGTTTAAAGCTTTTAACCTACTCCGCAAACTGTTTCTTCCATTTTCCAGATTGCTTCCATAAATACTAGTTATTTGAAGAAAAAACCCCTAGTATTTTCAAAATGACAATCAATAAATTGCTTATATTTGTTGTTGTTTAACATATTCCAAATATTGGAATCCCAAATAATAATAATTATGCCTTTACAGCCACAATCATTGTTATTAATAGCTTTTCAATTTCTGGGAAGTTTAAAACAAAAAATTTCAAAATTCTCCTCATTCAGTTTATTCTCAATGAGTGCAATAATAGAAGGTTTATATACACTCAGCATATGTAATATATCATATTGTTTAGAAGAGGAATTCATACCTCTTACATTCCATGCAAATATAGACATAATCAAAATTAAAGTAGGGGATTAGATAGTACATGATGCCAGAGCACTCTTACCTCTTTTCTTGTTTTCAACACTTTTTGCTTTTAGCCTGGTAGACATTTCTCCTCAATCTGGGTTTATAGAAAAGTATTTTTGTTTAAAAGCTTTCTTCTCTTTGTTACTCCTATTCTTACCTGTAACCTTTATTTTAGGTATATGCAGTTCAGAAATATTAAACTGATCAACAACATCCACCATTTCCATTTCATCTCCAGAATTATTAATACCTTCTGGAATTATAATAGTCGAGATATCAAATGAGACAGCAGTGCGAGGCATGACCGAGCCAGAATTCTCAATCAATGCAGCCTGCTCAGGTGGAGGGGCTGTTTCAGGAGGCTTGTCTAAACACAAGATTGCAGATTGTAGATGATCTTTATTATCATTTTTACTATTTGTATCATGATTGTCTGTAATTATACAAGGATCTGTGACTGGTGGGGTTACAGATTCTAAGAACTTTGTATTCTTTTCACCCACCATTTTGTTGCTATGCAATTTTCCCTTTATGTTTTCCAAATTAGTCTGATGAGCTTCCTCTGCTATGACTTGATCGTCTTGATCAGAGAGCACAAAATTATTCTTTCGATGATCGGAAATGATACTTAATTGATTGATCCGATCATAATCTTCATATGACATAGATTGATTTAGTGACTCTGAATTGATTCTTGAATATGGATGTGAGGTTTCTTTTTCTTGCATTTCTTGATTATGACTCTTGGGTACTCATGCCTGTTAAGGGTTACACTGATCTCTCGTGTGCCCAAAACATTTGCACACATTACATTTTGACGGTACCCATTCGTATTCAACTTTTCGAGTAACTTTTTCACCATTATACAAAGAAATAAATATTTCATTAGGAAGCTCATCCTCTGCAGACACTTCTACAAGAAGGGGAGCATAATTCAATCTCGTCTTCAATGTTGTGGCTGCATCCATTTTTATGGGTTTACCTATTATACTTTCCATAACACTGAAAGTCTCTCTATCCCATAACTTCAGATTAATACAGGGTAGTCTTACCCATATCGTCATAGACGTTAATAAGTCTCTGTCCATTTTTAGAGAATCAGACCACTTTCTCATTATGATGAGTTTTCCATTATAAAAATATGGTCCATTTTTCAAAACTGAAATACAATCTTGAGACTCTTTAAACTTTACTAGAAAGAAACCATTCTCTCTAGTAAAGATTTCGAATTCGCCAATTGGTTTCCAAACTCTTTGTATGTATGATTTGAAAAATAAGTAGTATGGTTTGGTGCCCACAACATAAACAAGAACAGAGTTATTCCAAAATTCAGTAACCCTTTTACATACCTCCTCCTTAACCAGACCATACTTCTTATTGTTGATACTGATTGACGCAATATGCTCAAGATTGCTTTCTTCAACACTGCGTTCTTGAGGCTGATCAACAACAATGTCTGCCCAAGATTTACGGCCTTGATCTCTGTTCATTGAGATGACTATTGGTTTTCTCTGTATTGGCAGTATTCCGCCTTTCTTGGCGGTCTGCATGGTCACAATTTGACTATCTCTATCACTCCGATTGTCAATTTGAGAGACTGGCAGCAACTCTAAAACTTTTTTGGCCTCTTTTCTCATTTGTTGTTTTGATCGGACCAATTTGAACCCATCATCTTCATGTTGATAGCTCCTGATGGCTTGCTGACATGAGAAGCATCAGGTGGTTTGATTAGGGAAGAAGATTGGGAGAGATTTGATGAGAGAATTGATTTTTCCCATGGTTGAAAGGAAACCCTAGATTTCAAATTTTTTTTAGCGGCAGCTATTTGCGGGATGGAATTTTATTTATAATTAATTCATTCATTGATCTTACCCATTGTTTCAACATAGCATAAAATGGTCTCTTTTTTTAATTGATAGAGTGCAAATTCAATGATAAATAATAAGTGCAAGCTGATCGATCAGGATCGAAGGAGAAAAATTGTTGCTTCTATTGATCCAACCATATTGGTTCATTTGCTCCTCTGGGGATAAATGTAGTTAAAGTTTGGATTGATATTGTAAATGCTCCAAATGAACGTCTATGGAGACCAATATCCGACTTAAAAAACATTGAAGATGTCGTTGGCATTGCAGTTGCTTGGCCTGCTGGAATATTTATAACAAATGCAAGTTCCAATAAATGTAATTTAAGGCAATATTATCATCTTTGCAAGTTCAAATATAGTCCATGCCCGCACTTTGGTTGCCTGTGTACTAGGTATGCACTGTCATTTTCTAATGGCCACTTTGTCGTGTCATCGTTCTGTAATTATACTGGCCATATATTACATACATTATACTACTCACTGGCTCCCATGTTCCAAAAATACAGATTTCAGATTCTATATTTTTATGGTCAAATTATGTACATGGATTTGTTAGGCATAATATCATCGTTAGCAGTTTGGCATGCATATTTCAAACATGAAATATCAAACTACGGTTAGATAACAAGAGAATAAAAGTGCAAGTTATAACTTTATAAAATTTACGTCCGACATTATTGTAAAAATCAAAATAGAAGGAGATATTAGGAGGCTCTATGACTGAGACTGTGGCTGTGAAAATAAAAGTGCAAGATTTCAAGGTTCATGGTTCCAAAATCATGCACTGATTGGTGCTGATGTGACTTTGATAATTGTATGGTTGAACCATAATTCGTTTGTTATGTGTTTATCGATTACGTATCATTCCTGAAACCGCAAGCAAAATATTCTGTAAGTGCATTAATTTAAAAAAAAAATTGATATGAACCTGGTGGCTTATTTTCAGGGCAACAATTTGAAAATAATTTTATATGACGATTTTATCATACTGGGGTAAGTGCAAACTTTTAGAGTTTGGTTCGCTTAATGATATTTAAAATCATGGGAAAAGAATTATTTTCAGTATGTCTACTTGAGCGGATATATGCTTGGACAATAAACATTATGGTTAAATTAATGTTACAACTTAACAAACTAATCAGAGATTAAGAAAATTTTGCAGAACTGGGTAAGCAAGATAACCAAAGCCCGTTTAAACTAAAATTTACTCGCATGATCCTTCACGTTGTTACCGAACATGTTAGGAAAATGAGGGCCATCGCGCATGCTTAGTTTTCTTGCCATTTTCGTTACGTATGAACAATTCTTTGTTGAACTACCTGTCATTGAGTTCGTATTGTTTTGTTTATATTGATAAACCATGACTGATCCTAGTCTGTTAAGTTTGCAAGTAATGATAGGAAAGTGTGTCTTCACATTTTTGAAGAAAAATGAATCTGCACAGAAAAAAAACCTTAACTATCTGTTGTAGTGTTCTAAGTTTGCAAGTAATGTAAATTGAATATGAGTTTATTGTATGTTTAATATATAAATTTATATACTATGCTAATAGTGTTCTATGTTTTGAATACATAATTTGTACTAAAAGTGGAAGAGTGTGTCAAATTTGGTTCAAATAAACAACATTACACCATTTACATTATTACACCTTTCAAATCTCGCAGTACTAGCTAAATTAGTAAAACGTCACAGAAACTTTGAAATATCATTTTTTGACACATAGATTGTAATATGACGTGTAAATTATACATAATACACATTATGCAATCAAACTTTTGAAACAAACAAACAAGTTTCCTATTACTTCAAATGTTCATGTAAATGTAAAACTAAAGAATGTAGTAATAAATATAATTCAAAGTTAAGTAATATCAACATAACACAAAATACCTGTGGATACACGTACAAATACTTTGGATGATATTTTATTGAAGATAACACTTAGATCAAAAGGTATAAGAAAATGCATTCAATGATACGAACTGTTGAAATTTATTATTACTATTATTTGAATAAATTGTTATAAATGGTTATATCACAATATAGAACAATTTTTTTTAAAATAAAAATAAAATAGGAACCTACGTATGTAAAAAAGTAGCAAGCATCAAAATGGAAGTATGAGTGGTTTGAAGTAAAATATTAATTTTATAAAATGCAAGAAATAGCTAAAATTAACTCGTTCTATTGTAAACCAAACATATACAAACCATCATTTATTCAAAGATAGAACTTACCTTCCAAGAAACACAGATGCAAAAATTGCATTCCAATAATGTACATCAATACCTTGATTATTTGTGAAATATTCTCTACAATAATCAAGTAAGTGGAAACATCAAGTATACCTCTCTACTCCTTAAATATATTATGTCACATATTATCTAACTCAACATTCAAACATATTTTAAATTTGAAGTAAACTATTAGATCATTAATTTTTCATTTTCAGCCTCTTTCTTTTACATAATTAACCTATGGCATAATATAGTGACTTCTAATATTGACTATAAGTTTTCATTGGAGATCCAATCGGGCATTAGACATTGCATTTTTCTTGAGTATCAATCCAACTTTAGTACAACGCTCCTAATATTTTTTCCATATACATTAAAATGTCAACACGGTATAGTATTTATAATCTACTGAATTTTATGCATGTAAGATGAAAACCATCATCATGTTCTATAATTAATATAATATATAATGTTGTTCATCAAGCCTAAACAAATATGTGAAACATGATATTGCCTCTAAAAGCTTTAAAAATATTACCTTAATAATATTACAACTATTTTTGATGAAGACAATTATCTACAAATAATATTTTTCATTTATTTCATCCTTTTGCTAAATTTGTTAAAGAAATATAAAGTAGCTATTAAGGTTAGGTTATGAGTTTCTACTTTAATATTTATCTACACTAAAGATGCATTTTTTAAAGTTACAAAACAATACACACTACATACTCTCTTATAGAATTAAAAACTTATAATGGTTCCAAAAAGTTTCTAATAAAAGAAATTAATGAAAAATAATTAATTGGTTAAAATATAATTCTCCAATTGATTAACTATAATGAGAGTTAATTTGTTCTTCAATAAATTTAATTTCTGTTAAAGACAACTAACATAATTAATACTCTAATTATTTTACGATGAAATTAATGGAATTGATATCAATTTAATCTCTTTTATTAATTGCATGATTATAATATTAATACGATCTTTCTGTTGTAATATACATTAATAATAGGGATGGATATGCTAAATAAGAAAGGACATTATTGTAATCTGCACTGCATAAGTAGTCTATAAATATGGAGCTTGATTGTATTGTAAGATCTATCTCTCAATTCAATAGAATTGTTCTCTCTCTAATTGTTAACACATTATCAGCACGAAGGAATGCGAATTAATTATTGACCTCAACCTGTTCACTTTCAAACTTTCCAACTTCTCAGCAAGTAATTAAATATTAATTACTCTGACTGTTTCTCTTCTGACCATTCCAATTCTAAGCCTATTTATATTCAAAATCCTATTATATATATTAGTGTAGACGAGTCTTTTAGAATATATCTACATACATTCTATTTCTTATCTCCTTTATAACAGCAGGTAAAGGAATTGTTCTTGCATTTCTTTATAAACTCGTTACTTTTCCTCTCTCCGAAAAGGTAATTGTCAATATCATATTTTTTTTGATAAAGCTATCAAGTCAGCACATGCTAGTTTGGAGTTCGCTTCTATATTTTTCATGTCTTTTCTTGTATCACTCTTATTTTTATTCTTTGGCTTCTAAATTCAATATTATTATTATTTTTCCCTTTACGGATCTATTGCCAAATAAAATTCAAAAGTTTGGAATGGAATATACGCAAAAGCTGACTTTCCTTTCTTATTTGATAAATATATGGAAGTTGCAAAATCCAAATGTTTGGTTTTGTTGATACAATTTTTTTTTTGTTATAGTTATTTGATACCATGAATGAAGACTTTCCATTTTTTCTTCTTCTTTTTAGCTGGAAACAAACAAATAGTGAATGCTGTTGTGGCGAATATATTCACCTTATGCAATTTATTTTATGAACAGTTCACAAAATGACAAACATCGCCAAGCTTGAATTTAAAGCTTTGGATATATCTGGAGACAACTACGTATCATGGATACTGGATGCTGAGATTCATTTGCAATCTCAATGCTTAGAAAATGCCATTAAAAATGGCAATACTATGTCCCAGCATGACAAAACAAAGGCTCTAATATTTTTAAGACGTCATATCCATGACGATCTAAAAACAGAATATTTGATCGAAAAAGACCCTCTCCACTTATGGAACTCCCTGAAGAAGCGTTATGACCACCAGAAGACGGTCATACTTCCAAACACTAGGCAAGAGTGGTTGAACCTGAGGTTTCAGGACTTTAAGTCCGTAAGAGAATATAATTCTGCAATGTTTAGAATCACTTCTAAACTGAAATTATGTGGAGAAAAGGTGGATGACGCACAAATGCTTGAAAAGACTTTCACAACATTTCACGCCTTGAATATATTCCTACAGCAGCAATATCAAGAGCGTCATTTTACAAAATATTCTGAACTCATAGAATGCTTACTAATTGCTGAACAAAATAATGAATTGCTTATAAAAAATCATTCCTTAAGACCAACTGGTTCAACTGCATTACCTGAAGTTAATGCTAATTTTGCCCACTCTGGAAGAGGTAGGGGTCGAGGTTGAGGTAGAGGACATGGTCATGGACGTGGATATAACTCTAGCAGAGGTGGTTATGGTGGTTTTAAAGGTAATAAAACCACCAACTTTAAAAAGCAATAAAAGAAAATTGAGCCTATAAAGAACAATGATTCAGCTTCAAAAAATAAAAGGCATTATGAGAAAGTTTGTTATAGATGTGGACGATCTGGTCACTGGTCACGTACATGTAGATCATCAAAAAAAACAGTTGAAGAATATCATCGCTCGAAGAATATTAAGGCAAATAATGCCGAAAAGTTACCTGAAAACACTAACCTGAAGTTAGATGATTTCTTCGAAGATGACGATGGAAATTTCATTAATGATGAAAATCTAAGTGCAATGATCAATGACATGCCGAGTTGATCAATTAGAAATGTCTTGAAGTTTGTTATGTGACTTTCGTTTTATTTCATTAGCTTGCATCAATAAATCAGTTTGAAATTTGTGTTCATTTAATTGTATTTCCCTTTGCAGTACTAGTAATGTGTAATGTGGATGTTGTTTTTAATCAATAGCCTATTTTAATCATATTACTTTGTTTGTTTACGTTACATTTATTTATGCATACAAATTTTTAATGATTGACTAATCATTGTCTTTAATTCTTAAGGTATGGAACGCCATTTGGGTGATGATATATGCTTACTAGATAGTGCAACTACTCATACAATTTTGAGAAACCATAAGTTTTTCTGTGAACTATCTGAAAATTTCTCAGCTAAAGTCTCCACTATAGCTGGATCTGCTAATATAATTGACGGGTCCGAAAGAGCCCATATAATATTACCAAATGGTACGCATATCTTTATTCAGAATGCATTATACTCAAGCAACTCTAAAAGAAATTTGCTGAGTTTCAAAGATATAAGATTGAATGGATACCATATTGAAACTATAAATGAAAACAATAAAGAATATCTTTGTGTTGTTTCTAGAATTGAAAGCCAGAAGCTTATCCTAGAAAAATTTGGTACAATTTCAACTGGTTTATATTTTACAAAAATTGGCATAGTTGAATCTCACTCTATAAACATGAGCCAGAAGCTCACAAATACAAAGACATTAATTCTTTGGCATGATCGCTTGGGTCATCCTGGATCAACTATGAAGCGTAAAATTGCCAAAAACTCAAACGGAAATGATTTATCAAACCAATTGAATTTACCAAGTGATTACTTATGTGTCCTATGTGCACAAGGAAAATTAACCACTCGACCTTCATATAGTAAAATCACTTCTGAATCTCCAACATTTTTACAAAGAATTCAAGGTGATATATGTGGCCCAATCCACCCTGAATGTGGACCATTCAAATATTTTATGGTATTGATTGATGCATCAACTCGTTGGTCACATGTCTGTTTACTTTCTACAAGAAATTTGGCATTTGCCAACCTACTTGCTCAAATAATAAAATTGAGAGCACACTTCCCTGATCATCAAATTAAATCGATTCGACTAGGTAATGCTGGAGAATTTACTTCTCAAGTTGATGATTATTGTCTATCATTGGAGATTGAAATTGAACATCCAGTAGCTCATGTTCATACTCAAAATGGTCTAGCAGAATCATTAATTAAGCGCTTGCAACTTATTGCAAGACCATTGCTTATGCAATCAAAACTACCCGTTTCAGCTTGGGGAATGCAATTTTGCATGCATCGAAATTGGTTAAAATTAGACCAACAGCTTATCATCAGCTTTCACCATCACAGCTCTTAACTGGATTTCAACCAAATATTTCACATTTACGAAAATTTGGTTGTGCTGTGCATATACCTATTAATCCCCCACTTCGTACTAAAATGGGTCCTCAACGACGGTTGGGAATTTATGTGGGATTTGATTCCCCATCGATAATTCGTTACCTTGAACCTCTTATAGGTGATGTCTTCACTGCAAGATTTTCAGACTGTAAATTTGATGAGACAATCTTCCCGCCATTAGGGGGAGAAAAGATCGTTCCAGTAGAACGGCGTGAAATATCATGGAATAATCCATCTACGTCTTATTTGGATCCACGTACTAAACAATGCCAATATGAGGCACAAAGAATTTTGCATATTCAAAATATTGCAAATCAACTACCGGATGCATTTAGTGACACTGCAAAAATAACTAAATCTCACATTCCAGCAGCAAATGCACCAGCAAAAATTGATGTCCCTGAAGGATCAAAAATAAATATAGCAGCAAATGAATCTAAAGCAAGACAAAAACGTGGAAGGCCAATTGGTTCAAAAGACTTGGCGCCTAGAAAAAGAAAGTCTAATGAAAAATCATCAATTAAGGAACCTCCTGAAGAGGTTATAAATGATCAAAAAGATCACTCAAATGAAAATCCCAATTCTCCTAGAAGCGCGGAAGGAAATATTATCCCAAAAGAGATAAAAGAAGATTCCAACGATAAAATGGTACCTAATAATAATGAGATATCAATATTTTATACAAACTACGGAGAAATATGGGATCAAAGTAAAATAATAATTGATGATGTATTCTCATTCGCAGTAGCTACTGAAATAATTGAAAGTCATGACCATAATGAGAATAATGAGAATGATGATAATGAACCAAATAACATAAATGAATGTCGAAAAAGACACGATTGGCCAAAATGGAAAGATGCTATCCAAGTGGAACTAGATTCACTTCAAAAACATGGTGTATTTGGACCAATAGAGAAAACACCAGAAAATGTTAAACCATTAGGTTATAAATGGGTATTCGTTAGAAAACGAAATGATAAAGATGAAGTCGTGAGGTACAAGGCACGACTTGTCGCACAAGGTTTCCTACAGAGACTAGGTTTTGACTTTAAGGAAACTTACTCCCCTGTCATGGATGTCATAACATTCCAATATTTGATAAGCTTTGTAGTTTCTGAAAAACTCGATATAAAATTAACGGATGTTGTGACAGCTTATCTTTATGGTGAATTAGACACCAACATTTACATGAAAATTCCAGATGGATATAAATTGCCTGAAGCAAAATCAAAGTCCATGTACTCATTAAGACTAAGACGATCACTATATGGATTGAAACAATCTGGAAGGATGTGGTATAACCGTCTTGGTAAATATTTGGTAAAATAAGGATACGAAAACAATCTCATTTGTCCATGTGTCTTTATAAAGAAATCGGTAACGGGATTTGTTATCTTAGCAATTTATGTTGATGATATAAATTTGATTGGGACTCCAGAAGAGATTGATGAAACAATAAATTATTTAAAGAAGGAATTTGAAATTAAAGATCTTGGCAAAACTAAGCACTGTCTCGGTCTACAGATTGAGCATAGTACTAATGGCATATTAATCCATCAATCAAACTACATTGAGAAAATTCTAAAGCGTTTTCAAGTGGATAAAGCATATCCACTTTGTACGCCAATGGTTGTTAGATCTTTAGATATTAAAAAGGACCCTTACCACCCAAAAGAAGAAGACGAGAATGTGCTTGGCACGGAAGTGCCATATCTTAGTGCCATTGGTGCATTATTATATTTGGCCCAATGCGTAAGACCAGATATTGCATTTTCAGTAAATCTTCTAGCAAGATACAGTTCAGAACCAACAAAAAGACAGTGGAATGGTATAAAACATATCATGAGATATCTTCGTGGAACGACATATTTGGGTTTATTTTACTCTAACACAGGCAATAATCCAAATCTAGTTGGCTATGCTGATGCAGGTTATCTTTCTGACCCACATAAAGCAAGATCACAAACTGGATATGTATTTAATAACAGCAATGCAGCAATTTCATGGCGATCTACAAAAACAAACATTGGTAGCAACATCATCCAATCACTCTGAAATACTAGCACTACATGAAGCAAGTAAAGAATGTATTTGGCTAAGATCACTGATTGAGCATATTCGAAAAAGCTGCCAACTTCCATCAGTAACGGAAAGGTCAACCATTATTTATGAAGACAATGCAGCTTGTGTAGCTCAAATTCAAGCGGTTTACATTAAGGGTGATAGGACGAAACACATTTCTCCTAAATTTTTCTTCACACATGAACTACAAAAGGATAATAAGATAGAAGTGAAACAAATCTGATCCCAAGAAAATTCAACGGACTTATTCACAAAGGCGCTTCCAAAATCATCATTTCAGAAGATGGTGTACAAAATTGGTATGCGTCGGCTGCATCAACAAACTAATTGAATAATGCGTTATAATCCGGGGGAGCGTATGAAATACGCTATAATGTACTCTTTTTCCTTCACTAATATTTTTTCCCACTGGGTTTTTATTAGTAAGGTTTTAATGAGGCATTATCTTGATCCAGAAGAATCAACCCTCGTAGTAACATTATAAAATATATGTTACTTAAAGATGAAATCATGTTGTACTCTTTTTCTTGTTTATGATTTTTTTCCCACTGGGTTTTTCATAACAAGGTTTTTTTAATAAGGCAATTACTCTTATCATCTTTACATACGCATATTCAAGGGGGAGTGTTGTAATATACATTAATAATAGGGATGAATATGCTAAATAAGAAAGGGCATTATTGTAATCTGCACTGCATAAGTAGTCTATAAATATGGAGCTTGATTGTATTGTAAGATCTATCTCTCAATTCAATAGAATTGTTCTCTCTCTAATTTCCTTCATTATCTTTATTCTGTAACACTTTCCTATTTGAAGTTTGTTTACTTATAAATAATTTTAGTATGTAGGCATATTCATTGTACGCATGTAAATAAACATATAAGACATTTATTTTGTAATATGTATAATTTGACACATATGTTCACAAACAACACTTATACATGAATAATGAAAGAAAATGAAAGAATAACATGTATATATATTACTACAATAATCTTTTGCTAATCATATGAAGTATTCAAATCAATGAGAAAATAATTATAGCGAGGTTCATATATATGCCCAAATTCGTAACATATAATTTTAAGTTTGTCATCATCCACAATATAAACTATCAACTAAATTAGAAAAAAGTATTAAGTAAATCATGCATATTCATTGACAAATTCATGAAAGAAAACACACTAAACCTATTTTTCATAGTTTAAAAATAAGTGTAAAATATAAAATATTATAATTTAGATAAAATTTGTGCATTTTTCGAAAGAAACATCTCTTAGTTAAATTTTTTTAGTCTATAAACAGTTTCCAAAATCAATGATGATTAAAGTTTTTAGAAACTCCACCTATTATTCCAACATATAAATATACAAACAGACACTATGTAAGAATGAAAATATATTTGATTTATATGAACTTAGAATGAAAGTAAATTTTGGTAAAATTATTTACTGATTTAAATTTGAAATTGAATTCAAATTGATTTGAATTGTTTTTGTCATACATGTTTTCTATTTGTATTATTCATTTATGTTCTGTTTACTACTATTTTAGATTAAAATACATAAAATAATTTTTGTATTTCGATATAATGTAATTTGAATCTTTAATACATTGTTTTGATTGCTTTAGATATCATTTTTTATTAATGCAATAAACTATGAGACAATCATACTACTTGAAATGTAATATTGGGGGACATATGTGAGAGTATGTTTCAATAGTAGAGAACTTGTGCTTAATTCTATTTGTTATTATATGCTAGGTATTTTTTTTATTAGACTAATATATCCTAACTACTTTATTATATACTAGCACGGGTCCTTGCTTCGCACACGGGCTGTTTGTGTTATTGTATACATTGGTATTTTGTTTGAGCGCAAATATATAAACAAAAAGCAAGGGAATTTTTGGAATTTCAAAAAGAGACCGAGTAGATTAGTTCAACGAATTTTCTTTATTAGTGGTAGATATAAGTTCATCTTTGATCCTATTTATTTTTATCAAGAATTGTAAAAGGAAAAAGCGATTTGGATAGAACGTTGAAAAAAATGTATTTTTTAATTAGATGAGTTGAACATGTTTTTAGTTGGATGATTTTGATTGCAAAATAATCTAATGGTTAATTCTTCCTTTACAAAATTAATATCAAATTGCCAAATTAAATGTTTTATGATTATATTTCTTCTCCCATCTTTCCCGTGCTTTTATGCTTCTCTATGACGTGTTTTCTTCCTTTTCATCCTCTAAATAGTTAAAATTATATTTTTCTGTTTTTAGTAATTACTACAACTTAATATTATAAAGGTGTACACATATTTATTTCAATCTCAATTATCTTAATTTTAATCAACATCTTTGTCTCCTTTCATTAAAATTTCAATATTGTCGTTTTAATTTGTGAAATTTGAAGTAAAAAGATATTATGATGATTGATATTTTAGTATTATTCAGAATTTTATAATGTGAATTTAATGTTTTTTTTTGTTTCAAATTAAATTAAAAAATCAATTACACATTGATTCTCGAATCAGTTCCCTTTGATAGTTAACTTCAACTTTACACGTTTACTTTTTAGTTTATAGTTTAATTGATTTTTAATCTTATTAATGATTTCAGGCTAAGAATCAGTGATGAATAATACCATATTTCTCCATCCTTAGCATTCAATTAATTATATATAATTTAATTCTTAAATAAATGTTTATTAATACGTATTACACATGTTCTTTAATAAATTTAAAACTTAGAAAAAAATTAAGTGTACTTTTAGTATTTTTAAAATTGATTGAAGTTGAAAGTAATAATTTTAGAAACGTAAAACAAATGCATATATCTTTTAAATAATAGTCAAACACAAGAATTTGAAGCTCTCTCATCAATTCTAGGTGTTATCTCCATTTTACTTAATTCTCTCCAAGTCTAAATATTTTATTTCGAAATCCTACAATTTACCACTTTTACAATTATTCTACTAAACTTCTCACATTATTTTACATTCAAATACCTATTTTTTAAATCTACAATTATTTATAAATCTTTGACGATTCACTTCCAAAATTTTACATTAAAGTCCATACATTTAATTAATTACATAACTCAAACTTTAAACTAATTGATAAAGTTAGTCAAGTAATATTTATTAGAAAATCCTAAAAGATGAAAATTTCAATACGTATACTATAGGTGCATTAAATAAATGGTAAAAAAATCATTTTGATGCATACACACACATACACACGCACACACACACATATATATATATATATATATATAACATAACATAAATTATATGCACTAATGATCAAAAATTAATTTTATAATTTATTTAGTAAATAAATTTATCATGCGTTGCACTGTAAATTCTATTAATTTCAAATACCTAAATTACATATTTTTTACACTTACTTAGAAACCCATCTCAGTTCTCTCTTAATATTTTACATTCAAATCCATATATTTAACTAATTATGTAATCTTGCATTTAAACTATTTAAATAAATATGATTAATCGATATATATTTATTAATCCATCTATAAATCTTAAAAATATGGAAATTTCAATGTATACAATATTCATGTATATGAGAAAAATAATAAAATTATTTCTTTATTCAGATATAAAGATGTTTAAATAATGTAACATAAAATGTATACAAATCTTTGAATTTTTAATTCATTTATCTTAAAAAATTTAGCATACATTACATAATATAATTTCATTTTTAACCACCTTTACAAGATAAATTTATAATTTACAATATTACAATATGAACACACATATTACACCGATAAGTATTGTATTGTATAATCATTCTCACTTTCAACATACATGTTATTAAACCATACCCAACTCACAACTCAACTAAATACAACATAATATTATTTTGCAATTATCAAGGTTATAAGCATGACCCTCCTATAACAATATGAAATCTATGGTTAAATACAAAGATAAAATTAAAACGAAAAATAAATAATGAAAAAAAGTTCACAGAAATAAGCCAATCTTAATATGCTCTTCTCAATTATAAATATGTAAAAAAACTCATCTTACTTTTCTCCGACTTGTTTGCATTCGACTCCTTATCTTTAATTAGTTATGTTGATCGTTAATTCAATTTATTTAAATAAATTTAATTATTTAATCTTCATTAATCCATTTATAAATCCTTTGAAAAAATGAAGTTCAGTATATAAAAAACAAACATATCAAAATGGTAAAGTTATTTATTCTTATACAAATGAAAATGTATGTCACACAACATAAATTATTTACATACCCATATTTATAATTTTAATTTATTATTTATTTTGAGTTGGACATTAATTACCGTGTGCAACGCACGGGTTACACACTAGTTATATTGTAATTAATTTACTTTACACCACAATTATAAAAGGAAGAAGAACAAACAATATAAGATTCATTTTAGTTTGTAGATAATTAAATGCTATAGAAAACCTTTATCTATGAATAAATATAAAAGTACGAACCATAAACAACAAAAATGGAAGTAAATTATCATAGATATATTCACTATTTAAGGTTTTAGTTCAGACTAAGTATAGAATTAATCATATTTAATTCTAAATTATTTCCCTTCAACCTAATTTCTACAATATGGGGATTTTCACTCGCAGGGCTTCTTTATGTAGGGTAATAAGTTTTAAGGACGACAATTCTGAAAAATTAGTTTTAAGGACAAATTACTGAAAAAGATAAATGAAGTTATCATTTTCAGTTCGGGGAGTTAATTTAAAGGACAAAAAATTGTATATTTTTAGCCTCAAGGACACGACATCAATATTTCAACCACAAAGACTAATATTCTTCTAAAAATTAATCATAAGGAGAAACGTTCTTCCAAAATTATTTATAAGGACAAACATTCTTTCAAAACTGCTACCAAACTAAAAACCGTTACCTAAAAACTTCTACCGATAATTGCAAACTGATACCTAAAAACTGCTATCAATAACTAAAAACTGATACCTAAATGAAGTTGTCCTTCAGGCTAAAATACTAGATGTCTGTCCTAGGCTAAAACGTTGAGAAATTTCTCCTTGACCATAATTTCCTGTTTCAATTATACAAAATAATGATAAATGAATTTATCTTTTTTCTGTATAACTTAAAAAGATAAATGAATTTATCATTTCTTTGTAAGTTGTCCTCAAAACTAATTATTCAGAATTGCTGTACTTAAAACTTATTACCCTGCAATAAGAAGCCCTTCAACCTAATTTCTACAATATTATGAATATCTAGTTCAATCCATAATTATCTATAAACGTCTACAAATTACAAAAAGAAAAAAAATAAAACAACCTAATTTTAAACTAACTTTATGAAAAATCATTTATAATCAATTCACTACTTGATAAGACCCAAAAAATCAATGGTAATCATGCATTAATTGAAAAATTCGTATTGCTTATGAATATTTCATGGGTGGTTAAATAACTCTATAAAAAAATATATCAAAGCTTGAGTTTGTTAAAGATGGTTAATATAAGATTTTTCCAAAAATAAGTTTAGGTTGTGTAAAAAAAATATGAAACATTTAAATAACTAAGGTATAAAAAACACTTATTATGAATGAAACTTCTAACAAAATTTCAAAATTGCTTACTGTAACTAGATAAAATGTGCTAAATTTTTCTTCAAAATATTGTAAAAAAATTATTATTTTGATGTTCTTTTACTTTATATATAATGTTTTTCCCAAAAAATTTCCTATATAATTATATGGGTTAAGTTGGAAATGATGAACGTCGCCTTTAAAAGATCATTTAAAACTAGAGTTGATATCTATGAAACAATGAACTAGTTATCCCCTATATAATGCAAAATCATACCAAACAAATAAATCAAATGAAAGTCAATTGTTACACAATACTTTTAAATAAGATAAAGTTTTCAACTTTGCATGTAACTGATTTTGCTAATAAATATGAGTTTTGTGTCATCCAAATATTTATAAAATCAGTACTTTTTATAAGACAAATAAAGAGAACTATATTCATAATCTTATAAACTGAAAATTCACTCTCAATTTTGTAATTTGAAACAAGAAAGTTGAAATTAGAACATAAACTCCAAATTCAACATCAAACTAACTTAAAGGATAAATAATAAAAAAGTCTAACTTTTTGTCAAACTCTATCAAATCAGTAAGCTTAACTTTTTTTTGAAGGTCTCCAGATTATTTTCCATGATAACTATAATTTTAAAAGTAATTGGTTGGAAAACAGTCGATGCAAAATATGAATAAAATTGTAAATAATTCTAGATAAATACGAAATCAAAACTGTTGACAAATTCAATTAAATTCTAGTTAAGTAGAACATTTAAAAAGATAGACCAAAAATTATTTAGAAAGAACTTTTAGTATGTTCTAGATTGGAAATAGAATTATTTTTGAATCGCAGCATACATACAAAATCGAAGGGAGGAAGAGACAACACTATGAGAAAATGAAATGTAAGTAAAAGAATTAGAATATGATAAATGTCTCAGACATATGTCAATAACAAAATGATGAATGCATGACTATTGTACATGGAAATAAAAAATACAAACCGACAAAGGCTAAACCTTTATATAGTCACACATACATAGATATGTATAACATTATATAATATATATATATATATGTATGTATGTATGTATATATGTATAAAGTTTAAACATTCATGATATAATTATATATTCTTTAGGACTTAATGGTATCATTTATAGTTGGGACCTACAAAAGTAGAATTATAAATAAGTTTTGGTGGTGTAACACAGTATAAAACATTTAAATAAAAAAAGTTTATAAAACACCTATTTAGAAGTAAACTTCTAACAAAATATTAAAGTTGCATATGATAGCTAGACTAAAAGAGTTATATTTTCTAAAAAAATTATTATTTAAATATTCTTTCACTTCATATATAATTTTTTCTATCCAAATTTATTTCCTTAAATAATTATATAGGTTAGAATTGGAAAAGGACGAATCATGCTTAGATGTGAGAGACCAAACAATCTACAGTTCCCAACGGAATAGGTAACAAACTACTTTGCCACTTACTGCCACTAACTCACCACACTCCAAATTAAGCTGGTATTTGTTGTTGCATCGGAAGCTAATACACCAAGTGCTCAAGTATGGGTGTTTTGTTACCTCCAAAAGTTTATTCAAAACCAAAGTTGATTTCAATTTAGTAAGAACAAATTATTCCCTACAAAATAAACGAATTAAAAAAATGCAAAATCATACCAAATAAAAAAATTAAATGAAAGTCAATTATTATACAAAACTTGAGAATAAAATAAAGTCCTTAACTTTACTTCTAAAATTTTTTACTAATCAATAGGAGATTTTTTGATGTTTACATACTTATGAAATTAGTATCTTTCAGCGTGACAAATGAGGAGAACTATTCTCATAATTTACAAACTGAGAACATAACTTCAACTTAGAAATTAGGAATTACAAAAAAATCTACAAATTCAATATCAAATTAAATGAATAGACCAATAATAAAAAAAATTCAAACTTTTAATTAAGCTCGACCGGACCACTAAGCTAATTTTTTTGGGATTCTTCATATTAATTTTCCATAATAACTATAAGATTGAAGGCAACTGGTAAAAAAAGTTGTTGTAAAATATGAATAAAATCATAAATACGTCTATATGAATACAAAGTGAAAAATTATTAACAAATTCAACCAAATTCTAGTTAGAGTAGAACATTTAAAAAAGTTGACTAAAAATTGTTAGGAAAGAATTTTTAATTTGTTTCAGATTAGGAGCATAATTATTTTTGAATCGTTGTAGACATATGAAACTGGAGAATAGAAGGAGAAAATAATGTGAGAAAATTAAATGGAAGTGAAAGAATTTGAAGATGATAAATATTTGGGACGTGCATAAATAATGAAATAATATGTCATATGAGTGGGATAATTTACCATAAAAAAGACGGTAAAGAATAATCAAAAAGAAGTTGATTCAAGTCTCTATTTTTTTCTCGGGCACCCGAGAAAAAATAGAGAAAGAGGATAAAGATACCAGAGTAGTCTTGTATCAAACTACTTGTTTCTTTGTAGTTGAATCTCCAAGTTTTTGGAATGCTCCAAATTCCACTTGAGCATCTCATTTCCATTTATCTACATCCCTTTATTTTTATTTTTATTTTTATTTCAAATCCATAATATTTTTTTTGTTATGGAGCAATTCTAGTTGTTGCAACTATATGATTGATCCAGTCATATAGTGATTGTTTTTGGGATCTCGATAATATGAAGCAATAAGCGAACCACCCTTCACGACCCTCGAAAATCAACATAAATACACTCATCGTAAAACATGCCGCACGATCGAGTGCCAGAAAAAAAGATTGTTGAGGTAAAAAGAAGGAGGTAGAAAAGGAAGAGAACTGAAACAAAACAGAATCTGACAGCGGACAGAACAATATATAACATCAATGGCTCATTACACAAATCAAAACTGTAATATACATATCTCACATTAGAGTGCACAAAACAATAATTATCAACCTGGATAGTTATAACAACCTACCCTCACAATTGCTGGCAATTTCAAACAAAACACTGCAACGGAATAAAACAAGTACGAGAATACATCTCGGTCTCCAGCTCGTCTCCTGCTCCATAGCATCCTAACCTGAACCTAAAATACTCGGTCTGAACCGAGCATTATAATAAAATAACACCCGAATCAGTCTATAAACCAGCGTGAGAAAACACACTCAATTTGAATTATTAAAGTTTTCAATATCCTTTGAAAATTAAAGGTATCTCGTAAGACCATGCCACAAATAAACATGACGGGTTTTTAGCTTACGATAACCAAAACATTTCATATCAAAATCCTCTGATATTATAATAGTGTATAAGTACAAATACTTATTCATATAGCTGAAATTGTTACATTAATTAAATTCCAGCAATACTAGGCTCTACAATCAAAACCGTAAAGGCACGTATTGGAGGATGGATTCCAACTAAATGACTAGGCACTGGGGTGTCACCTTCCATAGTACACGTCTAGAACAGTGTACCGAGGAGCATGTCGGGATCCTCTGCTACATAAGACTGGACTATCCCTAACCTAGATAGTCCGAATAAGATTACCCCGTGGTTGGGATCAGCAACCGCCACACAGCCGAATAAAAAGGACTCTAGACAGGGGTAAACTTACCCTACTTGGGTTCGACCCACTTAGCCTTCTGCATCTCTCATAATTTTCAGTCGGTCCCGTTGATGAGGCTAGAGGCTACGATTACCTTTTTAGAAATATTCACTTAGAATGCTCAAAGGCACTATTCCTACTACATCCATTTTGGAATCACTCTCAGGATTAGTAGCGATTAGCCCTTGCACTTTACTGCTCCATCTTCGACTGCATGCTCTTGTCTTCATTATGAAAACATACTCATTGGATCGAAGAGGTTTTCGGTCACAAATCCGATCCTGGTCTCTTCGAAACAATGTTTGTTATTTTTTGGTAAACTCAACCTAGTTCTTTAGGAAATAGAAAGACGAAAATAAGATCGGAGACCACTTCCTAACCGTTATTGGATGGATTTTCTTAAAAACGTCCTAGAAGAACAAAACGAGTTTATAAGTACAGTATAGCAGCTCGAACGGTTACTGTATAATATAATTCCCATGCTGCTTCTAGATATTCCAAAGTTATATTTTAGTCCAGATTTGATAGTCGGTTATTTAACTGTCAAATAGATAATCAATTCAACAGATACCTCATTTTTCACTTAAAAACAATAAATCTCTTTTTAATTTAAATTTCAATACATTAATCTCTTTATCCAAATTATACATACTTACCTTATCGAATTTAGTAAAATTAAAATACAAAACTACCTTTTAAAAATATTTGAAAACCTTCATAAAATAATGTGAAAAGTATTATTACGATACCAAACCATGGATCACAGCTCAATGGTTACGTCTTTATCCCAGAGAAATTCAAGACTTAGCTGTAGACACTCACTGCCTTCGATTTTTCCACACAAGTGTGCCATTACTTTTCAAAAAAAACTTATTAAATAATTAAATCAAAATAATGCTTTTAAACTTCTGAAATAAGTTTCAAGTTTCATCCATATAAATGTACTTATATAAAAAGTTATTATACAAAACCATATTTATATTTAATAATTATCCTTTAAAACAGAAATGCTGACCAATGCTTAAATAAAATAAATCTTCAATAATCATTATAAAGTAAGTAATTGATAATAAAATATGCTTTAAACAATTTAAAATAATTAAACAACTATTTTTCCATAATGTTTTAACACTTGTTAAAATCACCTGGTTAATATTTAAAAATCCTTTATATATTTTTATTTCCAAAATCTCTATTCACCATAATCCGAAATAACTACATTACAATTTCAAAACAATTTACTTTAGCTAATAGATTTACCCAAAACTCTATACAGACATTTTTAATTCAAAAATTCCCATTTACAATTCATTACCAAATTAAACCATATTTTTATTGGTATTTAAAAACACCAAAAATCCAGGTTAACTGTCATAATATCTAATCAATTTAAATCACACAATAACCTGTCATGGATTATTCAACAAAAACATATATCACTCTATATGCAATTAAATTCAACATTTTTGAGTAATCCAGTTGGATCCATCCAACTTGTTTCCCTGCATCCACAAATGTTAGCACAGCATAAAAATACCAATTCCACTTCAAGGTGGAATATCGTAGTATATAGGATCATCCGCTATTATGCGGGACGCATAGGGCCTCATCCGCTATACGTATGCGGGAATATCAATCACTCTAATACACATATACTACTATATATAATATCATATCCAACTAATAAAAGTGCACCAATTTAACCAATCAATCATTTATTAATTTTAACTATTTAAAATTGATACGGCAATCCAAAATTGAGTGAGATTAACTCACCTTGAGTTTTTATTTTGCCAAACATTTTAATTTCAAATTAAATCAAACACGTTAGATTTAACCTAAAATTTTCACTTGCTTCGATCGACTTCAGATCTATTCCATTTCGTAGTGTACGTTACTGCGATTCTGACACCGCTAGTTTCGTCCGATTCCAACTTCATATGGATAAGATATGAAATTTTAAAGTTTTGAACTATAATTTATATTAATAAATTTTGCTTTTCTTTTCATATTACTTAGAAAAAATCATGGCCATATGTTAAACCTAAGGAAATCGAAGCCGCTTATCCTATCTTCTTCTACAATGCATGAAAGCTGCTCAACAAACCCAAAACCGCCTCTGTTCAACCACAAATCGCGACCACCACACTTGCATATATCATGATCAGGGACCATCTCTATGAAGCCCAATCCGCCCTCAACCTTCCGCCAGGAGGATGACGAACTCGTGCTTCCCTTGCCTCTAGGAAACTTGCTCGAATGTGCGGCGATCGGGCCTCAATTACGCGTCCAAACAACGACGAAATCCTTGATCCACGTTGGATGTCTCGGCCTCGCTAAGTTCTTCGATTTTCTAGTTGAGACTTTTTTTGGGTAACGTTGCGTGAATCGAGAGATTTTAATGGGAGAAGGCCTAATGCTTTCGGCTATTGATTTATTATGAGGTGGTGGTGTGAAAAATAGATTAGGATTTCACTGTGCATATATATATATATATATATATATATATATATATATATATATATATATGATGTATATATATTTATTATTATTTCCCATTTTACATGCTTTTTCAAACGAACTCCAAACGAAGCGTGCCACCTGGCATTTGCAATGTATTACCCCCATTTCGAACATAATGGAATATGTATCGGGGCCTAATTCGATCATATGTGGAAGATGGCTTTTCGATCGAATTAAAATTTTAAATTTTTGATATATTATTTCAACGCGTTTCCATCCCGTATGACCAAACGATAACTCCAAACACTACAAAATTTGAAATCCGATAATAGATAATTATCTTAGATCCAATGAAACAGGTTTTGTCGAATTCCAAGACTGTGCCCCGGAAGGCTATTTTAACTCGTTGATTAAGTCGAGCGATTTTCGAAATCGTTTAAAATTTAGATTTTAAAACTTACTAATGCATTATAAATCAAATAGAATTTACATCCATATTAGAAATCGTTATGATTCATTTTAATCCAAAATTCAATTATTTACATTATTTCCGTATATTTATTTCCACTATTAAATTAATATATAAATTCCAAATTTTATATTTATCGACTTTTACATCCCATTCAGAAGTTTATACTATAATTCTAATCCAAACATGATTAAATAAATTTTAGAAATCTTTTCATACACATTTATTTCCAGATTCACCCATTTACCCAATTTTTGAATATTAATTTATATTCCCACAAATTCATTAAATTGCTATATTTGAAATTATAAACTATTTCACTAATACAACCTAATTATTCATACTCAGAATCATTTAATAATTCAAATTGAATATTTAAAATAAATTAAATGTTCAAACTTAAAGACCAAAATTCCGACTCGTTTCATTTCCCCTTATAAAAATTTCGTCCTCGAAATTGCTAAGTTAGGAAAAATGCTTCCAAAACCATTTACTTTCCAAACCCACTTAGTTCAAATCCTACATTCACTTCTCAAACCCTTTAGTTTAATCCAAAAGAATTTGCTTCCATTTCTAATTCAAAAACCACTTACTTCAATTTCAATTCAAAAACTAACCTTTTCTAGTGAATAAATTTTTTACAAAAATTCCCAAAAAAATTTTAACAACCTAAATTTCCAAATTTTTTTGACAGCGTCTCCTTTGTTCGGAGAGCCTTTTACAATATCACAAAAGAAATAAACATATGTACATCGACCAACATGGTCCCAAAACAATATATATGATAATATATAAATATATATATATATATCATTTCTTAATTTTATTATGTAGACATACCTTTTATTTAGCGTTTTGAGCGAGTGGCTTATTTTATATGCATTTATGCAACCAAACAGCTCCCTGTACCTGTACTTGCTCAAAATAACACATAAGTTTTCAAAATCATGAAATTTGTTTCATTGCTTTAACTAGCTAAAGATATAAACTTCATAATCCAAACATGTCAACCATATATTCACAATCAACTATAAGGTTCCAACACTAATTTAATCCCTTTTCATGGACCACATATCATTTTATTCAATTCAAAATGATCTACACACAAATTTATTGCATCTAATTTATATTTACAACAACCAACCTCATACTCATTTCAAATTGATTTATATGTGCCTTACTTACATAAATTCATTTCCATTCAATTTCAAATTGATTCACAATCAATTTATCTATATTCCATTCATATTTATTTCTATTATACGCAAATCCATTTTATTAAACTTCATTCTATTCCCTTTTTAAATTGACCTTAAACCAATTTATCAACTTTTTATTTAATTCCTATTTATGCTATTTACCAAACCTTGTTTGTTTTATGTTGCATTAGTTCATTCCAATCCATGTTAATTCTATTTATGAATCATTCCATAAATAACCACTTAAGTTAAATTTCCATTGAAATCAAATTTTAATTCATTTTAATTTGATCTCATTTAATTCACTTGTTTCCATTCAATTAGTATACCCAATTTATACTATTACACTTTGGGAATTATTTCATACAGATCAACTCTTGAACAATTTATTATATCAT
The DNA here is from genome assembly GCA_030765085.1 of Allium cepa. Lineage (NCBI taxonomy): Eukaryota > Viridiplantae > Streptophyta > Magnoliopsida > Asparagales > Amaryllidaceae > Allium > Allium cepa. Next base: position 117,322,640 of record CM060942.1, read on the forward strand.
AACATGGTCCCGCACTTACATTCCTATTAACTTTACTTCCAACTCATATTACACCCTTTTTTTCCATTCACTTCCATTTTAACCCACCTAGATTTATTCACTTCATTTTACTCACATGGTGTTTTTCCTTTTATTCTATAGTGAATGGTATCTCATTTCATGCTAATTTATTTATAAACCATTTCAAAAAACTATATCTAAGGTTTATTGTAGACTTTCCATATCGCCACTTAAGTTATATTCAGCTTTAAAACTTAAGTTCACACCCCAACGATATTCCAAAGCCATACTTCAATTCATATTCAATTCATTTACTCTTAAATTGAATTCATTTCTTGTTATAAATGCTTAACCATTTTAATTTGGTTATCCCTTTTTCACCTCCTTAGTTTAATAAGTTACACCAACTTATTTATCACAATTTCCCTGAATTTCCCATTTAAGCTTTATTCAGATTCTATATAATTATAAAATTACTTCACAATTCATATTTCTATTTAATTTATTCCACCTTAATTCACTCTCTATTTAAAAAAATTCAAAATTTTAATCTCCAAACTTTTTACCATAATACTAAACCATTTTTATTTAGGTTTTACCATTTTATTACTCAATTCATAAGTTCAAACTTATTTACTTAAAATATGATATTGCTTACTTGAGTCCATTCACATTTTATAATCACAACTTTGGATTATACACATCACTTAATAACTTAAGTGTATCTATTCCATTCAATAATCATAACTTATAGTTATATAATTATTCTACATTCCCACTTTATATTTCATTCAATTCAATTCCAACTTCTTTTTATTTAACTTATCTAATTCCAACCTATCTTGTTCACTTTAATTTACTCACATTAAATTTTAATTCCAGGATTAAAATTTTCATCTTCCTTTATTATCTACATCAACACCAATTTATAAGTTTAATTATTGAATCTCTTAACTTTTCAAATCTTTTAAATAGATATTCCAGAATTAAATTATCCGGTTTTATTTCAAAACATTTTGAAATCATTATGTACAAATATCTACCTTTGTATATCAAATCATACCCTTGAAATCTCAATACCACTTGGTTTTTCCCATAAAACAGTTCCCTTAGGAACTTCTAAAACAAAACTTGTTTATTAAACAAGTCCAAAACAATTAATCATACCCAACAACCATAGTAGCAATCGATCAGTTAGAAACTCAAAAATGAATATTGATGACGTGTCCATCATCACCAGGATTATTTTCCAGCGACCGAAGTGAGTCAGTGCTTCTTACCTCCAAAATTTATTTTAAAACAATTTCTATTCCAAAAATGTCTCCAAAATAACATCATCATTATTCCTTTCAAACACTTTGGAAAACATTTCCACAATTTTCAAGATTTAAAAATTCCAAACACTTAGCTCAAACCCATTTTAAAACATTTTTTTTCGAACTTTCCAAGATTTAAATTCTGGTTTAAACCCAATTCTAGTTATAACTCCTTTTTATATATCTTATCTATAAACAATTTCTATTTGGTTACATATATACAACCATTTCAAATTTTATAATCTTATTTGATTTTAATATTAACAACCAAACATCCAAATATATACAGTATAATAATTTCTGGAAATTATTTCTTTTATAACAAAATATAATTTTCGGTGAAAATATTTCATTTACCCACCTCAAAACAATACTATGTCAGTTTACCTTGTTTAAGAGTTTAGAAACCCCTATAGATACGGTTGTACTTCCCGTACCGACCAGAATTCAAAAACACTTAATCAGTAAGTCAACACAATATAAAAACATTTTATATTCACCAATAATTACGCGCTCATAGCTATTAATACACTCAAACTCATTCTAGAGTACTACTGACTCTATATCTAATGAGTTATCACCCACCAAAGCTTAGGTGTAATACCAACCTAAGCTCTGATATCACATGTCACGACCCATCCTTCATGACCCTCGAAAATTGACATAAATACGCTCATCATATAACATGTCGAACGATCAAGTGTCGGAAAGACAGATTGTTGAGGTAAAAGAAAGGAGGTAGAAAAAGAAGAGAACTAAAACAAAATAGAATCTCACAACGGACAGAATAATATATAATATCAATAGCTCTTTACGCAAATCAAAACTGTAATATACATATTTCACATCAGAGTACGCAAATCAATAATTACCAGTCGAGACAATTATAACAACCCGCCCTCACAATTGCTGGCAATTTCAAAGAAAACACTGCAGTGGAATAAAAAAAGTACGAGAATACGTCTCGGTCTCCAGCTCGTCTCCTGCTCCTTAACACCCTTACCTGAACCTGAAATACTCGGTTTGATCTAAGCATTATAATAAAATAACACCTAATTCAGTCTAGAAAACTAACGTGAGAAAACACACTCAATTTGAACTATTAAAGTTTTCAAAATCCTTTGAAAATCAAAGGTATCTCGTAAGACCATGCTACAAATAAACACGAGTTTTTACCTTACGAAAACCAAAACATTTCATATCAAAATCCTCTGATATTATAATAGTGTCTAAGTACAAATACAATTCAGATAGCTAAAATTGTCACATTAGTTAAATTCCAGCAATACTAGGCTCTACAATAAAAACTGTAAAGGCACGTATTGGAGGATGGATTCCAACTGAATGACTAGGCGCTGGGGTACCACATGCCACAATACACATCTAGAACATCATACAGAGGACCATGCCGAGACCCCTTGCTACACAAGACTGGACCACCCCTAATCTGGATAGCCCTGAATAAGGTTATCCCGCGGTTCAGATCAGCAACCGCCACATAGACGAATAAAAGGGACTCTAGTAGGGGCAACCTTGCCCTACTTGGGTGTGACCCACTTAGCCTTGCTGCATCTCTCCCGATTTTCAGTCATTCTTGATTGATGAGGCTAGATGCTACGATTACCTTTTTAAAAATATTCACTTAGAATGCTCATTGTCCTCCAATGGAAATGTACTGATGGCATTTATCCATACAAGTCTGTTCCCGGTCCGAACGGAGTCGAAGGCACTATTCCTACTACATCCATTTTGGAATCATTCTCAGGATTAGTAACGATTAGCCCGTGCACTTCACTGCTCCATCGTCGACTCCATGCTCTTTTCTTCACTAGAAAACGTGCTCGTTGGATCGAAGTGGTTTTCAGATCAAAATTCCAATCCCGGTCTCACCGAAACAACGTTCGATATTTTTTGGTAAACTCGAACCCGGTTCTTTAGAAAATAAACAGACGGAAATAAGATCGGAGACCACCTCTTAACCATTAGCGGGCGATTTCCTTAAAAACGTCCTAGAAGAACGAAACGGGTTTATAAGTACAGTATGACACCTCGAATGGTAACTGTATCATATAATTTCCATGCTTATTCTAGATATTCCCAAAGTTATATTTAGGTCCAGATTTGATAGTCGGCTATTTAACTATCAAATAAACACTCAATTCAATCAACACTTCATTTTACACTTAAAAACGTTAGAATTCTTTTTAATTTAAGTTTAAATACATTAATCTCTTTATCCAAATTATACATACTCGTCTTATCGAATTTAATAAAACTTGAAAAAACTATATTTCAAAAATATTTGAAAACCTTCTTAAAATAATGTGGAAAGTACCACTTCGGTACCAAACCATGGATCACAGCTCAATGGTTACATCTCTATGCCAGAGAAATTCAAGACTTAGCTACAGGCACCCACTGCCTCTGATTTCGCCACAGGAGTATACCATTACTTTCTGGAAAAAAACCGATTAAATAATTAACTCAAAATAATGCTTATAAACTTATAAAATGAGTTTCAAGTTCTATCCATATAAATGTACTTATATAAAAAATTGTTATATAAAACCATGTTAATATTTAATAATTATCCTTCAAAATAAAAATGCTGACCAATGCTTAAATAAAAAATATATTCAATAATCATTATAAAGCAAGTCATTAATAATAAAATATGCTTTAAACAATTTAAAATTATAAAAAAACTAATTTTCCAGAATATTTTAACATTTTTTAAAATCACCCAGTTAATAACTAAATATCCTTTGTATATATTTATTTCCAAAATCTCTGTTCACCATAATCTGAAATAACTACATTACAATTTCAAAACCATTTACTTTAGCCAATAGATTTACCCAAAACTCTATATAGACATCTTTACTTGAAAATTTTCCATTACAAAATTCTTTACTAAATTAAACCATATTTTTACTGGTATTTAAAAACACCAAAAATCCAACTTAACTGCTTTAACATCCAATCAATTTAATTCGCACAATAAACTGTGATAAATTATTCAACAAAAACATATATCACTCTATATGAAACTAAATTCAACATTTTTGAGGAATCCAGTTGGATCCCTCCAACCTGTTTCCTAGCATCCATAAATGTTAGCACAACATGAAAATACCAATTCCATTTCGAGGTGGAATATCGCGGTATATAGGACCATCCCCTATTATGCGGTCGCATAGGGTCTCATCCGCTATACATATGCAGGAATCTCAATCACTCCAGTATATATATAGACACACACACTACTATATAATATCACATCCAACTGATAAAAGGGCACCAATTTAACAAATCAACCATTTATTAATTTTAACTACTAAAAATTAATACCAGCAATCCAAAATTAAGCGTGATTAGTTCACATTGAGTTTTTATTTTTCCAAAAATTCCAATTTTAAATTAAATCGAACATGTTCTATTTAACCTAAAATTTTCACATGCTCCGATCGACTTCATATCTGGTCCACTGCGTATTGTTCATCGCTGCAATTCCGACGCTGCTAGTTTCGTCCGATTCCAACCTCGTATAGATAAAATAAGAAATTTTAAAGTTTTGAACTATAATTTATATTAATAAATTTACTTTTCTTTTCATATTACTCAGAAAAAGTCACGGTCATACGCTAAAACTGAGGAAATTAAAGTCGCTCATCCAATCTTCTTCCACAATGCATGAACGCTGCTCAATAGACCTAAAACCGCCTCCGTTCAACCACAAATCTCGACTACCACACTTGTCGATGTCACGATCGGGGACCATCTCTACGAAGCCCAACCAGCCCTTAACCTTCGGCCAGGAGGACGACGAATTCACGCTTCCCTTGCCTTTAGAAAACACATTTGAACGCACGGCTAAGCCTCAATTACGCACGACGATGAAATCCTAAATCCACCATTGGATGTCTCGGTCTCACTAACGTTCTTCGATTTTCTAGTTGAGACTTTTTGGTAACGTTCGTGGATTGAGATATTTTAATGGGAGAAGGCCTGATGCTTTTGGCCGTTGATTTATTATGAGGCGGCGGCGTGAAAAATAGATTAGGGTTTTACTGTGCATACACACACACACACACACGATTTTATATATATTTTATTATTATTTCCTATTTTACAAGCTTTTTCAAACGAACTCCAAACGAAACATGCCGCCTGAAATTTATAATATTTTACCCCTAATTTGAAAAAAATGGAATATGTATCTCGGACTAATTCGATCATATGTGGAAGATAGCTTTTTGAATCAAATTAAAATATTAAATTTTCGATATTTTATTTCAATGTGTTTCCATCTCGTATGATCAAACAGTAACTTCAAACACTACGAAATGTGAAATCCTATAATAATTAACTACCTCGGATTTAATGGAACTGGTTTCTTCGAATTCCGAGACTATGCCCGGAAGACTATTTTAACTTATTGATTAAATCGAGCGATTTCGAAATCGTTTAAAATTTTAATTTTAAAAACTTACTAACTCATTTATAAATAAAATAGAATTTACATCCATATTAGAAATCATTTTGGTTCATTTTAATCCAAAATTCAATTATTTACATTATTTTAGTATATTTATTTCCACTATTATATTAATATATAAATTCCAAATTTTAAATATCGACTTTTAAATCCCATTCAGAAGTCCATATTATAATTCTAATCCAAACAGGATTAAATAAATTTTAGAAATCTTTTCATACACATTTATTTCCATATTCAGCCATTTACCCTATTTTTGAATATTAATTTATATTTTTCCATATTTGAAATTATAAACTATTTCACTAATACAACCTAATTCTTCATATTCAAAATCATTTAATAATTCAAATTCAACATTTAAAATAAATTAAATGTTTAAAATTAAGGACCGAAATTCTAGGTCGTTACATAATAAATGCATGATTGTTATACATGGAAATAGAATAGATATATAGAAATTTAAGCATTAACGTTATCATTAATACTTCGGATGTATAAAGATAGAATAATAAATATGTTTGGGGGCGTAACATAATATAAAAAATTTAAATAAAAAAAGGTTTATAAAACATTTATTTAGAATTAAAATTCTTACAAAATTTTAAGGTTGCCTACTTTAGCTAGATCAAATGTATTACATTTGCTCAAAATACTATACAAAAATTTATTATTTTAATACTCTTTCACTTCATATATAAGCTTTCTACCCAAATTTATTTTCATTATTTAATTATATAAGTTAGAATTGGAAAATGTTGAATGCTACATCTAATAAATTATTCAAATTTATAGTTGATATCTACATAGGAGGAACAAATTATTCCCTACAAAATAAATGAATTAAAAAGATAGAAAAATTGTACCAAACAAATAAAATAAAATGAAAGTCAATTGTTATATAAAACTTGAGAATAAAATAAAGTTTCCATCTTTACATATCATATGTATTACTAATCAGTAACAGATTTTGTGGTGTCCACATATTTATAAAATCAGTAACTTTATGTAAGAAAAATAAAGAAACCATATTCATTAAAAAAAATTTGAAATGGTACTTAGATACAATATGTCCCTTGGATAACACAACACAAATCACATGTCAATATATGTTCGAATCATGTTACGCAAATTTCAAACTTGTGAACTCTCACACCAAAGTCGAATCACTTAACCGCTGTGACAATGGTTCTTTTCATATTGATCATAATCTTACAAGCACGGAAGGTTTTGATCCTTTTGTTCCCGGCGGAATCGCCTCTCATCATATTGCAGCAGGTACTAAAAACATAACCTCAAATTAGAAATTAGAAAAACCTACAAATTCAACATCAAATTAAATGAAAAGATAAATAACAAAAAAATTCTAACCTTTTAATCAAGTTCGAGCGAACCAGTAAGCAAAGTTTTTCTTTAAGGTCTTCAGATTATTTTTCTAAAAAAACAATAGCATTAAAACCAATTGGTAGGAAAACAATTGCTGCAAGATATGGACAAGTTCATAAATAATTCAAATGAATACGAAGTGAAAAACTATTGACGAATTCAATCAATAAAATGGATATGTAGATAGTTCATGCGTTAATGATATCATTATGTATTCTATAGGCATTAATGATATCATTAATATTTAAGATGTATAAAAATATATATAAGTTCAGGTGGTGTAACACAAGATAAAACATTTAAATAAGAAAAGGTTTATAAAATACTTATGTAGAATTAAATTTCTAACGAAATATTAAAGATGCCTGCTGTAGGTAGATTAAAAGTGTTATATTTACTTCAAAATAATGCACAAAAACTTGTTATTTTAATATTTTTTTCACTTCATATATAATGTTTTCTATCCAAATTTATTTTCTTACATGATTATATAGGTTAGAATTAGAAAAGGATGAATGTTGCCTCTAATAGATTATTCAAAACTGGAGTTGATATATGTGTAAAAAGAACACTTATTCCCTATAAAATATATGAATTAAATAAAATGCAAAACCATACCAAATAAAAATAGTAAATGAAAGTCAATAATTGTATAAAACATGGGAATAAAATAAAGTTTTCAACTTCACCTATAATAGATTTTACTAATTAATACAAGATTTTGTGATGTCTACAAATTTATAAAATCAGTAACTTTCTACAAGACAAATGAAGAGAACTAGATTCCAAACCTTACAAACTAAAAATATGACCTCAAATTAGAAATTAGAACAAAACCCATTGAATTTAACATCAAATTAAACCAGAAGACAAATTATAAAAGAATTCACACCTTTTAATCGAGCTCGATCGAGCCAATTAGTTTTGAGGTCTTCAGATTATTTTTCCATAACATTAAAAGAAATTGAAAGGAAAACAATTGCCACAAAATACGAATAAATTTATAAATAATTCAAGATGAGTACGAAGTAAAGAACTATTGGCGAACTCAATCAAGTTCTAATGAGATCAAAAAAAATTAAAGGGATCGACTAAAATTATTCAAAAAGAATTTTTATTTCACACCCCACTTGGTTAAAAATAATTGTCATACCCTACATTTTTTCTTCCCCCCAATTCATTCTAAAATGCCTTCATATTTCTTGAAACACGTTCAGCTATGATGTGGTTTATATATGAACTACATTCGGTCCGAACTAGGTTATTACATAAACCTCACTAGACCCAAACTAGGTTGTTATACGAAACTCGCTCTGTTTGAGCGGGGTTATTACATAAACCTCACATGGGCTAAGCGAGGTTATTACACGAACCTTGCTTGGACCTAGCGAGGGTTTTTCATAGATATCGCTCCATTGGAGCTTATGTACATGATTGTTTCTTTTAAATGTGATGTTGTGGTTTGAAGATATGGACAATTTTGGAAAATCTAAATGTTAGTAAAGTAATTGGCTGTGAAAGGAGGAAAGCGAGGTGCGAATAGAATCAGCCTAGAATCGTTTTTGAATTGTAGCACACATATGAAATTGGAAAAGGGGTAGAGACAATATTGTGAGTAAATAAAATGTATGAGATAGAATTAGAAGCGAATAAATGTCCGAGATGTATGTTAATATTTCTTTAATATGTTTACTAGGAATATAATTTGTAAAAGGTTAATGAGGCTATTTGTATTTATTTTAGTAAATAACTGTAATAAGGAAAAGTAATGGAAATGTACGAGACAATTAAATCACCGAGACACAAGGCAGCACATGCGATTTTTGAGAAAAATGGAAATGAAGATGTATGCAGATCTGTACTCAGCTTTCATATAATGTAATAGATTTATCCGTAGGTTTTAACATGTTTTGGATCCATTTTTGAAGTCAAATTTATGTTTTATTACGTTTTTAAACCCTATCTGTAGTAAAACATGAATATATAGATTTGTGGTGTTTTAGACATGTTATTTGCTTATGTGATTGCCTTGATATATGCTAGGTTATATAGCACCTTATATGATGATTTTTATAAATTATTATGTGATTTACATGTTTGAATGTTGTTTAGTGCATGAATGGTGTTTGTTTGTATGCTTATATAGTTGAAAATGCTCATCCGAATGAATTAGAGGTAGGAACCATGCAACCATACTTCAACCAATATGCTTGAGGATGTTAGGAGTTATCAATGCATACAAAAGTTATAAAGGTTGAAAAATGGAGCGTAGCAATGGAATCAACATGAAATTTGGATTTGGAGAAGCAACATCGTATAGATTTGATGAACCTTGTCCGATGGTTGGGTTGCTCGGGGTGTGTTTCGGTCTAATGGGTATTTGGTTCAATGGTTGGGGTGACCGAACAAGATTTGTGGTATGTTGTTTGCTTCGAGGCATGCTTGTTGATTTGGTATGGGTACTTTGGTCCGTCACCTCAACGTGGAATGCTGTCCTCTGTTTTAGGTGCTTAGAGTCGAGAGGCAGGTTACTTTGGGTCTTTGCTTTAACAATTCAGGTATCATCGGATGGAGAATAAAAGTTAAGAATTTTTGTCAATGCAAGACGATGCTTCAGAGATTTCTTCATAGCACGTTCCATGGGTCTCTAGAGTGATATGGAGTGAAGTTGGTAACTCCAAATGACTCGAGATGACTTTGGATTTTGTGTGGTGACTAGTGAAGCGATAACATTGTGCTTCAATGTGAACGACATGGATGAACTTTGGTACAATGGCACCATGACTTAAGATGGGTGGCTAGAGGCGTTTCGAAGATGAGGACTCAATGTGGTGACAGATTATGGCTTCTGGTGATGTACCGAAAGGATGAGTTCTGCATATAGCTTGTATACTAGAGATGAGCTTGTGATGCACATGAGTGGGACATGGTAATCTGCGTGTACCCCAGGTAATTTTCACATACTCATATTTTGGACTTCTATGTGTGTTTAGTCCTTATCCATCTACATGGGCATGAGTTGAGAATCTGCGAGGCAGTTCTATTACCGGTACATGTGCTAAGGGATTTATGAGTAACTCTAAGGTTGTGATCCTCATTGTTGAGACCTGTTAATCTGCTTATACCTAGGATAGTCTGTGTGTACCCATATTCTGGACATCTGCATGTGTCCAGTCCCTAGCCGTCTACGTAGGCAATGATTTGAGCATCTGTAAGAGTTATCGTATATTTAAAGCACTTGAGTGAGAGATGTAAAGTTGTGTAATGGATGCTATGTTTGTTATGCGCTTGATATATTGTGCGCTACCCTTGTACCTATATATTTCACTTGTGATAGTAGTTTCGCATATACTGTGTTTGTGTACTAACTCTTTAGATGTTTAAGGCTTGATCATGTATAATTATTCATACCCTATACTCTAATTACTATATACAATTTTTATAGTATTTTTGAGATGACGCACTGTTCACACTAGACTGTTGTCTCACCCTAGGTTTTATATTTTACTTCTTGTTATCTCGGGTACTCTTAAATGAGTAGAATAGGGGTAACGGTTCTAGAAAGTGCATGGAGTTTTACGAAGTACAAGTAGAAGGCTATGCTTTCATGTACCTATGTTGGGAGCTTACTATAGCTTATATTCCGCTGTGTAGTACTGCGGAGCTATACCTATACTTTTATTACCTTAGTGACAGTTTTAGCGTTTATTTTAGAGATTTGGGATGTATGAAATCTACTATTTTGGTTTTTGTAGAATCTGTGAACCAATTGCACTCTGATTTTCTTATTTATGGTTCATTTGATTATATCAATGTCTTGCCTATTTTACATCTATGGTATTATATTATATTTTGTCTATGAGCTGTCAGATGTTCTACAGGTTCTGCATTTGGCTTTTTTTCTTTTTAGTCTTGTATATAGTCCTGCACCAGCCCAGTACCCATATAGCACATTATACATGTATATTGGATACTTGAGGTGTAAAACGATCCTCATAATTATTACATACACTCACAAATGTATGGAACAATGTAATAATATATAAAGAGGATGTCGGACATAATAGTTTGTTTTATAAATCCAAAAACATATTAATTTTAATTGTTACTTTGGGAAAATAAGAACTTTCATATGCTAAACACATTGAATGTATTCATAGAACAGAGAGCAGATATTATACTCCGGTAGAATGTAGTTGAGAAGAAAACTAGAAAACAAGAAAGAAGCGAGAGAACTAACATTCATGCATGACTTTAAGCATTATCATGAACTTTTAATCCCTTTTGGTGTTAACTAGTGGCTTTAATTTGTCCATCATTTGATTAAAATAATCATCTGTCCCGATTAAGCTCAAGAGCACATAACGAGTACTTACATCAAATAGTTCATCGCCTTGGGTTAAAATTTGTCCATCTCTTAATAATGCTTCATAGTCCACATCTTCTTCCCATTCAAGCTTTAACCATCCAAACTATGTTCATAATTCTAGAAAAAGAAGTGGGAAAAATATTTAAAACTATCCCATAGAAGTCTATAATTAATTCCTTTGTGTTTATGTATATATCAGGTGAGGGGTTCCTCTTTTTCCCAAAGTAAGAGTGGTCTTGCTCTCTGTTTTCCAAAGTAAGAGTAGTCTTTCTCTCTGAGTATTTGAAGGGACAATCATTTGGAAGGATAATAGAGCACTAGATTATCTAGATTTTTCCGTCTCTTGCTCAAAGTTTTATAACCAAATTTAAAGATATTATCACTGCTTTTAGGTGATGAAGTTTATTGATTTACAACTTCCATTATGATACATAAGGTTCATAGTTGTGTCTCGTGAAGTGCCCTTATTAATGCCCACCTACACGTATGTTGTTATTTAGACTTGATATATATATGGATGTTAATAGATTTAATAGACGTATACGTACCTAAAATGACTTCTAACATGTCCAATAAACTTCAAAAGAGAAAACAACATGCTATTGTCCTTAGCAGGCTTATCACTTACTACAGTATAATGAGGCCAATAGTAAACACGATTGTAATGGATGAAGCTTCTTTGATCTTTACAACATATAAGTGACCATCGAGATTATTGGGTGCATTGGTTCAATGAAATCCAAAGTAATAGTCATATAATAATATGTCATATGTAATGTTAATAAATTGTTTTAAATGAAACATAATTCATCATTCATAGTTTTATTTACAGTGGGCTAAGTATGTATGACTAAAGAACTTTATAGGTTGATAAGTACCATTGAAGCAAAACATAGTAACATGCCACAACGAGTTATGGATTGTAAGTTACATTTGAAGCCAAAACTACATTTTGGTTTGTACGCTTATATGTACTACTACTTTTGTTTACTAGCTACTATTTGTTCTGCATTGTAAAATATTATGGACGTATTATATATGTTTTGATGTAAAGGTATTGTGTATGTTTATCATGTAACATTACATGTTGATTATGGGATATGTGATTAATGATTAGGAAATGTAAGATTAAAATAATATCTTGAGTATGAAATGCATGTGTTTATATTACCATGCTGTATATATATCATGACCATAAATAGAACTGGAACCTGCATATGGGGAAATACACGGACCTAAGATGAGAACGTTTCTAAAATGCTATGAAAATTTTCAACGGTGTTGAAAAAACATGGTGGAAAACTTCAACAACGTTTCAAAAACGCGGTATAAAGAGTTCTTACAATGAAAAAACATTCATCACAATATATAACACTACTATAAATAATACACATAGCAACATAAAAAACGCTACTAAAAATATCATGACAATGGCATAAACATTGTAAAAAGAACTCATAACAATGACGAGAATGATGCTAAAAAGTTATTTTAGCAAGGGATAACCGCTACTAAATATAATTGATAGGAGAAGTCGATTGCTAAGAAAAGTGATTTAGCTCATCAACATAAACGCTATAAAATGTTTTAATAATGCCACTAAAACATTATTGAAAAATACGTTTTACAAGGTTTACACAATTGCTATGGTATATTTCTTACCTATAATGGCATGGTTACACAGCGTGTTAAAAAAAATGTTGAATGGTTTTATAGCAGTTATTAAATGCTGTTAAAGGTTTAGTTTGTTGTATGGACCAAACTCTAAATATCTAACTGATACGACAATGATGAAAAAAAAATATGTGTACAAAATACAGCCAAACTCTAAATCATTTATCCTATAAAACTATCGCTACCAGTATATCCCTCTAGCTGCTCGGATCTTGTTTCTTAGTCGCTATTTGCTCAATTTGGCCTTATGCTCGACTTCCACCTGTGCGAAATGTCCAACGAGTGCTGGAACAATCATGGAAGCCGACGTGGCGAAGCCTATTCTTTCATTCTTCATTTGTGCTATCATCCTCTATCTGGACATATTATTGATGCTTGGCCGTCATTATGAATTAGTAGGTGCATTTTTTGAGTTTCCATAGCTGTTTGCTTGGCTTGAGTTTGTGGAGGTGATATTTTGCGTTTGGTGTTATCTTTGGAATTATCGATCTAATGGCATGTATCTTTTTGGTCAGGCTTCTATTTTGACTATTATGTGCGCATCAATTTTTAACTAGCTTGTTCTTTGCACTCCCTTCAAATCAACACTATAGGGATTGCTTCGTTATAGCAAGTTTTGATGCGATTGTTGTTGAGCGTCATGCCTAACATACAAGGTAATGGATGTGGCAGGTTGTGGTCGCTAGTTCCTGACAAAGTTATGATTCTGGTGAGTGTACTTATTTTGGCCTTCATGCTTCTTGTTGGCTAATTTGAAGTTCTGGCTTCTTGTTTCAGGCCGATTGCAAGTTTACTTGTTTACATGCAACATCTGATGGTTAGTTTGCTTTGTAGTGTAAAAGTGATTTCCTAATATTTGTTTGAATTATAGTTAGGGATAGTTGGGTTAAGTCGGAGTGTCATGTTACAGTTGTGTTATTTGGTCGGAATTTTTAGTTGTAGTTGTGCTACTTATTGTAAGTGGCTAATTGTGGTTACCTTGAGTTAGGTGTATATGCCGAAGCCATTGAGATATTAGGTGCCTATAACAACTTTCCATAAATGTGGACGGTCTATTATAAAAAACCGGCTTTTCTTGCCAAGAAATATATATTAGAAATTGGATTTTTCCTAAATGAGCTATAAGTGTTAAACTTGTGCCAATACTATGCTTTAGCACTGTTCGTTTAACTAAGGATCGAGTTCAACCGAAGAGTTAACATAATCAAGGTGTTAATTATTTCTAAAATTAACCAATGTAATTTTTTTATTAATGTTATAAATTAGTAATAAAAATAAATACAAATGTTCTATTAAATTTTAATGGTATTTAATTATTTATTTAAAGGTTGGGAAATCATTTAAATGACACATAAACCTTGTACATGGATTTAATTAATAAACGGATTTGGAGAAATAAATTAAATAAATGGTCTAAATTTAAGTCCTACTTTGGTCTCTTGTTTGGAAGCCCAAATAAGCCAACATGGTGGCCAGCCGTGACATTAGAGAGTGGAGGCTTGAATTTTGTGATATGTAAAGATCAATGGTTGATTAGAAGATGGAAAGTCATTTGTTATGCATGACCCAAAATACCAATAAATAAATCTCTCTATCTAACCCAAACACATGACAGAAAACCTGAAGCCAGTATCCAGAAAACATTAATAAAGCAAAGGGGATGATGTTGCAAACCATAGCCAAGGAAGTTGTGGAGATAACTAATATACAATGTGTTCGACAATTGACAAGATCATAAGGAGGAGGTAATATCTTCATTTTGAATATATATATAATTGATTATCATATGTATATTCATGTTATCATCATGTTAAATTCTATTATAATTTAAAAAACTCTAAATTATTTTATTATGTTTATTAACTAATTAAGGATCAAGGAATTATGTTAAATGTAACGAACGTGAATTTTGACACTCGTAGATCGACACTAGTACATTCTTGTATTCGTGTGCCACAAATTCAACTGCTGAAAACCAGATTGTTAGGGGTAAAAATAAAATAACGGTTGAAGATAGTACCCAAAAAAACCTCACATCATATTGAAAACTAAATTATACATGAAGATAGTACATACAACACTCTCAAAATGATGTATCAGAGTTATGGTAAGTTCTAATCCAGCCAGGATAGTTATAATGGCCTATACCTACAGGTGCTGGTATATACTTAATATATCGGAAATTTGAAAACACATAACTATCAAAAGAGGACGCTCCAGCTCCATGCTCCATGCTCCATGCTCCAGGATATCTAACTACTTGGCTGCCCAAAAGATTGGACACCTAGAGTTTAAGGGAGAAGAAAAATAAACTAAGGGTCAGTCATGGGATTGGTGTAAGAAACTCAAAATACAGATATTTAAAAACAAATGGTATCCCATAAGACCACCCCGCACATGAACACGGAACAAGTTTTTACCTTATGATAACCAAAACATTTGCTATGCATAATTTGGGAATATTATTTTCAATGACATTCTTTTTAAAATACTTTTCAAATAAACTTATGAACCTTAGCCGAAATTGTTATATTGATTAAGTTCCAGCATACTAGCTACAAAGAAGGTTCT
The DNA here is from genome assembly GCA_030765085.1 of Allium cepa. Lineage (NCBI taxonomy): Eukaryota > Viridiplantae > Streptophyta > Magnoliopsida > Asparagales > Amaryllidaceae > Allium > Allium cepa. The sequence goes on from CM060942.1 coordinate 117,338,454, forward strand.
ACAGTCAAATTCTAAGGCATTTATTGAAGAGTGGATTCCATATAATGATAAGGTAAGGGACTACCATCCATACAGTACACTTCTAGAAGGGTGTACCTAGGGGCTCCAGATACTAGGCACCTAAACAAACACAGGACCGACCTACCACTTCCTTCATAGTAACAGATATGTTACTACCCTGGTCGTAACCGACCTATCTAGGATCCCGTAGCATACATAATATACTCGAAATATATAGAGTAATCTAGAAAGGGGACGACATCTCCTAATGGGTGCGACCCACATGGCTCTGCCGCTTCTACTCCACGAGGCTTATGGCAACATTTACCTTTCATAGCACACATTTCACTTTGAATGCTACATTGCCATTTCATAATCACACAATTAATCTCTACAAACATATAACTCCTGAGCTCGTACGTCTTAGGAAAGGGTGTTAAGCTAAGAGAAGTTACCTTCGCCCACTAAACAAGTGATACGTTCATAGAGAGCAATCAATGTGACCTTGAAATGCAACGTCAGACATTCATCCATACAAGTTGTCCAGTAACAAGATAAACCGAAGGTACTCTCCTACCACATCCTGTCGAGAATCATCCCTAGGATTAGTAGCAAGCATCCCTTGCATCGAAATCAAATGAAGATACTACTGCCGCATATATATGATTTGGGAAAATCCCCTCTCCCCTCCGAAGGGTCAGTGATAAGCGACCACTCGTTCCATTTATTATCATTCCATGTCTTCACTTCGAATAATTAAATTGGTTTGAAATGGTTTTCAAATAAGAATCACTCGAATCCAACTTCGGTTCCTTTGAACTAATCATCAATAAAAAGATTTAGGTAAATAGGTGCTTAACATTTGATTAATTACTTCCTTTTTATCAGAAATATCTTCTATAGACATGTGTCTTTAAAACATTTCCTTCTAGTATATATAGAATCATTAAACCATTCTTTAACTTTAGAAATACCAAATCACACATTTCTCATAAATCATATTGCAAAACTTAATTGAGTAAAAATGGTTGATATAAGTTATACTAATTCTACTCAACATCAATTTCCGTATTCAACCTTTACTTCCATTGAATAATGGTAAAATCACCTTTTAAATTCACATGGATAATACAGGTTCTGTCCATGGAATTTAATATCAATTATAAGAGGATTATCTCTATTTAATTCATGTTTGACTAAATTTAGAAAATTAGATCTTTTATACTTGCCTCTTTTTGATACTTCGACTTCATCTATTCCTCGCCCAGGAAATAGGCCAAGTGAGCCAACGCACTGGTTGCTTCTAAAAATCTTCTTAGTTTAAGCACTTCATATTCGGATCTCACAAATAGAAAAATCCAGTCTACTTATTGGCTTTTAGAGCTATGATTAAATCACTTGATTTTTAAGAGCTTTTTTTTAAATTGTTTATTTAAACTATTTTAAATAAACTATAAAACCTTCAAATCATTTTAAAACACTAAATTATCCGTTTAAAAATACTTATAAAACATTTGGAAAATAACTATTAAGTTTAAAATTATATTTCAAAAGTTATTAAAAACTGCTGCAAAAAGGGCTGCAAATAGTGCTTTAAAAGCTTATTTGATAAAAACAACTTTTCCATCTTTTGGAAATCCAATTTCATAACTCAAATCTCTTTTAAAACATTTTAAAATATTTCTATAATTTATTCCATATTTTAAAGGAATTTAAATTATCATTTATAAATAATTTGTCGCTTTGGTTTTCGAACTACCAAACTGCGAATATTTTGAAAAGTTGATTTGCTCATATTTCAAAATCATCTAAATAAAATCTTGATATTTTTATTTGATTTAAAATCTATGATCAAAGTTCGAAAAAGTATTACAAAGAATTCCACCTACAAATCAATCATGTAAATGGATTTAACTTTCTACTACGTGAAACCACGAACTGTTATTACGCGACGTGTCTATTTTTGACTCAACTTTCATAACTTGTCAAAACTTCATCAAATTGTATTTTAGTATTTATAAAACATTTATAGATCATTTAAACCATTTTCAAGAGGCTTAATAATCTCATATACTCCATGTCATTTATTAAAGGAAAATGATTTCCTTTGTGATTTTCGACGTGTATTTAATGTGATTTGTTAATACAATCAAACAACATATAATCAATATCCAAACTTGATGATCAAGCATAGTAAACAACCATAATAATCATATCATATTATATATAAATATAAATATAGAGTTTCTCGCTTGAATTTCGATCGAACTAACTATAAATCGGCTATAGCTTCGCTAGCTTGAATTCAATGCTTACGAACACTCAGACCTTTGCTTTGGAAGGTTCGGCCTTGACCTTGGAGACGAGGAAGGCTCATGGCCTATGGTTCCAAGGGTGTGGACATGGGTATTTTAAGGGGAGAGGAGGAGTTTTCTTGAGTTTTTGAAGTGCTTTGACACACACACACATACATATATATGTATGTATGTACGTATGTTTATACTATATAATTTAATTTTCTTTTGCAAATATTTTTTCCATTATTTCTCTAAGTATGGAAGACGAGAAAGTACACAGAAAAGCTTTAGGAAAATAAAGAAGAAGAAGTGAATGGAAGTGGAGAAGGATGGTGGGTATTTATAGGCAAATGGAAGGAGTAAAATATCAATTTTTAAGTGCAATTACATCACTAATTCATCACCACCACACCACCCTCCACCATCATGGTGTTCAACCCAACCCCCTTCCCCTGTGTAAAGCCATGTGCTTGTACTTGTGAGTGTAATTGTTGACATCGAGATGCTTAAGGGTAGAGGAAAGTGAATAAAATTTCTTAATATTTTTGGTTACTTTATATTAAAATGTATATGTATATATGTGTGTATCTATGTACATGTGAATGTCTTCATGTATATGTATATGTGCATATGTATGTCACATATAATCCACAACGCCGCCAACTTCTACATGTTGAATCTTTGCAAATTTTGATTTCTATTTCCGATCATTTTTTTCACTTCTTAGTTACTATACATATATTTGTAAAAAAATTTGATAATAATATTCATACGATTATATAATAATTAAAAGGGCTCATTTAATAACTAAAATAATTATTAAATCATTTGAACTCAGTTTAGTTTCAAAAATCAATTATTCGAAAGTAGCGACATTATAAATGATGTCATCTATACTTTTAGTTTTCCAATATAAAATAAATTGTCTTACTACGTATAGTTACTTAAATAGATAAATGAGTGTATGTATCTAGCTCCGTGCGCGATGTCGGATGGCCAAAGAGCTATTTTTCGATAAAATTATTTTTCGTCAGTTTTGAATTTTTTTTGGATCGTTACATACTTCCCCCTTAAAAGAATTTCATCCTCAAAATTAACGATAAGAAGAAATTGACCGAAATGTGTATATATTTAACAAAATGAAATGCATACAGAATATGATAAGTGACTACACCACAGGCGGTCGGTACACTACCTTCATACAACATCCATCCTAAACTAAGGATATGCTTTCCTCATTCCATCTTTTATTTTTTAGGTATAGTCTTCTACATCACCACTCCATTGGACTTTCACCAAACTCACAACTTTCCTTCTCAAATCATTTCTCATTGTGATCCACGATTCGAACTGGTCATCTACTAACTGCCAAATTTGGTTCAACTTCTAAATCTTCTTGGGCAGCCGTTTCTATCATCTGCTCTGGATCATGCACATATTTCCTTAGATGAGATACGTGATATACATTTTGCATGCCAGATGACCTCTCGGGCAATTTCACACGATAAGCTAATGGGCCAAACCGCTCTAGAATGGAAAAGGTCCAATAAATCTTGGTGCTAACTTCCCTGCCCGACCAAATCTCACTACTCCTCTAATCGAAGAGACTTTCAAGGGTACGAAATCTCCAACTGAGAATTCCAAATTTATACGCCTATGATTAGTGTAACTTTTCTACCTGCTCTGGGATTTTTTTCATTTTCTTTTTAATTTTGTAAACCTTTTCTGAAGCTTCTATAATCTTGTCGGGACCTAGTACCAACCGATCTCTGGTCTCGATCCAATATATTGGGGATCTACACGGACGACCATATAAAGATTCATACAGGGCCATGCCAATATTAGCCTGATGGCTATTGTTTAGGAGAACTCAACAAGATGAAGATAATTTTCCCATGATCCAACAAAATCCAAGATGCAAGCTCTCAGAAGATCTTCGAATACTCGATTTACCCTTTCAGTTTTCCCGTCAGTCTAGGGATGATATGCGGTGCAAATAATCAACTTCATTCCCAAAGCTATTTACAATGCCTTCTAGAACTTACTGGTAAGGATTGGGTCTCGATCACTGACTATGCTACCTCAGATACCATGCAATCGAACAATTTCCCTTATGTATATTTCTTTCAAACTTGTAGTAATTGTCATTCATTTCACTGGGATAAAGTGGGCACTTTTGGTCAATTGATCTATGATAATCCAAAAGCCTTTATTTCTCTTTCTTGATTGAGGTAAGCCGTCACTGAAATCCATCGGTATTTGGTCCCATTTCCAAGTCAGATTTCAAGAAGTTAAAGCAATGCTGTAGTCTTTTGTTGATCGCTCTAGATCTATTGACAATTTGCACATTTGCTAACATGAATGGAGATGTCCCTTTTCATTCTTTCCCACCAAAATGTTCGTTTTACGTCTTTGTATGTTTTGTTTACTCCAGGGTGAATATTAAGCTTGGATTGATGGAACTCAGTCAACACCTCTTATCTTAAGTTGTCAATATTAGGAACACAAATTCTTCCATTTAACTATAATATCACATGGTTATCTACTGCAAAGCTTGAATTCTGCCCTCCGCTTATATCCTTATTTGTTTTCCTTAGACATCGATCTTCTCTTTGTTTTTTGGAAATTCTCTCTAGAAGAATCAGAGTCACTACCAGATAAGCTATAAGGCATGCTTTCTGCTTAACGCATCAGCCACTACGTTGGCTTTCTCGGGTGTATATGGAATATCTAGATTATATGACGCGAGAAATTCTACCCAACACTGTTGTCTCATATTTAAATCCTTTCGAGTGAAAAAATACATCAAAGATTTGTGATCTGTGAAGAGTTCGAACTTATCACCTTTTTAAAGAAGGAATGTTATTTACCAAGGTCCAACAAAGTTCATCGAAATAAACTATGAGAAATTCTTACCTAGTAAATAAAATCTTCACATTTTTAATGCGAACACAACGAAAAATAGCTCCAAGTTGTGAGCTGTATAATTTCTTTCATGGATCTTCAATTGTCTACTTGCATAAGCGATGACCTTTCCATGCTGTAACAGAATAGCACCTGCTCCTTCCCGACAAGCATCAGTATATAGGGTTAATCCGTTACTTTCATCAGCAATTGTAACATGGAAGCAGTAGTTAATCTTTCCTTGAGTTCTTGAAATGCATCTTCACATTTCTATGTCCATTCAAACTTCACATCTTTCATAGTTAGCTTTGTTAAGTGAGAGGAAATTTTGGAGAAATCCATAATGGACCTCTGGTAATATTGGGATAATCTCAAGAAATTACGGACATCTTTTGGAGTCAGTGATTGCCTCCAATCTTGGATATCTGAAATCTTGGCTGGATCTACCGAAACTCCATCCCATTACACCATATGCCCAAGGAATCTTACCTCTTTTTCTTAGAAGTGACATTTTGAAAACTTTTCTTTTAGCACATTAGTCCTCAATATCTCCAATACACTCTCTAGATGATTTTCATGCTCTTTCTCAGTCTTTGAATATATAAGAATGCCATCAATAAAAGCCAATATGAATTTGTTGAGTATGTCTCTAAACTCTCTATTCATAAGGCCCATAAAGTAGGCAGGTGCATTGGTTAGCCTAAATGGCATAATCTACCGTTCATAGAAACTTTCTGGCCCTCTGAATGCAGTCAAGGGGATGCGATCTTCTGCTATTCTTAACTAATGGAATCCTATGGCTAGATCCATTTTTAAGAATATCCGAGCGCCATGAAGCTGATCAAACAGGTCATCCACACGAGGTAGAGGATACTTGTTTTTAATTGTTGTTTATTTAGGCCTTGGTAATCTACACATAGCCAAAGGGAGCCATCAGACTTTGCGATGAAAACCACTACTGCACCCTAGCTGGAGCGACTTGGTCTTATTAATCCTTTCTTTAACAACTCATTTTTTGGATTTCTCAGTTCATTCTTCTTCTTTGGAGCCATCCTTCGAATAACATGAATAAAGAACCTTGCACTAAATTTAGTCGATATGGATCTCAATTTCTTAGTGTAGGGGCAAACTCTTAACTTCTTCAAAAATGTCTTGAAATTCCTTGACAATTGGTATTGTTCCAATCCTTTTGGGATGAATCAAGTGTATACAGGAAAATATCCCTTGCTGGATCAGGCTTTTTACAACATATTTCAATCGTATTTTCCAACTTTTTTTTTTACATATACCATCCTCTTAACATAATCAAGAATAGCTATATACATAGATAGACAATCCATACCGAGAAAAACTTCAAATCCAATAAAATCAAGGACAACCATGTCACATGAAAAATAATGGGGAATGTAAGTAACTTGGACAATTTCACAAATCACACAAAGGTTTGTTGTACCACCTATAGGATTTAAAACATAAATAGGGGTATCTACTTTTTTTTGTGACAAGCTTCAAATTTTCAACTAATTCTTTGGAAATAAAACTTGGGAAACCCCAGTATCAAATAATACTTTAACCACACTACCCTCAATACAAATAGCGCCCTCCAAAACTCCTCTTTCCTTGGCCTCTTTCGAAAGTAATGATTCTTCTTCTATGGTATAGGCCTCAGCCGTTTGGACTATCTACATAAATGCCCAACCCATCATCATTTTCCCTTGTTAGTGGCAACTAGAATGGAGTCCCATAGAAGAAATAGTACTTGTTTGTTGCTTCTTTCTACAATTCTCAGTTATATGTCCTTTATTCTCACAATATCCACAAGTGACACCTTTTAAATTCTTTCTCTTCATATTTCCCTATTGCTTCTATGCCTCTGGATTTAACTTTTTTTGCTAGGGTTGTCGCTACTTCTACTAATATTTAGTGTTGATGCAGGCTTCTCCCCATCAATAATTTCATATCGCGAACCCATATCTACTAAGTTCACAAATGGCCCCTTTAGATGCGTAGTCATTCTATTATGAAACTCATTTTTCATCCAACCACAAAAATTTCATTCTTCTTAAGTGAAGTATCTATTAGTCTAGGTCCAAAGAGAGATAATTCGTTAAACTTTCTTGAATATTCTTCCATAGACATTTCTCCCTGCTTTAAATCCACGAAGGTTTTATAGAGACATGATTTTTCTATAGCAGATTTATATTGCTCTTCAAAAACTTCTTTAATCTTTCCCATGAAAAATTATCTTCTGACTCATTGATGATAATTGACTCCCCTCAAGCTAGGGCCCCTTGGTAACTGCCAAGATGTCAAGAAGCGCTTCTTTTCATCATTTATGCCTAATCCCTTAAAGATTCTCTCGCATAAGAGGAGCCAAGCTTGGACCTTAATAACAGATTTTGTTCCCCTAAATGTTTTTCCTTCCAAGTTGGTATAATTCTTGCAGAAAGTAGCAAGATCAACCTAAGCTTCTCCACTTTCTCGTCCAAGGCGGTTACTCATTTCTTACTACCTGAATATAGTAAGGGAACACCTTTAGAATATATAGAAGAGTATCTTAGGGAATAGGTATTAAGCATAGAATAATTTGGATGGATAAAGATTACGACTACGAACACTCATTGACTAAACTCATTCTAGGGTATTACTAACCGTATCTCTAATAAGTCGACCCCATCAAGGCTTAGGTATTCGCTCAACCTAAGCTCTGATACCAAATGTAACGAACGTAATTTTCGACCCTCATAAATCGAAACTAATACATCCTTGATATTCGCGTGCCATAAATTCAGGTGTCGAAAATCCGATGGTTTGGGGTAAAAGAAAATAAAGATACAAGACAGAACAACAACAGAATCTAACATCATATTTAACACTAAATTATACATCAAGATAGTACATTCAATCACTCTCAAAATGATGTATGAAAGTTATGGTAAGCACTAATTCAGCTAGGATAGTTATAGTGGCCTACCTCTATAGGTGTTGGTGGATACTTAATACAATGGAAATTTGAAATCATATAATTATCTACAGAAGACACTCCAGCTCCATGCTCTAGGCTTCAAATGCTTCAAGCTATCTAACTACTTGGCTGCTTAAAAAATAGGGAAACTAAAGTTTAAGGGAAAAGAAAAATAAAATTTGGGTCAGTCATGGGACTGGTATGAGAACCTCAAAATACAGATATTTGAAAACAAATGGTATCTCATAAGGCCACATCGCGTATAAACACGGAAATGGTTTTTACCTTACGATAACCAAAACATTTGCTACGTATAATCTGGGAATAATATTTTTAATGACATTCTTTTGAAAATACTTAATAAACTTATGAATCTTTGCCAAAATTGTTTCATTGACTAAATTCTAGCATACTAGCTACAAAGTTGGTTCTACGATCAAATCCAAAGACATTTATTACAGAATGCGTTCTATACAATGACAAGGTTATGGGCTACCTTCTATACAGTATACCTCCAGAGGGATGTACCGAGGGTCCAAATAATGGGTGTGTAAACCAACATAGGACAGGTCTACCACTTCCTTGATAGTACCAAATATGTCATCACCTCAGTCGTTACCGACCTATCCGAAATCCCCTAGCATACACAACATACTCGACATATATAGAGTAATCTAGAATGTTGATGAAATCTCCTAATGGGTGCGACCTACATAACCCTGCTACTTCTACCCTGTTTTCATCATTTCCGAGGTGCGAGGCTAAAGGAAACGTTTACCTTTCTTTACACACATCTCACTTTGAATGCCATATTTCGATTCCATAATCACATAACTGATTCTACAAATGTATAACTCCTAAGCTCGTATGTCTCTGGAAAAGATGTTAAGCCGAGAGAAGTTGCCTTCTCCGCCACCATATAAATGATACGTTTATAGAGATCAATTAATGTGATCTCGAAATGCAATGTCATAATTCATCCATACAAGTTGTCCAAGAACAGGACAAACCAAAGGAATTCTCCTAACACATCCTATTGGGAATCATCCCTAGGATTAGTAGTGAGAACCCCTTGCATCGAAGATTAAATGAAGATACTACCACCATATAGATAGGGGAAATTCCCCACGAGGATCAGTGACAAGCAGCTCTTCATTCCATTTATTATCATTCCATGTCATCACGTTGAATACGTAAATTGGTTCAAAGTGGTCTTCAGATAAGAATAACTCAAATCTGACCTCGGTTCCTTTGAAACAATCACCGTTAAAAAGATGTTAGGTAAATAGGTGCTTATCGTTTGAATTATTTCCTTTTTATCAAAAATATCTTCTGGAGGTATATATCTTCAAAACATTTCTTTCTAATATACGCAGAATCATTAAACCTCTCTTTAACTTTGGACAAACCAAATCAAAATCATTTTTCATAAATCATATTGCAAAACTTCATTGAGTAAAAAGGGTTGATAGATAATTCTACTCAATATCAATTTCTGTATTCAACCTTTACTATCCAGCAAATAACAGTGAATCATATTTTCAATTCACACTGATAGTATGTGCTCCCTCCTTAGAATTTAATATGAAGTATAAGAAGATTATCTCTGTTCAATCCAAGTTGTTTAAATTCATAAAATTAGATCTTTTATATTTGCATCATTTCTTATATTTCGACCTTATCTATTCCGTGCCTAGGAAAGAGGCCAGGTGAGCCACGACATTGGTTGCTCCTGAACTACTCCTTAGTTTAAGAACCTCACATCCGGATTTGACAAATAGACACTCGTCGGCTTTTAGAGCCAAGATTAAATTATTTGATTTTTAACAGCTTATTTTAAATCATTTACTTAAACTTTTTTACATTAATTATAAAACCTTCAAATCATCTACCATTTAGAAATCCAATTTTATAATTCAAATCTCTTTTAATTTTTTTTAAAATATTTATAGAATTTATTCCATATTTCTAAAGAACTTAAAATATCATTCATAAATAATTTATCGCTCTTGTTTTCGAACTGCCAAACCACAATTATTTTGAAAACTTGATTTGCTCATATTTAAAATTCCACCAAATGAAATCTTGATCTTTTTTTCGAAAACTATGATTATAAGAGATCGCAAAATAGCTGTTATAAAGAATTCCGACTCCGAATACATCTTTTAAATGGATTAAACTTTCTACGATGCAAAATCGCAAACTGCTGTTATGCGACTCACCTGTTTTTGATTCAACTTTCATAACTTGTCAAAACTTTATCAAATTGGATTTTACTATATATAAAAAAAATTATAAATAATTTTACATCGTTTTCAAGACGTTTAACAATCTGATATACTTCATTTCATTTATTAAAGGAATGTGATTTCCTTTGTGATTTTCGACGTGTATTAAACATGACTTGTTAATACAATCAAACAACATATATTCAAAATCCAAGCTTGATGATCAACCATAGTACACAACCATAACAATTATATCATATTATATATAAATACAAATATAGAATTTTTCACTTGAATTTCGTTCGGACTAACTTTAACCATAGCTCTACTAACATGAATTCAACGCTCACGAACATTCAGATCTTTGCCTTGGAAGGCTTGGCCTTGACCTTAGAGAGGAGGAAGGCTCACAGCCTATGGTTGTAAGGGTGTGGCCGTGGGTATTTTAAGGGGAGAGGAGGAGTTTGCTTGAATTTTCGAAGTTGTTTGATATATATATATATATATATATAATATAGTTTAACTTTCTTTTGTAAATATTTTTGCCATTATTTCTCTAAGTATGGAAGACATGAAAGTGGATAGAAAAGCTTTAGGTAAATGAAGAAGAAGTGAATGGAAGTGAAGAAGGATAATAGATATTTATAGGAAAAAGGAAGGAGTAAAATATCAAATTTTAAGTACGAGTACAACATTACTTCACCACCACCACACCACCCTCCATCATCATGGTGTTTGGCCAATACCCCTCTTCCCATGTGCTTGTACTTGTGAGTGCAAGTGTTGACTTTCGGATGCTTAAGGGTTAAGGAAAGTGAATAAATGTCTAAATATTTTTGGTTATTTTATATTAAAATGTGTACGTATATATGTGTGTATCCATGTGCATGTAAATGTCTTCGTGAATATGTACATATATATGTGCATATATATGTTACATATAATCCACAACGTTGCACAACTTCTACACATTGAATCGTTACGAATTCTGATTTTGATTTCCAGTCTTTTTTTTCACTTCTTAGTTTCCATACACATATTTGTAAATAAAATTTGATAAAAATATTTATTATTTTATAATTATTAAAAGGGCTCATTAATTATTAAAGTAATTATTAAATCATTTAAACTTAATTTGGTTTCAAAAATCAGTTATTCGAAAATAGAGACATTATTAATGATGTCATATATACATTTAATTTTATAAAATAAAATAAATTGTCTTACTACATATTGTCACTTATATAGAAAAATGAGTGTATGCATCCAGCTCCGTGCGCAGTGTCGGATAGCCGGAGAGCTATTTATCGATAAAATGATTTTCGGTCATTTTATCGATATTTACCAAAGTGTATATATTTCTTTTATAAATATTTCTTCAAAATAAGATCACCTATATTATTTATGATTCAAAACATTATCATTTACGTTAAAGTATCTTATTTTTGAATATTTTGAAATTTTGCTGAAGTGATGAAATTTTTTGGGTCGATACATTATATATATACATACATATATATATATATATGTATGTATGTATATGTATATATGATTTCTTTTTGGATAAAAAAATTGAATCATTTCTTCGATTTTGTTTTTCACTTCTTTAAGATCCAATTATATATATTATGATAAACATGCTATGTTTAGTTAAACTATTAATTGAGTTTTTATTTAAATAATTTTTTTGAAACTTTTAGTTTATAATAATAATATGTGTGTGTACGTAATTATGCACAACAATTACATTAGAAAAATATTCGTAACGGCTCCAGCAAATGGAGCAGTATTTTTTGTTAATATTTTGATAAGCTTAGAATGTTTTGAAATTGAATGTTTGGGAAAATTCAAAAGTAAAGTTTGTAAATCCGTATGGATTTACAACAATAATAACGAAAAACTATTAATTCAAATTACTTTATTTGGCTATAAATTTTTTAGTATATGTATATATAAATAATGTTATATTAGACAAACTATTTTGAATTCAAAATTCTATGTTAGTGATTAGAAAAATGTTTATGGGAAATATATGTGTGTGTGTATATATAATATACATACGCACATATATATATGTAATTAGATATAAATAATTTATTTGAAATAAATATATTTTATATAAGCAAAAATCGTATGTATTTTATTTTTTTATACTTATATATGTTAAATAAATTAAAAATGTATAAATTTTAATTAATAACGAACTAATATATATATATATGTGTATATGTATGTATGTATGTATGCATGCATGTATGTATGTGTGTGTGTGTCCCTGTGTGTTTATATATATATAACAGTTGTGTACCTATACTAGTGTAGATATAATCAACTTCATGTATAGTCATATCCCTTTTGACATCGTCATTGACATATGTCCTTAAAATTTCTATTTATCCATACAAGTCACAACGGTTAGTTATACACATGTTCATATATTATTCCTAGGTTCGATAAACTCTTTATATATAGTTGTAATATTTTATTGTGAATACAAACATGTCAAAATATTAAAACATAAAACTAAATTAATAGATCAAATTTGAATTGACCTAATAATAAAATATTACTGTTAAGCAATAATAAATAAATAAAATTTAAATATGAATAAATTGAAAAAACCTCAAACTCGTTAATTAATAAACACTAAATATGATTTAGTGTAAATTTATTATGCATACAAATGCAAAATATGATATTTGCAAATTAATAAAGGAGTATTTTTTTTGAAAGTTAGCCTTTTAGCCTCGTTGCCAATGCACCTAATTCAATAATAATAACAGAGCTCGCATTGTGTTTAGATGAATAATTAACCAATCAATAAGGCAGTCACTTAAGAAAACTATCTAAATGGTTTTCGACAGAAAATATGTTTGGCTATAGAGAATATTACTTAATTAATAAGCATTCTTATGAATGTAAAACCTTCCCACTCTTAGCCATGACTTGGCGCATCAAGTGGTTCCTTTTTGAGGGTATGCCCCCAATGAAAGGCTCAAAAGTGTTTTACACCTTAGATTGATTCAAATAAGCATATTTAAATAATATAAAAAATAAAATTTTAAAATTGTTAAATTTTTTATAGGTTATAAATAAATTAATTCAAAATTGTTTTATACTAAATTATAAACTAAATTTATAAGGGTTTTGTATATAATTTAAAGTTGTTTAAAAATTATATTCATAAAGGTTTTAAATAAGTAAATTTAAAATTGTTTTAAATTATGTATAAATATAAATGTTATATTCACAATTAATTAAAATATCTAATTAATTAAAGAATACATGTGAATATACACACATGCATACAGACACATAACTTAATGAATTATAAATGTTGTAGTAAATTAATATGTGTGTGTATGTATATATATCATATGTATAAGAAAATGAGAGGTTAAAATAAATTAAAACCCATGGGACTTAAGGGAGTATACATTGGATGTGTATAAATATATACGATATCATGAGTTGTAATCATCTCCTTTAAATAGTCAATATTACTCTATAAAAAATATTTTGAATTAAGAGTTTAAAATAATAGTGTACTCCATCAGTTATAATATAAATGAGTAACTTACATACTTATAGGTCTTGAGCACCCTCAAGCAATAAAATATCTAAGGTGATGTTTCTATAATACCTAGATAAGTAATAATGTTATATAACTTTGTCGAGCACCCTTAGGGGTCATAATATCTCCTATTAAGATATAACAAAATGATAGGTTTAGGGTATCTAATATAATTTATGATTGTCGTTCACTCTCATGTTCATAAAGATGATTAGGAGCATAAAAAATGTTAGTTATGAGTTATAATGAGATATAACAAGTAAAGGATTACTTACCATTTATGGAAACAACAATTTTTGAGTACCCTAAAGTTGTAGTAATATGATAGCGAGTCCTAACACCCACTAAAGTAAATTCCAATATCTTCTTTTGGGCTTTTGAGAAATTCAAAATTCATTTGGAGCCTTATTAGATAAATATGATAAACCAATGTAATAAGTATAAGAACATATACGATATTATAGAAATGTACTAAAATAAATTTTCATATTTAATACAATTAAAATTAAGTATCGATTGAAACATACTAAATGAACCAAATTAAAGAAATAGATGAAGAACTGTATAATATATTTACCAATAAATCGTTTGGCATGTTGTCGCTTCATGACCTAAAAAATAGTCAAGACTTTATAAATATTAAAAATATTGTGCCTTGGTCACTTAACTTTTAATTTTTCCATGACTTTGTATTATCTTCTATGTGTTTTGAACTCTAAAGTACTACATCAATATTGACATTTGACCCATATTCGATCAAATGAAAAAGTTGCAGCATTTGTATTATACAAAATTTTAATGAAATGATTGATTTTAAATGAGCAAGTAAACCATAGTGCAATTTCATTTTTCAATATGATTGAGCATGATAAGGATCCTTTTGTGTTAGAATCAACACTAGACCAAGAACTAAAAAACAGACCTATAATTTCAATCACTGAAACATTAGTTACGATTTGTTTACTTAAGTGCAACATATTCGATATCCATAAATGTTAGGGATGAGTTGAATGCATTTTTGAAAAGAAATCCAGTATGGTCTTGAAGTAAATATTTCTCTTTTGAGTCCGAGGCCTTGGTGCAGTGGTAAAACGCCAGGCTGTTGACGACAAGGTCGGCAGTTCGATCCCTGCCTCTGGCATATTAAACTGTGCGCCATGATGATTCTTGCAGACTTGTGTGCTGCCTACTTTGTAAATATAAGTACCCAGTTTCAAAAAAAAAAAAAAAAAAATATTTCTCTTTTGAACAAATAGACCTTTTTGAAAGAGAAATCCAAATTTTGATAATGGTAATAATGTTGACACAATTAGAATAAAGAGAGTGAATGACCACTTCTGCTTTATGAAAAGACATTAAAACTAAAAAGGTTAAAATAATTATAGACGTTTAATATAGAATAAGAAAAATGATATCTATTGCAAATATATTTTTCTTATATAAAATTTTTTCTCTATAAGATCTGTATCTTGAGTTTGAGATATTTGTTATAAAATTCTCAATTGAAAATAGTTGTAAAAAAAGTTGAATAACCTATAGTAAGTGGTTGAATGGAGCTTCATATTTCAAATGTTGTTATTTTAATGGTCAAAATAGTGGGAGCATACCATATGATATTTGCTAGTGGACGCATCAAGTTTTGAAAGATTACTTTATTTATGCCAAATTTTATTTGTGAAAAGGTAACTATTTTCGTTTTTGACTGAACATAGATGCAGTTTGTATTTTGATATCAATATTATGAATACTGCTTGTAAAATAAATTTGTTTTTGTCATTTCAATAATCGAATTTGTTTCCATGATAATAGTGGTGTGTCGACTATAGAAAATACAAAAGTATCTAAAATATTTCACAATTAATATTAGAATTACGGACTAATTCGTATCTTTCGAGAAATAATTATTTAATCATGTGATTATGAATCACATGGTACTTCTGAACTGTACCGCAAGTAACTAAGGCCAAAGAATGCATTTTGTGGGTGTGACAAAAAAATTAACAAACTCTTTGGATTACTGTATACAAATGTGTGTAGTCCAAGGTCTAACGATACCAAAAGCAGATCCACTTACATTGCTAAGTTCACTGATGATTTGTCTCATATATTACATGTGTAATTGATACACAATTTAGATAATACGATAAGTTCAAAGAATATAAAATGGAAGTAGAAACATAACATGCAAAGGAAATAAATCAATTCAATTTGATTGAATAGGTAAGTGCCTTAGATAAAAATTCTAATAGTATCCAAAAGTGAATAAGATTCACCCTTAAAGTGACTCCTTCCCATGCTAAATTTTGATGTATTGACAAGAAGTAATTAGAATTATTGGATAAAGTATGATTAGTAATGAGTGGAGTTTAGTTATTTCTTTTTATAAGGGTATGAACTTAAGAGTAATTATATATGGTAAATTAGGTTTCATCTAAAGCATACTTTACAAATTCATATAAGATATTATTTGGGGAAGAAACCCAATCTTAAATAGTTTATGATGTTCATGGTTACCTAATTTACATTATGAATGTAAGGTTCGCAAAATTAAAAATAGATCTATTTTATATAGATCTGTATGCAGTTCATAAAATATTTTGACTCTTCCTCCACAAAAAGAAACAAACTATTATTTCAAGAAATGCCATCTTCTTGCCTAAAAAATTTCTCTTTAGGGAAATTAGTGGTAATGTGAAGGACTTAGATATGATCTAAGATTCTGACATGGAAAATGATTGCATAAATGAAGTAAATTTAAACAAGCCAAAAGCAGACACGACTCATTAGATGTTTTACTAAGAAGTCTCATGTATTGAAGAAAAAGTATGAGTTTCTTATCAATATCGAGAAAATGAATTATTTATAGTAACAATCTCCTCAGTGGTCGATAGGCCATGCAGTGTATAGACTCTACCATATAACGTGAAGGTTTAAATCTGAAATGGAGTTAAAGTACATTAACAACGTATAATTTTGGCAATTATATCCGAAAGGATTAGTGCAAGTAAGTATCCAAGAATAAGACCAATGCAGTTGGAATTGTATAAAGCAGTGTTGATAGGGTCGATTTCAATTGTTAAAATTAGTGTACTGATTGAACTAGTCAACATGCTAAAGTCCTGCTGGACTACTTGCAAATTATCACAAAGTTTGACTTTGAGTTTTAGCACATTGATCATAAAATAGAACTTTTAAATGATGATTTACAAGAGACTATTTGCACACAATAGCAAAATTTCTCAAAGTCGGTAGCAGTGAAAAAAGCTTATGGAATTTAGATATGATCCAAGAGCTAATAAAACTTTAGTGCCCAAAAGGAATCTAGAGGTTGAATAAGTTTTTCGCAGGAGAAATCATATAGTTTATTTCCAATCAAAATGTATAGGAAATGTGTGTCTGTAAGGAAGAAAATCAAATGTATTAAATTATAACTAATACTATATGTAAACAATAGTACTGATTATTAAAGATGCACCCGTATTAAAATCAGTTAAAGTTTTCGATAAAGGATTTAAAATAAATATATTTTATAGTCGATGTAAAAGAATGTTGGGAATGCCCTAAACTATATACACAAATATCATGTTAAAATGTCTATAATGGAGCATAGTCTAGATCCCTTATGCTCGGGCAGTAAAAATCATCAAATATGCTATGTTGTATGGTATATTAGAACTCACTTACACACTTGGTGTATTAAGAAAATATTAAATCTAACGTAAGGTCACTAAATAATAGTAAACATTATTCTTGAGTATTTCCAGTTACTAGAAAACCATTTACGGAAACAATGAACTTCTTATAAAGAAGTGTTTGGACTCCAACTTCATGAGTGACATCGAACATTTAAGTCAATCTTAAATTCTTGTTCAACCTTGATTAAGGAGCTTTAAGTTGAAAATGTTCCAAATGGGAGGTTGTCTCAAATTCAAAAGGCCATGTACATAGTGCTGCAATGAAAGCAGTATATGTGTGTGAATTTATAGGAAAGCTAGAGTTGGCACTATTGACAATCCAATAGTATATTATAGAAACAATATTGTAATATAGATTAAAATGGGGACCGATGGCTTGTTGAGAGGTTAAAGTACATTCTCTGCAATTATCATGTGATGAAAGAGTTTATAAGTAATTAAGAAGTGTAATAAAATAGTAAATACAAAATAATAATACTGCAAGTCCATTCTCTATAGCCTTTCCTAGTTTATTATAGGTAGACTGATCAAAGGTATGGTCATAAGGCACCATAATTAGCCATAAGTGCAACAGGGAGATTTATAGAGTTATGTCTTGTGCCTTGGGGGAAATTATATAATTTATTATGTAACTTAACTCTTATTTAAGAATCTTGTTCGAAATGAAGTGAGTTTATAATTTAATGTGTTGTTATATGGAGACATAAATATTGAACTAAATACATTGAACATACGTAAGTAGAAAATCCTTAAGAGGGGCATTTTATCGTTTGTAATTACAAATGGTTTCATAATTGTTAGTAAGATTTTTCCATCTTACAACGCCAACTTAGTTATTAATGTAACTATATTATTGAATCCTTATGTAACTATGCAATAATAATGATATTAAATTGTCATTTAATTTAGCAATTATGTTGCTTAGTTCTTATACAATTATGAGGAATGTGAATTAATTTTTTGTTAAAATGCATAAGTCAAATGAGTTAAATCCAAATGAAATCCAGCATTGAAAATAGGAAATAAAGCACTGAAAAGTAAAATGAGCAAAAAAATTTATATGGTTCAAATATCAAGGATCCTATATCATAAGGTCCAAACTTTTTCATTCGATTGTTTCTTTTCTAGTGCAAGTTCATAATTTAATGGCGGATAGTACAACATTCATAGTATTTAATTTTATGAGTAAAAAGTTTAATATGTTTCTCCACTATAGTTCATTCCTTTCGCAACAGGAAAGGCATCACATAGATCACTGACGTTGTTTCCCATATCATTCCTTTATAGTTGGATCTTGCCATGTATTCTTTATCTGTTTGATTTAATTAATGTGCATGGATTGCCAATATGGATTTTAGGTGGGAGAATCCGCTTTAGTTGGGAGAATTTGACTTTAGGAGGAAATATTGAAGTTTGAACTATCATGCCATGAGAGTGGTGCTATGAGAAAGTTGTTGCTTAGTTGAAATCGATGCAATATGGTAAAGTCAAGTCATGCTCTTTGTAGACCTATGCCTATACTATGCTTTCTGTGTAGCTCTAGGAAAGTGTCATTAAATGGTGGTGTGCCTTGTCGATATTTCAACTGTAACAATGCATTTGGGTAATGTAGACTGCATCGACTTTCAACCATGCCGGTGCACCTTAGAGAAATGGACTGCACAGCCTTTCGGCTTTAGCAGGGTATATCTGAAACCGTGATAAACATTATATTGGAAAAATAAGTGTATCCCTCGCCCCCTAAATATATGTGCTAATGTATATTAGGGTTGACTTGTCCATTCACATTCATTTTTCTAATAACCCAGTTAGCCATGTTTGCATATATTTCTCCTCGCATGTGTCGTTGCTTGATTATATACTTTATTTAACTGTTTTCAATCGAATTGTTCCGTATTTTGAAAAATCTATTTCATTTTCCGTGAATGCCTTTTGTCATCATTTGCATCTAAAGGCTAGTATTTTTTTATGTCGTTTGGATCCTACGGATAAGGTCTTCTTTACAACCTTGGATATCTATATCTCCCATTCCTTCTCTTTTACCTACTGTTGAATTTTTGCTACTATACGTTGTCTTCTCTAACTTGCTTCTTCGCTATCAACCCGTTATTACTCGTAAGTGAAACTGCTATATCTTTTATTACTTTTTATCATTTATTTCAGTGCTTCTCAATTTTATTTTACTCACTTATTTGATCGAAAAATTTGTTGATTAATTTTATTTTAATGCTGTTAAGTTAAATTAATTTGATTGTAAATTTAATGTTTCATTTTAAATTTTAGTTTAGAAAAATATAATAGCTCTATTTTCTTGATATCATCTTAATTTCACTATCATATTTTCATTTTGTTTGTATTTTTATTTACCTGGTTGATTATGACTTTTGATGATTCCCTCGATATGTCTTGCCTCTTTTATTGATTTGACTTCGACTATCTATGAAGGGTGTCATATTTAGGTTTCCTAAGTCACTTTGGAATTGCCTGTTATGAATTTAGGGTTTCTTGTCTGATCGCATTCATTTGCCTTTAGAGGGGTTTATTTCCCTAGCTTCTAAGAACATCGGGTGTGGCTTATATTCCCATCTTTACCCTTATAAAAAATGCCTAGTTGCAGTGGGCATATCCCCCGTTCAATTAATTAGCTCCAATCTCCTACTTCCTGTTGGTAAATTTGTGGTTCGAGACGATGGAGATAGCGATGAAACTGTACCATGGACTTGAAGGATCTAGGTGTGACGACCCGATTTTCCACTCCCATATACAATCTATCATCAACTCAAAATTGGTAAAGCTCGGTTATCTACTTTGATTCCAACGATCCAATTTCTTAGGCACGGTAAAACTAGGGTTCATAATTTCAAACCCAAATTTCTTCTGCCATACTGCTTTAATTTCACCATCTATTATTTTTACTACAATCTACACACATCATTACAACAACAAAAGAAACTCAGGCATCTACATTTCTCTAAATTGACAGAACTCAACCAAAATGTATTTTCTGGTTAAACCAGAAATACTTCATTGACTGCAAACTAAAATTTTAGATTATAGTCTTAATAATCAAGTTAAAGATCAAGTAACTTGTTTATAAGCTTAAATAATTAAATCTGGAACATTTACATATTGATTTTATAAATTTTACTCTGTTGATTTTGCTTATCCTGTGTCATCACAACTTCATTCTCATTTTTCTTTTCTTTTATAAGATGAAACTCTAATTTATATTGCATAACATACTAGGTTTAAAAACTTAAACTATAACATTGATTCTTTTTCATGAAGTCATGTTTTTGAACATAACAATAACCTGGAAAACTAAAACAGGCAAAACAATATCACTGTGCAACATGCATATAACAGAGTATAACATCTAATTCATCCACTTCAGAAAGATTACCACTGAATAAACTAAGCAACTATAATTACTTAAATTATATTTGTTAAAAATGTTACTCACCTATATGAGCAGAGCCTCTGTGTTCAAGAAGAACTAGAATCTGATGGTTGCTTAAATTTGAAAACTTCAGATCTCATTTATTTTAAAAACTGCAGAAGCTTTGCTTAAGAAATCTTTGGACTTCAGATTCTTTTTAAACTTGAAATGATGTAGCACTTTGTTTTTTTCCAGATTTACATTTGCATGATTGCTTCCATACTTCATTTGCATGCTTGTTTCCAGGTTGGTAAAAATGCAGATATCATTTTGCATGATTGTTTTCCCCCTTCTTACTTTATACTGCATTTGCCTATTTACAGTCTCATCTTTTATTTGCTTTAAAACTGCAAATTTATTTCCTTGTCCCCATGATTCATGCAGTTTTGAATATGGTTTTCAACAGAGGACTGCAGCATAGTTGCATGCAGGTTTGTATTCTCCTATATTTTTTTTTAGTTGCAAATTGAATTTTCCAGATGCATGCAAATTTGATGAAGTTCAAACAGAAATGCAGTGATTTCAATTAGAGGACTGCAGGTTTAAGAATTGTTTTTGATTTGAATAGTTGAGGGAAGATTACTGATTTTGCATGCACAAGAATTTTCAGATTTAGATCTGAAACTTTCTTAAGTTTAAAGAAGAATAGGGAAAAGAAAAATGAAGTTAAGAAGATATGTTTATATAAACAAAATTCTTGATTTAATTAAAAATAAAAGAAAAAGAAATTTAATGAGACACTTGTCTCTATCCTTAACATTTGTCACAATAGTTTATTTTATAACTAACACATGTCCTTTAAGATGGTAAATAAATTTACATATGTAATTTTGTATTTAAACTTTAATTTTAAATTGTTTATAAATACTTTAAAACCTCAATTTATCATGCTTATGTATATATACATGAATTTACCTCTTTTTAATTTATTAAAAAGAAATGAGACAAACAACTATGAATAAAATTCTTATTCAAATATTTTAAGTGTTTATTCCCTTGAATACAATACATTAAATTCATATTTTAAATAAATTTATCAAATCAAATTTTAATAAATCAAGTTACATATAAATGCATATAAAATTCTATTAAAATTAAAAACAACAAATTTTATCCCTTACAAAAACTATTTATGTTCATAAGAACTTAAGCATTATAATTTTTATTTAAAAATAACAAATTAAGCAATTCTAAATAAATTTATAAAAGAGATTATAAATTACTTTTATTACTTAATAAATTAAGACATATGTAATTTGTATTTTAAACTTCTTATCAAATTTCAAGTAATACTTTAAAAAGAAAATAAAACAAAGCTTTGATGTTAATCAAATTTAACTTCATATTTAAGTTAACTAAAAATATAAATTTAAACAGATAAGAATTTCCTTTAATATAAACCATATAATTATTTACTAATTGTCTTGAAAAGTTAAATGTTAAGTTTAAATCAAATCTTCCAATTCACCAAATATGAATTAAAGCTAGAAAATTAATTCATTTACTAAAAATAAATTAGAATTAGAAAATCACTTCCTTTACTAAATTCAAAAATCAAAATTTATCAATCTACAATACATACAAATATATATATTATAAACAGAAAACAATTTATTTATTTAAAAGAATAAAATCTTTCCATTTAAATATTTATTAAAACATGATTATTAAATCAAATTCCAAATTTGTTATTAAAATTATCAAGTTAAATTAAATTTAAAACACAGATTATTAAATTTATATTGCCCAAATTTCCGGGATATCACATTCCTCCCCCCTTAAAAGAATTTCGTCCCCGAAATTTAAAACAAAGGTAATTTAATAATCTATCTTAAGATTTTATTTTAAAACACAAGCATATATTATCAAACATATGCTAACACCCATAGCAACCAATCAAGCAAAACAAATCTAATTATCCAGAAAACTGGATAAAATTTTCACGAGTTTCCCCGGTATATATATCGGAATACTCGCTCTATAGAATCTAAACAATCAATACTATTTAGCTATAGAGCTCCTATCCAACTCTATCTACCAACAAAACAATATATATCAGACTACAGACGAGTCTGACTTTACAATCACATCCTCCTGAACTGCTGGTTTCACAACCAGAATTAAACCATACACGTACTCCCTCAGAGATACGTGAAACACATCAAATTCCAGTTATCCAAACTGGCAATTCAATCCTGAAAACCAAACGCCAATTCTCACAAGAACACAGAAAAGAATCCAAAAACCTCAAAGCTGACTTACCCAGTCTTACTCAATCTTATAGCTCCTCAGATCGGAGAAAACTTATTCAAGATCAAATCTCCGACTCCATAATCCAAACTCCTTCGTCTCTTATTCTCCAAACACTCTTGACGATCCTGAGCTACTTTTAACTCTCTTGATCAGCTCAACCTTTGCTGATGTCTCTAGAAACAAACTGGACCAAAACAATCCAACCAAATGATCTCCTCAAGATCAATTCCAAACCAAAAATTCCAACTATACTCCACAAACATCAGAGGATCAACTTACTTCTATTATCCGGAAAAGATAAAACAAAAGCACTTCCTATCTGCTTCCGCTGCGCAACTCTGATTTGAAGCAGAAGAAAAACTCGAGCACAAACTGGATAACACACCACAGAAATATGGTTTAATAGATCCATAAAAGAAAATTCAGATGCCCTATCTGAACCAAAGCTACTTCACTAAACCTTCGGTACTACTCCTAGAATCCAGTCTAAAAGAAAACTCAGCCTCCAAATAGGGACAAACTTCCCATAGCTCAAGAGAACACTCATACTATCGCAAGTCACTTTTGCGATCAACTAGCCCAAAATCCACAGAAATCTATTCTCTCTTTACCAATTCAGAACAGCTTACGCTTAACTGGCCAATCCATCGTAAAAATGGAATCTTCTCTGCTACTTCTGAATTCTATCTTCAGAAAAACTGCTAACCAAAAGACTTTCTGCTGGCACACAGAACACTCCGAACTGCACTGCTGACACCGACGCCAAAGACTTCCTAATCCAAAGCACTTCGAGAAACTCCGGCTTTAGACGGACAGAACCATCCTGCTAAATCCAGTCACAACTTCGAAGCAGACTCACCTCTTTACATTGTTCCAAAGAAAACATCTTCGAGAACATCCATAGTCACTGCGTCTCATCACGCAGCTACTACTCCTTAAAATATCAAGATACCATCATTCTCTTCTGCCCAACCGACAGATCCAAACTCTACTCATCCAATTCAAAGATAGACTCCGAACCTTTACAGGTTACCTTCAGAGATCTATGAAATCCTATACTCCAAGAAAACTCACTTGAGACGGTATTTGATCTACAGTCTCGATAGAATCACTACCAACCTCAACATTCAAACTCCAACCAAAAGTAGTAGTTGTGTTACACACCCACTACCTTATCTACCTTATCTCCTATATTGGAAAACCCGAACAGGTAACCCAACAAATAGGTAGAAGTAAATATATATATATAATAAAATTACAAATACGCTCTCTCAAGATAGACGCCACTCCAGAGCCTAGGTATTCACTCAACCTAACGCTCTGATACCACCTGTGACGACCCGATTTTCCACTCCCATATACAATCTATCATCAACTCAAAATTGGTAAAGCTCGGTTATCTACTTTGATTCCAACGATCCAATTTCTTAGGCACGGTAAAACTAGGGTTCATAATTTCAAACCCAAATTTCTTCTGCCATACTGCTTTAATTTCACCATCTATTATTTTTACTACAATCTACACACATCATTACAACAACAAAAGAAACTCAGGCATCTACATTTCTCTAAATTGACAGAACTCAACCAAAATGTATTTTCTGGTTAAACCAGAAATACTTCATTGACTGCAAACTAAAATTTTAGATTATAGTCTTAATAATCAAGTTAAAGATCAAGTAACTTGTTTATAAGCTTAAATAATTAAATCTGGAACATTTACATATTGATTTTATAAATTTTACTCTGTTGATTTTGCTTATCCTGTGTCATCACAACTTCATTCTCATTTTTCTTTTCTTTTATAAGATGAAACTCTAATTTATATTGCATAACATACTAGGTTTAAAAACTTAAACTATAACATTGATTCTTTTTCATGAAGTCATGTTTTTGAACATAACAATAACCTGGAAAACTAAAACAGGCAAAACAATATCACTGTGCAACATGCATATAACAGAGTATAACATCTAATTCATCCACTTCAGAAAGATTACCACTGAATAAACTAAGCAACTATAATTACTTAAATTATATTTGTTAAAAATGTTACTCACCTATATGAGCAGAGCCTCTGTGTTCAAGAAGAACTAGAATCTGATGGTTGCTTAAATTTGAAAACTTCAGATCTCATTTATTTTAAAAACTGCAGAAGCTTTGCTTAAGAAATCTTTGGACTTCAGATTCTTTTTAAACTTGAAATGATGTAGCACTTTGTTTTTTTCCAGATTTACATTTGCATGATTGCTTCCATACTTCATTTGCATGCTTGTTTCCAGGTTGGTAAAAATGCAGATATCATTTTGCATGATTGTTTTCCCCCTTCTTACTTTATACTGCATTTGCCTATTTACAGTCTCATCTTTTATTTGCTTTAAAACTGCAAATTTATTTCCTTGTCCCCATGATTCATGCAGTTTTGAATATGGTTTTCAACAGAGGACTGCAGCATAGTTGCATGCAGGTTTGTATTCTCCTATATTTTTTTTAGTTGCAAATTGAATTTTCCAGATGCATGCAAATTTGATGAAGTTCAAACAGAAATGCAGTGATTTCAATTAGAGGACTGCAGGTTTAAGAATTGTTTTTGATTTGAATAGTTGAGGGAAGATTACTGATTTTGCATGCACAAGAATTTTCAGATTTAGATCTGAAACTTTCTTAAGTTTAAAGAAGAATAGGGAAAAGAAAAATGAAGTTAAGAAGATATGTTTATATAAACAAAATTCTTGATTTAATTAAAAATAAAAGAAAAAGAAATTTAATGAGACACTTGTCTCTATCCTTAACATTTGTCACAATAGTTTATTTTATAACTAACACATGTCCTTTAAGATGGTAAATAAATTTACATATGTAATTTTGTATTTAAACTTTAATTTTAAATTGTTTATAAATACTTTAAAACCTCAATTTATCATGCTTATGTATATATACATGAATTTACCTCTTTTTAATTTATTAAAAAGAAATGAGACAAACAACTATGAATAAAATTCTTATTCAAATATTTTAAGTGTTTATTCCCTTGAATACAATACATTAAATTCATATTTTAAATAAATTTATCAAATCAAATTTTAATAAATCAAGTTACATATAAATGCATATAAAATTCTATTAAAATTAAAAACAACAAATTTTATCCCTTACAAAAACTATTTATGTTCATAAGAACTTAAGCATTATAATTTTTATTTAAAAATAACAAATTAAGCAATTCTAAATAAATTTATAAAAGAGATTATAAATTACTTTTATTACTTAATAAATTAAGACATATGTAATTTGTATTTTAAACTTCTTATCAAATTTCAAGTAATACTTTAAAAAGAAAATAAAACAAAGCTTTGATGTTAATCAAATTTAACTTCATATTTAAGTTAACTAAAAATATAAATTTAAACAGATAAGAATTTCCTTTAATATAAACCATATAATTATTTACTAATTGTCTTGAAAAGTTAAATGTTAAGTTTAAATCAAATCTTCCAATTCACCAAATATGAATTAAAGCTAGAAAATTAATTCATTTACTAAAAATAAATTAGAATTAGAAAATCACTTCCTTTACTAAATTCAAAAATCAAAATTTATCAATCTACAATACATACAAATATATATATTATAAACAGAAAACAATTTATTTATTTAAAAGAATAAAATCTTTCCATTTAAATATTTATTAAAACATGATTATTAAATCAAATTCCAAATTTGTTATTAAAATTATCAAGTTAAATTAAATTTAAAACACAGATTATTAAATTTATATTGCCCAAATTTCCGGGATATCACACTAGGAGTAGATTCTTTTAGACGATAGTTCAACCCACCACGTACAATCGAGTATCGAACTATAGACTTCAGGATTCAATCAAGCCCTCAAACAGTGTAATCGGATTCAAGAATTGTACGGTTCTTGATCCGACCAAAAACACCTTGTATATAATCTCTGAATTGATGCAAGTAGCAAGAAACCGAATGAAGAAAGAAGAAGTATAGATTAGCAAGGTTTCTGGTCTGCAACGCCTGAGGGACGTTACAAAAACCGAGTAGAGAACTGTTTTGCAACAGTTTCTGGACGTTGTTAATTTCTGGAAGAAGAAGCTTTCGTAACAGAGAAAAGCGTTACGAAACCCGCAAGGAGAAAACGTGATTTGCAACATCCCTGGGTGTTGCTATTTATAGGCAACGAATGGATGCTTCCATTCGTTAACAGCCGCGTCCGTAACCGTTTGAACGTTGTGCCCGTATCCGTTCGTTTGAACGGATCTGACCATTTGCTTGCGTCTCCCGCCAAAACTATTCGAAATTCGAACAGTTCTGGGTCCTCAACGGGCCGAACTTGGCTTATTTACTATTTGCAGATCCGGTCCAAAATTATATCGTATGGACCCGAACCCGAACCCGAACCCGAGCCCGAACCCGAGACCCGGCCCGGCACGGCAGGGTCGTCGGTCGGACGGCGGGGGCGGCGCGCACGTGTGTGGAGACGGTGCATGGTCTCCCTCCTCACAACGGAGCAAGCTTTGGGTGCCCAAAGGGCCCAACCCTTCATTTGAGAAACATCTATATAAATATAGACTTGCTTCCTCTGTCCTATGGTGTGGGACAATAGTTTCCCTCCTTCTTCTCCTTTCCTTCAAAACAAAACTAGAGGCCAAATGTTGAAATATCCAACATTCTCCCCCTATTTTCAAGATTGGATAATTAAAACAATTTAATTTAAAAACGGAATGACTGTATCACTTGAGTGATTTCCTACGTACCCAAGTAGGATCAAGAAGAACATCATTGTCTCTTGCCAACGAGTGAAGTTATCCCCGTCATACCGCTCCAATCGAGTCAAATGTTGATTCATCACTTGCAACGCGCTCGAACCTTCCATGGTTGAAGAATATCGTCTAAAAATTGTTGGTAAATTTGCGGTTCGAGACGATGGAGATAGCGATGAAACCGTACCACGGACTTGAAGGATCTAGGAGTAGATTCTTTTAGACGATAGTTCAACCCACCACGTACAATCGGGTATCGAACTATAGCCTTCAGGATTCAATCAAGCCCTCAAACAGTGTAATCCGATTCAAGAATTGTACGGTTCTTGATCCGACCAAGAACACCTTGTATATGATCTCTGAATTGATGCAAGTAGCAAGAAACCGAATGAAGAAAGAAGAAGTATAGATTAGCAACGTTTCTGTTCTGTAACGCCTGAGGGACGTTACAAAAACTGAGTAGAGAACTGTTTTGCAATAGTTTCTGGACGTTGCTAATTTCTGGAAGAAGAAGCTTACGTAACAGAGAAAAGCGTTACAAAACCCGCAAGGAGAAAAAGTGATTTGCAACAGCCCTGGGTGTTGCTATTTATAGGCAATGAATGGATGCTTCCATTCGTTAACAGCCACGTCCGTAACCGTTTGAACGTTGCGCCCGTATCCGTTCGTTTGAACGGATCTGACCGTTTGCTTGCGTCTCCCGCAAAAACTATTCGAAATTCGAACAGTTCTGGGTCCTTAACGGGCCGAACTTGGCTTATTTACTGTTTGCAGATCCGGTCCAAAATTATATCGTATGGACCCGAACCCGAAAGCCGACACCCGGCCCGGCACGGCACGGCACGGTCGGTCGGACGGCGGCGGCGGCGCGCGCGTGTGTGGAGACGGTGCATGGTCTCCCTCCTCACAACAGAGCAAGCTTTGGGTCCCCAAAGGGCCCAACCCTTCATTTGAGAAACATCTATATAAATATAGACTTCCTTCCTCTTTCCTATGGTGTGGGACAATAGTTTCCCTCCTTCTTCTTCTTTCCTTCAAAACAAAACTAGAGGCCAAATGTTGAAAATATCCAACATTCTCCCCCTATTTTCAAGATTGGATAACTAAAACAATTTAATTTAAAAACAGAATGACTGCATCACTTGAGTGATTGCCTACGTACCCAAGTAGGATCAAGAAGAACTTCATTGTCTCTTGCCAACGAGTGAAGTTATCCCCGTCAAACCGCTCCAATCGAGTCAAATGTTGATTCATCACTTGCAACGCGCTCGAACCTTCCATGGTTGAAGAATATCGTCTAAAAATTGTTGGTAACTTTGCGGTTCGAGACGATGGAGATAGCGATGAAACTGTACCACGGACTTGAAGGATCTAGGAGTAGATTCTTTTAGACGATAGTTCAACCCACCACGTACAATCGGGTATCGAACTATAGCCTTCTGGATTTAATCAAGCCCTCAAACAGTGTAATCGGATTCAAGAATTGTACGGTTCTTGATCCGACCAAGAACACCTTGTATACAATCTCTGAATTGATGCAAGTAGCAAGAAACCGAATGAAGAAAGAAGAAGTATAGATTAGCAACGTTTCTGGTCTGCAACGCCACAGGGACGTTACAAAAACCGAATAGAGAACTGTTTTGCAACAGTTTCTGGACGTTGCTAATTTCCGGAAGAAGAAGCTTTCGTAACAGAGAAAAGCGTTACGAAACCCGCAAGGAGAAAAAGTGATTTGCAATAGCCCTGGGTGTTGCTATTTATAGGCAACGAATGGATGCTTCCATTCGTTAACGGCCGCGTCCGTAACCGTTTGAACGTTGCGCCCGTATCCGTTGTTTGAACGGATCTGACCGTTTGCTTGCGTCTCCCGCCAAAACTATTCGAAATTCGAACAGTTCTGGGTCCTTAACGGGCCGAACTTGGCTTATTTACTGTTTGCAGATCCGGTCCAAAATTATATCGTATGGACCCGAACCCGAACCCGAGACCCGGCCCGGCACGGCACGGTCGGTCGGTCGGACGGCGGCGGCGGCGCGCGCCTGTGTGGAGACGGTGCATGGTCTCCCTCCTCACAACGGAGCAAGCTTTGGGTGCCCAAAGGGCCCAACCCTTCATTTGAGAAACATCTATATAAATATAGACTTGCGTTCTCTTTCCTATGGTGTGGGACAATAGTTTCCCTCCTTCTTCTTCTTTCCTTCAAAACAAAACTAGAGGCCAAATGTTGAAAATATCCAACACTCTCCCCCTATTTTCAAGATTGGATAATTAAAACAATTTAATTTAAAAACGGAATGACTGCATCTCTTGAGTTATTGCCTACGTACCCAAGTAGGATCAAGAAGAACTTCATTGTCTCTTGCCAACGAGTTAAGTTGTCCCCGTCAAACCGCTCCAATCGAGTCAAATGTTGATTCCTCACTTGCAACGCGCTTGAACCTTCCATGGTTGAAGAATATCGTCTAAAAATTGTTGGTAAATTTGCGGTTCGAGACGATGGAGATAGCGATGAAACTGTACCACGCACTTGAAGGATCTAGGAGTAGATTCTTTTAGTCGATAGTTCAACCCACCACGTACAATCGGGTATCGAACTATAGCCTTCACGATTCAGTTAAGCCCTCAAACAGTGTAATCGGATTCAAGAATTGTACGGTTCTTGATCCAACCAAGAACACCTTGTATATACTCTCTGAATTGATGCAAGTAGCAAGAAACCGAATGAAGAAAGAAGAAGTATAGATTAGCAACGTTTATGGTCTGCAACGCCTGAGGGACGTTACAAAAACTGAGTAGAGAACTGTTTTGCAACAGTTTCTGGATGTTGCTAATTTCTGGAAGAAGAAGCTTTCGTAACAGAGAAAAGCGTTACGAAACCCGCAAGGCGAAAAAGTGATTTGCAACAGCCCTGGGTATTGCTATTTATAGGCAATGAATGGATGCTTCCATTCGTTAACAGCCGCGTCCGTAACCGTTTGAACGTTGCGCACGTATCCGTTCGTTTGAACGGATCTGACCGTTTGCTTGCGTCTCCCGCCAAAACTATTCGAAATTCGAACAGTTCTGGGTCCTTAACGGGCCAAACTTGGCTTATTTACTGTTTGCAGATCCGGTCCAAAATTATATCGTATGGACCCGAACCCAAACCCGAACCCGAGACCCGGCCCGGCACGGCACGGTCGGTCGGACGGCGGCGGCGGCGCGCGCGTGTATGGAGACGGTGCATGGTCTCCCTCCTCACAACGGAGCAAGCTTTGGGTGCCCAAAGGGCCCAACCCTTCATTTGAGAAACATCTATATAAATATAGACTTGCTTTCTCTTTCCTATGTTGTGGGACAATAGTTTCCCTCCTTCTTCTTCTTTCCTTCAAAACAAAACTAGAGGCCAAATGTTGAAAATATCCAACATTCTCCCCCTATTTTCAAGATTGGATAATTAAAACAATTTAATACGGAATGACTGCATCACTTGAGTGATTGCCTACGTACCCAAGTAGGATCTAGAAGAACTTCATTGTCTCTTGCCAACGAGTGAAGTTATCCCCGTCAAACCCCTCCAATCGAGTCAAATGTTGATTCATCACTTGCAACACGCTCGAAGCTTCCATGGTTGAAGAATATCGTCTAAAAATTGTTGGTAAATTTGCGGTTCGAGACGATGGAGATAGAGATGAAACTATACCACGGACTTGAAGGATCTAGGAGTAGATTCTTTTAGACGATAGTTCAACCCACCACGTACAATCGGGTATCGAACTATAGCCTTCAGGATTCAATCAAGCCCTCAAACAGTGTAATCGGATTCAAGAATTGTACGGTTCTTGATCCGACCAAGAACACCTTGTATATAATCTCTGAATTGATGCAAGTAGCAAGAAACCGAATGAAGAAAGAAGAAGTATAGATTAGCAACGTTTCTCGTCTGCAACGCCTGAGGGACGTTACAAAAACTGAGTAGAGAACTGTTTTGCAACAGTTTCTGGACGTTGCTAATTTCTGGAAGAAGAAGCTTTCGTAACAGAGAAAAGCGTTACGAAACCCGCAAGGAGAAAAAGTGATTTGCAACAGCCCTGGGTGTTGCTATTTATAGGCAATGAATGGATGCTTCCATTCGTTAACAGCCGCGTCCGTAACCGTTTGAACGTTGCGCCCGTATCCGTTCGTTTGAACGGATCTGACCATTTGCTTGCGTCTCCCGCCAAAATTATTCGAAATTCGAACAGTTCTGGGTCCTTAACGGGTCGAACTTGGCTTATTTACTGTTTGTAGATCTGGTCCAAAATTATATCGTATGGACCCGAACCCGAAACCCGAGACCCGGCCCGGCACGGCACGGTCGGTCGGAAGGCGGCGGCGGCGCGCGCGTGTGTGGAGACGGTGCATGGTCTCCCTCCTCACAACGCAGCAAGCTTTGGGTGCCCAAAGGGCCCAACCCTTCATTTGAGAAACATCTATATAAATATAGACTTGCTTCCTATTTCCTATGGTGTAGGACAATAGTTTCCCTCCTTCTTCTTCTTTCCTTCAAAACAAAACTAGAGGCCAAATGTTGAAAATATCCAACATTCTCCCCCTATTTTCAAGATTGGATAATTAAAACAATTTAATTTAAAAACGGAATGACTGCATCACTTGAGTGATTGCCTACGTACCCAAGTAGGATCAAGAAGAGCTTCATTGTCTCTTGCCAACGAGTGAAGTTATCCCCGCCAAACCGCTCCAATCGAGTCAAATGTTGATTCATCACTTGCAACGCACTCGAACCTTCCATGGTTGAAGAATATCATCTAAAAATTGTTGGTAAATTTGCGGTTCGAGACGATGGAGATAGCGATGAAACTGTACCACGGACTTGAAGGATCTAGGAGTAGATTCTTTTAGACGATAGTTCAACCCACCACGTACAATCGGGTATCGAACTATAGCCTTCAGGATTCAATCAAGCCCTCAAACAGTGTAATCGGATTCAAGAATTGTACGGTTCTTGATCCGACCAAGAACACCTTGTATATAATCTCTGAATTGATGCAAGTAGCAAGAAACCGAATGAAGAAAGAAGTATAGATTAGCAACGTTTCTGGTCTGCAACGCCTGAGGAACGTTACAAAAACCGAGTAGAGAACTGTTTTGCAACAGTTTCTGGACGTTGCTAATTTCTGGAAGAAGAAGCTTTCGTAACAGAGAAAAGCGTTACGAAACCCGCAAGGAGAAAAAGTGATTTGCAACAGCCCTGGGTGTTGCTATTTATAGGCAACGAATGGATGCTTTCGTTAACAGCCGCGTCCGTAACCGTTTGAACATTGCGCCTGTATCCGTTCGTTTGAACGGATCTGACCGTTTGCTTGCGTCTCCCGCCAAAACTATTCGAAATTCTAACAGTTCTGGGTCCTTAACGGGCCGAACTTGGCTTATTTACTGTTTGCAGATCCGGTCCAAAATTATATCGTATGGACCCGAACCCGAACCCGAGACCCGGCCCGGCACGACACGGTCGGTCGGTCGGACGGCGGCGGCGGCGCGCGCCTGTGTGGAGACGGTGCATGGTCTCCCTCCTCACAACGGAGCAAGCTTTGGGTGCCCAAAGGGCCCAACCCTTCATTTGAGAAACATCTATATAAATATAGACTTGCTTCCTCTTTCCTATGGTGTGGGACAATAGTTTCCCTGATTCTTCTTCTTTCCTTCAAAACAAAACTAGAGGCCAAATGTTGAAAATATCCAACACTCTCCCCCTATTTTCAAGATTGGATAATTAAAACAATTTAATTTAAAAACGGAATGACTGTATCACTTGAGTGATTGCCTACGTACCCAAGTAGGATCAATAAGAACTTCATTGTCTCTTGCCAACGAGTGAAGTTATCCCCGTCAAACCGCTCCAATCGAGTCAAATGTTGATTCATCACTTGCAACGCGCTCGAACCTTCCATGGTTGAAGAATATCGTTTAAAAATTGTTGGTAAATTTGCGGTTCGAGACGATGGAGATAGCGATGAAACCGTACCACGGACTTGAAGGATCTAGGAGTAGATTCTTTTAGACGATAGTTCAACCCACCACGTACAATCGGGTATCGAACTATAGCCTTCAGGATTCAATCAAGCCCTCAAACAGTGTAATCGGATTCAAGAATTGTACGGTTCTTGATCCGACCAAGAACACCTTGTATATAATCTCTGAATTGATGCAAGTAGCAAGAAACCGAATGAAGAAAGAAGAAGTATAGATTAGCAACGTTTCTGGTCTGCAACGCCTGAGGGACGTTACAAAAACTGAGTAGAGAACTGTTTTGCAACAGTTTCTGGACGTTGCTAATTTCTGGAAGAAGAAGCTTTCGTAACAGAGAAAAGCGTTACGAAACTCGCAAGGAGAAAAAGTGATTTGCAACAGCCCTGGGTGTTGCTATTTATAGGCAACGAATGGATGCTTCCACTCTTTAACAGCTGCGTCCGTAACAGTTTGAACGTTGCGCTCGTATCCGTTCGTTTGAACGGATCTGACCGTTTGCTTGCGTCTCCCGCCAAAACTATTCGAAATTCGAACAGTTCTGGGTCCTTAACGGGCCGAACTTGGCTTATTTACTGTTTGCAGATCCGGTCCAAAATTATATCGTATGGACCCGAACCCGAGACCCAGCCCGGCACGGCACGGTCGGTCGGTCGGATGGCGGCGGCGGCGCGCGCGTGTGTGGAGACGGTGCATGGTCTCCCTCCTCACAACGGAGCAAGCTTTGGGTGCCTAAAGGGCCCAACCCTTCATTTGAGAAACATCTATATAAATATAGACTTGCGTCCTCTTTCTTATGGTGTGGGACAATAGTTTCCCTCCCTCTTCTTCTTTCCTTCAAAACAAAACTAGAGGCCAAATGTTGAAAATATCCAACACTTCCTCCTAACCTGTACTTATATCTTATACGTTGAACACCTATCCATTCTTCCCCGTCGAGAGTCATGCCTCTCGAGTTAATCTTTCTATACTCTGTTCATAAGAGTTTCTCCTCAAGCTGTGATGGATTCTACTACGTCCAAGCCATAAAGTCTCTCTTCCATACTTCTCATAGTAAGACCTAGATAAGGGTTAGAAAAAACTTTTTTGTTTTGAATCAAGACGACTTTATTCCTTCTTTTCATGGTGTAGGAACTGTCTCTCCATGTTTCCTTTTTTTTCTTTAAGTTTTATTTCATGCACTAACTTAGATCTCTTTTCTTTCTTAGCTGATTGAACTCCTTTTACAAAGAAGGAGCGCTAGCAGTTTGTTGCGCATAAGGGATTGTGCTTTCGCTCGACAAACGTTTGCGCATGGGAACAAAGATTTTCATGGAATCCTTACTACACAAGCATAACTTGCTATGCATCCACCATTATTTCTCATATTCTTTATTTGTTTACATTTTCAATTCTACGATGACAAATGGTATATTTTTGTTATCTAGTTTATTCCCTCAAACTTTAATACTTTGTTTGTGCTAAGTTTAAATTTCTTTATTTATGCTGTTATCTGAACTGCGCATGTACCATGTTTCCAAGCTTGTAGCACACTTAGAAGAATAAGAGTGATTGGTTAACTACAGTGGGGAAACCCTTTCTGCGCTAGTTTTATCGACCTTTGTTTATGCATCGAAGAATTGTAAAATATTTTTATTTTACTCATATGAGGTTGCATGACTCTAAAATTTTGGAAAATGTCTTTTAGGGACATTATACACATTCATATTATTTTTTTAATTTCGATGTGACCATTTTGACCCTGAAAATATTGTATGGACTATAATTTTTGATAGGAGCCAAACTACTTATACCGCACTAGGATAATGCTTTCCGCTTCGTAAATTGATCATAATAGTAAAATGGACTTACCATTTGAAAGTTATGGCTGTTTAAGTTATGGCTACTACTAGCTTGCACTATTGGGTAATAGACTAACCCAAACTTAGACCCATTAATACATTTCGAAAATAGAGCCTAAGAGGGACTAATGGGATCATTCTAAGTCATTTCCATTTTCCCCAAAACAATTATAAACCTCCATTAATCCTAGTTTCATAAAAAGCTTAACTTTTTCTTACTGATCTTAGCCTAAAGCATCATTAGAGAGGTAATTAGCATAGAAGGATTAGAGATTATCATTTTTGGCTAACTTAGATTCATTCTTCATGTCGTCCATTTTAGATCAAATGAGAAAAATGGTAATTTTGGGTAATTGGTGAGAGGTTCTTGACCTCTCACTATTATATGCACGTTTGTATATTTAAAAATTATGTTTTTACATGCTTTTGATGATAAAACATTCTCTAACTTTAATCACATTTCTATATGTATTTATGACCAAAATCTAAAGGTTTTTAAGTGGTTTTGCAACCCCTTTCTAATCAAATTGACATGCTAATGTAAAAACTAAATCCAAAATAAGATTTGCTTGATTTCATGTTTTGATGAATAGTATCTGTGCATGGATGTACATGGATGATATTTCATATTTGTATATTATGCTTTAATATGGTTTGCTAGTGATTTACTTAGTTAGGAAAGAGGTTGTTAAATTAGACAAGTCAAAGGCAAAAGTGGTCGAAATTGGATGAAACTTGGAGGATGGGCTCTGGAGTATGGGAGGAGCTCATAGTTTAAATCACGTCAATTTTGGATCAAGGGAAAGTGGTCGGTGATGAGTGGTTTTGGACGATTGAAATCAACCTGATGGGGATAGTTTAAGGATGCTTCAATTTCGGTGTTAGGAGGACTCGAGTTGGCTTAGAGAAAACATGAGGGTGCTTCGCATCGGGGCTAGGGTTGATAAGAAGAAACCAAATGATAAAATTTGGCTAAGTATAGGACTCATTACCGAGCAGTTTGGACTGGTACCGAGCACTTTTCTAGAGAGCCATCATGGTCTGATCACTTAGGAATTGTAGCTTAGAAGAAGAGAGGCTTCAAAGAAGCATAGGAATAAAAAACTTGGCTATGTACACCACTTAGTAACGAGAGGTTTAGGTCGGTACCGAGTAGTAATATTAATTGGTTCAGTGATGAAACTTTCGAAGGTTGAAGTGTGTGATTTGCTAGTCGTGCTGAAGGTGTTTTCTTGTTCCTTGGGTTTGATGGCGATGTAGTAACACAATGATAGATTCAAGACCTCAGTGATGGTAACTCCATGATGAGTGGAGTTAGATTCTTATTATAGGGACTTGATGTTGAAAGGAGCCGTGAGAATGGTTGTCAAAAAAGGGCG
Source organism: Allium cepa (assembly GCA_030765085.1). NCBI lineage: Eukaryota > Viridiplantae > Streptophyta > Magnoliopsida > Asparagales > Amaryllidaceae > Allium > Allium cepa. The sequence continues at coordinate 117,375,816 of CM060942.1, forward strand.
GATTCTAGGATGAGTGACATGTGGATAGAATGTTAAATAGCTCTACTATGGAAAGAAGGAATGCAGAATGGTTCCTAAGTGATAATGTGAAATAAAGGAGCAAGGTAAGGGCATGGACAAGCATGCTAAGGGATCATTGATACTTGGAGTGTTTTTTGTTGTACTCGAAAGCAGGGGTATTATGAGTGTAGTCATGGGTGTAGGATCGATTTCACCCTAGAGGGGGGTGAATAGGATGATGCTATCAATTATAAAAATTTATTGCGAAAGTTTGTATAAAATAATTTCAATGCAGATATATCAGGATAATAGCAGCACAAATAATAGCAGAATAATAAATGCAGAAATAGAACGACATAGAATTTACCCAGCTTCGGCAAAACCCTGCTTACGTGCTGCCCCCAAGGTTTCTACTAGAAATTAAGCAGTCATACGCTTACATACGTAAACTTGCTGTTGAATATACGCTTATATGATTTTTGTTTGATGATAATAAACATATATACATTCGTTTAAATATATTTGTTAATATACTATTTTGTTTTCACAGATTAAATAAATATTTGTTGAATAAATTAAATAACACAGAATTTGAATTCAAACAAATATTTTATTCAAACAAATATTTATTACAACTTTGAATAGTACAATTTCAAGCTCCCACTATAACTATACAACTTTGATTACAATTACGTCACATTTCATATTTACAATTCACCTCACTACATATCACTCACGCTCGTATTTTATCTTCAACTACATTCCAGTTTGAATCCAGCATCTGAGCAATCTGCAAAAATATTCACTAACGCAGTAAAATTGAAAAAGAAATATTTTTGCAATATAAAATAAAATATGGTTTTTGAAAATAATATTTGCCTCAGTTATTTGGGTTGTTCGACATCATTCATATTTGAATTCGTCATACACGAACAACTTGTGACATACACAGTGTATCACTGTATATGCCACAAGGCCGTGCACACTGATATACACTTGATAATGCTACAGGGACAAGTGAGCACAGGTCAAACCCAAATGAAAAGCCGGGTTCAACTCACGTGCAACATAAATAAAATTTCAACTTCAGCACAAGGTCAAACCCGAGCTGTGAAACTGGATTCAACACAGGTGCAAATGGCCAAAACTCAAGAATCAAGTGTCGACTAGTCTAATATAAACAAGACAGTAAACCAGTTGCAACATGAATGTCACAAGCCAACATATTCACCAATGAATCATCAAAGAGTGCAACAGGGATGAATACAACATGAAGTACGCAATTAACTCGTGCAACAGACTCTAGAGAATGCAACAACATGTCAACAGCAATGACACAGCAACAAGGCAGACCATAAAATGCATGCCATCAAGTTCAACAACATCAATTATGACCAAGCACAGGTGCAAGTGAATCAGATGTCAATGAAGCATGCAAACATCAAAAATGAAAACCAAAACCAACAGCAAACTACAAACTCAACAAGACATGTACGCAAAGCATAGTGCACCGAAGGAGCGGCAACAATGAAACTAACACAATGAAACTGACTCGAAGCAACAGTGACAATGAAGTGAATGCAACAATCAAAAGATGGTAGCACAAAGATATGACATCACATCGAACATGACAGTATACGAAATGCACCAATTTTTAATCAAGCAACAATATGCACAGGCGCATCAGGATATACTATAGATATGAACAAAGGTGCACAAGATCAGGGTAACTCAACAAGCCGGTGAAAAGAACCCACTAGACCACCAGTGAAATAGCTCAATGCATAAACCAGTGAAGCTACACTGAACAAATATACAGAGACACCATACAACATACACAATATGAAGACCACCAAAGAACCAGTGATACACCAGAGGGAATAACAAGACTCGGCAAGTCAAATAACAGTAAGAAGTGTAGTGGGAAATCGAAATTATCAGTTGAAGCCATGGTTCAGTAGCAAATTCAAAAAATTGCCAGTAAGTCAATGATGAACCAATCGACCAAATTGACATTAAAGCAATTAAACTACAAGTATCCAGTGAAATACAAAATGACTAGAGTCGAACCAACACGGCGACAATTTGTTAAAACATGCAAAACAAGAATGGAAAGTTTACAAAGTATCAAAGCCGTGTTTTTTACCAAGTCCAGATCAACAACGTGATGACCAAGGAGTTGAAATCAATGCCGTGGGATTCAAACAACAAAAAATATATGTTTTCGAACAAGTCGCAATCATCTCAAACGTCCAAGCATGATCAAGCGGCAGTACAAAGAATTTGACGAATTCAATCAAATTTATACGAACGCAAATATAGGAATTCGACCTATATAAAAGCCCAATCATCATCGACAATCAGATGATCGAGTTCTAGCAAGCCAAATCCAGAAAAGCAAAAGCATAAAATTACTTATCGAAGCAAGTTCGAACTCGATCAATTTCAAGAGCCGTAAGTAAAACAGAGAAGCAAGCGACCGACGAAGCAAACAAAGTGACAATTCCTCCTTTCGATCTAGCAACCAAAAGCCGGCATCTTTGAAATGTCCAAATCCCTAATTTAAGAGCAAAAAGGAACGAGATCGAATGAAGCTCTAATTTGGAAAGACAGCCACCATTCTCAAGATAAAGGAACGGCCGAGACAATAAAAGAAAAAGGGGAGAGGGCCGACCTTATTCTACTTTGATAAAAGGTTTTTTTTATTATTTTATGTTTAAAGGGTTATAGGTTTTAAAAATTAGGGTTATTTTAATTTTAAATTGTTTTTAATTGTATTTTCTTTTTTAAACCGTTTATTTTTCTAGTCGTGTGACTAGGGGACAAGCTACGTGGCGTAGCTTGAGAATTCGCAACTCGGTGGTTGAGTTGTGGCAAGGTTTTGAGCGTAGAGTTAGATTAGTCAATAGCAGGTATAGCGAGTTTACGTGTGTAAGAGAGGGACTATCTAATTTCTAGTAGAAACCTTGGGGGCAGCACGTAGGCAGGGTTTTGCCGAAGCTGGGTAAATTCTGTGTTGTTCTGTTTTTTCTGTTATTTATATGCTGCGATATCTGTGCTGCTATTCTATGATCTGAATTGAATATTTTATAAGCTTCCGCGATTAATTTTTATAATTTACACTATCACCCTATTCACCCCCTCTAGGGTGGAATCGATCCTACAAGTGGTATCAGAGCTAGGAATAGAAGTCAACATTTGTTTTAAAAATTTGATTTTTTTGAAAAAATCAATTTTTGTTTTAAAAATTTGAATTTTTAAAATGGCTTCTTTTAATAATGCTTTTGCAGAGGGTCAGTCGATAGTTAGACCACCAATGTTCAATGGTGAATATACTTTTTGGAAAAATAGGATGAAATTTTTTCTGAAAACCATTGACGCTTGGGATATTATTGAGACAGGTTACAGAACTCCAACTATAACTATAGATAATCAGGAAATAGAGAAACCAAAGGAACAATGGACAGAACTAGAAAATAAATTACAGAATACTAATACCAAAGCTATGAATTCTATTATCTGTTCATTAGATCAATTTGAATTTAATCGTGTCTCACATTGTCTAACTGCGCAGGAAATATGGCACATACTAGAAGTAACTCACGAAGGAACATCTCAAGTCAAAGAATCTCGCCTTGCCATGCTAAGCAGCGAATACGAGAACTTTACAATGGCGAAGGAAGAAAATGTCAAAGAGATGTACGTACGACTTTCCAATATCGTATACAAATCAAAAGCTCTCGGAAAAACATACACCGAATTGGAAATAGTCCGGAAAATCCTCAGAGTCCTTACACGAAGCTTTGAAGCAAAAGTAACTGCCATTCAAGAATCAAAAGATTTAAAACAACTTAAAGTTGAAGAACTCATCGGAAATCTCACCACTTATAAGCTAGAAATGAAATTCAAGGAAGAGTGTGAAGGAGGTGACACTCGAAAGAAATCAATAGCTCTCAAAGGAACAACTGAAAGTGATGATGATGACGATGATGCAGCAGCAGAATTGGAGCTATTAATAAAGAAATTCAAAAAGTGGAATTACAAATATGGAAATTCAGATCGAATTCAAAAAGCGAAAAGCAGAATAGCCAAAGCACTAGACTACTCTGAAGAACAGAAGATCATCTGTCACAAGTGCAACCAACCAGGACACATCAAGCCCAATTGTCCTCAAAATCAATGCGACTTTAAAGAAATAAAAAAGGAAAAGTTTTGCAGCCACGTGGAATACAAGTGATGAAGATAATCAAAGTTCTAGCAGTGAGAGTGAGAAAGCAGATATGTGTCTTCAAGGGAATATACTGATAGCGACGATGACGAGCCAAGCGAGGTATCAAAACTTACTCACTCTGAGTTACTTATTTATTTTCACGAAGTAAATGGCTGTTTTGAACGACTTAGGGAAAAATACGCCAAACTTGAATCTCAAAAGGATACTTTGATAGAATGCAATGAACAACTTGATCAATTAGCTAAGAACTATCAACGTAGAATCCCTAAGTGTGATAAGTGTCCAACATTCGAAGAGGAAATTAAAAAAATCAGAAATCAATATAAAATCACTTGAAAATGAAATTCTGATTTTAAAGGAGAATGAAAATACTAGGAGAGAGAATTCTATTAAAAAGTGCACACAGTTGTTAAACGAAAATGAATCTCTCAAAACACAAGTCCAACAATTGTCAACAATTTTAGATAAATTTTCAAAAAGTAAAAAATCGTTGAATATGCTATTAGGAAAGTAAACTGTTAATAAGGTTAGACAAGGGCTTGGATATAATAATTCGAAAATTGTTGAAAGCAATATTAATCAAGTTAATCCTATGTGCACAATTTGTAGAAAATTTGGACACGATCACAATAATTGTTGGTATAAACCCAAACATGTGAAAACTATACCGATTTGGGTTCCAAAAGGCACAAATATAAAATCTCTCAAAGTTAAACAAATTTGGGTGCCGAAGGGAACAATTATAAATAGTTTTGGGTCTACACAAAATTATTTTTCAAAATTTTCTGCCACTAACAACCATGGACCTATAAAAACAAATAGGTCACATAAATCTTTTCCCGTATAGGTGTGGTGGCAGGCTAAGGAACAACAATAGTGTTTTCTGGATTTTTGGCTGTTCCAGAAACACAACGGACGACGAAGCAAAGTTCCTTAGCCTAGTTCAAAGGTGACAGAATCACAATAGACAACATCGAAAAATATCGTAAAGGTAAAACAGGTAATGGTATGTTTTAAACGATGTATTAAATGTGATAATCTGCACCATATTCTGAATTAAAATCAGCCAATAATGAGATGATGAAAAGATGATGATTCTGACTTATTCAAAGTTGTTGGCCAATTATATTCTTATGCCAAAAACACTATAATAATCTCTAGATTCTTTGAATTACTTCATATATATCATTTTGGATTAAAAATAGTGTTTTGTTGGATAATAATACAATTGGTTATAATTCGGCTAATTCTATATTCACGGCTTTTGATTATTTACATGGCTTCATTTCAAATTCAAGATAATGTCGTTTAAATTGCTGCTAAAATTGAGTTTGAAATTTTTGGTGCACACTTCATGGTTTGGTCAATCAAATTCAATTAATGATGATTTTAAGTGAAAGAGAAATTCAGATGCAGATTACACTGGTAATCTAGTTGATAGAAAAATTACTAGTTGAATGTGATTTTTGAGACATTTAGTAACTGCATCGTGTTTCAAAGAAAATATCTACATATTCTTCATTTCAAATAATTTTCAAATAGCAGAAAATTTTCTTTTAAAAACCCCCTGGAGAAAATTATTTTTCACCATAGTTTCAGATTTTTTGAAAAATTAATTTCATAATTATTTTTGAATTTGATTTTAAATGACTATTTTGACTATTCTGACTCCCTAATGTTTATCGAAAAGAAAAATAGTGATTGAAAAAGTGATGAGTGTTAATATTGATCAAATATTATGACTCGAGACGGTATAATTAATAAATTTCTTTAGAAATTTAAACAAGAGTTATAAAACTGTTTGTTGGTAAAAATTCCATGACCATCTCTATATCTATCATATTTCTAACGACCATCACTCATCAAAAATTCTATATAGTTTGTCGATATGTGGTACTTTAAACAGGAATCGTTCGTTTTTCATTTTTCACATTTTAAAAAAAAAAGGTAATAATAAATAAATAAATAAATACCAAAGTATTCACTCTCATTAAAAAGTCCTCACGGTTATGCATGGGTGAATTACTTGGAATTTGTTATGTGCTTCCATGCTCATTTAAAAGTCCTCACGGTTATGCATGTATGGAACACATATCAAAAGTTGATTTTTAAAATAAACAAGTTGATTCTAATCCCATTTAAAAGTCCTCACGGTTATGCGTGGTTAGAAGATACTTGAATTCATTTTTTTTTAAAATAAAATTGGAATACTACTAATCTCATTTAAAAGTCCTAACGGTTATGCATGGTTAGTAGATATTCAAATTCCTGATATAAATATACCACAAATCGACACAACTATATGGTTTTATATGATGACATCATTTCCATCATTCTAAAAGTGGAATATGCGCCTAACAAAACATTTATGATTTTTGTTTGACTTTTTATCGAAATTTAATATTTATATTCAATTGAGTTTTAATGTTGGATTGATATCGATTACTTTATCTCTATTTTCTCTAATACTATTATTCTTTTGCTGATAACAAAAGGGGGAGAGAAAGGTTAAAATTTTGTTAAATAAAATCAAGCAAATGTCAAATAATTTTCCATTTGCATCTAGGCTCATTTGCATATTATTTAATTGTATACATATTTGTAGGGGGAGCTTTGTGTAGAGAGGAAGCATTTAAATAGGGGGAGCAATTAGGATATATCCATGATCAAATACATTTAACATATTTAAAATCTTAAATATATGTTTGTTATCATCAAAAGGGGGAGATTGTTGAATATACGCTTATATGATTTTTGTTTGATGATATTAAACATATACACATTCGTTTAAATATATTTGTTAGTATACTATTTTGTTTTCACAGATTAAATAAATATTTGTTGAATAAATTAAATAACACAGAATTTGAATTCAAACAAATATTTTATTCAAACAAATATTTACTACAACTTTGAATAGTACAATTTCAAGCTCCCACTATAACTATACAACTTTGATTACAATTACGTCACATTTCATATTTACAATTCACCTCACTACATATCACTCACACTCGTATTTTATCTTCAACTACATTCCAGTTTGAATCCAGCATCTGAGCAATCTGCAAAAATATTCACTATCGCAGTAAAATTGAAAAAGAAATATTTTTGCAATATAAAATAAAATATGGTTTTTAAAAATAATATTTGCCTCAGTTATTTGGGTTGTTCGACATCATTCATATTTGAATTCGTCATACACGAACAACTTGTGACATACACAGTGTATCACTGTATATGCCACAAGGCCGTGCACACCGATATACACTTGATAATGCTACAGGGACAAGTGAGCACAGGTCAAACCCAAATGAAAAGCCGGGTTCAACTCACGTGCAACATAAATAAAATTTCAACTTCAGCACAAGGTCAAACCCGAGCTGTGAAATTGGATTCAACACAGGTGCAAATGGCCAAAACTCAAGAATCAAGTGTCGACTAGTCTAATATAAACAAGACAGTAAACCAGTTGCAACATGAATGTCACAAGCCAACATATTCACCAATGAATCATCAAAGAGTGCAACAGGGATGAATACAACATGAAGTACGCAATTAACTCATGCAACAGACTCAAGAGAATGCAACAACATGTCAACAGCAATGATACAGCAACAAGGCAGACCATAAAATGCATGCCATCAAGTTCAACAACATCAATTATGACCAAGTACAGGTACAAGTGAATCAGATGTCAATGAAGCATGCAAACATCAAAAATGAAAACCAAAACCAACAGCAAACTACAAACTCAACAAGACATGTACACAAAGCATAATGCACCGAAGGAGCAGCAACAATGAAACTAACACAATGAAACTGACTCGAAGCAACAGTGACAATGAAGTGAATGCAACAATCAAAAGATGGTAGCACAAAGATATGACATCACAGCGAACATGACAGTATACGAAATGCACCAATTTTTAATAGAGCAACAATATGCACAGGCGCATCAGGATATACTACAGATATGAACAAAGGTGCGCAAGATCAGGGTAACTCAACAAGCCGGTGAAAAGAACCCACTAGACCACCAGTGAAACAGCTCAATGTATAAACCAGTGAAGCTACACTGAACAATTATACAGAGACACCACACAACATACACAATATGAAGACCACCAGTGAACCAGTGATACACCAGAGGGAATAACAAGACTCGGCAAGTCAAATAACAGTAAGAAGTGTAGTGGGAAATCGAAATTATCAGTTGAAGCCATGGTTCAGTAGCAAATTCAAAAAATTGCTAGTAAGTCAATGATGAACCAATCGAACAAATTGACATTAAAGCAATTAAACTACAAGTATCCAGTGAAATACAAAATGACCAGAGTCGAACCAACACAGCGGCAATTTGTTAAAACACGCAAAACAAGAATGGAAAGTTTACAAAGTATCAAAGCCGTGTTTTTTACCAAGTCAAGATCAACAACGTGATGACCAAGGAGTTGAAATCAATGCCGTGGGATTCAAACAACAAAAAATATACGTTTTTGAACTAGTCGCAACCATCTCAAACGTCCAAGCATGATCAAGCGGCAGTACAAAGAATTTGACGAATTCAATCAAATTTATACGAACGCAAATATAGGAATTCGACCTATATAAAAGCCCAATCATTATCGGCAATCAGATGATCGAGTTCAAGCAAGCCAAATCGAGAAAAGCAAAAAGCATAAAATTACTTACCGAAGCAAGTTCGAACTCGATCAATTTCAAGAGCCGTAAGTAAAACAGAGAAGCAAGCGATCGACGAAGCAAACAAAGTGACAATTCCTCCTTTCGATCTAGCAACCAACAGCCGGCATCTTTGAAATGTCCAAATCCCTAATTTTAGAGCAAAAAGGAACAAGATCGAATGAAGCCCTAATTTGGAAAGACACAGCCACCATTCTCAAGATAAAGGAACGGCCGAGACAATAAAAGAAAAAGGGGAGAGGGCCGGCCTTATTCTACTTTGATAAAAGGGTTTTTTTATTATTTTATGTTTAAAGGGTTATAGGTTTTAAAAATTAGGGTTATTTTAATTTTAAATTGTTTTTAATTGTATTTTCTTTTTTAAACCGTTTATTTTTCTAGTCGTGTGACTAGGGGACAAGCTACGTGGCGTTGCTTGAGAATTCGCAACTCGGTGGTTGAGTTGTGGCACGGTTTTGAGCGTAGAGTTAGATTAGTCAATAGTGGGTATAGCGAGTTTACGTGTGTAAGCGAGGGACTATCTAATTTCTATTAGAAACTTTGGGGGCAGCACGTAGGCAGGGTTTTGCCGAAGCTGGGTAAATTCTGTGTTGTTCTGTTTTTTCTGTTATTTATATGCTGCGATATCTGTGCTGCTATTCTGTGATCTAAATTGAATATTTTATAAGCTTCCGCGATTAATTTTTATAATTTACACTATCACCCTATTCACCTCCCTCTAGGGTGAAGTCGATCCTACACTTGCGACACCCGCTATCAACTAGCCTTAACTCTATGCTCAAAACCCTGCCACAACTCAGCCACTAAGTTACGAATTCTCAAACTACGCCACGTAGTTTGTCCCCTAGTCACACGACTAAAAAATACACAAGTTTAAAAAAGAAAAATACAAATTAAACACATATTAAAATCAAAACCCTAATTTTAAAATTATAAGCCCAAAATTGTATATAATAACCGGCCCAAAAATACGTCCCTCTTCTCCTTTTATTTTATCGGCCTGGTATCTATCTTCTTTGTGAGAATCGCACGTTTGTTCCTCTTTGCTTCTAAAATTAGGGCTTTGGAAAATTGAAAGCGCCGATTGTTATTCGATCCGATGGGTTGTTCTCGTGATTGCTTTGATGATCGATTGTAGATCTCTTTGCTTTGTACACGACTGCCCTAATTTTTTGATCAAGTTCAACTCCTGACTTCGAAAAGTAATTTATGCATTTTGCTTATTCTGATTTGCTCGCTTTAACTCGATTAATTATTCGTGTTGAATGATTATGCTCTGTTAAGCTCGAACTTGAATACTCCATTTTCCGATGATGTTTAGGGTTTATACAGGGTTCGAACCCCTATTTTCTTATTTGTATATATTTGTTTGAATTTGTCAATTGATTTATCTTGGCTGTCTGATTTTGACTGAATGTATAAGATGATATCTGACCTTTTCAGTTTCGTATATTTGATTACTTGATTTACACAACTTGCTCCTTAGTCATGATGGCTCTGACTTTGCTTGGCCATTGAATTCTTTGACGATGTTGATTTTGGTTCCGTGCTCTGACTTGTTCATTGTGGCTTTGAGTTTGACATTTAATTAGGCTTCGGTTATGTCTGTTCATCCCTGTAGCCACCTCTGTTTCGTTTTTGTTCTTGTGCATTGTCAACTGCAAACTTTTATTTCATATCGTCTGGTACATTGTTGACATTGACCTTGACTTTTAAATTTGATATGTTCACTGCTCTGACTTGATACACTCGACTTTGTTATGACTGTTAAATGCTTTTACTATGTTTCACTTGGATTTGTACTTGGTTATGTACATGGCTTGGTCTTCTAAATCTACTGTGTATTCATTGTTGAGGCTGTTATTGACTGGTCTTTGCTTGTGCATAGCATATTGAGTTGGTACATGTTGATTACTTAAAGTTGTACATATATCTTTGTGTTCGTACTATATATTTTGTCTGCATATCTATGCATATTGTGATCTAGTATCATTGGCTTCGAGTTGCTTTGAGCATTTGTGTTATGCTGTAACTTGTTGTATTGAGTTACACCCTCTGTGGTATTGTGTCCATATATATTTGGGTCTAGTTTAAACTACTGTGTTTCACTGGTGCATATGTTTTCATTTGAAGCTACATTGTCATCTTGAAATTTGGTCTGGAGATTTTGTTACTCTGATGCTTGTATCCCATATTTCCACTGAAAATGTTACATGCTTTTTCATGTTGTTTACTGCATATGGCTTTGAGTCTTCTTTATGTTGCATAGTCTGTTCATTTGTGTTGGGCATTGTATTGGTTAGTCTGCACTTCCCTGTCTACTGCTTGACTCGAAGTATGGCCTTCATGTAGCTTGTCTGCACTTATATTTGCAATGGGTTGCATTGTTCACTTATTCATTTGTATCTAATGCTGGTCTGACCTGAACTGATCATTGAAGTGCATTGCCTTGCCTTTGTACTTGGATGGTTTGAACTTGATGGTTGGACCTATTGTGTTCTTGTTTTTACACTTTCTGTTTTGTGCTGAATTTGTTTACTAATTTGCAACCTCGCTTGCATACTGCTCCATTTGGCAGACCCTTATGTACTTGTATTTTCATTCACCACTATGCACTGTGGTTTCTCTGACCAGTCAGGGTTGTACATTTTGATTCGCTGTCTTGAATCAAACTATTTTGGTTCATGTGTACACTTTGACTGGCTTGCTCCCTACTATTTTATTAAGCTTGTATATTCGAACTGCACCTGTGTTGAATCCAGCTTTAAAGCTCGGGTTTGACCTTGTGCTCGTGTCGTGACTTTATTTTTATTGCACTTGAGTTGAACCCGGCTTTTCATTTGGGTTTGACCTGTGCTCACCTGTCCCTGTAATTTTATAAAGTGTATATCGGTGTGCACGGCCTTGTGGCATGTACATTAATACAATGTGCATGTTACAAGCTATTCGTGTATGATGAATTCAAAATTGAATAATGACGAACAACCCAAATAACTGAGGCAAATAATATTTTCAATATACATTTTTATTTTGTATTGCAAAATATTTTATTTTCAATTTTACTGCGTCAGTATTTATTTTTGCAGATTGGTCAGATGCTGGATTTACTCTGGAATAAAGTTGAAGATAGATACGAGCAAATGAGCGATATATAGTGAGGTGTATTTGTAAGTTAGAAATTGTGATGTAATCGAAATTGTATTGTCATTGAATTTGTATATATATAGTGAGAATTCAAATTTGTACTATTCAAAATTGTAATAAATATTTGTTTGAATAAAATATCTGCTTGAATTTAAATACCGTGTTATTTATTTTATTCAACAAATATTTATTTATTATGTGAAAAATAAAATAGTAGATTAACAAATACATTTAAATGAATATATATATATATATGTGTGTGTATGTGTGTGTGTGTGTCATCATCAAACAAAAATCATATACTCGCATATTCAACAATCTCCCCTTTTTGATGACAATAAACATATATTTAAGATTTTGAATATATTAAATGTATTTGATCATTGATAGACTATATTTGCTCCCCCTATTTGAATGCTTCCTCTCTACACAAAGCTCTCCCTTCATATGTGCATGTAAATAAAAGTATGCAAATGGGCCTAGATGAAAATAGAAAATATTTGACATTTATCTGTCAAAATCTTAACTTTTCGCTCCCCCTTTTGTTATCAGCAAAAGAATAATAGTGTAGAAAAAAAATAGAGATAAAGTGATAGACATTAATACAACATTAAAACTCAATCGAATATAAATATTAAATTTCAATTAAAAAAATCAAACAAAAATCATAAATACTCTGTTGAAGCATATTCCACTTTAGAATGATAGGAATATTGTCATTATATAAAATCATACAGTTGTGTCTATTTGTGGTATATTTATATCAGGAATTTGAATATCTACCAACCATGCATGACCGTTTGGACTTTTAAATGAGATTAGTAGTATTCCAATTTTATTTTTTTAAAAATGAATTCAAGTATCTTCTAACCACGCATAACCGTGAGGACTTTTAAATGAGATTATAATCAACTTGTTTATTTAATAAAACAAAAATTGGTTTTTGAAAATTTCAATTTTTTAAAACAAAAATAGCTTTTGTACCTAGCTCTGATACCACTTGTAGGATTGATTTCACCCTAGAGGGGGGTGAATAGGGTGATGCTACCAATTATAAAAATTTATTGCGGAAGTTTGTATAAAATAATTTCAATGCAGATATATCTGGATAATAGCAACACAGATAATTGCAGAATAATAAATGCAGAAATAGAATGACACAGAATTTACACAGCTTCGGCAAAACCCTACCTACGTGCTACCACCAAATTTTCTACTAGAAATTAAGCAGTCAAACGATTACGAATGTAAACTCGTGACACCCTCTATCGACTAGCTTTAACTCTATGCTCAAAATCCTTCCACAACTCAGCCATACTACGCCATGTAATTTATCCCCTAGTCACACGACTAGAAAATACACAAGTTTAAAAAAGAAAAATACAAATTAAACACAAATTAAAATCAAAACCCTAATTTTAAAATTATAAGCCCAAAAACATATATAATAAGCGGCCCAAAAATACATCCCTCTTCTCCTTTTATTTTATCGGCCTGGTATCTATCTTCTTTGTGAGAATCGCACGTTTGGTCCTCTTTGCTTCTGAAATTAGGGCTTTGGAAAATTAAAAGCGCCAACTGTTATTTGATCCAATGGGTTGTTCTCGTGATTGCTTTGACGATCGATTGTAGATCTCTCTGCTTTGTACACGACCCCAATTTTTTGATCGAGTTCAACTCCCGACTTTGGTAAGTAATTTATATGCTTTGCTTATTTTGATTTGCTCGTTTGAACTCGATTGACGATTCAAGTTGAATGATTATGCTCTGTTAAGCTCGAACTTGAATACTCCCTTTGCCGATGATGTTTAGGGTTTATATATGGTTCGAACCCCTATTTTCTTGTTCGTATATATTTGTTTGAATTTGTCAATTGATTTATCTTAGCTGTATGATTTTTGATTGAATGTATGAGATGATATCTGACCTTTTCAGTTTCGTATATTTGATTACTTGATTTACACGGCTTGCTCCTTGGTCATCACGACTCTGACTTTGCTTAGCCGTTGAATTCTTTGACGATGTTGATTTTGGTTTCGTGTTCTAACTTGTTCATTGTGGCTTTATGTTTGAAATTTAACTAGGCTTCGGCTATGTCTGTTCATCCCTGTAGCCACCTCTGTTTCATTTTTGTTCTTGTACATTGTCAACTGCAAACTTTAATTGCATATCGTCTGGTACATTGTTGACATCGGCTTTGACTTTTAAATTTGATATTGTCACTGCTTTTACTTGATACACTTGACTTTGTTATGACTATTAAATGCTTTGACTGTGTTTCACTTGGATTTGTACTTGGTTATGTACACGACTTGGTCTTGTAGTCTACTGTGTATTCATTGTTGAGGCTGCTATTGACTGGTCTTTGCTTGTGCATAGCATATTGAGTTGGTACATGGTGATTACTTTGAAGTTGTACATATGTCTTTGTGTTTGTACTATATATTTTATCTGCATATCTGTGCTTATTGTGATCTAGTATCATTGGCTTCGAGTTGCTTTGAGCATTTGTGTTATGCTGTAACTTATTGTATTGAGTTGCACCCTCTGTTGTATTATGTCCATATATATTTGGGTCTAGCTTAAACTGCTGCATTTCACTGGTACATATGTTTTCATTTGAAGCTACATTGTCATCTTGAAATCCAGTCTGGACATTTTGTTACTCTGATGCTTGTATCCCATATTTCCACTGAAAATGTTGCATGCTTCTTTATGTTGTTTACTGCATATGGCTTTGAGTCTTCTTTATGTTGCATAGTCTGTTCATTTGTGTTGGGCATTGTTTTGGTTAGTCTGCACTTCCCTGTCTACTGCTTGACTCGAAGTCTGGTCCTCATTTAACTTGTCTGCACTTATATTTGCAGCGGGTTGCAATGTTCACTTGTTCATTTGTACCTAATGTTGGTCTGACCTGAACTATTCATTGAAGTGCATTGCCTTGCGTTTGTACTTAGATGGTTTGAACTTGATGGTTGGAACTGTTGTGTTCTTGATTTTACACTTTCTGTTTTGTGCTGAATTTGTTTACTGATTTGTAACTCACTTGCATACTGCTCCATTTGGCAGACCCTTGTGTACCTGTATTTACATTCACCACTTTGCACCGTGGTTTCTCTGACCATCCAGTGTTGTACATTTTGATTTGCTGTCTTGAATCGAACTATTCTGGTTCATTTATACACTTTGATTGGCTTGCTCCTGACTATTTTATTAAGCTTGTATATTCGAGCTGAACCTGTGTTGAATCCAGCTTTAAAGCTCGGGTTTGACCTTCTGCTCGTGTCGTGACTTTATTTTTATTGCACTTAAGTTGAACCCGGCTTTTCATTTGGTTTTGACCTGTGCTCACCTGTCCCTGTAATTTTATCAAGTGTATATCGGTATGCACGGCCTTGTGGCATGTACAGTAATACACTATGCATGTCACAAGCTGTTCGTGTATGATGAATTCAAAATTCAATGATGACGAACAACTCAAATAACCAAGGCAAATAATATTTTCAATATACATTTTTATTTTATACTGCAATAATATTTTATTGTCAATTTTACCACGTTAGTATTTATTTTTATAGATTGGTCAGATGCTGGATTTACTCTGGAATAAAGTTAAAGATAAATACGAGTGAATGAGCGATATGTAGTGAGGTGCATTTATAAGTTAGAAATTGTGATGTAATCGAAATTGTATTGTCATTGAATTTGTATGTATATAGTGAGAGTTCAAATTTGTACTATTCAAAATTGTAATAAATATTTGTTTGAACAGAATATCTATTTGAATTTAAATACTGTATTATTTATTTTATTCAGCAAATATTTATTTAATTATGTGAAAAATAAAATAGTACATTAAAAAATACATTTAAATGAATATATATATATATGTTTATTATCATCAAACAAAAATCATATACTCGCATATTCAACAATGGATACTTTGGAAGGCAAACCAAGATCATTTGAATGGATTTGTATACTCTAGACCAGGGGAATTGGTATAGATCAGCTTTGGGCTAAAGAAGAGTGCATTGAAAATAGGGATTTTCATTCATGTCTAGCAAGGGAAAAGTCATACGAGTTATCATATATCTAGGGCATATTGAGAGGTAGTGAGGATTGTCTGATGGATGTTATGTTTGGTTTGATTATTTTCTCCCATAGTCTATCGCTCTGGGGATATCACTTGAGATATGTATTGGAGATAGGGATACCTGGGCACCCGACATTATACTTAGTTTGCAGTACACCTTTATGCTGTTCGTAGAATAGCATATTATATTTGTTATGTGCTAACTCTTTGGATGGAGGGAATTATCAGGTATGGTTTGTATACCCATTTTCCTTACTATATCGACTTATATAGATTTTGAGATTCATTTATCGCTCACATCAGACTGTTGTCCGACTCGTGGTTTTATGCTTTGCTTCTTATTATCTCGGGTACTCTTAAATGAGTAGACTAGATAGTAGGTCTAGGTAAGACACGGTAGCTGTGCAGAGGATGAGCTAGATGAAGCTTTCTCGTATTGTATACGGATATTTTTCTCATTCGGCTATGAAATAGTATGGAACCTTGATGGTGTTTGGTGCTATTATGAGACAGTTATTTGAGTTTATTTTCATTTTTTATAAGCTCTGTTATATTATTGTATAACTCTGTGGATCTGTACTCTAATATTTGGATTACTTAGTTATTACCATTTCTCCTATTTTATATTTGTGATGTATATTATATTTTATTCCATATGTTGTGAGTTATGCAATACGTACTATGATGTTTTATTTCTTTTCAATCCCTCGGTGATAGTCCTACATGGGTTGAGCACGGTAGAAGCACGCTATTTAGTTATATTGGGTGCTAGAGGTGTAGGGCAGTTTCACATTTGGTATCAGAGCTCTAGGTTACGTGATTAACCTGAGCTGATACCATGGTCCAGTAGAGATAGGGAAGGAGTTATCACCCTATATCGGATCGAGGGTATATGTATATACATGAGAGAGTGTATACTTGTTATATATTTTGGTTTTTAAAACTATATAATAGTGTTTGTATAATATATAACTTGCATGCACATATGAGTACCATTGATGTAGTTCTTTTATGAGAGACTAATCATTCTTATTACATATCAAGAATAAGCCAACATATATGAAATACTGTAAGGAACTATGTCTTTGGAGTTGAAGGAGGAGCGAGTTCGGGGTTGCAAACCTTGACCCGAAAGCGATGAACGCGATGACGGTGAACATGCTACAAAATGCCTAAGTGGTTGCTTTGAATGTTGTTGTTAGTAGTGATGCTCAAGTGCAAGAGACCAAAGTTCATTTTGCTAAGCTAAATAAGGATTTTTCCAATCTTGGTGGTAAATCATTCCAAGTAATGAAATCAGTTATGGAAGTGCAGGATCGAACAATCCTATCGAATTAGGCGATGCTCTAAAGAGGAGTTTAGCTTTCAGATGGCTTCAAGGGAGAGCTATAAACTAGTAGAACGCTATTAGAATTGCTAAATCCGAGGATCAGTTTACTTAAAACTAGTTCAAAAACGATTCGAGGAGAAGATCATTCTGGTTGCTTAGAAGTCAGTATATTCAAGAAGTTATCTTATTTGAAGCAGGTAGACATGTCTGTCTTGAGTATGTTGTTGAGTTTGATGCTTTGGCAAAATATGGGATGTCTTTCATTGACACTCCATTGAGAAAGAATGAGAAGTTTGTGATGGGTTTGGATGACTATCTAGGGAAGAAGTTAGCGAGCCATTTGAGAGACTCGTCGAGAAAGTTCTTTTCCATGAGAGTTTGTACCCTAAGTCCAAACCAGCTATTGCAGTCAGTGAAGAGATAAAGCCATAGCAAGGGGTTGGAGGTAAGAAGAAATGGAAAGTGAAAGCAGTTTAGGGAAAGAATTCTCAAAAGAAGGCTAAGTGGGATCATGTCTTTTATGGCTGCGGAGACAAGAGTTACTTAACCAAAGAATGAAAAGCTGATGGAAAGAAGAAGTACTACAACTATGATAATTTTGGATATGTGCAGAAGAACTGCCCAGAGACAGCACAATAGAAATAGGTTGTGAATGCGTATGCTTTGGATGCCGTTTCGACTTCGTCGAGTGCTCCTCAATGAAAGAGAAAGGAAAGTGCGTCATTATTTAAGGTACGCTTTCCATTTATGATGTTCCTACACATGTTTTATTCAATACCGGGGCTTCGCATTCCTTCATAGCCAGTAATCTAGTAGACAGATTAGGATTGAAATCCGAAATAGTGGCCGACCTTTAATTTTGATGAACCATGTTAAAGGATCCACTAGCCTTTGTATGGTTTGTTATGGTTTGGTCTTATCGATTCATGGATGCTCTTTTGTTAAGATTTCTTTCTTTTTGGATTTCGCTGGGTTCAGGATTATCTTAGGAATAGACTGGCTAAGGATGTATGCAACAACAATGTGTTGCGAGAAGCTTTTAATAACGATTGGAGCTTTGGAGGGGTAGATGGTGATGATTGGATGCCTGCTTGATGATAGGTTATGGTTAGCTTTCTATATTTACTATAGGTTCTACCAGATGAGTTGTCATATATGTCTATTGTTAGGGATTACTAGAGGTGTTTGAGGAGGTAAATGGATTACCGCCACACCAAGAGATTGAGTTAGTATATACTTAGTGAAAGATGTCAGACCGATAGTCATGTTCCATATATACTTAGTGAAGGATATCAGACCGATAGTTGTGCCTTTGAGTCGTATGGCATCCAAAGAGAAGGAGTTGGAGGTGCAAGTGAATGACCTGTTGAAGTGAGGGTTCATTCGTAGGAGTATACCCGAGTGGGGTGCACTTGTAGTATTCACCACTAAGGCAGATGACTCTTTGAGATTGTGTGTAGATTACTATGAGCTAAATACGGTGACAAGAAAGAACCAGCATCCACTCCCGCATCTTAATGAATTATTCAATCAGCTCCATTGTGTGAAGGTGTTCTCTCAATTGGATCTAGTGACGGGTTTTCACTAGCTAAGAATGACGAAGGAAAGTGTGTCAATCACCGTGTTTTGTACTTCGTTTAGTTCCTATGGATAGTTGATTATGCCGTTCTAACTAACCGATGCTCTAGCATACTTTAATGATCTTATGAACCATGTTTTCCGCGATAAGTTGAACAAGTTCGTTGTTGTGTTATGGATGACATACTGATCTACTCCAGGATAGAGGAGGAATACAAGACACACTTGTGGAGTGTCCTTGAAGTGTTGAGGAAGCATAAGCTGAAAGCAATGTTTTTAAAATGACACCTCTGGAGGATAGAAGTGAGATTCTTAGGTCATGTCATCTTTGAACATGGCAGCGGCTTAGGATTGGAACTAACTGTAACGACCCGTAGTTTCGCTACTTCGAAATGGGAGAAATCGTTCGTTTTAAATTTAAAAAGGAGTTTAAATCTTAAATAAAAATGTTATATGTTATAAAGAAATTATTTATTCTTATAGATAATAAATTATAAAGTATAAATTTGGATTTTTGAATAAATCGACAAAAGTTAAGTTTTTTAATAATAAATAAAGGCTTAAATAAATGGATATAAATATTTATTTAAAAAGGTAAATCTTATTTAAAACATCTAATAAAGATAATAAAAGTAAATTTGTATATTTAAAAGTATGTTAATAATCGTTTTACAAACATAACCAAAATTTATCTCATTTTGTCAGTTTTACAAACACAGTAAAATTAGAGATTTTGATATTAATTAAAGATAATTTTGAAATATGAAGAAATTTGTTTTAATTTATTTAAAGAAGTTAAAAGTTCATTTTAAAGTTTGGTTTACTTCAATATCTGGCTTAATAAAAACGTCAAATTTTGACTGTAAAATTTGTCGTCAAAAACGACGTTTTTAACCAAAACAAGTTGTCGACAAGTTGTTGCAACTTGATACATTTTCTAACTTATAAATACAAATTTACAAACTATTCAAACACTTTACATTTAGCAATAAAGACAAAAGGAGTTTACTTTTGAAAAGTTTAAATAAATGTATAAAAAGTGAAAAGTATGATTTGACATATTTAAAAATAATTAAAGCTTTTATAAAACAACATCACTACCTTACTTATCATCTCAATAATGAGATGTTATTCTTATGCATAGAAAAGGAGCAAATGGAAAAGTGAAAAGAAAGCTAACTTAAAAAATTAATGACACATACATTCATGCATTTAATGGAACCAAATCAATACAAAGTCTTCTCTTTAAAATGCAAAGTCTAAGAAAGTAATCATTTCTATCTTTAACATCACCATTAATGCTTAAGTCACATCACTTATGGAAAAGGAGCAAATGTTATTTTAACATTTTAAAGTGTAAGAAAAAGAGGTAAACATCATTTCTTAAGTACAAATTCAAATCAAAGCATTTCATCTCCATTAAGCAAAGGTCAAATCAAGGGTAGAAAGGTAAATTAAAAAGTCAAAAAGTAGAGAAGGGTATTTTAGTCATTTGCTATCCAAAGCTCAAATATAAATAAGCATCCATACCTTCAACTTTCTCACATTTCATTCCTTCCTTCTTCTTCACTTTCTCCTTCTTCTTCACCTCCATTTCCATAGCATCCAATCTCTCTTCCACCTCCATCCTTTTCTACCTTCAAGCTATCACCTCCACATCACCACACCATCACTTTTCACCACCAAAACCAAGCCTAGCTTCCACCTCTTACACCCATGGCCAAGCCCTACACACCCATACCCACCTCCACAAAGCCGTATCCACCTCCCTACACCCCTAGGCCGAGCACCACACACCCCACACTCTCCTCCACACCAAGGCCGTACCCTCCTCTCCAAATAAAAAAAGAAAAAAAAGAGAGAAGAAAAGAAAAAGAAAAAGAAAAACATAAGCGTTCGGAAAGAAAGTAAGCTAAGGCGAGAATTCAAGACGTTCGGAAAAAGCGTGTTTGTTCGAAAGAACGTAATTTACGAAAAAGTTTGACGGCGTGGATATGAAGGTGAGAAATTCTCACCGCATTTTGAATTATATTGATTATCATGCTTAATTGTTATGTTAGATAATCACTATTTGATGATATGGATGTTTGATTGATTGTTTGAATATGTTGGATAATCCATAGTAATGTGATGACATTTACCATGTTGAATATGTTAGTGTTATATGATTGTTGTATGGTTGTGATGATAATTTGGACATCAAATTCATATTAATTAAGTAATCTCTTTGTTTAATAAGACCCCATTTTAGTAATATGATATATTGTGGAAAAATAAGTCTTTTTTTATTTAGAAGTGAAATTAAAGTTAAAATGAAAGAGAATTTGAAATTTAAAGTAAAACGGATTTGAAAAGTGTAGTTAATTAGGAATTGAAATTGAGATGAATAGTGAAATTGAAATGGATTTTGAAAAAAGTGAAGTTTAGTTTGAGATTGAATGGAAGTTTAAATTGAAGTTGGATTTGAAATCTAAGTTTTAAATGTGTTTAATTTGAGATTAAAATTGAAATTGAATTGAAATTGAAATTTAAAATAAATATTAAAATAATGGGAATATAATAATATCATAATATGGTAATAGTGAAAATATATTTTAAATACTTTAAAAAGTGAAAATATTGATTTAAAATGATTTGTAATGATTTTATAAGTGTTGAAATCCAATTTGAATAAATTATACCAAGTATTGAAAAATAAGTTAAAACTAGACGCGTCGCGCAACGGTAGTTCGCGATTTCGTGCCGAAAAGTTCAAATGAATGTGTAGAGTGGAATATGATTCGAAATTCTTCGAGATAAGAAAATTCCGGACTATTATATCCATATCTTCTAAACAAAGAAAGAAAATCAAGGTTTCAATAAGTAGATTTTGAATTAAGACCAAATTAATTTTCTAGAAAAAATCGCGCTAGTGTAGTTTAGTGACCATAACGAGAAATCTGTTTAAATGAACGATTTTAATTACGGAAAAATATGGAATAAATTTGATAAATCTATTTAAATAATTTAAAAGAGATTTGGATCGAAAAATCTGAATTTTCAAATATTTAAAAGTTGTTTAAATTCAAATAAGCTTATATGGCACTTTCCGCAGCACTTTTCAGCTGCGAATTCTATAACTTTTGGAATATGAGTTTAAATGTAAAGACATTTCCTAGAATAAATTGTGAATATTTAAAAAAAGGATAATTAAGCGTTTTGAAAGATAATTTGGGATATTTATAAGCAATTCCAAAATAAAGTTGAAAATATGAGTATGCGGAAACGACTAGTACATTTGTCCCGCCTGTTAGATCTGGAAAAACAAAACAATGTGTTTAACTAAGGTTAGGGAAGGAGCAACCAGTGCCCTGAACTTACTTGGCCTATGTTTTTTTTCTTAGGAGAGGGGTGGAACAGATCGAAAGGAAAGCTCGGATGCTCTTAAATAAAAAGACTGCATTAAGTTTTTGAATTAAAAGAAGATTGATATTATCCAAATGTTAAGCAATCTCCTAAATGAATGATTTCTATGGTCTTATTTACTCAAAAATGTTTTTGTTGAGATTGATTTAGGATTTATCGTAAACAATGTCTTAAATAACGTTGTTTTTGACCCGTCTAAAAGTAAAGAAATTTGGATCAAGAATTAAGTAAGGAAATCTGAGATATTTTCTAAAGTAAAAGAATGAATTACTTAGAATTATCCTAAGTTAAAAGAAAGAGATTTCGAAATCATCGAAAAGAATTAAAATGAAAAGAGACTTAACGAAATCCTATATACTCATATTCACTTTTAATCGATAATCTGATTTCGAAGGAAACGGGGTCGGATTTGGGTAATTCCTATCCGAAAACCACTTCGAACCAATGTATACGTTCGAACGTGAAGACATGTCGAAGATGATTAAAGACAGTGGATCTTTATAGCGTGAAGACTGCTTGTTGAACATGCTCTGGGTAGCTCCCAATTATAGAGTTATTTATAGTGGTGGTCTCCTCGTGATGGAGATTTTTCAGATTGCAAGGACTACTCGCTACTAATGGTAGTAGGAGAGTGCCTTCGGTTTGTCCTATTCCTGAACAACTTGTATGGATGTTTGTCTGACATTGCATTTCTAACGATTATGTACATTGGTTTCTACAAACATACATCAGTGGTGGCGGAGAAGACAACTTCTCTTAGATTAACACCCTCCTTGAGACATACGAACTCAATGGTTGTATTTTTATGGAACGCAATTAGTAGTTAAACGAAAATGGCAATGTGGTATTCAAAGATGTGATATGTGCTATGTGAAAAGGTAATCGTTGCCTCAAGCCTCATCAAACCGGAAATGACCGAAATAGGAGTAGATGCGGCAAGGCTAAGTGGGTCATTCCTAATTAAGGTATGATCATCCCCTTCTAGATATATTTCGTCCTGCTATGACGTTCAGGATGTTAATTTTTGTGGTGTATGGAAAGAGAGCTCTCGAATAAAGGTCAATAACGATCGGAGGATGACATATTCGATACTATCTAGTTACAGAGGTAGGCCGGTCTTGTGTTGGTAGAGGGCAGATGTTCTGTGCCTCGGGACATTCATCTAGATGTGTACCCATTTCGGAAGGTAGATCCTGAGCCTGGTCATTTGTATGGAAATCCATTCTTCAATAAGAACCTACGGACTTGATTGTAAACCTATTATGTTGGAATTTAATCAATGTAACAATTTCGGCTAAGATTAATATTTGCAAATGTTTTGAAAGAGATGTCATTAGAAATAATATCAAATGTTTTGATATAAAAGTTTTTTAGTTATCATGAGGTAAAAACCCGTCCGTGTTTATGTGTGGGCGTGGTCTTATGAGATACTCTTTATTTCAAAGGATTTTATCCAAAAGCTGATATATGACACTGTCATTTATTATTGAGTTTTTCTCACGCTGGTTTATCAAGCCTGATCCGGGTATTTTCAATACTCGGGTCAGATCCGAGTAGTTTCAGGATAGTCGAAGACGGTTGGGGTTTCCAGAGGTGAGCTGGAGATATTCATCAACGTATGAGCATATTCTATTATCCGCTTTGTTTATTGAGGTTCATGCATGATAGGGGGTTCTCACTTCTTGTTAGGTAGCGAACGGATGACTCTTACTCCTACATGTCTTCGAGATCGATTATCGACGAGTTGGTTTCAGTCGAGAGGCTGGCTGTAAAAGCAAAGCGTGAGGTACCAATGTAAGCTACGGCGGAAAGTGGCCGTTGTCGATGGTTGAAAAGCCTAGATCTTTACATTTGGTATCAGAGCTGAAGGTTAAGCGAGAACCTTGGCTCTGTTATGGATAAAGTCTCATCAGAGATATGATTAGTAATATCCTAGGATGAGTGACTCATTAGAGATGGGGTTCGCAACACCCTAGAATGAGTTATGAGAGTATTATATATACAAGCGCGTATTTGTTAATTTTATGAAAATTATTTTGTTTTAAAGAAATTGGTATATGAAATAATTTTACCTTGCGTTTATATTATAAATGTCAAAGGGGATATTTTTATTTTTGGGTTAGAAATTAATGATTGTTTGTAATTTAGCTTAGTAAAAC
Source organism: Allium cepa (assembly GCA_030765085.1). Lineage (NCBI taxonomy): Eukaryota > Viridiplantae > Streptophyta > Magnoliopsida > Asparagales > Amaryllidaceae > Allium > Allium cepa. The sequence goes on from CM060942.1 coordinate 117,400,463, forward strand.
TTAAATATGAATATCTTGTGATTAGAATTGCATAATTTTACTATAAGATATTCCATATAGAATCAACATGTTGAAAGCTAGAATTTAGAAATTTAATAATATACCCTTAGGTATTTGATATTAAGAAATAATAATGATCAAGTGATTATCATAATGGATGAGTTTAAAAAGCTAAGTACAAATATCTTGTGATGTAAAATTCACAATTTGATTATAAGATATTTGATGATAATACTGAAGTTAGAAGCGTAATTGGAGAAAGTAAAGAAAAAATTGCATACTAGAGGAAAAGTTCTTATGAATAAGATAGAAAAAGATAAACCTAAATTGAGACTTTTTACTAAATATAATATAAAAGGATAAGCTGTATAACTTATAAAGGAGTTAAGTTAATTTGAAATTCAGACATTTTGATTAGGTTAAAAGTCAAAGTAAAATTTAGGAATAAGAGATATAAGAAAAATCATGCTAATATAAAAACTTTGAATTAGTGATACATTTAGGGTAACATTTGTAATTCAGAATGAAGTAAGAATAGAAGTGGATATTTTTGAATAAAATGGTTAATAGACTGATTGTTGGATGAAAAATTTAAATAACAAATACCACATGAATTAAGTTTCATAATTTGACTATAAGGTATTTGATGGATTTAAGGTTAAGAAATTTGATTTAGAAAATGGATAGGTAAATAAGTTAAGTAGTTAATCATAGAATCAGTGAGAAAAATGTGTACACTTAGTAAAGTTGTCTTATTAATATATGGATTGGATATATAATATTAGCTAAATGGAAACCTTAGGTAAAGAAAACTAAGGATTGAGTTTTATAACTTATTAATTTGAGATAATAGTAGAGTTCCACATTTGTTAAACACCTTAGTTGAAGTAATGATGGTTTGAAGATTAAGGATATGTATATATACTCTTAGGAAGTAAAGGTATATTATACGAGTTTAAGTCATATTTGTATGCTTAATTAATAATATATTTAAGAGAAAGCAATGGTTGTGAAATAAACTTGGATTAATAGAAGTTTTGAAAAAATGTGTTAGGTAAAGATAAATGTGAATAAGTACATAAGTTAAACGTAGATCATTTTGGCACACAAATTTTGATCTAAGTTTTGAGTACAAAACTTTGAGGTGTTTACACCAATCCGAAAAAGGATTTATCACTCGATTCTTGACGGTGAATATTGATGAGAGTTTATGATTATGTACACGAGTTTTCTATCATAGTTGAGAGCTATGCAAGGAAAGCAAGGGTTTGTGATCAAAAAGTCTGATCAAAGTCCGCACTAGAAAATCGGAGGATCGATACTAGTTCGGAGGTAAAGTTGTGGATTTGAATAATAGATCGAATCAAAGATCACTTATAGTATAATGTTTTGGGTCTGTCTACTTAGTAGTTGGATAGTTATCTTTAAAAGTAGGAACTAAGATATAGTGGTTGGACTTATGTTTTGATACGTGTAAATTTATATAGACCTCAGGTGTAGTACATGCTCAGGACAGAGGATGAGTTACGTGAATGTATTCATTTTTGTTGATATAGTATCAATGGGGTTGCTTTTGGATGTATAGTCATGTTTGGTTGTTGTATAATCTATCTTAAGTGTGAATTATGCACTAGGATGAGTAGGATAAAAGTTTGACTTGATGAATATATAATTGTAAGTACGTGATAGATACTTAGGTTAATGTGGGGAATCTTTGTATGCATGTTTGGCATCATTTGTTTTAGCGTTATTATGATATCGACCTTCTTCTTTTCTATCATCATTAGAAATAAGTCAAATTATTTGAGGAGATGAGTATGGAATAGATTCCCTTGTCTTTGAATTCATTTCGAGGACGAAATGCTTTTAAGTAGGGGAGAATGTAACGACCCGTAATTTCGCTACTTCGAAAATGAAGATTTCGTTCGTTTTAAATTTAAAAAGGAGTTTAAATCTTAAATAAAAATGTTATATATAATTAAGAAATTATTTATTCTTATAGATAATAAATTTAAAAGTATAAATTTGGATTTTTGAACAAATCGACAAAAGTTAAGTTTTGTTAATAATAAATAAAGGCTTAAACAAATAGATTTAAATATTTATTTAAAAAGGTATATCTTACTTAAAACATCTAATAAAGATAATAAAAGTAAATTTATATATATTTAAAAGTATGTTAATAATCGTTTTACAAAAATAACCCAAATTTATCGCATTTTGTCAGTTTTACATACATAGTAAAATTAGAGATTTTGATATTAATTAAAGATAATTTTAAAATATGAAGAAACTTGTTTTAATTTATTTAAAGAAGTAAAAAGTTAATTTTAAAGTTTGGTTTACTTCAATATATGGCTTAATAAAAACGTCAAATTTTGACTGTAAAATTTGACGTTTTTATTAAGCCATATAATATATGGCTTAATAAAAACGTCAAATTTTGACTGTAAAATTTGTCGTCAAAAACGCCGTTTTTAACCAAAACAAGTTGTCGATAAGTTGTTGCAACTTGATACATTTTCTAACTTATAAATACAAATTTACAAACTATTTAAACACTTTACATTTAGCACTAAAGAAAAAAAGAGTTTACTTTTGAAAAGTTAAATAAATGTATAAAAAGTGAAAAGTATGGTTTGACATATTTTAAAATAATTAAAGCTTTTATAAAACAACATCATTACCTTACTTCTCATCTCATTAATGAGATGTTATGCTTATGGATAGAAAATGAGTAACGGAAAAGTAAAAAGAAAGCAAACTTAAGGAATTAATGACACATACATACATGTATTTAATGCAAATCAAATCAATACAAAGTCTTCTCTTTAAAATGCAAAGTCTAAGAAAGTAATCATTTCTATCTTTAACATCACCATTAATGCTTAAGTCACATCACTTACGGAAAATGAGCAAATGTTATTTTAACATTTTAAAGTGTAAGAAAAAGAGGTAAACATCATTTCTTAAGTACAAATTCAAATCAAACCATTTCTTCTCCATTAAGCAAAGGTCAAATCAATGGTAGAAAGGTAAATTAAAAAGTCAAAAAGTAGAGAAGGGTATTTTAGTCATTTTCCATCCAAAGCTCATATATAAATAAACATCCATACCTTCCACTTTCTCACATTTCATTCCTTCCTTCTTCTTCACTTTCTCCTTCTTCTTCACCGCCATTTCTATGGCATCCAACCTCTCTTCCATCTCCATTCTCTTCTACCTTCAAGCTATCACATCCACATCACCACACCATCACTTTTCACCACCAAAACCAAGCCTAGCTTCTAGCTACCCACCTCTTACACCCATGGCCGAGCCCTATACACCCATACCCACCTCCACAAAGCCGTACCCACCTCCCTACACCCCTAGACCGAGCACCACACACCCTACACCCTCATCCACACCAAGGCCGTACCCTCCTCTCCAAATAAAAAACAAAAGAAAAAAAGAGAAGAGAAGAAAAGGAAAAACATAAGCATTCGGAAAGAAAGTAAGCTAAGGCGAGAATGCAAGACGTTCGGAAAAAGCACGTTTATTCGAAAGCATGTAATTTACGAAAAGGTTTGACGGCGTGGATATGAAGGTGAGAAATTCTCACCGCTTTTTGAATTATATTGATTATCATACTTAATTGTTATGTTAGATAATCACTATTTGATGATATGGATGTTTGATTGATTATTTGAATATGTTGGATAATCCGTAGTAATGTTATGATATTTACCGTATTGAATATGTTAGTGTTATATGATTGTTGTATGGTTGTGATGATAATTTGGACATCAAATTTCTATTAATTAAGTAATCTCTTTGTTTGATAAGACCCTATTTTAGTAATATGAGATATTGTAGAAAAATAAGTCTCATTTCATTTAGAAGTGAAATTAAAGTTAAAATGAAAGAGAATTTGAAATTTGAAGTAAAACGGATCTGAAAAGGGTAGTTAATTAGGAATTGAAATTGAGATGAATAATGAAATTGAAATGGATTTTGAAAAAGTGAAGTTTAGTTTGAGATTGACTGGAAGTTTAAATTGAAGTTGGATTTGAAATCTAAGTTTTAAATGTGTTTAATTTGAGATTAGAATTGAAATTGGAATTTAAAATTTAATATTAAAATAACGGGAATATGGTAATATGGTAATAGTGAAAATATATTTTAAATACTTTAGAAAGTGAAAATATTGATTTAAAATGATTTATAATGATTTTATAAGTGTTGAAATCCAATTTGAACAAATTATTTCAAGTATTGATAAATAAGTTAAAACTAGACGCGTCGCGCAACGGTAGTTCGCGATTTCGCGCTGAAAAGTTCAAATGAATGTGTAGAGTGGAATATGGCTCGGAATTCTTCGAAATAAGAAAATTCCAGACTATTATATCCATATCTTCTAAACGAAGAAAGAAAATCAAAGTTTCGATAAGTAGATTTTGAACTAAGACCAAATTAATTTTCTAGAAAAAATCGCGCTAGTGTAGTTTAGTGACCATAACGAGAAATTTGTTTAAATGATCGATTTTAATTACGGAAAAATATGGAATAAATTTGATAAATCTATTTAAATAATTTAAAATAGATTTGGATCGAAAAATATGAAGTTTCAAATATTTAAAAGTTGTTTAAATTTAAATAAGCTTATATGGCACTTTCCGCATCACTTTTCTGCTGCGAATTCTATAACTTTTGGAATATGAGTTTAAATGTAACGACATTTCCCAGAATAAATTGTGATTGTTTTAAAAAAGGATAATTAAGCGTTTTGAAAGATAATTTGGGATATTTATAAGCAATTCCAAAATAAAGTTGAAAACCTGAGTATGAGGAAACGACTAGCACATTTGTCCCGCCTGTGAGGTCTGAGAAGATAAAACAAGGTGTTTAACTAAGGTTAGAGATGGAGCAACCAGTGCCTTAAAGTTACCTGGCCTATGTTTTCTTTTCTTAGGCGAGGGGTGGAAAAGATCGAAAGGAAAGCTCGGATGCTCTTAAATAAAAAGACTGTATTAAGTTTTTGAATTAAAAGAAGATTGGTATTATCCACATGTTAAGCAATCTCCTAAATGAATGATTTCTATGATCCTATTTACTGAAATATGTTTGTGTTAAGATTGATTTAGGGTTTATCGTAAACGATGTCTTAAATAATATTGTTTTTGACCCGTCTAAAAATAAAGAAATTTGGATCAAGAATTAAGTAAGGAAATCTGAGATATTTTCCAAAGTAAAAGAAGGAATTACTTAGAATTATCCTAAGTTAAAAGAAAGAGATTTCGAAATCATCCGAAAAGAATTAAAGTGAAAAGAGACTTAATAAATCCTATATACTTATATTCACTTTTTATCGACAATTGGATTTCGAAGGAACCGGGGTCGGATTTGGGTAATTCCTATCCGAAAACCGCTTCGATTCAATGTATACATTCGAACGTGAAGACATGTTGATGATGATTGAACACCGTGGATCTTTATAGCGTGAAGACTGCTTGTTGAACATGCTCTGGGTAGCTCTCAATTATAGAGTTATTTATAGCAGTGATCTCCTCGTGATGAGGATTTTTCGGATTGCGAGGACTACTCGCTACTAGTGGCAGTAGGAGAGTGCCTTCGGTTTGTCCTGTTCCTGGACAACTTGCATGGACGTTTGTCTGACATTGCATTTCTAACGATTACATACATTGGTTTCTACAAATGTACATCGGTGGTGGCGGAGAAGGCAACTTCTCTTTGCTTAACACCCTCCTTGAGACATATGAGCTCAAGGGTTGTATTTTTATGGAAGGCAATTAGTAGTTAAACGGAAATGGAAATGTGACATTCAAAGATGTGATATGTGTTATGTGAAAAGGTAATCGTTGCCTCAAGCCTCATCAAACCGGAAATGACCGAAACAGGATTAGATGCGGCATAGCTTAGTGGGTCATTCCCAATTATGGTATGATCATCCTCTTCTAGATATATTTCTTCCCGCTATGACGTTCGGGATGTTAATTTAAGTGGTGTATGGAAAGAGAGCTCTCGAATAAAGGTCAGCAACGATCAGGGGATGACATATTTGGTACTATCTAGTTACAGAGGTAGGCCCGTCTTGTGTTGGTAGAGGGCAGATGTTCTATGCCTCGGGACATCCATCTAGAGGTGTACTCATTTCAGAAGGTAGATCTTGCACTTGGTCATTTGTATGGAAATCCATTCTCCAATAAGAACCTACGCACTTGATTGTAAACCTATTATGCTGGAATTCAATCAATGTAACAATTTCGGCTACGATTAATAAGTTTATTTGCAAATGTTTTCAAAGAGATGTCATTAGAAATAATATCAAATGTTTTAATATAAAAGTGTTTTTGATATCATAAGGTAAAAACCCGTCCGTGTTTATGTGTGGGTGTGTTCTTATGAGATACTCTTTATTTCAAAGGATTTTATCCAAAAGCTGATATATGACGCTGTCATTTATTATTGAGTTTTTCTCATGTTGATTTATCAAGCCTGATTCGGGTATTTTAAATACTCGGGTCACATCCAAGCAGTTTCAAGATAGTCGAAGATGGTTGGAATTTCCAGAGGAGAGCTGGAGATATTCATCAACGTATGAGCATATTCTATTATCCGATATACTCAGTGTATTTTGTTTGATGTTTGTCAGCAATTGTAAGGGAAGATTTATAACTGTCCAAGCTGAATTTAGGTTAGACTCTGATATATGTATTTAAATGTTTTCCGCTATAAAAATATTTGTTCAATATTATATGTTATTCCATTCGTGTGAGATTCTGTTCTGTCTAATTTTCTTTATCATCCTTAAAGATCCGTCTTTTCGAGCAATTTGAGTTAGACATGTGTGGTTTATTGTCGATTCAAAGGGTATGGGAGAATGGGACTTTACACTAACCAGGAATCGTATTGATGTGAAGGGTTTCCTAAGATCAGCGAGATACTGTAGACGTTTTATCAAGGACTTCTCAAAGGTAGCAGCAGCGGTTACCAATTTAACGAAGAAGAATCAGATTTTGTTTGGTACACGAAGTTCGAGCATGAATTTGTAAGTCTTAAGGAGAGGTTAACAAGTGCAACAGTATTGAGTATTCCAAGTGGGAATGAATAGCTAACAATATATAAGACGTCAATGGTACTGAACTTGGTGTGGAGTTGATGTAGAGGGGAAAGGTTGTCGCCTATGCTAGTCGATATCTGAGCCTGCATGACAGGAAGTATCCAACTTACGATTTGTAATAGGCGGTGATAGAGTTTGTTTTGAAGAGTTAGAGGCTTTATCTATAAAAAGAAGGTTCAAGCTATTCACAAACCATAAATCCTTGAAGTGCTTTTTCTCTCATAAGGATCTCAACTTTCACCTGTAGCGATGGTTGAAATTCTTGGCCTCCTATGACTTTAACATTTCCTGTACGCCTGGTAAGGGGAATGCAGTCGTTAATTCATTGAGTAGAAGATATGCCAGTTTAGAGCTATGTTCCTAGAGTGGAAGTAGTCGAAGTATATTGCAGGCTATGACTTCAGACCTCATTGTGAGTTAGAGCTGGAGATATTGGCGAGTTTAACAGTCAAATCTAATTTGATTGAGTGGATTGGTATTAGTCAGCATCGAGATGCTAGACTAGAGGAGACCATTGTGAAATAGAAGGTGGAGTAACTTCTAAAGATACGATGCAATATAGACTCGACCGAAATGGTTAGCTCCGTAAGGATGGGAGATTGATTATTCCTACTATTGATGGATTGCGAGATGAGGTGCTACGAGAGTTCCACCATTCTAGGTTGTCTATACATCCCAACGGTAATAAGATGTACCGTGACGTGAAACATACCTATTATTAGGAGGGTATGAAGAAGGATGTCGGGATATTAATCTTGAAGTGTATGAAATGCTAGTTGGTAAAGGCAGAGTAAAAGAAACCAAGTGGATTTTTGCAGCCGCTTAAAGTCCTGAGTGGAAACAGGTGTAGATTTCATTGAATTTCATTGATTGATTGCCAAGGACCAGAGAAGGTTATAATAGGTCGATAGATTGACGAAGGGTTCCCAATTCATTCGTGTCAAGTCTTGTAGAATGACATCCAATTTGGCCGAGTTGTATGTGAATTGGGTTGTACGACTCCATAGTGTGACGAAGAGCATTGTTAGTGGCCGAGACCCTTTATTCACTAGTGGGTTTTGAAAGAGCTTACAAGAGGTGTTGGGGGCCGAGCTACATTTCAGTGTAGTATATCACCTACAAACTGATGGGTAGATAGAGAGGGTGAACTTTATATTGGAGGATCTCTTGTGAGCTTGCATAATCAATTTCGGAAGCTCATGGGACAATCACTTGCATTTAGTGGAATTTGCATACAATAATAGCTATTAGTCTAGTATTGGTATCAAACCGTATGAAGGTTTGTGTGGCTGACCATGTAATACTCCTTCGTGTTGATGGAAGATGGCGAGAAACTGATACTTCAGCTAGATATGGTTAGGAAATCTTAGAGAAGATTGAGATCATTTGATAATGGATGAAAGCTACTCAGGATAGGTAAAAGAGCTATGCTAGTAGGAAACATCGAGATTTAGAGTTCTCTATCGATGTTATTGTGTTTGTGAAGATTTCTCTATTGAATAATGTTATTCATTCGGTATTAAGGGGAAGTTGGCATTGAGATTCGTCAGTTCTTTTCCAATAGTAGTGAGAATTGGAAACCAAGCATATAGGATCGACTTACTTTAGAAGATGACAAGCGTGCAACGTCTTCCACATCTCTCGCTTGCGGAAGTTTATGCATGAATCAGCCATGATGATTACATTGGAAAAACATAATGATATCAAGATTGAACAAGAAGCTTCAAGGCCTTGTAGGCCGGTTTGTACTGTTAAATGCGGTACAAAACTGCTTAGAAGGAAAACGGTGGAGTTAGTAAAGGTTCAATTGTAACGGTTCTGAATTTTGAACAATTTAATTTGTAAATATTTAATTTATTTTAAATATTTAAATGATGATTTGACTTGAATTTCAAATTATCAGAATAAATTGGCGATTAAATATTAGAATTTAATCTGTTTAAAGTTGAATAAAATTTAAATTTAACTTTGGAGTTTGAAATTGAATATTGAATTGGTATTTAAAATTTTAAACGAATGACTTAGAAAAATAGTTTGGATTTACGAATTTTTTTTTTTGTAAATTTATAAATTGATATTGATATTTGAACTGCAAAACGTTTATATGTTTATTTAAGAAAATTTATACAAATCAATTGAATTTAAAATAAGAAAAATATATATATAATAATATATATAATAATAATAATAATAATAATAATAAAGTAAATAAAATAAAATAAAAAATAAAATAATAAGTATACATTACCTTACCCCTGTCAGCCAAATTCATGCCGTAACCCATGCTAATACACGTTCTCTATTCTCTTTTATACCCCACTCCTTTTCCCCTTTTCTCATTCGAAACCCTTCAGTAATCAAACGAAAGAAGAAAAAAAATTAATGGCGGCTGTCGTTCGTCCCTCTCTTCACAATTAAGGCTTTTCGAAATTTGGGTTTGCTTCGGCTTCAATTCGATCGCGTGCTTCTCAGTGGGTCGAGTTCGTCTCCTTGCTTCGGTGAAAGGTGAGTTCTTTGCTCACGATTGATTTTGATTCAAGTGTTTAAATTTGTTTGAAATGGATGTTTGGTTGCATGCTATGTTTTGGGGGGTTATTCGTTATCAATTGCTCGGATTTTTTTTGGATTTAAACTGATATGAGCAGATTTGTCACTGCATGTTGGTTGTTGGTTGTTATTCGCTATCATTTGCTCTGATATTTTGATTTTAAATTAATAAGAATAGATGTTATTTGATATTTGTTTTTAAACTGTTAAGAACAGATGCTATTTGGGATTTATTTTTAAACTGGTGAGAACAGACACTATTTGGAATTTAATTTAAATTGATGAGAACAGATGCTATCAATTTGTGATTTGTTTTTAACTGATGAGGACAGATGCTTGTTTTTGTGTTGCTGCATGTGATGGATGCATGCTCGTGTATCTGTATATATATGCCACCTCTGTTATGTTAGGCAGTTTCAAGAAAATATATATATATATAATACTGTGAGCAAACTATACTTTAAAGTTTTGAATCTTGTTTTGCTCTTTGCTCTCGGTCAATCCAATTTAAACTGTTAAAAACATATGCTATATGATATTGTTTTTTCACTGATGAGAACAGATACTATAAATTTTGTTTTTAAACTGTTAAGAACAGATTCTACCCAATATTTGTTTTTAAATTAATAAGAACAAATGCTATTTGATATTTGTTTTTAAACTGTTAAGAACAGATGCTATTTGGGATTTATTTTTAAACTGGTGAGAACAGACACTATTTGGAATTTAATTTAAATTGATGAGAACAGATGCTATCAATTTGTGATTTGTTTTTTTTTACTAATAAGAACAGATACTATAAATTTTGTTTTTAAACTGTTAAGAACAGATGCTATTAATTTTTGTTTTTTTTAAAAAAAATGATAAGAACAGATGTTAATTTTAAGAGTATGAGTACTAGTTTGAGAACAAATGAAGTTTCATATATACATGACTTTGAAAATGTTAGAGTTTTTCAGAAAGTATAGTCTTGTTTTCAACTACGAACTTATACAGTTTTAATATATATAACTATCTTTGACCTCTTGTATGCACTTGTGCTTGCACTGTGTTGAGTGTGCTAACTTGACCTTCTTGCATTTGTGTAGTAGCTGCTGTCCATTTTCATTTTATTAGCTATACTGATATATTTGAACTTGAATCATTTTTAGCTGTGTCAACTTGTTTTAAATGGTGGACTCAATGTGTCACATGTTTTCCAAAATCTGCATATATAGGCATACATATATTTGTATGTGTGTATGCATATATATGACTGGATTTATACTGTCTTGAATCTTGTTTACTTGATGACATTTAGTTGGTGTAGTTGTACTCTTGTAGCTTCACCTCAGTTCACTGAACTATACTGGGTTGCATTTACAGACATACTCGATGTCTTGATTTTCACATATAACTTCACTAGAATTTTGTGGATGTTTTTCCATGTTATCCACTGCCTCTTGAAGCACTTTGATATTGATCATGTAATCTACTGAGAAAAAGAAAAAAAAAGAAAAAAAGTAAGTAAGTTGGAATTTGGTTTAACTTGTTTGAGTTGCAGGCTCACACCAGGTTTTAAATCCTTCTCCTCCTCTTTGCTTTTTAAAAAAAAAATTGTAAACAAGTTTAACTTTGGTTTAAGACCTGTTATATATTTTCAGAAATAAATGAAAGCAAGTTTAAACTTTAATCATTATTACCTGGTTGACTTGATTCTCTTGACTTGGTCATCTTTGATGTTGTTGAACTAAGTAGCATGCATTTTGTGGTCTGCCTTGTTGCTAAGTCATTTCTGTTGACATGTTGTTGCATTCTCTTGAGTCTGTTGGACTTGGGTCTAGTTGTGCACTTGCATTTGAGTACTGTGTCTTGTTTCATTTAGTTTGCATTGTTCAAAGTCATGTTCCAATAGTTGCTGCCCTGTCCATATAGTTGTTCAATTGACTACTGAACTGGTGCCTTTTGGTACTTGTCTGCATGTCAGTTCATCACTGATTACTTTGATTTATTTCATATTTTTGATATGTTGTCCACATGAGTTCGATGCGTTTGCATATACTCTGTCTTTGAGTTGATGTGTTGATTGCATTGTTGTACCTGGGTTATATCACTGATCATTTGTATACACATAGTTGTATGCTTCTCGGTTGCACTGTAGTTTGGTCTGCATCCCTTTGTTTGATCATCAGTTGTAGCTTGTTATATTGAACTTGTAGTTGATGCCGTAAGCTCTGTTGCACTTCGATGTTGTTTATGTTGAATCATTCTCTGTTGCACTTCACCTCTGAGTTGAGTTTCACTTATGGTTCCAGTATTGCTGAAACATGATGTTTACTTTGCTCACTTGTGGGTTAGTTTGATATTAAGTGGTATATGTTGACACATTCATATGCTGTTTGCACCATTTGATCAGATTATTTCTTTGTTGCATTGCCTCCATTCAGAATTTTTGTTGCAGTGGTTATTTGAGGTTGTATGCTTCATGCTTGATGCACACGTGTTGGCGAGGCAGTGCACATGTATACAAATATATGTGTGCACTGCAGCCACACAGGATTGATAGATTTTAAAAAAAAAATTTAATTTAAGTTTGTTTCCCTGTTGCTTCTCTGTTCTCTGTTCATACCTGGTTATAGAGTTCTAATTGAGTTTTCAAACATGTTGCACTTCGATGTTGTTATGTTGAATCATTCACTGTCCCTGTTTCATTTGTTCAGTTGCACTTATAAATCCATGAATTGTTGTCCATTCATTTTGGGACCCTGTTTGTTCATCTACGCTTGGCCTTAATGCTTAGCTATATTCAGGCTGATGTTTGACACACTGTATTTTGGGCTGTTACCATTTATTTCAGTTCATTGCAAATTTAATTACTTGAATAAAGATTAATCCTGACTCGAGTGTTTTTGTGTTTGCAATAAACGCTCGGGTCAGACCGAGTATTTTTACAGCTTGAAGATTTTCAGGCAGCGAAGTTAGAGAGAGAGGGGGAAGCACTTCACTAAAGCTTTTCAAGAAATTTTCTTGTACTTAATAAAATAAATTTTTTCCGCTGTATAAAAATTTAAATGCATTGTACAAACTCTGATATATGTATGTAAGAAAAATTCATTTATGAATAATATTATGATTATTCTGTGATTCTGTGGCTGATTCTGTTTAAACTCTATAAACTGACTAACAATCCGTCATTTTGAACGTTTCGAGTTGGTTTAATTACCGACTAGAGGCGGTCAGGACGGCGGGTCGTTACAAAAGTGGTATCAGAGCTTTGGTTTACTCAAAGCTCAGTTTATGATGTTTAATATGAATAGTTACTAGAACCACTTTAAAGAAAAATGTTTTTCAAATCTAAAGAAGTATGAAATTGTTTTCTTTGAAAAATAAAAGGTATTTTGAAAATTCAAACTTTTTCGAAAATTCCCCTCTCTAAATTTAGGATTGCGATAGTTTCTCATTCGAAAATCCATTGTCAAATTGTTGAGATTTATGGAAAAATGAAATATGAGTTAAGTGAACTAATGAATTGGTTTGAATCAAATATTGTGAATATCTACAAAATAATAAATTGTGAAATAAAATGATATTTCAATTTAGTTATAGCCAAGAGGATAATTAAACTATAACTTGAGAATTTGATTCTGAATTCTTTTGAGAAATTGATTTCAAACGTTGTGAAGAACGAGTTAATAAATAAATGGATTATAAGTATTTAAACTTATAATATGGACTTTTGTTATATAATTGAGTTATATAAATTGAATTGAATTGAATTAATAAAAAGATTGTCAATCGAAGTTTATAAATAGAAATGGAATTTGTAAAGATTGTTTATAAATTCGAAATCAATTGAATTTGATAAGTAAATTGTTGTAGCTTATTAAAGGAGTTATATTCACGATTTTGGACAGTGGATAACCCTTTAAAAATAAAAATAAGTTGAAGAAATGATGAAATTAGTTGACAAAATATATTCACGATTTTGGACAGTGAATATATTATTGAATAAAACAGATATGTTTTAGGTAAAATGATTGAATAATCCAACCTCTGCTAATAAGAATTGCAAATATTGATAGGAAACTTCGAAAACACCTTGTTAATTATAATAGCGAAAACCGAAGCACAAAAAGCAGCACGCCGTGAACAAAGAGCAATTGCTCGTAGAGAAGCAGAAGCGACACGTGCGGAAATTGAAAGGAGATTCAGTGAAAGGCAAGCACCTGGTCCATATGATGAGGTTATTTGCTATCGATGTCATAAAAAGGGACATTATGCCATTAAGTGCCGAAAGAGAAGAAAGAAAAGGAATGTGGATGTCCGATTCGCTCGTCCTGAGATTGTGTGTTTTAAATGTCGGGAGAAAGGGCATTTTCTTAGTCATTACCCTAAAGTGAAAAGGAAAAAGTGCGTACTCGATTTGCCCGTCGATAGATTGACAATCTGCTACCATTGTCGTCAGTCTGGACATATAGCCAGAAACTGCACCGAAAGACAGCAGGGAAAGCAAGCTATAGCCCGACCAGCTAGAGCGAAAAGTGCTAAGGTGATAGATAAGGATGGAAACATCTCATATTTTAGCAATAACTGTAAGGATTGGGGACATGTGGATTTTGAATGTGTTAATTCTCCTTTAACACAACATGAAATAGTGTCATCCGAAGATGAAACTTTGGCAAAGATGCATACTACCGGACAAGAAGTCGATAGTCCTTAATTATTTTGTATCTTAAACCAACCAATATATTTTGTAATACTATCTTTTGTAATCCAAAATCTTCTGTGTACGTCGTTTAAAAGTATTAAGCTATGTAAAATTTTGTACGGAGAAAATATTTTAATGAAATAGCATCTTGGGAAGGAAATTTAATTGTTGATTTAACTGAATGAATCAAACTAAGTTTGATGTAAAGTTTATATTTCAAGTTTAAAACTATTGCCTAAAATAGTTAATATGGAAATATAGATCTAATGGAACCAATTCGATGAATAATTTACTAAAGAACTAGTTGACTATTTTGGAAATAGAAAGTAAATGCAAAGTTCAAATAGAAATTAAATTTCAAATTTGATGTTTGTCAACATGATAATCCATTATAGGTTTAATAAATTCAGTGATGAATTTGAATTTAAACGTGCGGAAAATTTAATTAAGTGAAAAACTTAATATTGAAAAGTTTGAAATTGGTTTAAAACTAATATTATGAAAAGTATGAGGAATTCAAACTATGAATTAAGTTGAAGTTGAAATTGAAAAAGTTAATGGTTTTAAAGATGTTTTAAAATGCATTAAGTATCGAATACATAGATTTCAACATTCAATTGTTGGAATAGACGTTTTCGAGAAATAAGGAAATAGTGGACTATAACACTGTTGTTATAGTAAATGGTTTCCGGAAGTAAATATTGTTTATAGTATTGGTATTTATATATCTATTTTAAATTCGAATCCCTATACTAGTGACTTTTGAGTTGTCGTAACGATGTTTTACGCAACATTCGTTTTGGCTCAAATAAATGTGTTTAAAGGAACGCTTTCCTTAAAGAATGGAATATATACTTAATTTTGATTCAAGTATATTGAATATTTTCCAAGAGTTGAAAATAAATGAATTTGTGAATTACTTATTATTTAATAAGTATGGAAATGTTTTCCAATATGAAATGAAAGGTTTGAAATTTTATCTTTTAAAGATAAATTGAAAAATAAATATTTGAAATTGGTTTCAAATGGTTATGTTGGAAAATTATATATATCTTCTAAAGATATTATTTTTGGGAAATTTGAACGATCAGTTCAACTTGAATATTTTTCAAAAAGATTGAATCTTGAGTTAAATTGAGTTTAACTTCGACATCAAAAACAATATAAGTTGAGCTTTGAATTTTGGATAGTCGATTGGGATTGTATGTCTAACATTGTGAATTGATGACATAGCAATTGATCTCTATTAAATATATATCTGTGGTGGCGGAGAATTTATTCTTTTAGCTTAACACCCTTCTCTGAGACGTGCGAGCTTAGAGGTTATATATCGATAGACATCAATTATGTGTTGAGAATTGACGATGTAACGTAAAATCCAAATCGAATGTGAAGTCGATAATGAATTGGATTATGAATGTGAATTAGGTTTGAGATAACATTAAATTTTCAAATCGATTTAGAGGAAAATTTTAAACGTGATGGGAAATTTGGAATCCTCTATTTGTTATGAATGTGAATTGAGTTTTCGTAACTTATATATGTGAATATAATAAATCGAAAACCATCAGTTTGGAAAGTCATTATTATGAAAAGTCCTGTGTAGGTTTACATAGGTATGATATGTACGAAATGTGAAATGAAGTACTATATATATATGACATATGTTTTCTAAAAACAGAGGATATGGAAATGTACCTTCCATTTATTATTGGTGAAGGTGATTGGAACTCGGTGGAGTGTCCATTGGAAATCGTAGCTACGTAGAATTTCCATTAGTGGAATGTCCATTGGGACTGACTGGGATCCCCCACGATGGATCATCGTGTTTGGGATTAGGTGAATTGATGCTGGCGTAATTCGTGGGGCGTGATGCCTATAGTTACAAGCGATTCCATTGGGATAGTGGCGCAACCGCCGTGTAAACTGCGATCTAGAAACCGAAGCGTAATTCGAGGGGCGTGATGCCTACGGCCACGAGCGATTCTACTGGGATAGTAGCGTAACCTCCGTGTGGACCGCGATCTAAGGCGACAACCATGGCGAAATTCAAGAGAGATGAGAAATCTAAGGTTACAAGCGATTCTACTGGGATAGTAGCGTAACCGCCGGGTAAACTGTGATCCATGGGGGAACGTGCTTTCCATATCCATTTTTAAAAGAATTTTTAAAAAGTATTTTCACTGGGAGTTGAAGCAAGTATATTTAGTACTTGGAGATTTTTAGTCTTGCGCCTGGCCAGCGTATGCCTAATGTCTGTGAGAACGACGATGGACTTGTTAAACTTCGAGTTATCAAGTATTTTCAAACTTTGAATAGAAAATCAATAATCTGAAATTAGAATTACATAATTCTAACTTAATGAATTAAGGAAGAAGATCTTTAAAATATCTTGAAAGCACACAGCTTTGGAAAAGATGTAATATGCAAATATTTAGCATGAAAGAATTTCAAGTTCAAAAATTTGAGTTTTGTAAG
Source organism: Allium cepa (assembly GCA_030765085.1). Classification (NCBI taxonomy): domain Eukaryota; kingdom Viridiplantae; phylum Streptophyta; class Magnoliopsida; order Asparagales; family Amaryllidaceae; genus Allium; species Allium cepa. Next base: position 117,417,298 of record CM060942.1, read on the forward strand.
TCAAAAAATTTGGTAAAAGACTTTTGTGTCTTGATTATTGAAATTGATGAACAAAACTAGTGAGATAAAATAAATAGAATGAATCCTATATTTATTTGCGAATTTGAAACTTGGTAAAATTGTGTAGGGTATAAATATCGGTGGGATTTTAGCAATCGTTTTTCCTAACTTATAATTTCGGGACGAAATTCTTTTAAGTAGGGGAGATTGTAACGGTCCTGAATTTTGAACAATTTAATTTGTAAATATTTAATTTATTTTAAATATTTAAATGATGATTTGACTTGAATTTCAAATTATCAGAATAAATTGGCGATTAAATATTAGAATTTAATCTGTTTAAAGTTGAATAAAATTTAAATTTAACTTTGGAGTTTGAAATTGAATATTGAATTGGTATTTAAAATTTTAAACGAATGACTTAGAAAAATAGTTTGGATTTACGAATTTTTTTTTTTTTGTAAATTTGTAAATTGATATTGATATTTGAACTGCAAAACGTTTATATGTTTATTTAAGAAAATTTATACAAATCAATTGAATTTAAAATAAGAAAAAAATATATATAATAATATATATAATAATAATAAAAAAGTAAAAGAAAATAATAATAATAATAATAATTATACATTACCTTACCCCTGTCAGCCAAATTCATGCCGTAACTCATGCTAATACACGTTCTCTATTCTCTTTTATACCCCACTCCTTTTCCCCTTTTCTCATTCGAAACCCTTCAGTAATCAAACGAAAGAAGAAAAAAAATTAATGGCGGCTGTCGTTCGTCCCTCTCTACACAATTAAGGCTTTTCGAAATTTGGGTTTGCTTCGGCTTCAATTCGATCGCGTGCTTCTCAGTGGGTCGAGTTCGTCTCCTTGCTTCGGTGAAAGGTGAGTTCTTTGCTCACGATTGATTTTGATTCAAGTGTTTAAATTTGTTTGAATTGGATGTTTGGTTGCATGCTATGTTTTGGGGGGGTTATTCGTTATCAATTGCTCGGATTTTTTTTGGATTTAAACTGATATGAGCAGATTTGTCACTGCATGTTGGTTGTTGGTTGTTATTCGCTATCATTTGCTCTGATATTTTGATTTTAAATTAATAAGAACAGATGTTATTTGATATTTGTTTTTAAACTGTTAAGAACAGATGCTATTTGGGATTTATTTTTAAACTGGTGAGAACAGACACTATTTGGAATTTAATTTAAATTGATGAGAACAGATGCTATCAATTTGTGATTTGTTTTTAACTGATGAGGACAGATGCTTGTTTTTGTGTTGCTGCATGTGATGGATGCATGCTCGTGTATCTGTATATATATGCCACCTCTGTTATGTTAGGCAGTTTCAAGAAAATATATATATATAATACTGTGAGCAAACTATACTTTAAAGTTTTGAATCTTGTTTTGCTCTTTGCTCTCGGTCAATCCAATTTAAACTGTTAAAAACAGATGCTATATGATATTGTTTTTTTTACTGATGAGAACAGATACTATAAATTTTGTTTTTAAACTGTTAAGAACAGATTCTACCCAATATTTGTTTTTAAATTAATAAGAAGAAATGCTATTTGATATTTGTTTTTAAACTGTTAAGAACAGATGCTATTTGGGATTTATTTTTAAACTGGTGAGAACAGACACTATTTGGAATTTAATTTAAATTGATGAGAACAGATGCTATCAATTTGTGATTTGTTTTTTTTACTGATGAGAACAGATACTATAAATTTTGTTTTTAAACTGTTAAGAACAGATGCTATTAATTTTTGTTTTTTTTAAAAAAAAACTGATAAGAACAGATGTTAATTTTAAGAGTATGAGTACTAGTTTGAGAACAAATGAAGTTTCATATATACATGACTTTGAAAATGTTAGAGTTTTTCAGAAAGTATAGTCTTGTTTTCAACTACGAACTTATACAGTTTTAATATATATAACTATCTTTGACCTCTTGTATGCACTTGTGCTTGCACTGTGTTGAGTGTGCTAACTTGACCTTCTTGCATTTGTGTAGTAGCTGCTGTCCATTTTCATTTTATTAGCTATACTGATATATTTGAACTTGAATCATTTTTAGTTGTGTCAATTTGTTTTAAATGGTGGACTCAATGTGTCACCTGTTTTCTAAAATCTGCATATATAGGCATACATATATTTGTATGTGTGTATGCATATATATGACTGGATTTATACTGTCTTGAATCTTATTTACTTGATGACATTTAGTTGGTGTAGTTGTACTCTTGTAGCTTCACCTCAGTTCACTGAACTGTACTGGGTTGCATTTACAGACATACTTGATGTCTTGATTTTCACATATAACTTCACTGGAATTTTGTGGATGTTTTTCCATGTTATCCACTGCCTCTTGAAGCGCTTTGATATTGATCATGTAATCTACTGAGAAAAAGAAAAGAAAAAAAGTAAGTAAGTTGGAATTTGGTTTAACTTGTTTGAGTTGCAGGCTCACACCAGGTTTTAAATCCTTCTCCTCCTCTTTGCTTTTTAAAAAAAAATTGTAAACAAGTTTAACTTTGGTTTAAGACCTGTTATATATTTTCAGAAATAAATGAAAGCAAGTTTAAACTTTAATCATTATTACCTGGTTGGCTTGATTCTCTTGACTTGGTCATCTTTGATGTTGTTGAACTAAGTAGCATGCATTTTGTGGTCTGCCTTGTTGCTAAGTCATTTCTGTTGACATGTTGTTGCATTCTCTTGAGTCTGTTGGACTTGGGTCTAGTTGTGCACTTGCATTTGAGTACCGTGTCTTGTTTCATTTAGTTTGCATTGTTCAAAGTCATGTTCCAATAGTTGCTGCCCTGTCCATATAGTTGTTCAATTGACTACTGAACTGGTGCCTTTTGGTACTTGTCTGCATGTCAGTTCATCACTGATTACTTTGATTTATTTCATATTTTTGATATGTTGTCCACATGAGTTTGATGCGTTTGCATATACTCTGTCTTTGAGTTGCTGTGTTGATTGCATTGTTGTACCTGGGTTATATCACTGGTCATTTGTATACACATAGTTGTATGCTTCTCGGTTGCACTGTAGTTTGGTCTGCATCCCTTTGTTTGATCATCAGTTGTAGCTTGTTATATTGAACTTGTAGTTGTTGCCGTAAGCTCTGTTGCACTTCGATGTTGTTTATGTTGAATCATTCTCTGTTGCACTTCACCTCTGAGTTGAGTTTCACTTATGGTTCCAGTATTGCTGAAACATGATGTTTACTTTGCTCACTTGTGGGTTAGTTTGATATTAAGTGGTATATGTTGACACATTCATATGAAGTTTGCACCATTTGATCAGATTATTTCTTTGTTGCATTGCCTCCATTCAGAATTTTTGTTGCAGTGGTTATTTGAGGTTGTATGCTTCATGCTTGATGCACACGTGTTGGCGAGGCAGTGCACATGTATACAAATATATGTGTGCACTGCAGCCACACAGGATTGATAGATTTAAAAAAAAATTAATTTAAGTTTGTTTCCCTGTTGCTTCTCTGTTCTCTGTTCATACCTGGTTACAGAGTTCTAATTGAGTTTTCAAACATGTTGCACTTCGATGTTGTTATGTTGAATCATTCACTGTCCCTGTTTCATTTGTTCAGTTGCACTTATAAATCCATGAATTGTTGTCCATTCATTTTGGGACCCTGTTTGTTCATCTGTGCTTGGCCTTAATGCTTAGTTATATTTAGGCTGATGTTTGACACACTGTATTTTGGGCTGTTACCATTTATTTCAGTTCATTGCAAATTTAATTACTTGAATAAAGATTAATCCTGACTCGAGTGTTTTTGTGTTTGCAATAAACGCTCGGGTCAGACCGAGTATTTTTACAGCTTGAAGATTTTCAGGCAGCGAAGTTAGAGAGAGAGGGGAAAGCACTTCACTAAAGCTTTTCAAGAAATTTTCTTGTACTTAATAAAATAAATTGTTTCCGCTGTATAAAAATTTAAATGCATTGTACAAACTCTGATATATGTATGTAAGAAAAATTCATTTATGAATAATATTATGATTATTCTGTGATTCTGTGGCTGATTCTGTTTAAACTCTATAAACTGACTAACAATCCGTCATTTTGAACGTTTTGAGTTGGTTTAATTACCGACTAGAGGCGGTCAGGACGGCGGGTCGTTACATCAATGGAGCGAAAGTAAAGGCGATTGCATCGGAAAACCAATGAGAGCATGAGGGTCGCACATTCGGAGCTCTTTGCATGGTAAGGCCTACTGTTTCTATTTACTTTCACCTTTAATATCACATATGATAGTTTAATATCTCGCATGATTGGATAGTTAATCTACACTATTAATTGCATGGTTTCTTGTATGATATGTTTGATGGATGCATGTGATTTTTATTGAATTTTTATTTGACCATTTTGACCTTAAAAATTTTGTATGACTATAATTTTTAATAGGAACAGAATTAGGGTCTCAAACCACTTCCACTGCTTCAGGATGATGGTTTTCCATTCCATAGAGTAGTCATAATAGTAAAATGGATTTACCATTTGAAAGTTATAGTTGTTTTAATTTTTGCCTGATGTTGGCCTACATTGTTGGGTAATTAGATTAACCTTAAATTAGGCCCATTAACACATTTCAGGAATAGAGTCTAAGGGGGACCGATGAGATCATTCTAATTTATTTCAATCTTCCCTAAAATAGTTCTAAACTTTCACTAATCCTAATTCCATCAAAAAGCTTACATTTTTCTTACTAATCTTAGCCTAAAACATTATTGGTGATGTAATTAGCATAGAGGGATTGGAGATTATCTTTTTTTTTATTTAGATTCATTCTCCTTGCTGTCCACTTTAGATCTAAGGAGAAAAGTGGCAATTTTTGGTAACTAGTGAATGGTTCTTGACCTCTCACTATCATATGCATGTTTATATTATCAAAAATTATGTTTTTTTTACATGATATTGATGCTAAAACATTTCCTAACTTTAATCGCATTTTTATATTTCTTTATGACTGAAATTTAGAGGTTTTAAATGGTTTTTAATTGGTTTTGTAAACCCTTTTCGATCATTTTGACATGGTAGTGTAAAAGTTAGATCTAGAATAGGATTTGCTTGATTTTTCATGTTTTGATGAATTGTATGTGTGCATGAATGTACATGGATGATATTTCATATTTGTATGCTGTGCTTTGGTATGGGTGGTTAATGCTTTTAGGTAGTTACAAAAGAGGTTGTCGAATTAGACATATTGAAAGAAAAAGTGGTCGGAACTTGATGAAATTTAGAGGAGGGGCTCTGGAGCATGAGAGGAGCTCACAGTTCAAGTTGCATCATGTTGGATCAGGTGAAAGTGGTTTGCATCCTCAAAGCATCCTCAAAGCATCCTCATGTTTTAATAGGAACAGGGTTTGTGATGTTCATTTCTTTTCAAACCCTTAAGTATCATCATATGTTGGCTGGGTACCGCAGTAGCGCACTATTAAGTTATATTGGGACGGAGGTTTATGGCGGTCTTCACACTAGTGGAACCAAACAGGAAGCAAAATCACAATATCACACACTCCACTCCAACTGTGATTTCCATGGAGCTGCTCAGATTGCTCCGACCCCACTCACGCTTCATCCCTCTTCTCAAGGGGATGGGTTTTGTTACCATTGATTTTTGCAAAAAGGATGAGCTACTTTCCTATTATGGACCTAACTACGCCCACTTTTTCATCTTCAACTACACTTCCTATTTCCCAACTTTCTACTGTGAAAGTCTTTCAAGGCCTTTACATAATCCTTTTCCACGTATGTGTTCAATAGGCTACTCATTTTTCTACTCGATTTTTTAAATTTCTAACTTAGATATGTTCGCATTTACTTTGGTATTTATATGTGTATACTTCATCGCCCCATTATTTTTTAGAAGGGGGTGCAACGACCCAGAATTTCGAACAATTCGTATTTAAACATATGAATTATTTAAATATTTGAATATTAGATTTAGTGTTATTAAATTGATTTAATAACCTTGTTAACCTTATTTTTATTATTAACTAATGATGGTAAACTTGTTTTTTTAAATGTTTACAAAAATAAATAGTTCGAAGAAATATCGACAATGTGATCGAAAATCGTTTTATCTATAAATAGCTTGTTGAACTTTTTGCAAAGTGTAAATGTAATTAATTAGCAACTAAAAATAATTTTCCATTTATAGCTAATTAATCATGGAAGATGTCATGCGTGATGTCTTCGGTAGATAGTTTATGAAGGTAGGTAGTTTAGAAATATTCTGAGGAGAAATGATGGGATAAAGTGGAAAGCATGCAAAGGAAATGGGGGGCTTCTTTTGAACAGAAATAAAGAGGGTATAGGAGGTTATTTTCCTCTTGTATATATCCACTTTAACACTTCATAATATCACAAATTTATTTAATAAGTAAAGGATTAAAAATAACGACTCTTCTTCATCCTCTTCTCCTCTCTTACAATTCAAAAGAAAGTAAATGAACACCAAACTTCACCACACTATGGCTAAAGGACCTAGAATAAGATGCAATAATATTAAGCCAAAACATGAAGAAGTGGAGTACAACAGCCCAAACATCCCATGGCCATGAGCTTTTGAGGCATGTAGGTGGAGGGAGAAAGCTAAGTGAGAATGTGAAGCAAATGCGAATTGTTTTGGATGTTTAGGGATGGTAGGAAGTTTTTCATGGTTGTTGTGGCTTGTATTAGGTGCTAGCTTGGTAATAGTGTGAGTTACCTCATCATTTAATTGTATATATTCCCTGTATATGTGTGTGTATGTATGCATGAATGTAAAGTTATATAAAGAACAATGAAAGTTATAACTTTTGGACCCCTTGCTTTGAAAAGAAAATGATAATTTATATTGCAATATCATTCCTATTATGCTCTAAAACACGTATCATAGCCTAGACTTTGTGTTTGTGTGGATGTTGTGATTGTATATGAAGTTGAAGTGTGTTTGAAGCGAGAAAGGTTGCTTTAAGTACACTTTAATATCCCTTAATTTCAACCTATGTAAATGGAAGATTTATGAACTTAACTTGGTATTACTTGTTTTAATTGTTCTTGAAACTTATAAGACTGTGTATGACATTAAGGACAAGGTTTGAAAAGTTATAGAAAATGCAAAGTTGTAAAAATTAGAAGTGAAAGAGACCACTATGGATGCACTTTGAAATTGCCTTATATTCAATGATTTTTAAATTAACTTTGAAAGACATCCTTATGGGCTTCTACAATTTTAATAAATAGTTTATGTTTAATTATTAATGTAAAAGAATTAGAGTTTAAAATATTTATAACTGGTTGAACAAAGTGGATAAAGTTGAGAGTAAAAAAGGTCATTATAAATAAAATTTGAATAATAGCTTGTTTTGGGGAATTTTCATAATTAATTTTGGGAATATTCATAATTAATTTGGAAGATATCTTTAAGGATTTCTATTGATGGTTTTTAAGTATCCTTAGTATGATACTTACTATAAAAAAAGTTAGATCAAAAATAATTTGTTTAAGTGGATAAAACTGGCCATGAAGATCATGCATCTTCATGTTGTTCTCTGTCCAGAACTATAGATCGCACTTATAAAGGTTGTCTTAGTCTATGCAGCACTTCTAAGTTTGTTGTAATGTTTTGATTTAATGCGACATTTTAGCTAGTTTTTCATGTTTTAAATGGTTAATAATTTATTTCCTTTGTGGAATCATTTTAGGGAAGTTTAATAACTCGAATTTGAATATGAAAAAAAGATTAGAAGTTTAAATATATTTTTAAAATTAAATGTTAATTTTTAAATAAAAATATTCCCTTTGAAACATTTAAAATAAAATATTTTAACAAATTATAAATTAGTTATTTTTAAGAAATATTTTACATAGATATTTTAAACCTATTCATAAGTATTTTAAAGGTATTTATATATATAAGTTGGGAAAAAGTAAATTAAGTAATTTAAAAAAGGGTAAATGGTTTGGTTATAACATTAATTTATAAAGAATAGTTTCGAAAGGTTATTAAAAAGTACATTCGTTTATATCATTTGTATGAATCATCTCTTGCTTTAAGAACATATATATACATGATCCCCTATAAAGGAATCCTTTATATCATTCGTTTACTTCTAAAGAACCGGAATTGAGTTAACAGGAAATTCATCTATTTAGTTTTGAAGATTCTAGGATCAGATAAAAATATTACTTATCGAAAACTACTTCAAAATTGATATATGAGATATATGTTTTAGTAGCATTTATGGAGTGGAATCTATAAGTTGAACTGCCTATCCTAAGGCTAAGTCTAAGGGAGAGATTGTTAGCATTGATCGAACGAGTTATGTTGGGATCCATGGGGAGATTTGAGAACTGTTCGAGGTGCTGGATTCCAGAGAGGGATTTGAGATTTGTTTAAGCCATGAACACTCGTGTGAGAGATGCTGAACCTGACTTCACCATTGGTAGTGATAGAAAACATAGTAAGGCATAGCCATTTGGTTTGGCTAACCCAAGGTTACATGAACTCCAAATATCTAGATATGCTTTCAGTTGTGGCCGAAAGGAGTTGGTGGTATTCGGCATCACGTGTTTGGTCGTGGACCACTTATATTTTCCTTCGTGACATATCTTATCTAGAAATATTCATTGTTTCGGAAGGTAGTTTCCGACCTTTGTTAGAAGATCCACCTCAATGCACTGAGGGTGTTTCCAATGGTATCCATTATACGAATGTGCCTTAGCGGTTTTAGCTGTACTTCTAATATTGTTGTGTTGTGAGAAACAAGCAGCACTGCTTTTTCTCATTTATATTCTATACCCTAGATATTATCTATTATACATTTTATATACTTATTAGATGGGTTTGGTTATTTCGGGGGAGGGGTAACTATTATGGTGATTTGAACGGTCACAAAAGTACTATTATATGCTAGCTGTATATTACTTGAGATTTTCATACTAGACTTATGTTTGACTCGTGGTCTTTTCATTTTTTAATTCCATCGGTGCTATTTTGAGTAATCTGAGGAAGGCAGGTTTTTATTGATGTTCTTTGGAGTTCAGGAGATGAGATGGATGCTTACATTTGCCTATAGTAGCATTTATTTCCACTAAACTACTATTATGCATGTATCAGCACCTTGAGGTAAGGCTATTATAACTGTCCTGGCTGATGATAGTATTTAGGATTGCAACTTTGAAATGCTATGTATCTTAAAGTGATAGTTTGTACTGTCTTTTGATATTATATGTTATCATTCTACTGTGAGATTCTAATGTTATGTTATAACTTTTCATCAAATAATATGGGAAATCTATTTGGGCCAGATTATTTATCCTTCGGCATATCTTTTATAACCATCAGAATTTTCTCTTTTGTAAATGGAATATCTAACCCATCCACATCAATTATTGTGTCATCATGATATAGATCATTCCATTCTGCTCTAATCTTATGTTTATTTTTAGGGAAAATTCTATTCGTGCACCAAAAATCACTTAACATGCACCATTATTTTTATACAAAAATCTATTACTTAAGTATCCTTTTTATTAATGGCATTTTAATCTTTTCCATATAATCCATCAATTTAATGAAACTTTGTCCAATCAATATTTTTTGATAAAAAAGATATGAGTTACTTATTAAATTTTAGCGACAACTATATGGGGATTTGTAGAGATCGGAAGCAGCTTCATAACGGAGAAAACGGTTTGTAAATCGGAGTTCGGAGGTGAAAGTTATAAGGGAAAAGGTGAAGTAGGTTGAATTGACAGAGGACAGATGTTTGACCAAAATGGCCAGACGTCTGAGTCTGTGCAGAATTTATTCCTGAGTCAGTAGACATCTGAGCTGAAGTGAAAATTTTCCAGTAACCCAAGTCAAACGTCTGACCATTTTGTCCAGACGTCTGAGGCGATTTCCGCCTGTTTTTCACGTGTGGACTTGGCGTGAAGATTTTCGATATCTGCAGAGGCAATTTTGGAACATTGTCTAAGGTTTCTATTCTCCTATATAATCTATCTTCAGGTTTCAGATCTGGATGTATGTGCAAGCAACTGCAAGAGATTTGCCTCTACAAATTAGAGTTTATCAAAACCTAATTTTCTTCAATTCTCTTCTCCGCAAATCAATTTCTAATTATAATTTTGATCATTTTATTCAATCTCTTATACTATTCTCATCAATAGTAATAAAATCTCTCTCTTAAAGTAGATGTACACTAACACAACGTAAGTGGAACCACTATAAATCACTGTATGATTTATTTTTCGTTATTGCTTTGATTTCTATATTGCTTATTTGTGATTGTGATTGCTTTTGGATTGGTTGAGATTGGAATTGAGTTATTAATTGCTAGTTTTTACACTTCTTACCATTATCCCGTCTTGCTCTTTGCTTTTGGGATTTTGATTTGAGTGGTCTCGAGTTGGAATCCTGACCCAATATTTGGTATCAGAGCTTTGGTGTTGGTAAGTGGTTGTAGAAATTCTTGAATCAGTAGTAACTCTAGTAGTTCCTCAACGGGTAATCCAACTGGTGTAGCTCCTTACGTACATGGCTCGTACGTAGCTTCGGGATCACAATTGGTAATTGACAAGTGGAATAGCGATAATGATTTTGAAAAATGCAATGGAAGATGAAAGCGGTTCTAAGGAGGAATCGGGTGCATCAGGTAATGTTTGATACACATTTATTGCCGGTGGACATCTCGGATATTGAGAGAGAGGAGTTGAAAGAGTAGGCATTCACTACACTTCAACTTGCTATGGGAGAGAATGCTATCTTTGAAATTAGTAGTGAGACAACCGCTAAGGGTATTTGGGACAAGTTGGAGGAGTTGTATATGAAGAAATCACTGACAAATCATTTGATCTTATTGCGAATGTTCTTCACCTATAAAATGATGGAAGGTACTTCACTAAAGGCACATTTAAATATTTTTGATGATTTTCTAATGAGGATGAAGGCGATAGATTTTAAGATTGAGGAAGAAAAAAGGCGATGATATTGTTGTGTACGTTGCCAGATCGCTATACAGATTACTCAAATAGTTTGATCTATAGCCGGGATTTATCGACTCTTGATGATGTCAAGATGGGTCCACTTAGCAAGAAGTTGCGGGATCAAATGAAGGAGTTAGGTGATGGAAGTAGTGGTGCAAGTAATGGTCATGGTTTATTTGTGGAGAATGAGAGGTATGTGAAGAAGGAGAACCAGAGGCGTTCTAAATCAAGGAACCCTGGTTGGAGAGGAAAGTAGAAGGAAAGAAAAAGCATGTGCTATATTTGTAGGAAGCCCGATCATTGGAAGAATGAGTGTCCGGACAAGGAGAAGGCAAAGAAGGAAGTAGAATCTTCATCAGTTGCGATGGAGAGTGGAGTTGGTGAGGGAGATGTAGATGTTTTATCTGCGGTAACATCAGATGTTTCGGGTAGCAATTGGGTGCTCGATTCATGGGCGTCTTATCATATGATGCCAAATAGAAATTGTTTTTCTTCTTACATCGATAAAGAAGAAAATTCAATTGTTATGGGAAATGGTGCTATTTGTAAGTTGAAAAACATTGGTTCCATGCAAATTCGGATGTTTGATGGAGCGGTTTGTACTATCACTAATGTGCGCTATGTTTCGGAACTTAGGAAGTCTCTTATCTCTTTATGGCAGTTGGATTCTTTAGGTTGTAAGATCAATATTGAGAGTGTTAGCTTGCGGGTTTCGAAGGGCGTGCTTATGGTGATGAAGGGTGCTAAGACTCATGGTATTTATTTGCTTCAAGGAGTGACTGTAGAAGGCGAAACTTGTATAAGAGTTGATAGTTCTCGTGGCTTGGATGCGACTAGGTTGTGGCATTTAACGTTAGGTCATGTCTCCGAGAGAAATTTAGATGTTCTTCGAAAGTGGAAGATGGTTGATGGAGAAAGTTTCAACAAGCTAGAGTTTCCGAAGAATGCATCATGGGGAAGCAAACTAAAGTTTCATTCAATGAGGGAAAGCATGATTCGAGAAGGGTTCTTGAGTATGTTCATATGGATGTTTAGGGACCGGCACTTGTAGCTTCTTTAGGTGGAGCTCGCTATTATATTTCCTTTATAGATGACTTTTCTCAAAAAGTTTGTGTGTATGTAATAAAGGCCAAGTCAAAGGCATTTGCAAAGTTCAAAGCATGGAATGCTCTTGTTGAGAATGAGATTGGCAAGTCTTTGAAGGTTCTAAGATCTGATCATGGAGGAGAGTATGTTTTAGGAGAATTTTTGGAGTTTTGCAAGTATCATGGTATTCGGAGGCATTTTACTACACCGGGAGATCCATAGTCGAATGGTGTTGCAGAGAGGATGAATTGTACTCTACTTGAGAAGGCTCGATGCTTAAGATTGACATCGGGTTTGGTGAAGGAATTTTGGACTGAAGCTTTGTCAACCACAGTACATACTATTAATCGAATTTCGCGCTCAACTATTGGTAATAAAATTCCAAAGGAAGTACGGAAGGGAAAGAGCACTGACTTGAGTTATCTTCGTGTGTTTGGTAGACCTGTTTATGTGCATGATCGAGGAAATGATAAACTTGAACCCAGAGCTTTCAAGGGAATTTTTCTTGGCTATATGGATGGAGTAAAAGGCTATCAGGTTTTGAATCCAGAAACGAAGAAGGTAATGAATTCTCGTCATTTTACTTTTGATGAGTTGGCGATGTTCAAGGAGAATGTGAGCTCATCAGATGTTCCGGATTTGGTTCATGGTGAATCAAAGGAGAAGAAAATTATTTCCACATTTTATCCAAGGAGTAGAGAGGGTAGAGTAGTTGGAGTTGCTTGTGAGGAAGTAGCAGTTGATGTTACATCACATAGTCCACAGGATTCCTCTAGTAGTGTTGGTGATGTGCATGATTCTAGAGAAGATTCAGTTCAAGGTGGAGCTGAAGGGAGATTGGGTGATGGTATTGCAATTCGGGTTGGTCGTCGTACTATAAGACCACCCAAAAAATATGGTGATTGGAACTATCGTAGCTTTTGTGATAATTTGGACTATGCTCTTCACGTAGTCCAATATGAGCCGATGGACCTTGATGACGTCATGGAGTCGAGTGATAGCTCAAAATGGATGTGTGCCATGGAGGAAGAGATGCAATCATTGTTGAAGAATCAAACTTGAGATTTGTTCCCACATCTTAAGAAAACCGTGCTATTGGGTGCAAATGGATATACAGGGTGAAGGACGATAAGAGATATAAAGCTAGGCTAGTGGCTAAGGGGTTTGCACAAAGGAAAGGAACGGAGAATGATGAGATATTCGCATCGGTTATGCGCCATACTTCTATGCGGATATTACTTGCTATTGTTGTTATTCACGACTTGGAGTTAGAGCAACTTGATGTGAAGATCGCCTTCTTGTATGGGGGCTTGGATGAAGACATCTACATGGGGAAACTAAAAGGTTTTGTTGTGGATGGAAGTCAAATTTGTTTTTCAAATTGAAGAAATTACTATATGGTTTAAAGCAATCACCTAGACAATGGTGTAAGAGGTTTGATCATTTTATGCTTAAAAATGGTTTTGATAGAAGCATCAAAAAATGAGCTTGTGTTTATTTCAAGAAGTTGAAAAATGATTGTTGGGTGTATTTACTTTTGTATGTGGACAACATGCTCATTGCTTCTAAGGATATGAATGAAATCAACAGTCTAAAACTGAATTTGAAATCGGAGTTCAAATTGTAGGATCTTGGTGAAGCAAGAAGGATAATGGGCATGGAAATTGTAAGGGATCGAAAGCATTTTGAGTTGAAACTAACTCAAAGGGAGTACATTAAAAAAGTGCTTTGCCAGTCTAGCATGGAGAATGCAAAGGCGTCAATACACCTTTACCTTTGCGTATGAAGCTTTCGAGTAACGGATCACCTATCTTAGAGGAAGATAAGGCTTATATGGCAAAAGTTCCATATGCAAGTGTGGTTGGAAGTATAATGTATGCAATGGTGTGTACAAGGCCTGATATTGCAAATGCCGTCGGGATGGTTAGTCGATATATGGCTAATCCGGGAAAATCGCATTAGGAAGCTGTGAAGCTTATATTGAGATATCTTAGAGGCATATCATCTCATGGTCATGTTTTTTACGGTAGTAAGGAGAAGGATTGTAAGTTGGTTGGTTATCGTGATTCGGACTAGGCCGGTGATAGGCATCGAAGAAAATCAACTTACGGATATGTCTTCACACTTGGGGGTACAACCATAACTTGGAGGTTTAGGTTGCAGACCGTAGTTGCTTTATCCACTACGGAGGCGGAGTTGATAGCCGCGGTGGAGGCGGCAAAGGAGGCACTCCATTTGAAGCGATTGTTGTGTGACTTAGGATTCGAGCATGATAGTATTGATGTTCTATATGATAGCCAGAGTTCTATTCACTTAGCAGAGAATTTGGCGTTAAGCTCACGAACTAAGCATATTGAGGTGAGAGAGTCAATTCTAGTAGCCATGGATGAAGATAAGCAGGTATATCTTCAAAAAGTGCACACAAAAAGGATAACGCGGAGGACATGTTCATTAAGGCATTGCCAGTTGGGAAGTTCGAGCATTGCTTAGACTTGATTCGCTTAGAGAAGTGCTAGGTGCCACGGGGTGACACAGTTAAGGGAGGAGCTTGGTGGTAGATGAAGAAGAGTATCAATGAGAGATTGAGGTTCTATCTTTTGGTAAGTGCTATCTTTGGTAAGATAGCTTTGGATTTGGATGTTTTCAACATTTCTTCAATGGGTAGGGTTTTGCCTGAGCTTGTTGGTGGAGTGCAATGGACGGTGGCTTTGCCGGAGCTCATTGGGAAAGCATTCATGTTTGGTTGAAGGTAGAAGAAGTGATAGTTGGTGCTATCGGTTGTCGTTGATGGTATGGTACCATTGGAGTTGGAGATAGATATAGTGTCGAGGTAGATTGTTAAATTTTGGCGACACTATATGGAGATTTGTAGATGTCGGAAGTAGCTTTGTAACGGAGAAAACGGTTCGCAAATCATAGTTCGAAGGTGGAAGTTATAAGAGAAAAGGTGAAGGAGGCTAAATTGACAGAGGTCAGACGTCTGACCAAAATGGCCATACATCTGAGTCTGTACAGAATTGATTCTAGAGCCTATAGTCAGACGTCTGACCAAATGGTCAGACGTCTGAGCTGAAGTGAAAATTTTCCAATAACTCAAGTCATACGTCTAATCATTTTGGCCAGAAGTCTGAGGCGACTTCCGTCTGTTTTTCACGTGTGGACTTGGCGTGAAAATTTGCGATATCTGCAGGGACAATTTCGAAACATTGTCTAGGGTTTCTATTCTCCTATATAAGCTAGCTTTAGGTTTCAAATCTGGGTATGCATGCAAGCAACTGTAATTGATTATCCTCCACAAATTAGGGTTTATCAAAACCTAATTTTCTCAATTCTCTTCTCCACAAATAAATTTCTAATTAGAATTTTGATCATTTTATTCAATCTCTTTTACTCTCTCATCAATATTAATAAAATCTCTCTCAAAGTAGGTGTACACTAACACAGTGTTAGTGGAACCACTATAAATCGGTGTGTGATTTATTTTTCGTTATTGCTTTGATTTCTATATTGCTTGTTTAGGATTGTGATTGCTTTTGATTGGTTGAGACTGGAATTGAGTTATTGATTGGTTGTTTTTACGCATCTTACCACGATCCCATCTTCCGCTGTGCTTTTGGGGTTTTGATTTGAGTAGCCTCGAGTTGGAATCCCGACCCAACATTATTTTATCGTGATACCTAAAATTTCAATTAAGACAACATTCACAATTAATTGCTATAATTTAAAAGTATTTATGTTTTTTCTAAAATTAAAGTTGATTTCGTTAAAATTGAATTTTTTGGAATAAATTAAGAAGTTGCAGTTTTACTGCAAAAACTAAAGTTCATCTTGTTGAATTTTAACTTAATTTAGCATATGGAATTTCTATCTTTTCGTGTATAAGTTTTAATTTTGAAAGTGGGAAGATGAAGAAGATGAAAACAAGGAAAATTTTGTAAAAGACATAGGTACATAAAGGTATATTTGCTATGTAGAAGTTTATTGTATTTTTTGGGTGTACGTTCAGCAACTGTTGGGTGTATGAATATGATTATTCTATTTTTAATTCCAAAAATTCCTTTATAATAATTAGTAAATGTCCTATTTAATTCATTTTGATCAAAAATCTTAATATTATTAACTAATATAGAATTAATCTATTATCACGTTTTCTACCATTAACTACTTTATGAAAAAATTTGGTATTTATATCACCTTCATCCATCTATTAAATTCTAGATCTTTATTTCCACATTATTTCTTCTTATGTTAAAATTTTATGCGGTTCTTTTTCAAATTTTGAAAACACGTTTTTTTGAAATATTTAAATTTTTGACTTCTTCTATTTTATTAAATTTTAAAATCTTGTTTAGTAATTTATCGTTTTAATTTTAATATTACCAAAAACATCTTTATTCCATTTAACAGAAAAATCAGAATCCTTTAATTTTACTCACAAATATTTTAGATATGTTTCCAGAATATTTGTAGTTATATTTACCCAATGATAACCATTTTTTACAGTTAATTCTGAGAAATTATTCTCTAATGGCCACATCTTTTCAAATATAAATATTTTATTTCTATTAATCCAGTTATTACAAGACAAAATAATTGCGCAGTGATCATCATAAATAATCGAAAATCCAATCACTTTACAAATAGAATATTTGTCTTCTATTTCATCACTAATAAAAAACTTATCTAAAATGGCCTTAAATGGATTATCTCTTTTATTCAACCAAGTATATCGTCTATTGTTTAATTGTAATTCGACTAAATTTCTATCGATAATGAATTGGTCAAATTCTTTCACAGTGAAAAAAATCACCTTCTTTAGGCATTCTTTCACCTAAAAATCTAATTACATTGAAATCAATACCCATCCTTGAGTAAGTGCTTTAAAATTTAGACACTTGCTCCAAAGAACTTTACCACCTAATTTCAAGTTCGATCCATAAACATTAGTAACATTTCAATAAGAAGCATCATCAAGAATAGGAGAAACTAGATGTATCGAATGATATTTAAAAATATACTGTAAAAAATTAATAGGATTTTCTATCCACCTATCATTAGTCCTCTAAAGCTACCATAGCAAGTAGATGAGCCCAAAGACTAATGTAAAGTCCCTCCTAGACACCTATAAAGTTTATAATCAGGGCATTTTATTTTTGTTTCTTGTAATAAAAAAATATCAATGTTATTATCTTTAAAAGTGGATTCTAATTTCACTACATTTTCGTAAATCATGTAAACCCTTAACGTTTCAACTGATGTATCTTATGGACCAAATGATCTAACTCACACTAATTCTCTACTCCTAATATATTCATTATCTATCTGGATATCATAAAAAATAAGTCCCGAACTCCTAAGTAAATATAACATATAGCAGTCGATAAAGCACATAAAGTATATACACAAAAGTAAATCGATACCTAAGCTAGAGTCTTTCAAAACTCTAGTGGCCGCTCTACGTAGTCGACCGCTCCTCCTCACCGATCTAGATGCACTCAAACTAGATCTAATGTCTCTAAATATCATCGAAGCGTCCTCTCTTGTGTCTGCTTTACTTGACCTTATAACCTCTCTAAGTACACAATTAAGTGGAGTAGCTCCCTCTACAACACCTGAGCCCACTTTATCATCACTCCTAAACCCAATAGAATCCACATTTACCACATCAACAACTGACCCCACTTTATCCCCACTTTCAAATCCAAAAGAAACAGAACGCTTATCAAATAACTATATAGAAGAACCCGCTTCAACCCTATACTCAAGTCCATTAGAGATTATTCTAAACTATTTGGAAGTAAAAACCCAGTATTAGGTTCTAAAGTTTCTTTAAGGAAATTTGATATAAATAATATAGAGTGGTTTAATAAGGTGTAGTTTTGGGTAACACGGATTAATTTGTGTGCTTATATATGGAAAGATTTGTTTGAATGCTATGTAGGGAGCCAAAATGGTAGTGGCATAACCCAAATAATTGTGGACCCTTTCCTTGTTTTCCCTTCATAGTAAAGTTTGTTTAATAAATAAGTGTAACTGATAAGTTGTTTTATTAACACGTGTATCCATGAATTAGGATTGTGATATGTTCATCTTGATATGATATGATATGATTGTTTGATCATTTTCATTTGTTGGAATGAAATGGATTTTTTTTTTAAGATTTTGGATAACCTGAAACTTCCGGATCGTTATAGAACTTAAAATTAAGTGTTTTTGAGAATATAAAGATGAGCTTGTAACCCTTGAATCGAGAAGTTAGTAATTTAACATAAAAATTAAATTGGTTTGAGCATTCATGTTAAACAACCATTCGATGTTATTGGTCCAACTAATAAATTTCTTTACCTTAGGTTTGTATAAGGAAAGTATACTCTATTCTTGGGTTTGGATACTAGTGTTCTGCTTTTCCTAGTTACTTACCTAACTCGATGGTTAAACATGTCTAAGCGGTTGATTTGGTTATAAGGCTCAGATTTATTTTGGGCCTTCACCTAAATTTTAGAAAGTAAAACTAATTTTAGTGTTTAGTATATACTTTTAAGATGTTGTAGAGTACTATACGAGTAATAAAGCGAAGCAAGTTTTTATGAAATGTTTTATGAATAAAGGCACGTCTTTATAATTTTTTTATAAAGTTGGGTTATGTTTTTATGAAATGTTTTATGAATGACTTTAGTATTGAATGAGATACTATTTGTGTAAATGAATGTTATATAAAGAGTAATTGATATAGTTAAAGAAACCAATAAGATAAATGACATAAATTATATGCAGATCATTTTATTCGCACGGTTGTTCTTGATCTAAGATTTAGGTATATGGCTGTTATGAAAATAGTAGCGCTTTACGGAAGCTTTTATCAATGGATCTTTGTCACCCAAATTACAAAGAGATAACTTGGATTGAAAAGAAGATGGAATTGAAATCAAAATGCAATAACACAAAATATTCCACCCAACCATCCACTTTATTGATTCACCGAAATTTTGTTTACAATTAATAAAACAAAGCTAAAGTAAATAAATACCATTGAATCAAAAACCAACTTGAGAAAGGGAGAAAATATCTATATGGCTAAAATTGTTGGAAAAAATAACAAAGATGAAGAAGAGAAAATTAACAAATAGATTTTCCACCACACTTTTACCATCCCTTCTAGTCTCTATTTATATAATCAATTAATTAATGCCCAAGTTAACGTTAGATGGAAAAAAATAATTTGATTATCCAATTAGAGAGATAAATAAAAATACTCAAATATGCCTACTAATTAGAGGAAACAAAATCTTCTCTTTTTTTCTTTTGCATATTTATTTCCCACTATTTGTGATTTTGTATCACCAAAATTTAACACTCCACCTTGATGCAAAATCACATATTTCCAACATATCAAGCATGCCATATCTAGATTTATCATAAATTCCCATATCTCAACCACACTAAATTACAAACCTCAACCACCGTCTGCAAGTGATCTTCTCCCACATGAGGTGCAGCACACAAATCCAGTCTCAAAAACATTTGTAATACCACAAAGATCTCCATCTTGTCTTTATAGATGTTGCAATTCGACACTCGTCTGTAACTCGATCTGAGCTCATTACCTGATACATCGATCCCTCAAGCATCAT
Organism: Allium cepa; assembly: GCA_030765085.1. Taxonomy (NCBI): domain Eukaryota; kingdom Viridiplantae; phylum Streptophyta; class Magnoliopsida; order Asparagales; family Amaryllidaceae; genus Allium; species Allium cepa. The sequence goes on from CM060942.1 coordinate 117,437,027, forward strand.
CTACATGAAGTCCACTGTCTAAAAAATGATCCTCAATGTTAGAATCATAAGCAGTAACCACATTAGCCTCTCCACCTTGCTATGGACAAGGTCCTTAAACCGTCACTCGCTTTCCATTATCGACTACAGAACCAACTAAGCTATAATGGTTTCCTTCTTCCAATACTCCTCTCATCCTTACATGACCACCTTTCTTCACTCTCAAAACTCCATCTTGATTCTCATAAGTGCAACCATGGCGATCCAACTGATAGAGACAAATAAGATTGTGCGAACAAGTGGATAATGTCTCACTCCAGAGACTTATCTAACTGCACCATCATGCATATGAAATTGAATAGATCCAATACCACAAATCAGTAGATCTTATCCATTGGTTGTCCTAATCATAAAGACACTCTTCTCATAATAAAAAAACAATTCACATCTCTACAAATGTGAAAACTAGCTCCCGAATCCATCTTCCAAGGCTTATTTTCACTAAAGAGGACATCACAAGAAGCATCACTATCGACACCTTCAGCAAAACCTGCATGTGCATCGCTACTCGTATCACCATGCGCAACCTTTTTCTGATCTCTTTTATAAGCATAACACTGGCTGTGTATATGACCTTTCTTATTACAATAATGACAAGTGATAACATCTTTACAATTAGCGTCGTTCTTCTTCCAAATTGTATCTTTCATTGAGTCCTTTCCACTATAGCCTCACTTTGAATTGCATTCATACCTGACCCTTTTCTTCTAAGCTCCTCATTCAAAAGATTGCTTTGAACAGTTTACAGAAAGATGGTTCCACTAGCATTGGAATTACTCAACGAAACAATTAATGTTTCCCAATTTTCTAAAAGTGAACTCATTAATAAAAGAGCCTATAACTCACCATCAAATTTGACCTTCATATTTGCCAATTGGTTTATTACATCTTGAAATTCATTCAAATGCTCTGCAACAGACTTCTCTTCATCTAATCTTAGTTGTACCAACTTTTGAACCAGAAAAGCCTTACTAGTAGCACTCTTTGACTCATACAAAAATACCAACTTTCCCACAAAGCCTTCGCGGATTCACAACTAGCCACATGATGGACAACTGAATCATCAAGATACTGGCGAATCAAAGCAATCGCCTTCTTATCCATCTTCTTCCATTTTTCCTCATCAACATCAGAGTGCTTCTTTCCATCTCCATCAATCGGATCATGATGATCATTCATGTACAGAACATCCTCCATCTTAGGCTTTCAAATACCCTAATTTTTCCCATCTAAGATAGCCAGCTTTGAAAACGAAATCATATCCGACATCAATAATTTTTTCAAACCAAAATTACTCTAAGCTTTGCGATGATCTATGCTTTGATACCAAACTATTATAAAAATAGTAGCACTTTGCGGAAGCTTTTATCATTGGATCTTTGCCACCTAAATCACAAAAAGATAACTTGGATTGAAAACAAGATGTAATTGAAATCAAAATGCAATAACACAAAATATTCCAACCAATCTCCCATTATCGATTCACCAAAATTTTGTTTACAATTAATAGAACAAAGCTAAAGTAAACAAAATATCATTGAATCAATAACCAAATTGAGAAAGGGAGAAAATATCTATATGGCTAAAATTGTTGGAGAAAAAGAACAAAGATGAAGAAGAGAAAATTAGCAAATAGATTTTCCACCACACTTCTACCCTCTCTTCTAGTCTCTTTTACATAATCAATTACTTAATGCCCAAGTTAACATTAGACGGCAAAAAATAATTTGATTAGCCAGTTAGAGAAAGAAATAAACATACTCAAGTTTGCCTATTAACTAAAGGAAACAAAACCTTCCCTGTCCTTCTTTTGCATATTTATTTTCCTCTATTTGTGATTTTGTATCACCAAAATTTAGTAATGGTTTCTATGTGATTTACACAAATTCGAACACGGATTTTTCACTCAATTCTAGATGGTAAATACTTGAAGTTTATTCTTAATATGATACTGAATTTTTCTATCATAGTATATGGCTATGTAAAGAATATAAAAGTTTTTAATCAATGGACCTGATCAAAGTCCGCATTAGAGAGGCCAAATGATCTATACTAGCCGAGAAGTGGAATTTTGTGCGATCAAGTAAGTGATCAGATCAAATATTGTGTATAGATGATCTATGTAAATCGTACGGGGTTTGGTATATATGTATACTATGTTTTGTTGGCTTATGGAGAGTTTATGTAATGACTCTTAAATAATCGACTAACCAATAACAGAAGGTTGTTAAGCATAAGGTATGCTTAGTAGTTTATGTATTATCCTTGTGCGATGAGAGGGTTTTTAAACCTGCGCAAGCTATGAGCTTTGTTTAATAGTTAATTTTGAATACTATTGAGTATTGGTTAGGACTTGCTTCTTTTTGTGTGTTAGTCGTGTTGGAACTTTGAAGGTAAAATACTTTAAGTGGAGGAGAATGTAATGACTTGGAATTTCAAACACTTCGTATTTAAATATATTTAAATAATTTAAATATTTGAATCTTGGATTTAATGTTATTAAATTGATTTAATAAACTTGTTAATCACATTTTTATTACTAACTAATGATGGTAAACTTGTTTTTGAAAAACGTTTACAAAAATAAACAGTTTGAAGAAATATCGATAATGTGATCGAAAATCATTTTATCATAAACAGTTTTTTACTCCATATGTTCAAACTTTTTATGATGTGTAAATATAATTAATTAGAAACTAAAAATATATTTTCATTTATAGCTAATTAATTTCGAATGATGTCATTCATTATGTATTTGTAAGATATTTTATAAAGTAGGGTAGTTTAGGAATTTGCTAAGGAGAACTAGTTGTGAAGCGATGGGATGAAGTGGAAAGCATGCAAAGGATACAGGGTCTTCTTTTGACTAGAAATAATAGGGCTATAGGAGGTCATTTGACTCTTATATATGTCCACTTTAACACCTTATAATATAATGAATTTATTTACTAAGTAAAAGTTTAAAAAGAATGGATCTTCTTGATCCTCTTCCCTTCTCTTTGACAATTTGAAAACAAAGTAAACGAAAACCAAATTTCACTAAATTTTTGGCTAAAGGCCCTAACACAATGTATGATGTAAGAATATGAAGTCTAAACATGAATAAATGGAATGCAACAGGCCAAACATCTCATGGTCGTGAGCTTTAGGAGGCTGTAGTAGGAGGGAGGAAGGTAGGTGCAAAATTGAAAGAAGATATGTGAAGTCTTTTGGATGTTTAGGTGATGTTAGGAAGTTATTCATGAGTTCTTATGGCCCCGTTAGTAGCTAGTTTGGTTATAGTGTGAGTTAACTCACCATTTGATTGTATATTGTGTATGTATATGTGTGCATGAATGTAAAGTTATATAAAGAGCAATGAAAGTTATTACTTTTGGAACCATACTTTGGAAAGCAAATGACAACTTATATTATAATATTATCACTTCTATTACCCTTTAAAACATGTATCATGGCCTAGAATTTATGTTTACATGGTTGTTGTGATTGTATACGAAGTTGAAGTGTGTTTGAAAGTGTTTAAAGGGAGAAATTTCGCTATAAGTGCACTTTGGTATCCCACAACATAACTTGCGTAAATGAAAGATTTAGGAATTTAACTTGGTATAATTTGTTTTGCCTGTTCTCTACACTTAGAAGCGAAAAAGGTCGGTATGGATGGGCTTTGAAATCACATTGTTGTTGGCCGTTATTAAGTTAACTTTGGAGGATATCCTTTGGGGTTTCTTTTTTATTTTAATGAATTCTTTATGTTTACTTATTACTGTAAAAAAAATTAAAACAATTTATAACTGGTTGAATGAAGTAGCTAAATTTAGGAGTAAAAGTTCGCTATAAATGCACTCTGAAAAATAGCTTATTATGGAAGTGTTTATAATTAATTTGGAAGATATACTTAAGGATTTCTTTTAATGGTTTTTAAGTCATCTAGTATACAACTTAGTGTAAAAAAAATTGGAGTAATTTTTTTTATGTGGTTAATATTGGCCATGGAGATGATGCATTTTCATGTTTTCTCTGTCCAGAACTTAAGATATCACTTATAAATGATGTCTTTGTTCTACTATAGCACGTTTTGACTTGTTGTAATATTCCGATTTAACGCTACATTTTAGCTAGTTTTTCATATTTTAAATGATTTATTATTTATTTTCTTCATGGAATCAATTCATGGAAGTCTAGTTAAATGGATTTGAGTATGAAAAAGATTAGAGTTTTAAAAATATTTTTAACAATTAAATATTAATTTTTAAACAAAAAAGATCCCTTTTGCAGCATTTAAAACAAAAGGCTTATAGTAAGTTATAAATTTGTTATTTTTAAATAATATTTTGCACAGATATTTAATCTATTTATAAATATTTTTGAAGTATTTATATATATAAGTGGAAAAGGTAAATTAAGTCATTTATAAATGGATAAGTGGTTTGGTAATATAAGTTATAACGAATGGTTTTGAAAGGTTATTAAAAAGCACATTACTTTATTAAATATAAGTGTAGATGTAATCAGATCTTAAAAAGAATGTTTTAAAGACAATGACAAGTATAAATGGTTTTTGATTTACAGTAACAATGTTTTAAATAACATTTGATTTTAACTCATTTAATTATACTTTGGAAATGTGAAATCTTGTTTAAGATTTGTGAATATTCTTATACCATTTTCGATAAGAAAATGGGCACATTTCTTAGTATTCAAAAGAGTAGAAATAAATAATGAAAATGAAGATTTGAATAGTAAAAGAGTATAAATGAATAGTGAAATGGTAATATATAGTATATATCTTTAGTAAAGATATTATACACACACACACAAAAGTATTTATAAAGAAGTTTTGATGAACAAAAGAATTAATTAAATAAAAAGGGGATTAAAAGTCGCTTATGTGACTCGTGCTTTGTGTGTTTTATAGAAAGTATTTAATATTATATTTGGCATTAAAAATGACAAGGTAGATTTATTCTATCTATGAGAGTTAAGAATAATGTTCGAGGAGGATTTAGAAGCAAACGGTGCTCTAAACTACCAACTTCACTCTTCACCGATGGATAGTATAAGTTGAGAAAATCGAAAACGTGATAAGTATGTGAGGCTAGGTTTCCATATGCAATCAGTTCCATTTTGTACTACGTAGTCGATTAGTCGACTATCGAGTTTGACAAAATTAACTTTGGAAGTATATATAAGCATCACGTATTGATAAGTTTTGAGATCCCCCGGGATAGACTCATTCGTATGAATCGTCTCTTGCTTTAAGAATGTACATATACAAGATCCTCTAAGGAGTACCCTTTTATATCGTTCATTTACTTCTTAAAGAATCGAAGTTGTGTTAACCAGAAATCCATCGCTTTAATTTTCAAGAGCCAAAGATCGAATAAGTGCATTACTTATCGAAAATCACTTCAAAACTGATAAACGAGTTCCATATCTTGAAAGTAGTTGTGGAGTGGAGCATTATAGAAGTGTCTATAATAAGGTTAAGTCTAAGCGAGAGGTCAAGGTTAACATTCATCGGATGACTTATGTTGACATCTATGGACAGATTCATGAACTTTTCAAGAGGTGGAATTTAGAGAGGGATTTAAGATCTATTCGAATGATGAAGGCTCGTGTGAATGATGTTAAAACGTGACTGCACCATGGGCCAGCGAGTTTAGCTTACCCAAGGGTACATCAACTCCCAATATCTAGAGATGCTTTCGATTGTGGCTAGCTAGAGTTGATGATATTCGGTATCACATGTTTGAATGTGGACTGATTACGGTTTTTTTTCTAACACATTTTATCTAGAGATATGCATGGTTTCATAAGGTAGTTTCTGTCACTTGTTAGGAGATCCACCTCAATGCACTGAGGGCGTCTCCAATGGAACACATTATGCGACCATAGCTTAACATTTTTAGTTGTACTTCTAATATTGTCGTGCTACGAGATGCAAGTAGCACAACTATTTTCCGATTTTTATTCTACACCCATGACATTTTCTATTATATCACCTTATGTAATTATTAGATGGGTTTGGTTATTTCGAGAGGATAGCCGTTATAGTGATTTGAATGGTCTCCATTATATGCTAGCTACATATTCTTGAGTTTCTCATACCAGACTTATGTTTGACTCATGGTTTTATCTGTCCCTTAATTCCATGGGTGTTCTTTTGAGTAGTTAAAGGAAGGCGGGTTTTCTTTGATGCTCTTTGGAGCTTCAAGAGACGAGTTGGATGCTTCTATTTGCTTATGATAGTATCTATTTCCGCTGCACTACTATTATGTGTATGTCAGCACTTGTAAGGATAGGATGTTATAACTGCCAGGCTGATGATAGTATTTAGGATTGTAACTATGAAATGCCATGTATCTTAGAGTGATAGCTTATTATCCTAGAGTGATAGCTTGTATTGTTTTTTGATGTTATAAGTTATCGTTCCACTGTAGGAATTTAATGTCATGTTCTTTCTTCCTTATTCATTTCCTTTTTCTTTTTACTTACCCTAACATTTTATCTTCCTGACACTAAAATTATCAGCATGTGAATACTGTGAATATATCAGTCTCGACATTTGAGGGCCTAAAAGGTGATTCGTTACAGGGGGCTTTGGCTCTTGGACTGCACTAGCACATTAAAACTTCCCAAGTTGAGCTAAAGGTAACTGTGACGACCCAAAATTTATGGATGTTTGAAATTGAAATATTTAATTGATTTTAAATGTTGGAAAGGTTAGCTTAATTTGAATTTCAAATATCACCGTTTATTTGGGCAATTAAATTATTGAATTTAATAATTGAGAATTGGTTAAAATGTTGAATCTTGGATTTTTAGCTAGTTGAAATTGGTTTCAAAGGCTTGGAAAATTTATATTTATAATACTGGAAATAATAGAAGTTTTAAAATTTGAATTTGGGAATGTTTTGTTTAGTTTTAAAATATATAGTTTAAATTGAATTTAAAAATAGCCTTCTGAGGAACAACCTCAGATTTCAACGAAACCAGTTCCATTGAATCCGAAACATTGTATTATTATTGGATTTTAATTTTTGTAGTGTTTGGAGTGTTCATTTGGCCTTACGGTAGGTAAACGCGTCGAAACTATATCAAAAATTTAATATAATAACTGGGTTCAAAAAGCTATCTTCTCCATACGATCGAATTAGGACTTGGAACCTTTTCCATTATGTTCGGAATAGGGGTTTAACATTATAAATGCCTAGCGGCACGCCTCGATAGGAGGTTGAGATTTTGAGTTGCGGAACCGAGACGATTTAAATTTGAATTTAAATTTAAAATATAATATATATTTTCCCTTCAATCTACCGATGATCTCATTCAACACTTGTCAACACCCTGAGAGCATGTGTTCTTCTTCATGAGACACGCGTCTCCTTCTTTCTGTTTCAAATAATAGCCGATCTTTTTAAAAAAGTAAAAACCAAAATTTCATTTTGGAAACGAAGACAATTTTTGTTCAAAATCGAATATATGGCCGCATTTCTTTTCCCTAATTCGAAATCAAATTTAAAAAAAAGGCAGAGCGGAGAGATTTCAAATCGAGGGCGAGCCTCGTTCAATATCACAAATCCACGAACTGCTATATCTTCATTTGACACTTAATTCGAATCCACGATCTCGACTTCTTTTCTTCATTCGAATCAATGCTGGTCCTCAACCTTGATTTTTGCCACCAGGGTACCATCGCATATAATGATCGGCCAAATCATTGATTCCCTTGGTTGTTTGAAGGTTCTCATCAAGGTTGTCGCCTGGGTGCTTTGTTTTCGATTTAGAAGCGAGCTTCACCGTTGCGTGTCAGTAGGATAAGTCGATTTCTTGACCGACTCTCGGGTGAGTTCGCGACTTGACGTTCTAGTATGAGGTTCGTTGCTGGTAAGTTCACGAGTTACTGTAGTCGTGAAGCGACGGCGGTCTTCGATGGAGATGAGAGCGAGGCGTGATGAATGTGCGATTTTGGATATTAGGCAGGAGCTCGATGTTGTTGGTTGCCTGTTCGAGTAGGTAACTTGCTTTTAAACATCTTTAATTTTAATTAAATTTAAAGCTTGGAATTTAATTTTTTCTATCTCATTCATCAGAAAATTTTACAGTAATGTAAGTTGCTATTTATGTTACTTATTGAGAAAAATTTATATATATACAGATTGAAAAAAAAGTAAGAATTTTAAAATGGGTGAAAGTTTATATAAAATCAAATTTTGGAAGCTATATAGATTATTTTTATAATTATAACTTCAAAGGAAAATAATTAGTTTAATTTAAATTATTAGATGAAAATAAATTTATTAAACGATAATTAATTGTTCGATTAGTTCGAATATGAATGAATCATCTAATATTTATACAAGTTCTTAAATTGGGGTGTATCAAGCCAATTTGGACCGGATCAACATATTCTAAATTAAATGTGAGTTAATCTCACTCATCTGTGTATTAATTAGATTTATATAGTTAAATTTAAAATATTTGGTTGATTGATTGAATTGATTGGATGTGGTACATTATGTAGTGGTATATATATATTGGAGTGATTGATTCCCGCATTATATAGCGGATGAGACCCTATGCGCCGCATAATAGCAGATGAGATGATATAACCCCATATACCGCGATATTCCACCTCAAAGTGGGATTGGTATTTTATATTGTGCTAACATCTTTGGATGCATGGAAATAGGTTGGAGGGATCCAACTGGATTCCTCAAAAATTATTTAGATTGTTAAATATTATGTGATATAATTTATTTGATAAACTGTGATTTATATTGTTTCTGAAAATCAAGAACAACAGAGCAAGTTAATATAAAGTGAAAATTCAAACATCATGATTCAATGTTTCAGTCTTAGGATCTGAAACATCATCCAAAAACATGATTTTTAAAACTAAAATTATAATTTATAGCTTGAGGATGAAGGAGCAGTTCTTGTTTGATCGGTTTGGGTGTTTTGGGTTGCCTTTGGTGATCTCAGTGGTCTGGGAGGTCAGGTTTCTCTCTGGTGGTAGTGGTGTGATCGAAGGGTAAACGGAAAATATTGGATTGGTACTCCAAGCACGGTGGCGATGATGGTTGGTCAATGAAGTCTGTAAACCTAGTTTTGACTAGGTCGGGGTTTTTGATCGGCACGACTCCTCTGGTGCATCGAGTTCATCGGAACTTTGGGAATTTGAAGCTTTGACATCGAAGAAGTGGTGGCTGGAGACTCTGACATTCCAGTGGTCGGAGGAACGAACACGAGGTGGTTCCAGGTTGTGTCTTTGGTTCCATATTTGGGTTTGTAAACTCAAAATTGATTTCGGGGTTGTAGTAACGATTTGATGGTCGGAATTGAGTTCGAGGGTGATCGCCGACATGCATAAGCCATCGCGAGTGGTCGAAAAGGGTGGCAGTGCTGGTGCATGTGCACGGAGGTGATGGTGTATCAGCAGTTGTTTTGGGACAAAGGTACTAGGGTTTATTCGAGTCAGTTGCGTGGAATACTCGAAGTCATGTGGCGTTGGACTCGGGGTTTTCAAGTATGGGCTCGAGTCATTTATTTAGTTACAGGTTTTAAACATGTCCGTCTTTTGAATTTCAAAAATAAAATTTAAAAATGTAAAGCAAAGATTTAAACAAGTTTTAAATCAAAGTTTTAATCTGGATTCAATTCTAATTCATATCCTAGTTTTAAAATAAATAAAGTTTAAGAAAATTTAAATATTTTAACAACTTTAAATGTTTAAGTATAATTTAAAATGATTTGAATTTAAAATGAATATGGTTTGAAACTCTTTTGAATTTCTTTTATAAAATAAGTATTTCTTTAACATATGATTTAAAAAGTTTTTGAATTTTTTTTGAATTTTGTTAAAGTTAAGTTTATATTTATTTTGAATCTTGATTTGAATGAATTTAAAAGTAAATTTAAAAGTAAATTATTTTTAAATGTTTTTAATAAGAGAATTTTTTTATCTTAAATCAAATTAAGATTTAATGATTTGGAATAAATTAAAATTTTAAGGTATTTAAAGAATAATTTATTACAATTAATTAATTTATAATTTGGATTAATTAATTTAGTAATTAAGGGTTTAATTAATTAATTAAGATTTAAGTAAATTAATTAATGGTTAATTAATTTGTAATTAAGGATAATTAATTAGGTAAGATTAGATTATTAATTAATAATTAGGAATTAATTAATCAAGTAGTTAGAGATTAATTAAGTTACAGTTAAACACTTAATTAATTAAATAATTAAAGATTAATTAATTGGTTATTAAAGATTAATTATTTTATAATTGATAATGATTAATCTAAGTTTAATTACTTAAGAGAAGTAATTAAGGAATTGTTACTAGTTAATGAAGATCATTAACTAAGGATTATGAAATAATTAATTAATATGATTAATTTTAATAATTAATTATATTAATTAATTAAAGATAATCATTTATGGAATTGTTTAAGTATAATTACTTAATGGAAGTAATTAAAGGAATTAATTACTCAATGTAGTTTATTAAAGTAACGTGATTAGTTTAAGTTAATTAATTAAGTTTAATTAATTTAAGATAATCACTGGACGATTAATTAAGCATAATTACTTAATGTAATTAATGAAGTATAATTACTTATTGAAGTAATTAGGATAGGTAATTAGTGGATGTAATTGATTGAAATATGCAAGTAGTTTGGGTTAATTGCTTTGTGTAATTAATTGAAGGATAATTAATTAATGGAAGGGGTTTGGGATTAGTTACTTAGTGTAATTAATAAAGAAGGATAATTACTTAGTAAAAGTAATTAATTAATTACTTGGTGTAATTAATTTAAGAATTGATTAATAAAGTTATTTGAAGATAATTAAGTGATGTAATTAATTAAGGGTAGTTAATTACTGAATGAGATTAATCAAGGGTGATTAATAAATTTAATTGATTAAAGATTAATTATTAAATGTAATTAATTAAGGAGTAATTAATTTAATGAAGTAATTAAGGATAATTAATTACTGATTGTGATTAATCAAAGTTTATTAATGAATAAAGATTAATTATTAAATATGATTAATAATTAATTAGAGAAGTAATTAAAGGATCATTAATTAATATAATTAATGATGTAATTGAGGGTTGATTAATTAAGGAATAATTAATCAATGAAGTAATTAATTAATGAAATTAATTAAGGATTAATGTAACTAATTATAGTGAACTAATGAAGTAATTAAAGGTTAATTACTGTAAGTGGTTAAGGATAATTAATTTGTGAAATTAATTAAAGGCTAATTACTTGAATGTTATTAAAAGATAATTAATCAAGGATAATTAATTAAGATGGATAATTAGAAGATGATTAATCAATTGGTGTGATTAATAAATGGTTAAGTAAGCAAGATTTATAGTTATAAAAGTAATTAATTTAATTTATTTTAAATTAATTGAAGATGAAGTAATTAATTTGATTCATTTTAAATTAATTATAGATGGTGATTAATAAATCATTGCTTATGGATGTTGAATGATATTGGTTGCCTTGAATGGTTTGAGATCTCAAATATGAGACAAGTGATGCTGTGTGATATGGATGCTTTGGTTGAATTGTGATGATAATGTGAATTATCTATTTGTGAGATAATGTGCATTATCATATGTGATATTGTGAATTATCTATTTGTGAGCATATAAATAATAGAATTGAATTGTTTTAACTTTAAAACAACTTGGACCTAAAAAATGGCATTTTGGATTTCGATGACACCGTGATCGGGTTTCTAGATTTGGATATCTGAAAACCACATCGATCCAAATTAACAATAGGTCATGAATCTCATATGAAGATGAAGATTTAGAGTGCAAGGGTTATCGTCATTAACTCTGAGGGTGATTCCAAAACGAGTGTAATGAGATAATGCCTACGGTTTCATTCGAACCCGAAACAAACTTGTATGGATTGAATGTATTCAAAACATCATCAGGTGGACGATGAACATTCTAAGAGATGTGTTCTCTAAAGGTAATCGTAGCCTCAAGCCTTATCAACTGGGAATGGCTAAAAGAGAGGAGGTGCAACAAGGCTAAGTGGGTAGCACCCAAGAAGGACGAGATTTACCCCTGTCTAGAGGTCCCTTTTTATTCGGCTATGTGGGCAGTTGGTTACGAACAACTGCGTGTTTGTCTTGTTCGGGACTATCCAGTAAGGGATGGTTCCGGCCTTGTGTTGCAAAGGATTTAGGATAGATCCTCGGTACGGTGATCTAGGCCACGTATTGTGACGGGCGGTACCCCAATAGCCCTGCCATTGATGGAAACACATTCTTCCTACGTGGCCTTACGGTTTTGATTGTATTACCCACTTTGTGGCCAGTATCCTGGAATTTATTCATGTACAATTTCAGCTATTTTCTATTTATTTGAAAACCCTAGAACCTATTATAATATCACTGGATTTTCTATCAAATGTTTTGGTTAGCATAAGGTAAAAATTTACCCATGTTTATGTGTAGGGAGTCTTGCGTGATACCTTTTGTTTCCAAAGGTTTTCAAAGTTAAGCAACTTTAACCTGTTACTCACACCAGACCCATGACTGCCTGGAGTTTATCTTCTGTTTTCTTAAACTCTTGGGTACTCAAATTTTTATGAGTAGGCAAGGGATTTAGGTTAGCTTTGATGAATTGTGGAGGAGCAATGGAGCGGGAGGCTTCAGCGTTGTAGATATATATAGTGTCCGTGATGTGATTTCTGAGTCGATTGTATATGTTGTGTTTGAGTTGTAATAACTAGACTGGTGTTTATAACTGTCTAGTATATGATGTATAATCTGTGTAACTCTGATAGATGTTGTACACAATGTACTATTTTATGTGATTAATATAATTTATTCGTTCCGCTGTTGAGATTCTGATGTTGTTTCTTTCTTTCTTCTCTATCGTTCTCTTTTCTATCCCTTTCTTTCTTAAAGATGATACGTCTTTGTATGGAGAGAAAGAGGGGTCGTTACACTAGAACCACCACCACCTGTTAACATCACTTCTGGCCATCACTTCACCTCTGTCCAGATCTGAACCCTCCATGGCCGAGCTCAAATTTGACCAGGCCGAGTCAAAATGTTGCACCAAACCCTTCTTTTTTTCTTTGACCCTTTGTATTCCTTAGGTTGTAACTCATATCTCCTTCACATCACTCTCTAGCCGTGTGTTTTGATGCCAAAACCGAGCTTAGCATGATCATAGCCGAGCATAAATGTCCCCTAGGCCAAGCATTTGGATGGTTAAAGCAAGGTCTAACTATCTTGTTCCTTGTTGCTTTGTATTTCAATTTGTTTCATGTGTTTTCTATTAAATATATTCATGTGTTATGTTGTCTTGTTTTGGTTACTTACAAGATCATTATCTTGGCTCTCTCTTCCCGCTTGAATCAAAGTCGTGCTATGTCGTCCTATATCGTGCTTTCTGGAATTTATTCTGTAGTTTGATTTGCTAACTCCAGCGTGAAAAGGTGAGTGTTCACTCATGACATTTATACTTGTATAAATGGTGAATTGATCACAAGTGAATCTGTAGAATTATTATATCATGTTACACCTGCCTGTGATATGAATTATATGATGTTAAATCCTGTTTATAAACTTGTCATTTCACCTGATACTGCTATGTTATATTCTGTCATACTGTTTATTTATTTCTGTTTATCACACTACAAGTTCCCTATAGAACAGAATCACTATAGGTTAAAATGATACTTACCCGAACGGACTTTAGAATAAGGAAAAATCATTATAGGCCGAAATGATAGGCCTGAGTGATTTTTATTTATTTTAATTGACTTGGGATTGCGGGTTTAAAATGATATAACCCGGATTTTTCTTTGTAAATTACGGATTGAAATGATATATTATCCGTATCACTTGACCTAGGTTAGAAAGTATTATATAGGCCCGTGGTTATTTTATAAAGTTTTTCTATAAATTTTTAAGTATTTTAAAATTGTAAATTATGATATTTTGATTTAAATTGAATTAAAAATGATTTTTATTAAGTGTTAGTGATTTTTCTATAAGTTAAATAAGTGAAATAAGTGAATGGTTAAGTTGAAATTTGAAATATAAATTTATTTTGAAATTTGTGATTTTATTAAAAAATAGAGTTTAAGTTACATAAATAAAATATGATAATTTGATTTAAATTTGAACTTAAAATGACTTAATAAAGTGTTATTAATTTTTCTATGAATTAAAATGGTTAAATAAATGAATGCTTAAAAGTGAAATTTGAAATATAAATTAATATTGAAATGTGAAATTTGGTATAAAGATAAGAGTTAAGTTAAGAAAATAAAATGGAAATTAAATTTATGTTTTGAAACGGTAATTAAAACTTAATTGCTAAGTTAATTTTTAAAATGCAAAGAATAGAAACTTTGTATGCTTGAATTTAATAAGTGAATTATTTTAAAATTCTAATTTTAAGTATAAAATTTCCTTTATAATAATCATAAGTTAAAGGGTATTTAAATGAACTTTTTTGAGTGGAAAATTTTGATTTTTTATAAGTTAAAATGGTTTAAATTTAAAGTTTAATTGTTTCTAAAATTTCATTGAAAACCTGAAAATTTAATTAATAGCACTTCAGAAATGCTATCATTTCTGAAGTTAACTTGAAATCTGTTGTAAAGGATATTACAGCACTTTGTAAGTGTTGTGGTTGATACAAGTGAAGTAAGGCTAAAATTAACTAAGGGCTATTGCAGCACTAGGTAAGTGCTGTAATTGCAGAAAGTAAAACTTGAACCTGAACTAATAAAGGGGCTACAGTAGCACTTGTTAAGTGCTGCAGTTGGCTGAATTGAATTAAATCTTTTAATTTGAACCCTGAACTATTACAGCAGTTTTGTAAATGCGGTCTTTGCTGAATTTAACTATTTTTCAACTAAAACTGAATTATTACAGTAGTTTTTAAATGCTGTCTTTGCTGAAATAAATTGTTTTCAGATATAACTTACCGCAGCATTTTCTAAGTGCCGTGGAAAGCTGGAATTTCACTGTTTTTAATTTTTTTTACTAAATAAATGAACTCAGAAAAGAGTTAATTTTTGGGAATTGAATATTTGATTTATAAGTATAATGACTTCACTTTTAAATTGTGTAAATGGAGTATTTTTGATTTGAAATAAAATGAATGAGATTTTTGAAAGGATATAATATTGGAATTTTTGAAATGGTTTGTTGGGAAACTGAATTTAATTGAAACTGATGGTTTGAATTGAATTAAATTAAATTGGAAATTTGAAAATTTGGGTTTAATTGAATAAATTGTAATAAAAGGAATGCTTCATGATTTCAAATGTATGATTTCGAAATGTTATGATTTTCAAAGTGTGATGATTTCAAGTATTTTGGCTTCGAAAAGTTATAATTTTGAAAGTATTATGATTTTTGAAAGGTGAACATATGTTTGAAATGGAAATGATAAACTATTTGATTTGATAAGATTTGAATTTGAAATGAAATTTGATTTTGAAGTGTATAAACTATTTTTGAAATTTATAACCACCGGTTATAATAACGATTGGTTGTTAAAGAGACCGGGATCAGATATGGACATACTCTCTGTCGATACCCAAAACCACTTTAACAACTGTGTACGCGGTGGAGATTCCAGAATGAAGTACGATGGTGGCGACGATCCTATTTAGGTATGAACATGGACCCGACTCCCATGTGTTGGCTTAAGGTGGCTAAAATAAGAGCGATCGACGGGACAAGTGAGGTCATTCCTCCTATCGGACACACTTCTTCGATACTATACTCTTACTTGTGATTGATTTGATGGACATCCTTCGATTTTGATTGGGAGTATGTTCTGAAATGGGTGGTAGTGGCCGCTATGCGTTACCACCAGCCAGGAAGCGTAATTGGTATATTTACCCAAGTATTGCCTAGTTGTGTCGTGTTACCTACCATAGAGAGCCTTACTACGAGTTTATTTTTCTCCCGTAGCCCATGGAGTATTTAGGATAGCCTTCCGACCTGGAGGTACGGTGATACTGGATGGACTACTCGGACTATTACGCGTTAAGGGGAATATTGGGTCACTCCTTAACGCTATTTTAAAGTAAGTTGATTTTACTGTAGACACTATTATAATCGCGCAATATTACTACATAGTAAATAGTTTAACGGATCCTTAGAGGATGGACTGTAGCAAGCATCCTTTAAGTTACTTGTACTTTACTGCGGTTCACTTGAGTTGGTTCACATTGTATAAGTATGTATGTCCTGACTCAAGTGTTTTGTGTTTTGTTTTACGCTCGAGTCAGCCTGAGTATTCACAGCTTTGGATTTCTCTTTCTAAAGCTAGGAATCGCTGGAGATTCTGCTTATCTAGTTATCTATATCTTTTAGTTTCAGTTGTTTTATTTCAGCTCTTGTATTAGTGAACACCTATGTATTTGGGATTTCTATTGTATTTGTTTTCAGACTGAAATTATGTATTTTTTTGAGATTTTGTTATAGTAACTTCATGAACTACTATGGTATTTTAATTTCCGCTGCAAGTTATTCTGATATTTCCGTGTCTGTGATTCTGTAATTGGTTTTATTTTCTCTAAATTTTATTACAATCTGTTATTTTGAATTATTATAGTCTGACATGTATGGATTATTGTCGATTTGAATGGTCCAAAATAGGGGTTGTTACAGTTGGTATCAGAGCTTTGGTTTTTAGACAAACTTTAGCCTGCGGAGCAAGAACTCATTAGAGATAGGGTAGCAATACCCTAGAATGAGTGAAATCAACCTCAGAATCATTTTCTTTGTGCGGGAACGTATTTTCAAAGTATAAAGTGATTTTAAAATGATTTTTCAAATGATTTTTCATAGATTATTTTGATGTAAACTTTTCTTGTTTTAAAGGAATTTTTTTCTAAACTTCCTTCCTTTCATATCTACCTTGCTAGTATTTTCTTTCATTAGGATATTCATCCAAGTGAATTTATCTGTCTTCAGCCTGGTCATTTCAGAAATGCTTACCCTTTTGCTGGGTAGGACAATCCTTTTGATCCTTCCGGTATATTTGTTGTCACCTCTACATCTTCTCCTGCTCCTACTCCTAGTGTCGACCAAGGTACTCTTCGGCACCTTTTCTTTATTTTATCATCCTGTTCGTGTTTTATTTAATACTAGAGCTTCCCATAGTTTTATTTCTGTTGATTTGTGTGATAAGTTCGAGCATCTCCTTTCTCTTGAGTATGCTTCTATTCCTTTATGTGTTTCAAATCCAATTGGGGGTCCCACAAACCTTAATCGGATTTGTAAGAAAGTGAAACTTCTCTATTCTGATCATCGCTTTAGTGGAATCCTATGTTCTTGGCTTCGATGCTTTTGATTTGTTGTTGGTGAGTATGATGCACATATCTCTTGTAAAGACGGTCTGTTTATCTTGTTGATGATCAAGGAAATTCCTTTGATTATTCAGTGCCGCATGCCTCAGGATTTTGCTAGCAATTTTATTTATTCTCTGGATTCTTCTTCTCGTGATCTTCATTCGACCTATGCGGTCAGATTCTATCCCGATGTATTTGGTGAAGTCACTGCTTTACCTCCTAAGCGGGAAATTTATTTTCATAGTGATCTTATTATTGGAACTCGACCTATAGTTCTTCCTCCTAGGAGAATGGCACCCCATGAAAAGGTTGAGTTGGGAATGCAAACTCTAGACTTGTTCTCCAAAGGTCTGAACAGACCTGGCCATTCAGAAGGGGAGCAACGATGGTTTTCGTCACCAAGTCCGATGGTTCTTTGAGGATGTGTGTTGATTATAGGGAGCTGAACAAGTTCGCTATGAAAAAAAATATCCAATGCCTCGTTTCAAAGATTTGTTTGATCAGCTTTATGGAGTTCTGTTTTCTCTCAGCTTGATCTTTCCACAGGTTTCCACCAGCTCAGAGTTGCTAAGGAAAGTATTCCCAAGACTACTTTCCATACTGAGAATGGGTTTTATGAATGGTTAGTCATGCCTTTTGGTTTGACTAATGCTCCTGCTTTCTTTATTGATTTGATGAATCGTGTTTTTCGTGCCATGCTAAATAAATTTGTTCTAGTCTTTGTGGATGATATCCTTGTCTTTTCTAAGACCAAGAAAGAACATGAGTCGCATTCGAAAATCTGTTCTGGAGACTCTTAGAAATCATCAGTTAAAGGCTAAATTTTCTAAATGCCATTTCTGAAAGGATGACGTCCGATTCCTTGGACATATTATTTCTAATAATGGAGTTTCTGTTGATCCGGTCAAGATCACTGTGATCAATGTAAGTCTTTCTTCCTTTCTCTTTTTCCTTCGTCATTCTATCTTTTTTGTTGTTCTTATTTCTCCCTATTCTGATATAGGATTGGGAAACTCCGAAGACTCCTTCTGAGATTCGTAGTTTTCTGGGCCTTGCCGGTTATTACCGGAGATTCATTGAGAATTTTACTCGGATTGCTGCACCTCTCACAACTTTGACTCATAAGAATGTTAAGTTTATCTGGGTTACTGTGAATAGACTGACCAAGTCCGCTCATTTCATTTTACGGTCAATTCTACCTGTTCTGCTTCTAGCTTGTCTGAGATCTACATGAGAGTGATTGTTCATCTCCATGGGGTTCCTCTCAGTATTGTTTGTGATCGTGATCGTATCTTTACCAGTCAGTTTTGGAAAGTTTTTCAGGAATCTTTGGGTACTCATCTGAGTCTGAGCGCTGCTTACCATCCACAGATCGACTGTCAAACGGAAAGAGTGAATCAGATTTCTCGAGGATCTTCTTCATGTTTGTGATCATCTCCGCCTTGTTAAACTTACCTATAACAACAGTTATCAGGTATAATTTTAATCTTCTTGTCATCTTGTCTTAATCCAATTTCATTCTATCTTTTTCCGTGTCTTCGCGTACCTCATTCCTTTTCGAGGACGAAATGTTTTGAGTGGGGAAGAGTGTAACAACCTTGTATTTTATGATTATTTTAATTATTTTAATTAAAACTCCTGATTTAAAAACTTTATTTTATTTATTAAAATGAATAAATTTTTTATTTTAAATATAAATTTTGATTTTTATGTGAATTATAATTTCAAACATGAATAAGTAGAATATTTTCTAGAAATGTGGATTTTGGTCAATATGGTCAAACCTTGACTTTTAAATTTAAAAATTTAAAAATTTTAAATTTTAAATTGTTGATTTTATCTTTTATTATGAAAATAAATAAAATTTCAAGTACACTGCATCTCGTTTCGTTGAAATCTGATTAGTATTGTGAAAGTTATGCTTTTTAAACCATTGTGTGTAAATTATTTTATTTAACTACATTGTTTATTTTAATTTATATAAATAATATTTTGTTTATCAAATCATGTTATAATTTGTGCATATATGTGTATCATGACATGATATGCATTTATTTTATTTTTAAAACATTTTAAAAAGTGTAGTTATAATTTTCAAATGCTAATTGTATATTGTTTACAATTTTTAATTCTAGTTTCAATTAATAAGCTATTTTCTTATTCATTTTCTATTTTTCCTAAAATATTTATTTATTTTCTTTTCTACTTTATTTTTTTTCATTTTTATTTTATTTACTTTATTTTTATTTGTTTAATTTGAATAAAAGAAATAAGAAATACAAAGAGATAAAAACTTTTTCATTTTTTGTGACTTTTCATTTACTTGTCCTTTCATTTGCTTTGACTTTTCATGCTGCTTTGGCCATGCATTCTTCTATGCAATAGCAATACGTTTCTCTTCATTGTTTACATGAAAAATCTTTCTCATCATTCAAAACTCACGGCCAAATTTATTTCTGAGAATATTTTAGTAATGGTTTTCTTTTCCCATTTTCTCCTCTTTTTCATTGAATTTTGCCTTGCTTCCTCTTGTGTTTGCTCGACCAAGCCTCTACCACCATCACCGCCGACCATCACTTCATCATCCACGGCAGTACCACCTCCTTCTCCTCCTTTGACCAAGACCTGGTCGTGCCTCCTTATGAAGCCTTCACCACAACTTTGCACAAAAACCCCTTTAAATTGCCTAGCCGAGACACATACTTCATCATCCCTTCCTATATCACTTCGGCCACCACCACCTACTAACATCACCTCTGGCCATCACTTCACCTCTGTCCAGATCTGAACCGTCCATGGTTGAGCTCAAGTTTGACCAGGACGAGCCAAAATGTTGCACCAAACCACTAACAACCATGGACCTATAAAAACAAATAGGCCACATAAATCTTTTTCCATACAGTTGTGTTGGCAGGCTAAGGAACAACAATAGTGCTACTTGGATTTTGGCTGTTCCAGAAACACAACGGGCAACAAAGCAAAGTTCCTTAGCCTAGTACAAAGGTGACAGAATCACAATGGGCAATCACGTAAAATTATCGTAAAGGTAAAACAGGTGAAGGTATATATATTTGAACGATATATTAAATGTGATAATCTGCACCGTATTCTGAATGAAATCAGCCAATATTGAGATGTTGTAAAGAAGATGATTTTGATTCTGACTTGTTCGACATAGTTGGCCAATTACATTTATACCAAAAACACTATTCTTTGAATTACTTCATACATATACGTTTGGATTATACATAGTGTTTTGTTGGATGATAATATTTCTGGTTATTTTTGGCTAACTCTATATTCACGGTTTTCTGATTATTTACATGGCTTCAATCCAAATTCAAAAGAATGTCATTTAAAATGCTGTTGAAAATTGAGTTTGAGTTTTTATGCACACTTCATAGTCTGGTCTATCAAATCTAATTAGTGATGTTTTTGAGTAAAAAAGAAATTCAGATGCAGATTACACTGGTAATCTAGTTGATAGAAAAATTACTAGTTGAACGTGATTTTTGAGACATTTAGTAGCTGCATCGTTTTTCAAAGAAAATATCTGCATATTTTTCATTTCAAATAATCTTCAAATAGCAGAAAATTTTCTTATAAAACCCCTTCGAGAAAATTATTGTTGACCATATTTTCAGATTAGTCATTTTTATTTGATTTTAAATGACAAATTTTGACTAATCCGACTCCCTACTAATTATCGAAAAGATAAATAGTGATTGAAAAGGTGATAAGTGTTGATATTTAACATACATTACTCAAGATAATATATTTGGAAAATTTCTTTAGGAATTCAAACAAGAGTTATAAAACTTTTTGTTAGGTAAAGATTTCATGACCATTTCTATATCTATCATATTTCTATCGACCATTGTTTATCAAATCTTAAATATAGTTTGTCGATATGTGGTACTATAATCAGGAATCATTTGTTTTTCATTTCACATTTTTTGTAAAAATAAATAAATATCCAAAGTATTCATCTCATTTAAAAGTCCTCACGGTTATGCATGGGTGAATTACTTGGATTTTTTTGATTATGTGCTTCCATGCTCATTTAAAAGTCCTCACGGTTATGCATGTATGGAAGTCATATCAAAATTAATTGGTTAAATAGACAAGTCGATTCTAATCCCATTTAAAAGTCCTCACAGTTATGCGTGGTTAGAAGATACTTGAATTCATTTTTAAAATTAAATTGGAATACTACTAATCTCATTTAAAAGTCCTAACGGTTATGCATGATTAGTAGATATTCAAATTTCTGATATAAATGTACCACAAGCAGATACAACTGTATGATTTTATATGAGAAGATCATTTCCATCATTCTAAAAGTGGAATATGCGCCTAACAAGGGTAATTATGATTTTTGTTTGATTTTTATTGAAGTTTAATATTTATATTCAATTAGAGTTTAATGTTGGATTAATATTGATCACTTTATCTCTATTTTCTCTAACACTATTATTCTTTTGCTGATAACAAAAGGGGGAGAGAAAAGTTAAGATTTTGTCAAATAGAATCAAGCAAAGGTCAAATAATTTTCCATTTGCATCTAGGCTTATTATAGATTTCTATTTGTATGCATATATGTAGGGGGAGCATCGTGTAGAGAGGAAGCATTTAAATAGGGGGAGCAATTAGAGCATATCATCGATCAAATACATTTAACACGGTCAAAATCTTAAATATATGTTTGCTATCATCAAAAGGGGGAGATTTTGGAATATGCATGTATATGATTTTTGTTTGATGATAATAAACATATATATATTCATTTAAATGTATTTGTTAATGTACTATTTTATTTTTCATAGATTAAATAAATATTTGTTGAATAAAATAAGTTACACAGAATTTGAGTGGAATTTGAATTCAAACAGAAATTTTATTCAAACAAATATTTATTTCAATCTTGAATAGTAAATTCAAGATCTCACTATACATATACATTTTTGATTACATCACAATTACATCACAATTCAGTTTACATAAATTCCTCACTACATATCACTCACACTCGTATTTTGTCTTCAACTGCATTCCAGTCTGATTCCAGCATCCGAGTAATCTGCAAAAATATTCTCAAATGCAGTAAAATTGAAAAAGAAATATTTTTGCAATTTAAAATGAAATATGATTTTTGAAAATATTATTTTCCTCGGTTATTTGGGTTGTTCGTCATCATTCACATTTGAATTCATCATACACGAACAATGTGGCATGCACAGTGTATCACTGTACATGCCACAAAGCCGTGCACACCGATATACACTTGATAATGTTACAGGGACAGGTGAGCACAAGGTCAAACCCAAATAAAAAGACGGGTTCAACTCAGGTGCAACATAAATAAAATCTCGACTTCAGCACAAGGTCAAACCCGAGTTGTAAAACTGGATTCAACTCAAGTGTAATGCACAGTCTACACAAATTCAAGAGGGCACTAAATAACAAACAAAGTGCAAAGGTCAAGCCATTACTGCAAACTCGACTCAACTCAATGCAATTCAAACTGCAAGTCCAAAACAGATGCACAATGCACTAAGCATTGAACCATACACATGAAGACCAACTGGCTACAAGATATCATAAGTCAGACCAACAGCAAAATGGACTACAACAATCAAGTAAATGCAGAGAACAGTGCAATCATGAAGAATGCAAGCTCGACTAACAGGTTCAACCTCTTCATTAAACAACTCCATACCAATAGCTACATGAAACAAACCCAAATGAAGATCAACTAATCAACAGTGCACAAGAAAACCAGTTCAGCAATCATGCACAGACGCATTCAAGAAACAACAACATGTCCAGTTACAACAAAGACCAGACACACTTGAACATGGTGAGAAACACAAGTCAAATAACTCAGCATTGAAGTGGATGTACAAAGCTCAAGTTCAATCCCAAAGCAACCAGCAATGCATGCAAGTGCAAACCAGAATGAAGACCACTAGTGTACAACTTCAGCAGTGAAAATGAAGTGAATGCAAGAATAAAGTACCAGAGACTACAAGTAGAGTAAGTGCAATTCGAACTAACATGACAGCAAACAAATGCAAGTGACTCGAGCAAAATGCACCAGAGCACTAATGACCAGAACACAGAGTCAAAGCAGCAACAATGAAGACCACTATGCAGTGGACATGAGTACAACTTGACTATCAAAACTCAGTGAAGCTCAAGTATAACACTACAGAAGTTCAAATCAGTACAACAACTCAAAGAAATGAACAGAACATCAATTGGGCACATGCAGTAATAACCAGAATGGATGCAAAGTGCAACTTGTATAACAGCAGACAACAAACTCAAATAAGCAAATGTTGAAACAACAACTCAACAGCACATGACTGCAACATAAAGCATGTCGAGCTCAATACAACCAAGTATGTATAAAAATGGAACAATGCTCAAGTATGGAAGTGACTCAAAACAGCAGTGTGCAACTCGAGCTTCAGAAAGTTCAAAGTGTGCAAGCTAATCTACAGTTACGAGATATACCCAACAGCAATATATGCAAACAGAGAATAGTCACTACAAGAAAACTGATTTTTTGTAGCGCCCAAAAACCGCCACTACGTATTTTTAGTGGCGTTCCGATAATCGTTACGAAAAAACATGCCACTAAAAATCCTCGAATATTAGTTGCACTTTTTTAAACGCCACCAAATTTGTTTTTTTTGATAGCGTTTTTATAATGCCATAGTATTCCTTTTTTGTAGCGCCTATTTACCGCCACCGAAAAGGTTTTCTCCTCCATGATACTTTTTTACGGCGTTATCTAAATTTTTTGTAGCTCCTGTTTAACGCCACCGAAAGGGTTTTCTCCTCCACGTTACCTTTTCATGGCGTTATATACATATTTTGTAGCGCTTAATTGCCAGCATAAGTGTACTTGAGTTTTTAATCACTCTTTTGTAGCGACATTTTAACGCTACAAAAATAAATAATATCCAGTAGCGTTTGTTTCCCTCCACCCGCTACTCCAGATTTACCCCTGATCTAGCATCCAATTATATAATAACAGAATACGCAAGCACATACACTTTTGAACACAATATATTAAACAACTACAAAATACGTATACGTATTGAAGATCCGCAAGATACATAGACATTCATACATCCACATACATAGGTGTTGACAAAAAGCTACCCGTACACATACACAACCAAACTACCATAAGTGTTATAACCAAACTACCATAAAAGTCATAACCGTACATATACATCTGAAATAAACATCTGAAATAACCAAAGTACCGAGCAAAACCTGAACCACCATAAAAACCTGAACTACCTGTCATTGCTGATGTCTTCAAAACCTGAACTACCTATCAACAAAGAACGGAACAAAAGAGTGAGAAAACAAAACCTGAACTTAAAAATGCATCACTAACATTCCACCACAATTCATACGTAACTCCTCGCCATTAATTATTTTCCCTCTCCTGAACCTGAACCACCAATCACAATCATTCAATCACAATTCGGATATAACACCCCTACTTATGTACTTTTATCATTTTACCAAAAATCTATCTACACTTTAGCTGCTAGCATTCCTAATGTATATATATAAAAAAATTATAGACCTTTCATTTTGACTTGATAACAATTTTTTCCATTGGCCAAGCTATGGGAACGCCAAAGCAATCATACATGCACGTCAGACCGGATGTTGGTCTCCATATCTCTGCATCTGGAACTATCACCAGTTCAATCCAAACTTTTACAGCATTATGTCCCAATGGACGACAATGGACCATCGTTATCGGATCAGTTGATGCAATACTTCCTTCAGCCACTACGTCTACTCCACCCAAATTGATCAACTGGCATTTGGCATCCTTTTGCATGGTTGCAATCGGCTGAAAGAAAAGAGATTACTATGCACAATGTATACATGCACATTAAATAAACTTTCATACACAGTTAACTTCTTCAAATTTTGAAAATTAATACTTACATTTTACGATTTATTCATGACCATATGTGCGGATTTCATGGGAGAATTCACAACATTTTCAGTATCATCACGACTCTCATCTAGTTTTTCTTGATCAGCTTCTACTTTTGATCTTGGCCATGCTACTTTCCTGCCAAAGGCATCTCCAGTGCATGACATATCAGATGTGGTTCGCCACAAATAAGCATCTTTATTTACTACTTTGTCCACCCAAATCACAACAGCAGACGGACCGAGTGGAATACCAATTAACAGTATATTTTGGATCAGTGGCGTGGATTCTTCCTTCGGCAACTACACCTTCACCCTCAGTCCAACCGTAAATCTTGCAAGTGTCTTCGATGATGCTGGTACTCTAAAAATGAGAAGTGAAATTCAAGACTTTAGTATGCTATACAAAAACAACGAATATGTGTTAAATTTTTATTCAGATGGGGGGTGTGCTCGCTGCATTTTAGACATCAATAAGCTCGCAGCATATTACACTAATATACTTAACGTGAAAAAAATTACCATACTGGCTGCACTACAGTTCAACCGTGTTCGCAGCGGGACCTTGATGCAAACTGATGGCCAAGCAACTACCTTATTCTTAGCGTCTGCTAAGACTGCCATTTCAGGTGTAGGCCTCCATAAATAAGTATCTACTTTATCTACTGAATCTATAACAACACTCCCAGCATTTGGTCCAAGACGAATGCCATTGACAACGTCATCCGGGTTCATGGACAACAACCTCCCATGGGCAATAACTCCAGAGGTTCCATCCCAATTCAACAGCAAACATACTTCGTCGTCGCTCTACAATTAATCAACCGAAAATTAATTCAATTACTGGATTAAAAAATTAAAATATAAATTTCATTTATTGAGTAATATAAATATTATTTTTACCGAATCAGGTGAGTTCCTTCTCGAACTTTCTTTACCCTGCAACATAGCACGAATATAAATTAATATTTTACGAATATAAATTAATTTTCAAAAATTTACCTTCTGGTCCATCAGAGTCTGTATCATTCCCTTCAATTCTGCTATTTCCTCTCGACACCGAGACACTTGTTTATCTTTGGATTGGGCTAAAGCTAGCTTGGTTAAAGTGCAACCCTACCCAATGCCCTTAACCGTCCCTGTTTATCTTGTCCCAGTACATGTACAAGAGCATCTTTTCCAATATCAGTCTGTGTCGAGCCGGATTGGGATATCATAATTTCAAAAATACACATAGATAATGTACAATGGTAAAAATATCATAGTTTCAAAAAAAATATACCAATAAAATTAAAAACAATTTTACAATAGTATTCGTAGCTTCCATGTTCACTGGTTCACCATTTTTATTAATGTGAGATCTAATCCACACATCAACTCTACTTATGGACGATGGATCTACACTTTATTTTTTCTAAAGCAGAATAACATTAAATTAATAAACTGACAGGTATAAAATAATGTTAAATAATGCTATAGTTAATTAACTTACCATGTCTTCGGTCTTTCTAGCCATTCCCCTACGACCGGTTGTATGCGGAATTTGTGTGTACCTTAGGGCTGAATATTTCTCACTTTTTTGCTGAAAATATTAAAAGATGCTAGAATTTAATAACCAAAATCATAAAAAGAAAAACTATCTAATATTTATAATGCAGGGTAAATATGTATGGTGAGGATTGCAATTTATTTGAAAATCAATTCATCATGGTCATATACTTATTTGGTATTATTAATGCTGGATAACTCAGTAACATATACAACATTCCATATCTACTAATAATATTTATAGATTGAACTAACTTGCAAAGTGATTTTTTTTACTTCATTTAAAATGTTCCTGTGCTTGTCATAATGCATTTGTATTTTGTACTTTCATAGGTTCCTGCAGCTAATACCTAAACAGGAACCCTCAGCATCCACCAACACTTGGGCTTCACTTCTAAAGAAATTTATCGGTTGCTAACTATGTAGATGGATTTGCAGAAACATGCCAGACAAGTTCAGTAGGAATGATTTACCTTAAATTCCGGACTTGTTTTCGCCTCTTTTCTGAGATGTACTTCCGATTTCAGCTTCACTTTGTTTCCCTATTTCCAGCTTGGCATCAGCAGTTTGCTCAGGACGGGTTTCATTTTCTGAGCTGAGTCCTTCATTTGGGTCAGAGGGGATATCATCTAGTGGTTGTTCGTCTTCTTCATTGTGAACAGTGGCTTGCTTCTTAGCATTGTCTGGTTGTTCTTCTATTTCATTTATACTAGCTGGAACTTTACGTTTTCGCTTTGACTATTTGTTCTTAGCTTTGATTGTTTGTTCTTCAGCCTTTCTCTGCAAGCGGGTACGTACAGATGTTGTAGACATATTTTTCTGCAAGTGACAGAAAACACAGTATAAACCAATAAGCACATGTAAACAATAAGCAGCGATAAATATTAACAAAAAACACTTAAATATCATCAACATGTAGCTGAAAAGAGATGTGGCAGTTTGCAAACCAAACAAGTAGGCCTAAAAGCCTTGAGACGATGAACAAATTTGTAATTTTATGAGAAAATGTACATGCAATGCAAACAGAATTGATAAGAACACCACTCATTATCAAGCAATATATGCAAACAGAATAGATAAGAACATATAATGCTTTGTCTATGGAAGTATACAAAGATCAAAACATAAAGAACAAAAATTGAATGGTACATGCATTTGCAATGGATTAGAAAATTAAATGGTGCAAACTAACAGCCATTCGGAACATTAAAAAAAACAAAGCATTAGTGCAGCAAATGAACAACAATCACTAAAGAAAATCAATACAAGTTCAATGAAATTTCCAAGTAGCCCGGATTTAATATATAAGTTCAACCATCACTAAAGCAAATGAACAACTATGCTCAAGTAGAACATATAATCTACTCAATTATGCCCTCGCAATCCTCTCTAACATAGCAAACATCTTCATCATCCGCTTCAGTTATTTCATCTTCCACCACTTGAATATCTTCCTCGATGCAATCGTGCTCCTCTATATCATTAAAACTTCTTGATGGTGCATTCATTACAACGTACCAATTAGAAACATCGTTCTCTCTTGAATAAAATACTTGTTTTGCTTGAGATGCAAGTATGTATGGGTCTCGTGAAAATGATGCTTGATGTAAATTAACAAGAGTGAACCCATCATCATCAACTTTTACTCCAATTCCTTTATACGTCCAACGACACTTGAAAACTGGAATATAAAACAAATGATAATCTAATAAAATTATATCTGTCAATATTCCATAATAAGTGACCACATCAACCACTTGGGACATATCTTTAGCACTTGCTCTACACATAGTAGTTGCATCAAAAGTCACCCCACAATTCTGAGTTTCTCTCCCTCATTCTTTTACATGAAAACGTTGCTCGTTGATGATATATCCTTTGAAAGACATGGCATCATCCTTCGGACCATAAGCAATCCATTTTAACATGTCATTATGATCCTTGGAGGTAATAGGTATCTACAACAAATTTCATTTAGCATGTAAATTTATATAGTAATATTGATAGTTGAATGAGAATATATTTGAAATCTAACTAACCTTCCTTTTAATCCAATCGATAAAACTTTTTGTATGTGTTTCCCAAAGTAAGGTCGCATTTTTTGTCATGCGTTGGTCTGAATTTTCTAATTCCTCCAAATGCAAACTAGTATTGAACAATTGATTATAAGTTATATATATCATTGCGAACACATCAAAATATTTAAAACAATATAACATAAACTTACTCTATAAACGGTTCCACCACGGCCATATTCATTAACACAGCTAAATGAGCACTTTCTTTCTCATTAACTGGCAATTTAATTGTCGTCGATACAGAAATTGGACGTCCCTCTAATATTCTACAACTTTCATAATCTTCATTTCGAGCTCCTTTCTCCTCTATATGTCCTGATTTCTACAAAAATTCATTGAAAAACAACATGCATTCTGTTGCAAGATACGATTCTGCAATACATCCCTCTGGTCGTGCATAGTTTCTGACATAATCTTTGAGTGTCTTCATATATCTTTCGAATGGGTACATCCATCGAAAATGAATAGGTCCACACATTTGTGCTTCTTTTCCAAGATGAATGGATAAATGTATAATTATATCAAAGAAAGATAGTGGAAAAAAAATTTCAAGCTCACATAAAACGTCAATAATTTCAACATTGATTTGTTCTATCTTCTCTCTATCAAGAACACGTTAACATAATTTGTTGAAAAAAGAACATAAGCGAATTATCGCTTTTCTTGCCTTCTTTGCCATGAACCCTCTCGATGCTACTGGCAATAAATGTTGCATTAATACATGGTAATCATGTGACTTCAATCCACTAATTTTGCAATCCGACAACGAAATCCGATTTTTTAAATTTGAATAGTAGCCATCCGGTCCTTTGAAATCATACAGTCTTTTGCAAAATATTTTTCTTTCGGATTTTGACAACATATATGGAGCCGGTGGAAGATATGTTTTATTCCCACGAGGTTGTGTATGAAGCTCACTTCGAATTCCCCAATCCTCTAAATCCTTTCTACAGTTGGTTCCATCTTTGGATTTATTTCCATGCAACATTGTGCCCAATAGGCTTTCACCAATGTTCTTCTCCACATGCATCACATCTAAATTGTGACGTAATGGAAGTTCCTATTAAAACCAAAACAATAATGCATTATTGGGTTTTTCTTGTATTAAAACAATGAAAAATAAATAAATTAACCACTAACCTCCCAATAAAGAAAATCAAAGAAAATTGATTGTTTTTTCCACCTTGATAGCTCTACTTCTGTGAAACTGTTAGTATCATCGTATTCATCTTCTTTATCATAGACATGCTTTCTCTTCTTACTTTTCTCCTTTATTCCTTTTCCAAAATCATTTTGATAATCCTTCAATAATGCATAGATGTTTCTCCCAGAAAGCATTCTAGGAGCACCATCTGTCTCTATGGTATTATCAAACAATGCCTTTTGTTTCCTCCGTGAATCTGAAGGAGGTAGAAATCTTCTGTGACCCATGTAGGCGAACTTTCGACTATGTTTCGACCAACGAGAATGGGTATTGACACCACACAATGGGCAAGCTTTTTTCCCTTTCACACGACATCCAGCAAGATTTCCATAAGCCGGAAAATCATTAATCGTCCATAACAAAATTGCATTCAGTTTAAATAAAGTTTTACTAAATGCATCATAAGCAGTAACTCCATTAGACCACAAGTGATGCAAGTCTTCCACCAAAGGCGCCAAATATACATCAATATCATTCCCGGGTTGCTTCGGGCCTGGAATAAGTAAAGTTAACATAATATTTTCTTTCTTCATACACAACATAGGCGAGAGATTGTATGTCACAAGCATTACCGGCCAGCAACTATATTTCGAACTCAACATGGAAAATGGATTGAATCCATCTGTAGCAATACCAAGCCTATGATTGCGTGGATCAGATGAAAAAGATTTATACTTTTCATCCACCATTTTCCATGTCATAGAATCCACGGGATGACGCATTTTTCCATCGTTACTTTTATTATTAAAATGCCAGCCATCTTTTGAGATCTATACATTCGTCTAAACCTCGGAATGATTGGGAAATATCTCAATACTTTAACTGGAACACCTTGTATAACCTCTTCAATATCTTGATTTTTCTTCCATCTCGAGGAATCACATTTTGGACAACTTTCTAAATTTTTGTATTCTTTTCTGAAAAGGCAACAATCATTCTCACAAGCATGTATCTTTTCAAAACCCATGTCGAATGCTTTAAGAAATTTCTTGACTTCATATAAGGTTTTGGGAAGCACGTTATCCTTCGGTAGAAATAGATGTTGCACAACTAAAAGCTTATCAAAACCACTATCGGACAAGCCAGTCTCGCATTTAAGATTATACAAGACGGCGATGGCAAATAATTTTGTGTGATCTGTGCAACCAGGATATAATGGAGTTTCTGCATCTTCCAAGTTCTTGACTAACTCATCCTCTTTTCTTCGAGAATCAACATCGTCTTTATCATCATCAAAAAAATCTTGATTCAAAAAATCTTCATCTTCATAGTGAATCATCTTGAATAGTTCATATAAGTCAAACGTATTTGTTTTATTCTCTAAATTTATCTCTTCACCATGGTTAAACCATACACCGTCAATGTATTTAGGATCCATTCCTTTTATAATTAAATGTTCAACGATGATTTGGTCATCATGACGACTAAGATTTCGACAATCCTTGCAAGGGCATAAAATTTTTTCTACACTTCTTACATTCCTCTTTGCAGCATGCACGAAATTCATTGCTCCTTGTCGGTATTCTATACTAGTTCTATGAAAAAAGTAAAAAAAAAAGTGAGCTTTAGTATTAGATTATATGTTCTAATTCTCAAAATACATATTAAGTTAATCATGGTTTTATCACCTGTTTAAAAAAACCCAGCCTTTTTCCATTATCGACATTTGAAGGCAAATAAGTTTTCAATCTTTGACGTATAAATTGGTTATCTGTTGTAATCAAAAAAATAACTAGACGTTGAAGTACAAATACTTGTAGCACTACTGCATATAACCATGGTGGTTTAGTAGACAAAGGCAAAGAATACTTTTCCAAAAATATAAATTTTACACTTATATTTTGCATTTAACCTTAGATTTACATGTATTTATAATTAATCCATGCATGAATTCAAAGCCTAAGTCTAGCAACTTATAGAATTACTGCATATAAATTCAAAGCCTCAGAATGTACAAACCAACAGTTTCCTCTCACCAAACCAACAGTCAACTTCACCGCCTCCTCTTCACTACCTCACATCCACACAACTGACATATTTCCAGTGCCTGCCACTCCACAAAAGACTATTTATGCTCCAACATTTACCACTCTCAACCATCGAGCCAGCCAATACCCAATCGCAAACAAACCCGCGACCTCCATCAATGCTACTTGAACCCACCAAATTCCCGAAACACGCAACCTCAACCTCCTCTCAGCAAGCAACCATTGATTCGCTAAACCACTTCAACAGAACATTCATATACTCAAAGAAATCAAAGCAGATATCCCAACAGATCATTGCAATTAGGGTTAAATCAACCATTTCAGTAATAGTTTAGGAAAAATACGAAAATAATATGCATTCAAATTCATATAAAATCCAAATAGAATCACAAAGTCGATTTAAAAGATTCATACATAAATATACCTAATCGATTTAAAAGATTCATACCTAAATATACCTAGATCTGCTGGCTGCCGCGACTCGATGTTGAGTAAGGGGGAAACGACGGAGCTGATGATGATACTTGAGTGCGATGAAAATTTAACACGATTAAAAGGGGAAAAAAATTTTCTGAAGAAGAAAGCAAATTAGGGACGAGAATTTTGTTAAGTACGAGAGTAAAATGATAGGTTACGTTTATTTAGTTCGCACGGACTCTTTTTTTTAGAAGTGGGAAACACGAATTATTTTTTGCCATGTTTATATTATTTGGTAATCTATTTTTTGTGGCACTTACAATAAAACGCCACCGATTTTTGCAACTATAAATGGTTTTTCTTGTAGTGAAGGCTTTACATTGCTCTCCTTTAATGCGTTTTTAAGCATTGTCGTACAGTTTGCGTATAAAAGACCAGCAAACCTTTGGTGGATATGGATGCGCCATGATAGGACAATGCTAAACCAAAATCGTATGGGTCTCGTATAGGTATAAAAATATGACAAAGCACGTGAGGCAATGTCCAAGGTAGGATACTATCAGTTTACCCTTCCCGGCTAGTGGTAACGCATCATAGCCATGATTGCACACCGTGTCCAAACACTCCCAAAATCCAAGGGTGCGCACGATCAATCTCAATGCAAATGATGATGATATGAAGAAGTGTGTCCGCTCGGGGTAGCTAACTCACTTCGCCGGTACGGCTCCTATTTTAGTCATTTCAAATTGGCTAATCCATCACCGTTCTCTTTCTTCAAATCTAGCAAACGTACACCAAATCCAACCACTTCATTCTGGATCATCACTCCACATACACAATTATTAAAGTTGTTCTCGTATCGATAGAGAGTATGCCCATATCCGCCCCTGTCTCTTTAACAACCAAACGTCGTTTTACACCCCGATTGAAAATTTTACATTCCGAAAATAGTTCCTACTTGATAACAAATTATCGTACTCGCTTCAAAATCAAATCCATTTCGAAGTCATCATATTTACTCAAAATATACCATTTCACTTCAAAATTCAATTTCTTCTTAATATTTCGATTTCGCTTTCAAAATCTTTTTGAATTTCAATTTAGATTATAACTTCATTTAACCCAAGTCGCACTTAAATCCAAGATTTAATTATAAACATTTCATCCCTTGACCAGTTTGAATTTTTGAAAAATAGTTTGAATAGTTTTAAAATAGTTCAAATAATTGGAATAGTCAAAAATAGTTTGAATGGTTAAAATAGTTAAAAATAGTTTAAATGGTTAAAATAATATAAAATAGTTTAAGTATTAAAATGGTTTACACAGCAAAAATTTTTGGAAAATCTAAAATAATTTGAATACTTAAAAATAGATTTTAATATTTTATATACCCATCATTTTAATTCCACAATATTCCAATAAATCGCCATAAATCATTATTCTATCTGAACAATGATTATTAAATCCAAACATGATCAACACAGAAAAATACTTTCAATTATTATGTATAACCAAACCAAAACAAGTAAAAATGAGATGATTTCACTATTATTCACTTTGATTGATTAATTGGAGAACGAGATGATTTCCTAGCTTTAATTCCTTAGCTTTTATCTTTAATTTTCTGTTCTTCCTTGAGCTTTTAATGGTTGGTCAAAATATAATGAGGAGTTATGAATGAGAGAGTAAAAGTTTATTAAGGTGGAGGGAGGGATTTATACTAAGGAGTATATCCCCATTTCCTTGTTTACCCCATAGTAAATTCCTACTTCTTAATTTAGTAAACTCTTATTTTTTTTCATTCATTAAGACAAGGCCATTGGATTTATTTACCTCATCTCCCTAACCAATCGCATTGTTCTATTTAATTTATCTAATTAAATCTCCTGAATAATGTCAATAAAATTAGGGGTGTTGCAATGCCCTCGTTTTTGAAAGTCAACTTGGACTGTTTCATCATTTTGAACAGATGTTGCACCTTGCACAGTAGACGTTGTACCCTAAGGATATCGATTCTTCAAAAAGCCATAACCGTTGAGTCATTTAGAGTTACGAGAGCCATAACCTATCAAAACGAAGCTCTATGTGAGTTCTACGGCTTCGACGACAGTTTTAAACCGTCAATGCATAGTTTCATACCCAAGAAAGACATCCATATCATATTCGGGCCTCGGAAATTTTGTTACCCTTCGTTTTCTTTATGTGAATTTTATAGTAAAAGGGGATCACTGTGGCTAGTCTTCGATTTACCATCGCTGGTACTATTCCATTTCAAATTCATGCCCTCGTTTCTAAAAATCATATGGGAGTATTTCTACATTTTGGACTGATGTTGCACCTTGCACCTTAGATGTTGCACCCTAAGGATATTGATTCTTCGAAAAGCCATAATTGTTGACTCATTTAGAGTTATGGGAGCCATAATCTGTCAAAATGAAGCTCTTTATGCATTCTACGGCTTCGATGATAGTTTAAACCATCAATGCATAGTTTCACACCTAAGAAAGACAAAGTCCAACTGATTCAATTTCTAAATTTTGTAATTCAAATCACCTGTAAATTTCCATTTCAATTGTGATATCCCAGAATTTCGAGGAATTTAAAATGTGATAATCATCTTAATAAATTAATTAAAATAGATAAAATTTGTTATTTTCAAATATAAATAACCAAAAATAATTAATAACATGATGATTTTAAAATATAGTTATAATGGATTCTTAATAGAATAATTATTCGCAAATTTAATTGGTAATGTTTTATAAATAGATTTTTTTAAATGAAGTAATTATTTTCAAATATTGTTGGTGTTGATTTATAAATGAATTCTAAAATAGAATTCTTATTTTTGAGTTAATAAGGAGTTTATATATATAATTGAGATTAGTTTTAAAAATAATTTTTTTAAATAAAGTTATTATTTTCATATTAAATTAGTGTTTTTTTAAAGTTAGTGTAAATTTGAATTGATATTAAATTTGATTTCAAATTGAATTTGAATTTAGATTTAAATGAATATTTATATCTTAAAAGTATTTTGATTTAAAAAATATATGAATGATTTTTGTTTAAAATAGAATTTGATTTCCTTAAAAAGAATTTATTTTTATTAATTAAGGTAGTGTTTATTAAATTGTAGAATAAATACAAAAGGGATTATTCTAACATTTTAAAATGGATTAAAAATATTTTATATGATTTTATTTAAAATATAATTGGTTTATACTTTATTTTCTTTTAAAGATTTTATTTTTATAAAATTTAGAAAACATTTATTTATTTTGAATGTATTTATTAATATAGAAAATTTATATAAAAGCTTTTAAAATCTCTTAAAGATAAATAAAAATGAAAGATTACAAGTGTTAATTTATTAAAGCTTGTAAAAACACATGTAAGTTTATTAATTATGAGTTGTGACAAGTGGTGGCATTTAAAACAAGTGTCAATATTTATTTTATTTTCTTTAATTTTAAAATAAATCCAAATTTACATGATATAAAACATATATCTTCTTTTTCACATTCTTTTCTTATCTTCTCAAGAATCAAAAACTCAATCTTGTTCAACTATCTTAACAAACAAAAAAAATTCTTTTGCATTAAACCTGAAACCATTGCAATCCTGTAAACTTTCTTTTTAAATCTATAGCAGGTTTTCAAAACTTCAAATTTCAAATGCTAACACCTCAAACTCAAGAATCAAAATCTAAAAACTCCTCAAACAATTCAACCCTGATCTCAGATCAAATGAAACTAAACCCTGTAGCATTTTTTTTCTTTTTCAAATCAGTAATTTGCAAATAAACCTGAAATCACCTCCTCAAAACAAATTGAATTCTGAAAGTATTACAGTAGGTTTTCAAAATACAGAATCCTGTAAACTAATTCCTCCTCAAGCATTTATTTTCAAACATGTAAGCAAAGAATCATCAAATGCAGGCCTGTATTTCTCTTCAGAACAGAATATCCACCTCTGTTCAAATTTTTGAAAAAAATTAAAAAACCTGAACCATTTCAAATCTGAATGCAACCTGAAGTTTATTGTCAAGCAATCCTCTCAAGCCTGTAAACATTCAAAATGCAAAGCTTGGAGTATCAAATCTTACATTATCAGGGTGGTTTCAAGTGTTTGAATCATCACAGTTTTCAAAAGCTTTCCAGCTTTTAAAGCCTCAGCAATTTAAAGCATTCAAGCCTCTGCATTTTTAAAAGATCTGTGAGTAAGCAAATTTAATTAAAATTTAAGTTAATATACTTCTGATTTCTTGTGAAGTTTAAGATAATAATGCTTGATTGTGCATATATATGACATGAATGATTGTATATGTGAATGTCTATTGTACTTTTATATCTCTGTTCTTAGTTCAGGAAACAAAAGTTTGATCAAAAATCAAAATCAAGTCATTCAATATTTGTTAGGTTTAGAGAAACAAACAAAACATGTTTGTTTAACCATAAATTGATGTTTAAAATTTATTTAAAACAATATAGCTTTAAATTTAGTTCTGGAACCAAGACATGCAGCAACAGTTTAAATGTATGGTAAAATCAAGTGTTGTGTGATGATGATTCAAATTTAAATCTTGAATTGACTTAGGAAAACATGATTTTTAAAATGAAAATCATGATTTATAATGTTGTATTGGTTGAGTATTTTGAAGATATCTGGATTTGGGTTTTTGAGCAACTGCTGATGGCTTAAGGGTCTAGAGGGGTCGGGGATTTGTCTGGTGGTGGAGGACTGTGCGGTGAGGCGGGGAAAAAATGGAAGATGGGGTGTTTGATCATTGGGGTGTCAGCGGTAAAGAAAATGGGTTTCTAAACCTAGTTTTGGTCGCGCTGGGAAATTTGGTTTCTTCACTTTCTCTGGTGCGTCGAGAGGATTGGAATTTGGGGTAATGGTAGCTTAGGGTGTCGGCATGGCGTAGCCGGAGGGGTAGCAGCTTCGATGATCGGAGTAGTGGCTGAGAGATAGTTTCCTGGCAACGTTTCTTGTTGCGGTTTCACCTTCCATACTCGATTTTGGTTTGGGATTTGTGAGTGTGTTTGGATGATCGAGCGATGATGTTGAGGTGATGGATGGTGTGTCGACGTCACCGGAGGTGATCATCGGCATCGGGGTTGACTGTGCAGGTGCACAGGAGGGGTGTGCGTGACGTCAGATGATGGGTGTTGGATTTTACTCGAAGCATTGCTCGAGTGTTTGGGAAGTAAACTCGAGAGTAAACTCGAGTAATTTAGGTGTTTATAAGCTACAGGTTTATAAACTTTTAAATTTTAGTTTAAGTTTTAAAATCGGGAAGAAAGAGAGTTTACTCGGGGGTAGACCTGAGTTGTCTTTGGGTTGAACCCGAAGCAGAGATGAAACTGTTTTAAAATGTTTTAAATCAAATTGTTTTTGAAATCTAAGTTTAAATTTAAATCTAGTTTAAAGCTTTCTTTTTTAAACTTACCCTTTTCTATTTGTTTTCTTTAACTATAAATTAGGAAGTTTTTTTTAAATTTAATTGATTTAAGTTTTGTGAAATTTAAAGTGATTTTAAAGCATTAATTTAAAATGAAGTTTAAGATCTTTATAAAAGCAAGTTTACAAATTGAATTAGCTTTTAAAACTTCTATTTATAATGTTTAAGTTATTTTGGAGGAAGTTATGTTTTGAAAACTTCAATTTTATCAAGTTAAATGATTATTTATTTTAAAAACTTAATTAATGATTTAAATTAAATAATATTAATTATGAAGATAATTTGGTTTAAAAATGTTAATGTTAATAAAGTATTAATAAGATAATGTTTTATCTTAAGATGATTAAAGTTAAAATGTTTTGGGATTAATTAGTTTAATAAAGTGAATTAAGTATAATTATTCAATTTGATTTATTAATTATAAAGAATTAATTAAGTAATTAATTAAGAGTAATTTATTGGTTTAATTAATAATAATTAAGGTTTATTAATTAATTAATTTAAGATTAATTAATTATAATCGAGGATTATTAATTAAAGACTGTTAACTAATGATCAGAGATTAATTAGTTGAGTAATTAAATAATTAAGAATGAATTAATCAAGTAATTAAGATTGATTAATTTAATAATTAGAGAGTGGTTAATTAAGTAATTCAAGGTTACTTAAATTGATAATTAAGAAGTACTTAATGTGTAATTAAGTTTTATTAATTAATCAATTTGGTTGTATTAATTAATACTTAGAGGATGATTAATCTATAATTGAATATTAATTAATTGATTTATCAAAGGATGATTAAGGATTAATCAGAGGGTAAATAAGAATTAATCAAAGTTAATTAAAGATTAATCAAAGGTGATTAAGGATTAATCAAAGGTAATTAAGAATTAATCAATGATAATTAAGGATTGGTTAATTGATAATTATGGATTGATTAATGCGTAATTTAGGTTGGTAATTAATAATTAAGTTTTATAAATTGACAATTAAGAGATAATTAATTAGTTAATTAATTACTTATAAGATTAATTATGGATTAATTAATTTGTACTAAGAGATATTGATTAATAATTAAGGTTATTAATTAATAGTTAATGGATAATTAATCAGTTAATTAAAGGTTAATTAATTGATTATGAAAGTAATTAAGAATTGATTACTTTGTATTGAAGGAAATTAATTAATAATTAAGGTTTATAAATTGAGAATTAAAGAGTAATTAATCTGTGATTAAAGGTTAATTGATTAATTGATAAGGATAATCAAGAAGTGATTAATTAATTAGATGTTTGTAATTACTTAATGATTATTTAAGCACGATTAGGAGATTAATTCTTAAGTAATTAATTTAATTTAAAATGATTAAATTAATTAGAACATGGATTAATAAATCCTGTTTATGGACGATTGTTTGTATAGAATATCTATATTGGATAATATCTATTGGATGATATATGTTGGATAATATCTATTGGATGACATATATTGGATGATATCTATTGGAGGATATTTATTGGATGATATCTATTGATGATATGTTGTGATATTTTGTGATATGATATTAGTTATATCAGTGACAAATATGTGATATTTATCTATGTTAAATGCTGTGTGAATTCAAGTATTGAATTGAATTGAAATGAATTGTTTTAAACTTTAAAAACAACTTGGACCTAAAAGATGGCGTTTTGGATTTCGATGAGAACGGGATCGGGTTTCCAGATTTGGATATCCGAAAATCACATCGATCCAAATTAAGCGTTAGGTCGTGAATCTCAAGTGAAGATGAAGATTCAGAGTGCAAGTGTTATCGTCGTTAACTCTAAGGATGATTCCAAAATGAGTGTAACGAGATAATGCCTTCGGTTTCGTTTGAACCCGGAATGAACTTGTATGGATTGAATGCTTTCAGAACATCGTCAGGTGGACAATGTGTATTCTTAGATAGATGTGTTCTATAAAGGTAATCGTAGCCTCAAGCCTCATCAACCGGGAATGGATAAAATAGGGGAGGTGCAGCAAGGTTAAGTGGGTCATGCCCAAGTAGGACAAGAGCTTCCCCTGTCTAGATGTCTCTTTTTATTCGGTTGTGTGGGCAGTTGGTCTGCAGCCAACTGCGGGGTTGTCTTGTTCGGGACAGTTCAGTAAGGAATGGTCCCGGCCTTGTGTTGCACAGGATTGGGAGTGATCCTCGGTACGGTTATCTAGGCCACGTACTGTGACGGGCGGTGTGACGCCCCACCTCTATACCCACGCTAGCCAAGAACATTACGGTGAATGCTGTCGACTAGCACGGAGAATAAGGCTGTTGAGGAGCGACCATCCGTGTAATTTCTTTGCGCGAGCACCGATATGTCAGATAACATAACATGCATTCTATTTCAAGAGGAAATCCGACATACCGACACAAACTCAAAGCTACTACACGGTGGCTATATAAATCCTTCGGAAAACAAATATAGAAATAAGCATAACACAAATCAGTCACAAACAATTCATATCACAAAGGCGGAAATAGATATGAATATTACACTAGAAAGTGTACATCAGAGTAGTGGTCTAAAAAGATCCACAATATCACAAAAGAATAGTTACATGAACTACACAAAAGAATAAGTATACATTATGGAGTCTATATCTCAGATGTATACAACAAAAACTACTAATCTAAGTAGTTAACCAAAAGCAAGAGAAATCAATCCCAAGAGAGAAGTCAAGCAGAAGCACCTGTAACATCTCGGTCTGACCCGAGTATTATTTAATAAGAAAATAATAAACGGATCAGTCCAACTATAGATATCAGATGAAACGATATAGAATAAGAGATATGACTAAACACATAATAATCACAATGCCAAGCCGTGATATATATATATATATATATATATATATATATATACACATACTTAGTTGATAATCATCAAGAGATTAATCAATGTCACCAAATCTACACAAGAATCAAAGAAACGTCATACTCCTTATTTCGTTCATCAAACCACAAATATTGACGATAATATCAATGTCAATCGCAAAAGTCAATGACGCACAAATTCCAGAAGACTACACAAGAAATCCAGAAATCACTAAAGTCAATGACACACAAATTCACCAATGCACAAATATCGATAAGACTTATCAATGGAAATCATGAAAAATTGGTGAAACACAAATTCTAGAAATCTACACAAGAAATCCAGAAATCACAAAAGGGGGAGGCCTATCACAAACGGGAGCATAAAGCACACCAACACGTGTATCACAAACGGAACGCTAATTCCATGGTCGCTAACCATCACAAATTGAGCCGAAGCTCCACAAACGGCCCGAAGACCATGGGTTGCTACCCCATCACAAATTGAGTCGAAACTCCACAAAACGGGGTTTAGTCTCCCTCGCAGACAAAGAGACATCGCGCATTGCTAGTCTAAATCACAAAGATGATCGTCATGATCAACGAGAAGTGTCAATTACACTAAGCTAGTAAATATATGAGTTTAGCTTCATGTCCCATAACCACTTGCTTAACTTAAATATTTACGAACAAACTGTAAATCTCCACTAGAAAATTATCACAAGAGGTTCAATCGAACAAGTCCAAGAATTAACCGACAAAGTAAACGCAAGCGTTTCATACCACTTGTTTTACTAAGCCGTTTAATTAGATTTCTCATACGAGAGAGGTAAAGGTTTGTATATACTAATAGATTGGAAAACGGTTTTATAAACGAATTTGGTATTAAAATAGTATTGAAATCGTTTGAGGAAAGAGTTTTGATATTTACTACTAGTATAGAAAACCTTTATATTTTTAAAGTGACAAATCACGAAGAAGATTGTAAGAACAATCAATCACAAAAATTCACAAACGAAGACGTGAATAAAATCCAAAGAAATCGATAAAGGATCCATCAAAATGGATATTCATAAATCCCTAAAAAGAGTCATCAAAGTCATAATAGATGATAACAACAAATAGGATTATCACGAATCGATTTAAATTGGGATTTCAATCCAAAAAGGCAAATTGGACACAAACAGCAGGTTCAGTCGACTGAACAGAGTTTTCAGTCGACTGACCCTGTGCCTGGAAATTTTCCATGTTCAGGAAATTTTCTGTTTCCAGGTTCAGTCGACTGTGCAGAGTTTTTCAGTCGACTGAATCATGCCTGGAAACTCTCGGGTTTCAGGTTCAGTCGACTGAACAGAGTTTTCAGTCGACTGAATCATGCCTGGGCTGTTTTTCAGCCTTATTCAAATGAAGAGCAAACTCTTCCAAAATGCAACCGGACGAACATTGGCTCTAAGGGTTTATGCCAATCGGCAACCCGGCCCTATATGCTCCTCGATGCATCACCAAAAGCATGATCAAACATCCATAAAAGGATTTCACACAAATTTGACTTAAAAACCCAAAAATTGGAGTATTCACAAAACCAATCCAAATCAAGAGCAAATGCACATGAAGAAGTGTTAGGAATTCATACCCAACAACCAAAGATAATTATAGTCATAGATGTGAGATAAAAATCTCACCTTTTCTCAAAATCAAACAAGAAGAAGCTTGAAAGCAAATGGAGAATCAACCCCTCTTCAACACAACCCAAATGAGCTTGAATCTATGCTCAAAAACAAGAACATTCCCAAAATTAGGTTTAGGAATTTCTGAAATTGGTAAGAGAACAAGTTGGAGAAGAAGAAGAGAAGCTTACCAATGGGTTCTTCTTGAGTTTGGAGCTAGGAATTTGATTTGCAAGAGAAACTAGGGTTTTGGAGTTTTAATTTCCAATCTCTCCCACCATTAAAGCTAAGAAAACTGAAAAGAGAAAGAAGTGAGGGAGAATGGGGAGAGTGGTTCAGTTTTGGAGTATAAGTTAACATAGGGCTGAGCCCAAAAACCAAACCCAAAGTAAAAAGTAGCAAAAATCAACTTTCTCCAAACATATCGAAGCTTATACTCAAAAAGGTCGCAAACGGCATTTTAAACTCAATGGGAGTGGTCCTGAGTCCTAATTCGACAGTATGCAAAAAGTAGCTTTTCGGACTAAAATCCGAATAACGATAAAATATTTAAATAAAATATTTAAATATAAAATCGATAAATATGCGGGTTGCTACAGGCGGTACCCTAGTAGCCCTGCCATTGTATGGAATCCAATCTCCAATAAGTGCCGTACGTTTTGATTATGCCCAACCATGTTGGAACATGAGATGTAAACATTCCAGCTATTTCTGTATTTTACTTGAAAACCCTAGACACTATTATAATATCACTGGATTTCCTATCAAATGTTTTGGTTAGCGTAAGGTAAAAACTTACCCGTGTTTATGTGTGGGAAGTCTTACGTGATGCCCTTTTGTTTTCAAAAGTTTTCAAAAGTTAAGTAACTTTAAACTGTTTACTCACACCAGACCCATGTCTGACCTGGAGTTTATTTCTGTTTTTCTTAAACACTCGGGTACTCAAATTTTTATGAGTAGCCAAGGGATCAGGTTTTGACTAGAGAATATTGGAAAGCATGGAGCAGGAGTCCAGATGTAGCTGTAGCTATATCTATATTTCCGCTGTGCTGAGTTATGTTGTAGTCTTTGTCTGTTGTATTTGAAATGTAATAGACAGAACCCTATAACTGTCTAATGTGAAAGGTTGTTGTATCTGTGTAACTCTGATGTAAATGACTATGTAATTCCTATTTGATATATTATATTTTGTTCCGTTCCGCTGTGAGATTCTGATATTGTTGAGCTCTTTCTTCTTTCTATTTTATTTCTACCTCTTTCTTTCTTACCAATGATGCGTCCTTCTGTGGAATGAACGGCGGGTTGTCACATCAATTTAATTGATTCAATTCCGATTTCAAGTCGAATTTTTTTTGCTTCGATTCCAAATTAATTTCGATGTCAATTCCAAATTAATTTTAATTCCAAATCCAAATTGATTTCAATTACAATTCTAGAATAATTTCAACTTCAAATTTGAACCATTTGGATTTATATCAAT
Organism: Allium cepa; assembly: GCA_030765085.1. Taxonomy (NCBI): domain Eukaryota; kingdom Viridiplantae; phylum Streptophyta; class Magnoliopsida; order Asparagales; family Amaryllidaceae; genus Allium; species Allium cepa. Next base: position 117,481,124 of record CM060942.1, read on the forward strand.
TCCAAGTTTGATTTTCAAAATATCGATTCAAAACGCTTATATTAGATTTACCTTCAATACCTGATTTAAAATCCAAATCCTCAAATATAATTCAATTCTGAACTCAATTTCAAAAGGGTTCGATTTCCATAAATTTGATTTTCATTTTCTTAAAATCAAATCATTTAAATAAATTTGAAATCAAATTTTTTAAATATGATATTATTGTCAAGGACAAAATTTCACAGCTTTTTAGCCTCTAGGACAGACCGTCAATATTTTATCCTGAAGGACAACTTTCTGTAGGTATCAGTTTTTAGTTATTGATAGTGGTTTTTAGGTATCAGTTTGTAGTTATCGGTATCAGTTTTTAGCTCGGTAGCAGTTTTGTTGTCCTTATGAATAATTTTGGAAAATGTTTGTCCCTATGAATAATTTTTAGAAGAATGTTTGTCCTCATAGCAAAAATATTGAGGTCGTGTCCTTGAGGAAAAAAATATACAAATCTTTGTCCTTTAAATTAATTCCCCCTTTTTAAAATTCATTTAATTTAACCAATCCGTTGTCTGTATATAATTTTCTATCCTACAGCCAAGTGTTCAGTTATTTCAATTTAATTTCAGGGATGTATATATATCATTTCAATCCAAATCACAGTGTCATAGATATATATATTTTTAACCTATTTCTTAATTTATTCGAAATAATTCAATTCACGGTTTTATATATTGTAAATAATATACACGATGATAACATGATATATCAAAATAAATAAACATCCAAATCATCCAAAACATCAATCAATAGCATCCATCAAAATCAACATCCAAATCAACCAATAATTCACAACAATTTCATAGTTATTAATACCAGGTATTTTACTAGTAATTAAATTTATATTTCAAATTTAACTGTCAATTTTAATTTTAATAGTTGATTTGAATGACAATTAAATGCATTAAACAACGATAAATAAATTTATGTCACTTCATAATTTTGAATTCAACAAGCACAAAAATATTTTAGTACTTGTTAGCGTTATAAAAAACTCACCTTTATTTTCTATTCTCGCCGGGACATTACGTTTTGGAACTAAAACCGGACAACGTCCGATTTTAGCCCAAATTTCAACAATCTCCAAATCCATCCAAACTAGTTTCCTTGCGAAGCACTCATCATCACGATCGCAATGCAAAAACCCATGCCTCAATTTGACCTCGTATTGGTGAGTTATTTAATTTTTGAGTTCATCGATTAAAATATAATTATCAAAACACAAATTTATTCACTATACTGATACTTCTTCTTCATCCCTCCTTATTCTTTCGTTCCAGACCAATTGCTTTCTAGTGAACCAAAAATGCACGCCCATCGTGCATGAATCCCCTACGCCATCAATGACCAACCCTAAAGCATCAACATGACCGCCTCATAATCCTTGTCTCAGTCATCACCTCGATCATCGCTCCGACCTCTTGGAGCAAATCGCGACGCCCCTGAACCCGCGCCTGATCACAATCGTGAATCGCAGCCGTGGCCCACGAAAATTCTGCCATCGATGTGCCTCTCCATGACAAAGCTGATGGCACATCCCAATTCCCCAAACGACGACCACAAACGCTACCCAAGAAAACACTAGCTGTAAAAACCCACGACTTTCACTGTCGAGTCGACCAACCAACCTCGAACCCTACAAGACCTATATCAAATTGAAGATCCCCTGAAATAAGATTTTTAAAACCCATTTCAAAAAATTTCATGGAGTATTCAACGAGATATTAATTTTTAAACATTGCTTCATTTTTTCCTTTTACTGTTCTTCGCTGCTGTGTTAAAGATGAAGGAGGGGGCGCATTTTTAAACGGTATGGGTATAGGCACGTATGTATAGGGTGGCTGGGATGGAGATGTTTAAATGGCTAAAAGGAACATTGGGTCAAATCGAATTGAATCATATTATTTAAAATTCGAGAATATCTAGCTATAATTTCTGAATCCCAATCGAGGCGTGTCGCTTGGCGTTCATAATGTTATACCCATATTCCGAACGCAATAGAACAAGTTTCGAGGCCTAATTCGATCTTATGGAGAAGATAGCTTTTTGGACCCAATCATTAAATTGAATTTTCGATATCAATTTCAACGTGTTTCTATCCCGTATGACCTAACAATAACTCCAAACGCTATGGAATTAGAAATATGATAATAATACACTATTATGGACCCAGTTGAACTGGTTTCGTTGAATTTCGAGACTGTTCCCCGGAAGGTTATTTTTTACTGGTCAATCGTATAAATTTTCAAAATTTTAATTATTAATTTTCAAACCCAATTTTAAATGTTAACAATCTTCATTGTTATTTAAATAAAATTTACATCAACTTCCGATATCATTTTCAATCATATTAAATTCGAAATTAAATTATTCAAATAATTTCCAATACTAAATTTAAACAATTAAATATCCTATAAATTAATATAAATAAATCATTGAGTTCAAAATAAATTTTAGTTATCAACATCATTTTATTTATATCTAAACAATTCCCAATTATTATTCAACTTTAGTTATTGATTATAAACCCAGCTAATATATAGAATTTCATTTCGATACTCGTTATCGCCAAATCTTCAAAATATGTTCATTTCAAAATTTTATTCAAGTTCATGTCCAATAATTTACATTCAAAATCATTAAACTTTTATTTTTAACCATTTTTATTCAATAATTATTTTAAATTTCATAATTTAAAATAAAAATACGGGTCGTTACATGCAGCAGATAATAGAATACATCCATACATAGATGAAGATCTCCAGCTCTCCTTTGAAAACTCTAGGTGTCTTCAACTAAACATGAAATTACTCGGATCTGACCCAAATATATAAAATACCTGGATCAGGCTTGATAAACCAGCGCCAGATACACAATTTATAAATTGATGCTAGTTTAAAACCTTTGAAAAGAATGGTATCTCATAAGACCACACCCACAAATAAATACGGACGAGTTTTTACCTTTTGATAACCATAATATTTTGTACCAAAATAATTTGATATTATTTCTAATGACATTCCTTTGAAAAACATTTTTCAAATAATCTATCAAAATTGCCGAAAATGTTACATTGGTTAAATTTGTTGGCTCACCGGCTACTTTTTAAAAGTAGGTTCTACAATCAAAATCGTAAAGGCAACGTATTAGAATTAGATTTCCAACGTGATAGGGAACTAGTGACCATTCATACCTAAAAAGTCCATGTATAACACATATTTCTGCATGGCTTTACATGTTCTCCGTTAGCCTCATAACCACGTTTTTATACTACCATGGAACAGAGTATTACTCCGCTAGGCTTTACACGATCTCCATCAGCCTTCAATATCTGTCCATTCATACAATAAGGCAAGACGTGCCTACAGGGACATTTTCCCTCAGTAAAAGCCTAAAAATATGTCCTTCAGACCACATAATATCCCATATCATTCTTGGGATATGAAGCTTGTAAGGCTACACTCCACAAAGCTATGCTTTTCTTTTTGCAAAGCCACGCTTTGATCATCACATGTTCCACTTTGAATGCCATAATGTCATTCCTTCGATCACTATTGACCTTCATGAACATAAAACCTCTAAGCTCGTACGCCTTAGAGACGGGTGTTAAGCTAAAAGAAGTTTCCTTCTTCGCCACCATATAGATATTGTGAACAGGGATTTTATAATATAATATATAAAAGGATTTTTAGATAATAAATCCATAAGTGGTACTTGTCTAAATGTGAAAGGTTTTAAAATGAAGATTTTTAACAGATTGGAAGGATAGAAGTGAAATTGAAAATAAGTATAAAATTTGTCATACTGGAACTCAAGCAAGATTTCCAAACTTACGGAATGAAATTACAGTCGAGAAATTGGGCTTGTTTTAAAAAGAGAATTTTTAATTATTAAATCGGTAATTTTAAAATCGTTAAAAATATTATAGAGACTAGTTATTTAATTATTTTAAATTGTTTAAAACATATTCAATTATTAATTAGTAACCATATAATGATTCTTAAAGATTTATTATTATTATTTAAGAATTAGTCGGCGTTCTGTTTTGAAAGATGAATCATTAAATATTTATATGGATTTGCATCATAACTTTTATTAAGTATATTTGCCTAGATTAAACTTGAAAACTTATTTTTGAACTTTAAGCATTATTTTGAGATAATTTTTAAATAAAGTTTTGGGAAGTAATGGTATACTCGCACGGCGTAATCGGAGGCAGTGAGTGCCTGCAGTTATATTTTGGATTCTCTGGGATAGAGATGTAACCGTTGAATCGCGAATCTATGGTTTGCAACCGCAGTGGAACTTTCCAGTCTATTTTAAAGGCTTTTAAATATCTTTGAAAAACGTAGTTTGTAAATATATTGAATTCGGTAGGAAAAAATATATTTGGATAAAGAGATTTAAGTGATTGAAATATAAATTAAATTGAAAAGAGATTTAATGTTTTCAGTGGAAAGGGAAATATTTGGTAGAATGATTGTTTATTTGATAGTTAAATAACCGACTATCAAATCTTGATCTAAGTATAACTTTGGAAATATCTAAAAGAAACACGTGTAGGATCTAGATTAACCCTAGAGGGGTGGTGAATAGGGTTATAGCAAATTTTCTCGATTTAAACACAGAAACAAACTGCAGAAATAAATATGCTGAAAAGTAAATCGCACACAAAATTTACCCAGCTTCGGCAACCCCTGCCTACTGCTGCATTCCCAGATTTCTATTAGAATTAAACAGTTTCCCGCTTACAAACACTCTAACAGACTCGCACACCCTGCTACCACCTATATAGTTTTGCAAACTCGCACATCCTGCTCACTGAACTAATTCTAACTAGACAATCTGGCACTACCTACAACCTAGGTGGTGATTTACCAAGGTTTGACAACCTTAAAAAAAGAATTTAAATTTAAAACAAATTTAAAAACAAATTAAAACCCTATAAACTAAAACCCTCTTAACAAAGCCTCTTTTATAAAACAAGGCTGGCCCATTATTGTTTCTTTAACCCGATCCTTCTTTGTGACTCGTGAAGAAAAAATTGGCGGCACTGTTGATTTGGGGCTTTTGTTCCCTTGCGAAAATTAGGGCTTTGTTTCTTCGTTCGATCTTGCGCCTTGCTCTGTCGATCGATGGATCTTTTGAATTGCACTCGGCTGCTTCTCTTGATCACTCTGTGAAATTAGGGTTTTTGATGTAATCGGCTTGGTTGCTTTGAGATGCTTTTATTCGAATTCTCTCTGGTATGTGATTTTATCCTTTTGTTATCTGTATAGATTGCTTGAATTGATTTTCTTATCAGTGCCTATGATGATGGTGGGTTTTTATATGGATTTCGAGACACTTGGAATTGTTCGTATCCATTTAGGCGACTTCATCACTTTCCTAATTTTTTATTGCCTGATGCGCACGGCTTTCCTGATATAATTTTGACTTGATGCTCACGGCTTTGATTTTCAAAAGTTTGATCCTTCTTGTGTCAAACGGTAGAAACTTACCCTTTTTACTCTGTGACTTTTTCAAAAGTACACACACTTGGTTTCTGACTTCGATTTTGCGTCTTGATCATCACGGCACTGTTTTGATTTCGTGAATCATATCCATGGCTTCAACTTCTCACTGTAACTTGACTGTGGTTTCTGTTGACTTTGGTTACACCAATCATTATCTTATTATCCATGGCTCCAATATTTACATTGTTCATCTCTGTTTTTGTTGTAGTCATTTGGGTCTGCACATTCACCTGTTGTTGTTCGACTTGATGCTGCATTGTTTACTGTATATAGTGTTTCTGATCAAACTTTGTACTACATGTTCATTTGAGTCTGCTTCACCACTGAGCCTCAATGTAGTTGTGGTTGCTTCTGTGCATTTTCCTGAGTCACTTGCATACTCGGTCGTGCTATCCACTTGAGTTTGAGCATTTTCTGTCATGTGTATTGGGTATCACCACTGAGTGTTGTTAGCTTTGTGTTTGTTGATTTAGTGGTCCACTTGCTTAGCCATTTTGTACTTCTGGTCTTTGTTTGTTTAACGGTTGTTACTGTGTATGTAGAGATTGAATCTGAGCATTACTGTTGTTTGCATTGCATCACCATTGTATCATGCTTGGCTTTGTGGTCTGGTTTCACTTGGGCTTG